>JAVUPR010000137.1:9102500-9741071 GCA_036785695.1 Gentiana straminea
CCCTTAACTTTATCTCTACCTCTCAAACTAACATGTGGATCAACCACATTTAGTTTGTTCTTGAAGTTGCAGAAAGTAGATATAGGTAAGGCCTTTGTGAAGATGTCAGCAACCTGGGCTGAGGATGGTATGTAGCAAACATTGAGCTTTTTATCTAGGATCAGATTTTTAATGTAGTGTACATCCACCTCAATGTGTTTTGATCTAGCATGATACACAGAATTTTGGGCCAAGGTAGTAGCTCCTGTGTTGTCACACCACAACACTGGAACAACAGGCAACTTGAATCTCATTTCCCTCAGAATCTGAATTATCCATTGGATCTCAGCTCCCAAATTAGACAGTGCCCTATATTCAGATACACAACTGGATCTAGCCACAACCTGCTGTTTCTTAGAACTCCAAGTGAGGAGAGACTTACCCATGTAGACACAATAACCACCTGTTGATTTTCTATCATGAGGATCAACAGCCCAATTTGCATCAGTGAAGCCATGAAGAGATAGATTGTCACTAGGTATGAAATGTAATCCCTGATTTAGTGTGCCCTGTACAAACCTCAATAACCTTTTTCATGCCTGCCAGTGTTCTGTGCAAGGTTCTGGCATGAACTGACTCAAGGTATTCACTGTATATGCTATATCAGGCCTGGTTATTTTCAAGTACTGCAGTGCTCCTATAGCACTTCTGTATATGTTAGGATTGGACAGAGGTTCTCCTTGATTGGGACTCAACTGCTTTCCAGCTACCATTGGTGTGGGACAAGGTTTGAGATGTTCCATGTTCAATTTATTGAGAAGCTGTGAGACATAGTAGGATTGTGTTAAGTATAATCCAGACTGATCTTTGCAACTTGTATTCCCAGAAAATATGAGACAGGGCCTAGATCTTTAAGAGAGAACTTTGAGTCCAGCTGCTTGATAAACTTTTGAATCTATGAGGGAGAGTTTCCTGTGAGCAGTATATCATCTACATACACCAAGGCAAACATCACTTTATCATCCAGATGCAGCATAAACAATGAGTTGTCTGGCACAGACTATGTAAAACCCCACCTGACCATCCGTGACCTGAAGGCATCAAACCATGCCCTATATGCCTGTTTCAGGCCATACAAAGCCTCGTGCAACTTGCACACATAACCATGTCTAGTCTTATCCACAAATCCTTTATGTTGCTCTATATAAACTGGTTCTTGCAAAGGACCATTTAAGAATGCATTATTAATGTCTATTTGGTTCATTGGCCAACCCATAGACACTGCCAGAGTTAGGATTGTTCTGATTATTGTTGACTTTGCCACAAGACTGAAGGTTTCTGTGAAGTCTATACCATAGTTTTAGTTGTACCCTTTTGCCATTAGCCTTGCCTTATGCTTCAGAACAGTTCCATCTGGCCTCAATTTCAGTTTGAAAATCCATATGTTTCCAACAGTACTCTTTCCTGGGGGCAGCCTGACCAATTCCCAAGTTTTGTTATGCATAAGGGTTTTGTATTCTGCTAACATGACATCCTTCCAATCCTCTGACTGCAATGCTTGTGACACACTTATTGGTTTAGTAGGGAAGGAGTGAGCATTATCAATAGCAACAGAATAAACTTTGGGTTTGAATATGCCACTTTTGGATCTAATTTGTGTTGGATGTAGTGCCCGAAAGACAATTGTTGCTTGTCTATATGGGCAAGTGGGAGATTGTTGGAAGTAGCGCCCGAAAGACAATTTCTGTAATTGTTTTTATAATTAATAAATGACAGATTTATTCTCATCTTATTACTTGCTTCGTGCTTGTAAGTAATACACTGCTGAAAACCCCAAATTGTATCATAAGAAGCCATATAACTTAGTGTGTGTCACACGCGAGGATTAAGTCAGCACTAGCCTGGCCCTGCTCGTCTTAAACTTTCACGCGGGAGATCCGTCCGAACTGACCCTGCTCGCCGAGAAGCTCAACGCTATAAGTCAGTCTGATAAGCCCTCGAGCAAATCTTTATACGCCCGACTCCACCTCGACACTATTTTTAAAGCTTGCCCCCTACCGAATCTTCTCAAAATTGTGTCCTTACGCTCTCAAGCCTGATGCGCTTAAAACCGGTGGCTATCTAAGCACAACACCAGTGCACTATGCTATGTGAACATTACGTTATCTCAGTAGATCGCTCTAGAACAAGTCACCTCAACAAACGATGTAATAAGTTGTTACAACTTTACACCATGTGACGTTCGGATCCATTACCACCGATCCGCCCTTAATAGGCCGGACCACACATCATGATCTTATGTCACCAATTCAAAGCCAAGGATCCTTTGATAATTAGAGATGGATTAGAGATGGCGACCGCATTGCAACAAAAGAGAGATGAAGCTTTATCTACATTGGTTATGCGGTCATTCGATGATGTTCATGAAGGAAAGGTTGAATGTGAGACGGCAGTATTGCTCATTGTTGCCGATGGATGTGGTTAGATTCATTGGGGCGCATATTAAGAGTATTTTTATGAGTCTATTTAGTTTATTTTTAATAAAAAGCCATGGTGGCGCCAAACAGAAGTTTAGGAGTTTTTAGGTTCTTTGTCCCACATCGGGATTTGTTTTTAATTTCTCTAGTTGTAAGCCTATAAATAAGGCTTAGGAGTTTTTTTTAAAGACACATTATTCTGGATTATTATAAAAAAATTCTTCTTTGCATTGGCAAGGACAAATGCGTTTTTTTTAAGTTTACGAATAAACTTAATCATTGAACATCAAATTCAAGAAATTGGCAATTCTTGAACGTTCACAAATCAGGGTTTCTTGGGCAGGTCTCCAAGGGGTTTTGATCATTCCAAGGTTTTCAAGAACAAGTTTCTTGAAGGTTGAGGAGCCTTAAAATCGTGATAATTCTAGATCGTCCAACGTGTACGTGGAATTTGAGGTATTCCGTATCAATTGGTATCAGAGACAGGTTGAATCATCACGTCAGCCGCACCGCCGCGTGTTGCTGCTAACACTAGGATCATCTCTTCTCTTTGAAGCCGGCGATCTCCCGGCATACCCGCGTCCTTCTCTTCCGTCGTGCAGCCGCCCTCCTCAGGTACGCCCCCCCTGCCCGAGCTCCTTCCGGCAGAGCCCTAGGTCGTTAGAAGCCCTAGCCCTTTTTTTTTCTTCGCGTTTTATAAAAAAAAAGTAAATTGGCGGGAAAAATAGGCAAGAAATTTTTTTGTGTTTTCGTGACTAGTACGGTGTCAGGAGTCTTGGAACAAAATTTGATTTTACCAGGAAAATTTTTGCTTCATTTTCCACGAAATTTGGCGGGAAAATAATATTTTTTTTTTCTCTTTGTGTTCGAGTTCTTCTCTTTTCAATTCATCGTCTGTCTCCCCCCCTCCTTACCCAACATTGCGTTTGTGATACAGCCCTCAAATACGTAAGTTAAAGCATACGTTCTAAGGCTGTTTGTTTGGATATTTGCATCCTTAAATTTTCGAATTGTGTTCTTGAAAATTTAAAATTAGATTTTAAAGCATTTGGACAAGAACATAATAATAAGCTTAGCAATCTGATTTCAAGAGTCTTCAAGGAAAGGCCATTTATTGTATATAAAAAAAAATCGTTACTTGAGGTGTTATGCTCGGTGGTCTGTATTGACAAAAAAAAAAAAAAAAAAAACCACTGCCAGCCAGAAATCTCCGGTAGCAATTTCAAATTTTGAGGTGTTATGCTCAGTGTGCTTGGTTCGATTTAGCCACTGCCAGCCAGAAATCTCATTCTCAACTTAATAGAGGTGTTATGCTCGGTGAATTATTCTAGAAAAAAAAAAACACCGCCAGCCAGAAATCTCTTAAGGTTCGTTTTGGCAATTGAAAATTGTTGAAAAAAAAAAGGTTGAATTTGCTATACTGTTGTGATCTTAAATTGTCGTTTGAATCTAATTTTTAATTTTACGAGTACTACAAACGGAAATTTTGGAGTAAAGATCTTAACAATCTGATTTGAAAGTGTGGATTAATTTAAGTAGTTTGGTGGCTGTTCCCCAAACCATTGTTCTTAGCACCATATTCTTAGAAAAAACCACCAGCCTTTTACCTTGAGCTTCGACATTCGAAGGACACTTGTTCTTAATACCTTGGAAATTGCAAAACTTCGGGGAGCACTACTACGAGAATCTTGAAAGCTGAAGGATCACTTTGAGATCAAATACATCTCTCCAGGTTAGTGGATTTCAAGTTCTTTCCTTTTATTTTCTCTACTACTTGTGTTTGTTCGTGTAGTGATGGCAGGCCCAACCGAGGGAGATGGATCCCACCCAACGGATGGGAATGTGACACGATGGATTGTTGGCCAGGAGGCTACCATTCGGGCACTACAAGAAGGATAGAAACAACAAGCCTCTAAAATGGATCAATTGACAGCCATGATGGCCAGGATTGAAGCCCTTACCGTAAATGCCCAAGCCAAGCAACCTAACCCAGCTGAGGACGTGGCAGCGCCTAGTGCGACCAGTCCAAACCGTAGGGGTAGAGGAGGTGCAGTCAGGGGCCGTGTGCCTATAAGACCACCTAGGAGAGAGGATACTTGGCAAGTACATGAAAATTTTGGGTTTGAAGTTGAGGGAGAAGATCTGGATAACGATGAGGAAGTACAGCAACAACCAAGGAGGAGGCAGCGTCAACTTAGGTTTGACCAAGATGATATCGGTGACGACGAAGCTACAGATGATGTTAGAGGTATCAAACTGAAAATTCCCCCATTCAAAGGTACTACTGATCCGAATGACTATTTTGTTTGGGTAGCTAAATGTGAAAGGGTTTTCAAATGTCGTAGCTGCACTGATAGGCAAAAGGTACACTTAGCCACTATTGAATTTGATGAACTTCCCTTATTATGGCTATCTAGTACTAATGAAAAGCGCAGGAGACAAAGAAAAATCGAAATTAATTCGTGGGAGATACTTAAAGAGGAAATGCATAAACGCCGGGTCCCTTCCTCTTACATGAGGGATCAAGTGAAGATGTTGCAAAATTTATCTCAAGGGGATAAATCCGTCGCCGAATTAAGAGATACACTTGAGAAGCTTATGCTTAGAACGGATACTAATGAACCCGAGGAGTATACCATACGAAGGTTTCTTAGTGCTTTGAGGTATGATATTGCTGATGCTATAGAACTCATGAGATTGGACACTTTTGAAGATGTGTTCCACGCAGCTCAAACTAAAGAGGAGCAACTCAAATCTAAGAGATGGAGTTCGGCCAAGGGTAACTCCCAGGCACCCAATCGGTTCAATTCTTCCCAACCCCGCAACAATGGTAATAAACCTTTCTTTAAGCGTGGTAATGTTATTAATAACTCTTCTACGCCGGTGCAAAACAAGGATAAAACTCAAATCGCTGACAAGGGTAAGTCTAAAGCGCCCGGATTTGAAGGAAGACCATCTGTTATTAAGTGTTTTAAATGCCATGGGATAGGCCATAAAGCTAATGAGTGTGGTAATAAGAAGGCCTTCGTCTGCAAAGAAGGTTTGTACATTGATAAAGAATCCGGCTTAACTGTTGACCCGGTCTATGAAGAAGGCGAATGGTCTGAGGAGGAACATGAGGATGATGATTATGAAGAGGAGGAGCAATTCGATGTTGGGGAATATGCTCCATGTGGTAAGTCCCTTGTTTCCATGAAAGCATTGCATGCAGCTGTCAAACCCGATGAACTAGTTGATCAACGGGATAATATTTTTCAAACGAGGTGCTTAATCAAAGGTAAACTATGTAGTTTGATTGTTGATTCCGGTAGCTGCACGAATGTTGTTAGCCTTGAGTGTGTTCAAAATCTGAATTTACCCACGGAAGCACACCCACACCCTTATAATTTACAATGGTTGAATGAGAGCGGCGACTTAAAAGTTACTAAGCAATGCAAGGTTACCTTCACCACACCTAAATATGAGGATATAGTCGTTTGTGATGTTGTGCCTATGCATGTCTCTCATCTTTTACTAGGCAGGCCATGGCGTTTGACAAATCCGTTTCTTTTGATGGTCGTTTAAATAGATATTCCTTCTCTCACAATGGTAAGAAAGTTACACTTTTTCCCTTATCTCCCCAAGAAGTTCATAAAGATCAAAGGATGTTTGGAGAAATTAGGGAACATGCGAAGAAGAAGGCTCAGGAGAGCAAGGCCACCAGGGCCGTGGCAAAGCCACCTAAAGCCGTGGGCAGCAAGGCCATAGGGCCCTCCAAACCCGGGGCTCAAGGGGTAGCCGAGAGGAAACCTACGGATCCTAAGAACCTTGACACTGATGTCATTAAGTTAGGACCAGGTAAGCGTGTAAAGCACAAATCTGATTTACAGAATCATGTTGTTGATGGTAAGGTTTTATTTGTCTTTGTCTACAAGGAATCTCCACTTGTCTTTGATGATAGCACACACTCACTTATCCCTTCCCCTTGTTTACTTTCTATATCTGAGCTAACCGGGGTTCCAAGTGTTTTTGTGTCTGTTTTGCAGGAATATGAAGATCTCTTCCGGAAGAGGAACAGAAGGGATTGCCGCCACTTCAAGGAATAGAGCACCAGATTGATTTCATCCCGAGTCTTTGTCTTTGCCCAACCGCCCGGCTTATAGGGCCAACCCGAGAAGAGACCGCCGAGATAGAAAGACAAGTGCAAGAGTTCTTTGGCCAACGAGAAGATTAGGAAGTCTATGTCACCTTGTGCCGTACCATCATTGTGGTGCCAAAGAAAATAGGTGAATGGAGGATGTGCACGGAGGCGCAGAGCAATTAATGAAATAACGGTAAAGTATCGCCATCCTATTCCTAGATTAGATGATATGCTTGATATGCTTAAGGGTAGTAAATACTTCACTAAAATTGATTTAAAATCAGGCTATCACCAAGTTAGAATTAGGCCAGGAGATGAATGGAAAACAACTTTTAAAACCAAATATGGATTATATGAGTGGCTAGTCATGCCATTTGGACTCACTAATGCCCCTGCTACATTTATGCGCTTGATGAATGAGGTGCTTAGGGAGTTCATAGGTCACTTTGTTGTCGTGTATTTCGATGACATACTCATTTATAGTCCAGATCTCGATTCACATGTTGATCATGTTAGAGCTGTTTTGGATACCCTTAGACAAGCCCAGTTATACGCTAACCTTAAAAAGTGTTCTTTTTGCATGGAGAGGGTTGTGTTTTTGGGTTTCGTTGTGAGTTCGCAGGGCATTGAAGTTGACAAAGATAAAGTAAAAGCAATTGAAGAATGGCCCGAGCCAAAGAATGCTTCCGAAGTGAGGAGTTTTCACGGATTAGCAGGATTTTACAGGAGATTCGTGCCGTACTTCGGCACCATTGCCGCACCCTTGAATGATCTAATCAAGAAGCATGCTCCATTTCAATGGGGTCCAAAACAAAGGGAGTCCTTTGAAACTTTAAAATCTAAGTTGATTTCAGCCTCTATTCTTGCATTACCCGATTTTGATAAAACATTTGAACTTGAATGTGATGCTTCGGGTGTGGGAATTGGGGGTGTTCTTATTCAAGAAGGCAGACCTATTGCTTATTTTAGTGAAAAATTAAAAGGGTCCGTTTTGAACTATGCCACCTATGATAAGGAAGCGTATGCCTTAGTAAGATGTTTGCAAGTCCGGCGCATTACCTTAGACCTCGGGAGTTTGTTATTCATACCGATCATGAGTCTCTCAAGTACTTAAAAAGTCGAATAAGTTGCATGCTAGACATATTAGGTGGATTGAGTTTATTGAATCATTTCCATATGTGATTAAATACAAGAAAGGTCAAGAAAATACCGTAGGCGATGCATTGTCTAGGAGATACACTTTGATTACTCACATGCGAGACTAAGTTATTAGGTTTTGAGCATATTAAGGACCTTTACTTGTCGATCTAGATTTCCATGAGATCTTTAAGAAATGCCTACATGCTATAACCGATGAATTGTACAAGTTAGATGGCAAGTTTTATATCTTCGACGGGTTCCTTTATAAGGAAAACCGTGTGTGTATTCCCGAGATGTTCAATTCGTGATTGTCTTGTTAAAGAGTCGCATCTTTGGGGGATTGATGGGTCATTTTGGTATTACAAAGACACTTGACATGTTGAGCACACACTTTTATTGGCCACATATGCGCAGGGATGTTCAGAAATTTTGTGAGTCATGTATTGCGTGTAAACGTGCTAAATCTAAGTCTATGCCTCATGGTCTTTACATTCCGCTTCCCATTCCTTATTCCCCCGGGTGATCTTTCCATGGACTTTGTGCTAGGACTTCCACGTTCTAAAAGTGGTAAGGATTCCATATTTGTAGTCGTGGATAGATTTTCTAAAATGGCGCACTTTTTGCCATGCAATAAAACTAATGATGCTTCATACATTGCTGATTTATTCTTGAAAGAAATTGTACGGTTGCATGGAGTGCCTAAGTCTATTGTTAGTGACAGGGATGTTAAGTTTGTCAGTCACTTTTGGAGATATTTGTGGATGAGGCTAGGCACGCATTTACTATTTTCTACGGCATATCACCCACAAACTGATGGTCAGACCGAAGTTGTGAATCGTGTTTTGGGTCAATTATTGCGTGTGATTGTGCCAGAAGAACCTGAAAAATTGGGAATCATGCTTGCCTTTTGTTGAATTTGCTTATAACCGTGCTACACACTCGCAACTAAGTATTCCCCTTTTGAGCTTGTTTATGGATTTAATCCAAATGCTCCTATTGATCTATTGCCTTTGCCTCAGGAGAAATTACTAGTTTGGATGGTGAGAAGAAAGTCGCTATGGTAAAGGATATGCATGCGAAAGCTAGGAAGCATGTCGAAGAGCAGGATCGCTAGATATGTCAAGCAAGCTAATCGAGGCCGAAAGCCCGTGATTTTCGAGCCAGGAGATTACGTGTGGCTACATATGAGGAAAGAGCGTTTCCCGCACAGGAGGAAGACCAAGCTGCATCCTAGAGGTGATGGACCGTTCAAAGTACTGAAACGAATCAACCCCAACGCTTACGTGATTGATCTACCACCCGATTGGGGCGTGTCTACTACAGTGAATGTTGTTGATCTATCTCCTTTTCCAGCCGACGAGTTGTCTTTGTTTGATAATCCTTATGATCTGAGGACAGATCCTTCTCAACTGGGAGGGAATGATGTGAGTTCAGATCCATTACCACCAGTCACACATCATGATCTTATGTCACCAATTCAGGCCAAGGATCCTTTGATAATTAGAGATGGACCGCTGACCAGATTGCAACGCAAGAAGAGAGATGAAGCTTTATCTACATTGGTTATGCAGTCATTCGATGATGTTCATGAAGGAAAGGTTGAATGTGAGACGGCAGTATTGCTCATTGTTGCCGATGGATGTGGTTAGATTCATTGGGGCGCATATTAAGAGTATTTTTATGAGTCTATTTAGTTTATTTTTAATAAAAAGCCATGGTGGCGCCAAACAGAAGTTTAGGAGTTTTTAGGTTCTTTGTCCCACATCGGGATTTGGTTTTTAATTTCTCTAGTTGTAAGCCTATAAATAAGGCTTAGGAGTTTTTTTTAAAGACACATTATTCTGGATTATTATAAAAAAATTCTTCTTTGCATTGGCAAGGACAAATGCGTTTTTTTTAAGTTTACGAATAAACTTAATCATTGAACATCAAATTCAAGAAATTGGCAATTCTTGAACGTTCACAAATCAGGGTTTCTTGGGCAGGTCTCCAAGGGGTTTTGATCATTCCAAGGTTTTCAAGAACAGGTTTCTTGAAGGTTGAGGAGCCTTAAAATCGTGATAATTCTAGATCGTCCAACGTGTACGTGGAATTTGAGGTATTCCGTATCACTGGATGCGGGGGCTATGACGATGCCGTAAACCGACCTTACCCACTTGTCACCACCACATCAGCACAATAATAAATAAAGATAGAGAAAAGCCTCCATCAAGGGCAGAGCCCCCAGTACCCGAGCCGCATGAGCTCGGTTACCATCCTCCGACTCCTCCAGGTCGGCTGATACTTGTGAACAAACCTGCCTCTGCCCGACCCTATAAGTCGGCCTAAGTCCCTCTCGGACCAAACCTCTTATGCACACAAGAATCCGAGCTGATCCCAACTCGGCTATCTCCCCTGACCTCCGTAAATCGGCCCAAGCACATAAGGGTTCAGCCAGTTCAGTTAAGGCCATCTAAATCGGCCAGAGTCCATCCTCTGTCGTATTTCCCACGTGTGTGATAATCAGATAAATATGGGAAGAATCCCTCATATTTAATACTCTGATTCTGACATTCAAATATACACGCAATTATCTCCTACAATTAAGGAGATTAAATCGTAGTTATCTTTTCCTTAGGGAACACGGCAATCCAAGCCCAACAAGGACAAGACCCACGGCGCCTTAGGGCACAACTCTCCTCTATATAAACCATCCCTAAGGAACTACGGAGACTTGATTCCAATACACGCATTGGATACGTAGGCAGCTTGAGAAATTACATCTCAAGTCCAGTCTAAACCACCACCAAAACACCCCCTCTTTTTATCGTTTATGTTGTTCTTGGAGCATTTGCAGGTTGTCTTTAGGAGAACGGCCTTGGATTTATTACCTGACGATTTCCAGCATCGTCAAACATGGACATGCTAAGTAAGTAGGGAACAAGAACACGACAAACAAGATACGAACATGATATAGTTAGTGGGCAAACGAAGTATGGATAGTAGATTGCTTACGTATGTTGATCAACAGACTAAACATAGTAAGTAAGTAATTAATGTGACTGAACAAACACGTGTCAGATAAACCGACATAGTAAGTAGGCATATTTTATATGCATTTCTTAACGTGGTTTTATAGTGACTTTCCTTTACATTTCAAGCCATGTTTTTTTTTGAAGAATTCAAGCCATGTTTTAAAAATAGTTTTCTTATGTTACAAGTTATGCTTTCAACTTCTTTGTGAAAGTGGATAAAGTAGATTCATGTCGTGTCTCCCGACAATTGACAACCATGAATCCCTCTTTTGATCTTTTCTCTCCTTACTAAGTTTCATGCATAAGCTCGCTCATTTGTTTGGAATAAGAAGGTTGCAGGTACATGTTGAGTATGATGACGAGCCTGGAATGCTAGCCTGGGATTGGAGCTTTGGAGTTGGCAATGTTATAGTTTTCCTTTTGTAGTTGTTCTTTATTTTCAAACATGTCGGTTGTATTGGAAAATAGTATTTACCTCCGGTTGTAAGAACAATTTTATAATGATTAGAAATCATGTTCATAGGGTTGATTACATGTGTTACATAAAATAGAATTGATACATGCCTTAAAGTTAACTATTAATTATATTAGGACTCTCTTTTATGATGTTTCTTTTCTTTGATTTAGTTTTTATCTTAAGTCTAATTAAGATTTTGTTTGAATCTGTTCAGTTTAGCTGTGTTTTTAGATATGGATTACGGAGTTCTACCAGAGGAGTTTCCTTTCATTAGTAGGATCCCACTTATCACTCTAGGTGACGGACCCGGAGGGACTATCATTTTGGACGTAGACTTTGATATTAGTACCCGCATCAGGACCGTTACTTATGTTCTCATTGTACCCCGATCTTCGGGAGGTGGAGATTTTAGCTCAGAGGACCTGCAGGAGACTTTAGGACGACCGTATACAATCCTCAATGATCCGATGCTTACTGATTTGGCGCTAGTGCTGCAAGATGAGCATTTCCAAGGAGTGGATGTTGCTGGCGAGGACTGGGCTCTACAGGACGAGTTTGATTTTCCCCTGCTATTGACATGCTCCGTCGTCTGATCCGGATTGTGGATTGGGCGGAGATTTACGATGACTAGCGTTGTTAGGTTGTTTCGTCGAGCAAACGACGTTAAACAAAAGCGCTCGGTGGGAGGCAACCCACTATTTTCTAGTGTTTTTATGTGTTCTTTAGTTTTTAATTATTATTTGAAGTTATGTATGAATTTTTTATAATGGAATAAGAGATTGATTTGACTTGAATAAAAATTCATAGTTTTGCTGAATTCTGCATCAAACGAGCGTCCATGCCTTTGGACGCCCGTCTGATCTATGTCTGCCTTGGACGAGCGTCCACCATTCTTGAACGTCCGTCCGTCCGTTGAAAATTTTGGATGGGCGTCCAAGTCTCTTGAACGCCCGTCTGAAAGATTACCTCCAACTCTGTTCAAAAATGGGCTACCTGGACGAGCGTCTGAATATTTGGACGCCCGTCCAGTTCATATGATCTCCAGCTGAACGCCCGTCCGGTTTCCTGGACGCTCGTTCACCCCTGCAACTATATATACCCCTGCTCTCCATTTTTTTAATTGCATCAGAAAATTCAAAAGCAAACCCGACTTCTCAACCCTCTTTTGCCCTAAAATCTTTATTTCTGAACCAAATTGGGCGATTCAAGGCTCTATCAACATCTCTCAATCCCCTCTTTTCAATTTTTCAAACCAAACCCTCCAACGAACACCATTTAATCGGATTCAGTGATTTATATAGTCCGACTTTTTGAAGAACAAGATTCGATTTTTTGGGTCAATTTGGCATTGTTTGGACTTCTAATCATCATCATCATCATCCCTTCAACGTACTTGGTAAGATTTTATAAGCTTTTCATAGATTATTTCACGTTTTTCCTGAGTTCGATCTTCGAGTCGACTCTTTTACATAAAACTTGCCTTATTTGTTTTCTTCTTTTTGTTTGGTTTATTTTTCTTTCTTTGTTGATGATCTGGGATGGTTATGGATGATGATGTATGGGTTGCATTGTGGTTTTGATGTTGGTTTGTTATTGATTTGTTTGGGAAATCCCGTTTGGACGATAAACGGGTGGTTCGTTTGAATTGTGATTTGGGATTGTTGTTGGTTAGCCTTAGTTTACAATGGTTCGTAAAGGGGTGCAGAAACGGCATGGTAAGGGGATTGCCGATGAACCTGCTAAGAAGAAGAAGACTGTAGACCCCACATTAGTCAATCCGAACCAAGGCATTCGTATTAGTGAACGTCAAAATCCTCCTAGAGGTCAATCTAGAGTGCCTTTACGAGATGAGTCTGAGTCAGGGTCTGAAACTGATGACGAGCCATTAGTAAGGATGCAGACTAGGGTGTCGGAGGCTCGGGGTGAGAGAGATGACAATGAGCCTAGGACTGGACCCGAGGAGGTAGCGGAGAGAGAAGAACTGGCTAGACAGAATGTGAGACCTCCTGTCCCTATTCCCTTGGCTCGTAGATTCCTTAATCCGAAGGCTCTTGATGTGTACAATAAGCATTATATAGCCCGAACGATGTTGATTGATAGGGCCGTCCTTGAGACCAAGGTTGATCCCGCTTTTGTTCAAATGCTTACGGATAGGAAGTGGGGAGCATTGATGAGAACTCCGAGGACCCCAGTTAATGCTACATTAGTCCGAGAGTTTTATGCCAATTGCTCGGAAACGGATTTGGAAGCCGGAGTTGTGTTGGTTAGGGGTGTAAAGGTGCCATTTACACCTAAGGTTATAAACGAGAAGTATAACTTGGCACCTTTTGAGGGGTTGGACTACAAGGAGGCGATAAAGGCCAAGCAGGATGCGGGAGAGGATCCGTTGGAGGATTTACGTTTGTTGGTATGCCCGGAGGTGCCGTGGACACTTAGACCAGGCGGAGATAGGAAGGAGTTGGTGACAACGACTTGGACGGAGGATTGGAAGGTCCAATGTCGGTTTATTCAGAACAGGTTGTTGCCTAAGAACAACCTGACTCACTTTCACATTGGTGACCTTGGAATGTTATATGCCTTGAACTTCAAGCTAAATGTGGATGTAGGACAGGCAATTTTCGATGAGATAGCCACGATTCAGAAAGTGTATACACGATGTTTAATATGTCCGCATTTGATCCACAGTCTCTGTCAAGATGCTAGGGTTCCCGAGTACAAAAATGATCACAAGCCGAAGAATCCTAGGTACTTGCAGCGGGAGAAAGTGAAATCTTCGGGACAGTCTGAGGCTGAGGCAGCACGTGAGCCCGGTTCATCTTCAGCACCACCTCGTGCATCTTCCCTTCCATCTTTATCTCCCTCAGTCCGGATGAGGTTGAGTATGGCTAACAGTGTACGGAACTGGATGGAGGATATTAGGACTTCCCAGAACAATATCTTGACTATTTTACGATGTATAAGTGAAGACCGGCCTCCGAGGGACGACAGAGTCTTCAACCCGAGCATTATAGATTACGTCTATTCGGATGAGATTGAGCAAGCCATTGCGGATGTTCTTCATGATTCCGAGTCGTCTTCGGATGAGGAGCAGCCTGACTCTCCTACGGGTGGATCACCTCCTGCTGATGATTCTGCGGCACCGGGGCAGCCCTGATATTATTTTTCTGATTCTAGCTTCTGTTTTTCTTTTATATACGATGATTGTATTGTCCTGCTACTTTTCCCTACTCGATTCATTGTATTTTTCGTGTTAGCTACTGTCTATTTTTCTCGATGAATCTTGTAAGCCTTAAAGCATTCCGTACTTTCGTTTGACATTACTATGATTTCGATTTTCATTGTATTGGATGTTTTCTCTTTTGATCTAATCATTTCGTTATCTCTCATCATGGTATACTTCCCCCGTTTTCCCCGAGATTTTTCCGTGTTTGTCGAGTGATGCAGGAATATTTCTAGCTGTATTGTCGAGCTAGCTTTTACATCGCACTGATACGAGTTCTTTTTGTCACTACGAAGGCTCCGGCCTGACCAACGATTCGAGTATCTGTTACGATCAGCTAAGTGTTTTTGTTCTTTTTCAAATTCTGCACAACCTGAGGACATGTTGTGGTTTAAGTGTGGGGGAGGGGAATGGTTTATGTGTATCTATTCGTTTGCTTAATTCGTTATGTTTCTATGCAAAAATGAGCTAATTTTTTCAAAATTTTTGGTTTTGTGTTTTGTCCCGAGTAAGCAATGCATAATTTTTGTTCGGTTTTTATATAGTCATTGATGCTATATACCGTATGTCCAGTAAGTTAGTTGTTTCACCCGATATATATTTTTCATGAGCCATAGTGAATGATGAGCTATAATATAAAGCTATACCCCTTTTGATTAGTGATTTTTGTTATCTTATAAGTCATGTGCTTAGTGCTAACGTATGTATCGTGACGATTATGATAGTTTGTATTTATAGCCGGAGTATGATATACTGTGAATATCTTAGGTTTGAATGTGATAAGTAAAGCGTAACTAAAGTTGTTGAAAAAGTTGTTTTAAGTAAATGAATTAATTGTGTGTGTCGGAAGCTGGTCGATGATTGGAGTGAGGTAGGGCGTATCTCGAATGTCCTATACCACTATGATGACTGATCGGGGTCAATAAGGTTATAATATACTTGACCACCATAAACCAATACTAGCAAGAGGACTAGGCCCATTGTAGTATAGCTATAGTGAATCAAGGTCGATCCCACAGGGAACCAATTGTGGATCATCTTATATACAAACAATTAATTATACATGTCAAGGACATAAAGGCGGTCTACGACCAACATAGGACAAGAAAGGTAAAGACACGACTCGACACAACGTAATTAACCTCCCCAGTTACAGTCTTTACCGTTTGGACCTAGATAATTTATATAATAAACTGAACTTATTAACTGTCAATCCGTTTGTATCTATCTTAGATTGGCTACGGGAGTCATCCTCTTAAACTTGACTTAGCACCCATTAGGTCGCTAGATCACTGTGATATTGTTACGTGACTTCGCCTTTTAGTGCCTCCATCTCATATAACTCACACGCTTACGACTCCAAGGATGCCGATATTAACCGTACACCTCGTCTAGGCAACATTCCTATGGTTAGGCGTACTTCCTAAACGATTACTCAAGCTCTCGTCCAACTAGCAATTACCAAGTTATAGTCTCATGCTAATCTACGACGTATGTATAATCAGGTGCTAGCAATCCCCAAATATAAACCTACCTAGATAACGCTGAACGTCCGTGAAGAGCAATTCATAAGCCTACCTAAGAGTTTTATATTGGTATTTCCTTTTTACACGTTTTAATTAAACTAAGCGAGTAACGTAGCCATAGCCATACCTACTAAGATAATAAATTCAACTAGGTTAACCTAACCATAAAGACGTGGCGTAATTAACAGATGACAGGGCTCGGTCGACCGAGTGAATAGGCTCGGTCGACCGAATGAACTTATTCGGTCGCCCGAATCGATTTCGTCCCCAGATTACATCTTAGAATATATCTCTCAGCGTTTCATCATACAGAACAGATTAAACAGTAATTCGCACAGTATTCATATAAACTAACATAGATACGCATTAATTAAATCAAGTAGATTCATGAATAAATACTAAGTGTATGACGTAGGTTATGGGATCCCCATAGACAAGGAGTCGCCACATCCCTAACGTCATAGCCTAGATCTACATCATCTAGCTATGATTAACTAATTCAAACGATAAAGCATAATTGGGAGGGATTAATTACTTAAAAGAAAGAAACAGAAAATAAAGGCTTACATATTGCAGCCCTTAAATTGTTGGAAACCCTCAAATTATTCTACATCGTATCAAAGTTATATTATGAATTGTAAGATTGAAGAAAGAATGAAGGGATGATGGGATGATTTACAATTTCTCGTAGCTGCTGCTTATATAGGAGTTTCTGCCGACTTATGAAGGATCTAGAAGGTAAATACGAAAAAATCCGATAAGTGACCGAACCGACATACTCGGTCGACCGAGCCTTTTTCTGCACGTGTTAAACGTTTCTCTCGTCTATCTTGTACCCCACTGCACGCTTTCGTGTTGATCTGATTTCTCTAATTTATCTCTTGATTAATGCTCCGATTTTCTTCCTTATTATCTTGAGATCCATTGATTGAATGACATTTATCCTCCCGATTTATCACGATCTACGAAATCAACATTTATCGCACAATAAATCGGTCTTTTAATAATACAAACAGCTAAATACCAAATATCATATTAATAATCACTTAACATTTAAATAATAACTATAAACATGTGATTTAATATGAAATATACATTATTAATCTCGATTTAAGGTCAACGTTGATGACTTTTACGGGTATAATTTGACCGTCATCAATGACCAAAAGCTCACGACAGTCAGAAGAAGCTGCCTTATGATTTGAGTAAGGTAGTGTATATCTCGAATATCCTATTCTGCTATGACAGGGCAAGAGCTCATTCTGATGTGTGTTTAAAAGTGAAATAGTTAAATCAACTTATATAAGAAGTGGTATGAAATGAACAAAAGACTTAGTTATCGTATACCTTATCCCCAGTATAAGCCGACATATATGTTGTAGGGATTATCCTCTGAGTATATCAGAAAGGCCCTAGATATATTCTATCATCCTTTTCAGGATATGTCACGTTTTGTAGGGTGCATCTTATAAGTATCATTCATTTCTAGTTTGAATGGGGTATTAGCTAGTTTGCTTTGAAATTTTCAAGTTTGGACTTAGTGGAAGTTTGTTATGGCTTTGCACACACACCGGGGTGAACCTCTAAGTTATTGCATATGTGTTATATGTGCTGAGATGTCTATCCTTTTTCCGAGCCTTAGTTTTGTCTTGTTTTGCTTGGGACGAGCAAAAGCTAAGTGTGGGGGAGTTGTTAAGGGTGATTTTATATGATTTATAACGTTATATTTTGTAATAATTTCCTCCATATTCGTATAATTTGCATAGAAATTAAGTGTTTAATTGAGTTATCGAGCAAATGAGTTTTTAAACGGTTTATTCGCAAAATTGGTTAATTTATGTGTTTTAATGTTGATTTTATGTTTATTTGGATATTATTACATTTTGCGATGTTCTTAATGACTTGTAGATGCGTAATTGTGGCTCAAAAGATGATTCAATGAAGATAAATGTCGGATTTAATTGATGAAAAAGAGATAAGGAAGATTTGAATAGAAGGAAAGAGATAGAGATGGAGAAATCGAAAATCCAGTCCACTGAACGCACGTTTGAGGTCCCATCCAGTGGACGGGCGTCTAAGAAAGTGAACGGGCATCCAGGAGAGGAAATTTGATTCAGAGTTCTCCCAAAATTGATGGACGAGCGTCCAACTTAAAGAAGGACGGGCGTCTGATCATGACTCGGCCCGATTCGAAGTTGATATTGAAGACCGGACGAGCGTCCAGAAGGAGTGGACGGGCGTCCAGTGGCCGACATAGCAGCAGCCGACTTAAAATTCTATATATAGCTGCGCTTTCTCCCAACAATTACATCAGAATTTCGAACCCTAAACCCTAGGGGCGGCTCAGTTTTTATTGCTTTTATTTTCTAGCTAGATTCAAACACTTTTTATGTATTTTTTTCTCAAATAATTCGATTTTCAAGAGGATGCTAAGAGGCTAGACCTCTATTGAACAAGCGTTGTGAAGCCATCCGATCAACAATCCAGTTTCGTTTCTCGTTTATCCTGTGAGTTCTTAATTCAAGTTGTATCTTTATTATGTCTATGTTGATTTCATGCAATTTATATCGAAAGATCCTTGCATGTTGATTGTTTATATTGATGAAAATCTTGTTAAACCATAGATCACCATAATAAAGATTAGGACTTTAACCTAAAAATAACGAGAGTTGGTTAGGTTGAATTTCTAGGTTAGAAATTGAGAGATTTCACACCTCTGGTTAGAAAGCGTTAATCTTTAGATCGAAAGATAGAAGATTAATAGGCGAACTTGTCTAAGAAATTAGAAGTTCATACCTTGGCTAGGTGAATCACAACTTGATTAAGAATCACGAGATAATCGAGGTAGAAATTGATAGTTGTAGGATAGGTGGATCAATTGCTTGTTCGTTTGTTATTTCATTGATTACACCACTCGAATCTGAATTACTTAGTAAATTTACGACCTTTATTTCGTAATAGATTTAGAATAGATTTAGTTTAGATAATTTGTTCGCAACCATATTTTCCCTGGCTTTAATCACGATCTTCTGTCCAGTTATTCTTATTTGTAGTTTCGTTTTTCTCGTTTAGTTTTCACTATTTTATTTTCGTATCTCTTTAGTCGTAATCGTGACATAGTTAGTTAGATAATAAAAACTAGATTAAACAACCCCGATTCCCCGTAAGATCGACCCGGTATCAACCTCTATACTACGATCCCTACACTTGGGGTAAACCGGATTAAATTTGTTACTTGTTTATTTTCATTGCAAAAATCCGTGACAAGTTTTTGGCGCCGTTGCCGGGGAACCGGACGGTTGTCTAGTTTTTATTTTCGTCCTTACTTGTTTAATTTAGATATTTTGTTTTTAGTTTCTGTGTTTCGTAGGGTAAAAATCTCTGTTTCGTTTCTGTTCCAGTAAACGGGCGTCTAGAGTAGTGGACGCCCGTCCGATCAAGTTTTCATAACTCTGTCCGTTTTTACCTAGTCAGACGAGCGTCTGGTTATCCAGACGTCCGTCCTATTCATCTTTCAGGCAGACGCCCGTCCATTCATCTGGACGCCCGTCTGACCCCTTATTCTTTGATATATTTTCTCGGGTTTAACCTTTGATTCAAAGGTTAAATAACTAGATTTTGGTCTCGGTTTATGCAAACTCAGAGTCAAAAAGGGCCACTACTCTATACCCCTGACCCCGAGCGGACCATAGTCCGACCAAACAGGAGAAGGCTACGTTTTCCGGACCTCCCTGATGAAGAGAACGCAGTCGACCGGGATATCGAGCGGGATTTAGCTCAGGAGATCGAAAATATAGTCATTATGGCTGCTGAAGATAGACGTACGTTGGCTGACTACGCCATGCCTGGCGTAGTCAAGGTCAACCCGGCTATCGTCCTACCAACCATAAATGCTCAGACCTTCGAACTCAAGCCTGGTCTCATTCAAATGATGCAACATGCATCTATCTTCCATGGCTATCAGTTTGAAAATCCGCACACTCACGTACACACATTTCTGGAGATATGTGGTACGACTCGCATTCAAGGTGTAAGCGAGGATGCCATTAAGCTGAAATTGTTTCCGTTTTCCTTGAAGGGGGAGGCAAAAGAGTGGTATAACTCTCTCCCTGCTGAATCCATTACCACTTGGGCTGGACTTGAAAAAGAGTTTCTAAGTCAATATTTCCCACTTTCCAAGACAGCCCAATGCCTCAGTGAAATTTTTACATTTTATCAGAAGGAAAACGAGTCATTCTTTGATGCATGGAAGAGGTTCAAATCTCTTCTTCGAAAATGTCCCCATCATGGTATGACTTGCAGAGGCAAGTCAATACATTTTTTAGTGGATTGACCGAGCTCACTAAGGGCATGGTCAATAGTTCTTCTGGTGGGGCATTCTTGAGAAAGACACCTGAAGAGGGATGGGCACTATTTGAGGATATTTCCAAGTACAATTACGCCCCCGCTCAAGATATTCAAGCACCTCCTCCTCCTCCTAAGATCGAGGAGGTGAATATGCAAAGTCTGATCGCCATGCTGCAAAAGCAGATGGCAGCTTCTCAAATTTCTCCTAATCCGATCAATCAGAATCTTTCCTCTCAACAGAACTCTCAAGTTATATACTGTGAGAATTGTTGTCAGACTGGCCATATGATTGGCCAGTGTCAATTTGTTCCCCCTCTGCTTATCAAGTTAATACTGTTCATGACAATGGACAGTATAATCCGATCACATGTCGAAGCGTGACAATGTGGGACATACATCTCGTTTCGTCCTTTGAATGGACGAATGCTTTGAAGTAAACGCTTTCTGCGGCCGGACCAATCGGAGGTTTAATAATCAATTCTCTGGCCAGAGTAATCCTCAAAACCAGGGTTTCAGCCAGAATCAAAATTTTAATTCAAATTCGAATTTTAATCAAAATCAAAACTTCAATCGAAACCCTACTTACAACCAGAACCAGAACTCCAATTTTTCCAATCAGAATCAAAGGTTCAGTCAGAATTGGCCTAACAATTCTAATTCTACATTTCAGAATCGGTCCAGCCAGCCTTACCCGCAAAACTTCCAAAACTCTCAAGGGCCCTCGAACTCGAGTGATATCCAAGCTGAATGGAGCTCCTTTCGGGAGGAGCAAAACAGGACACTCAAGAATCTTGAGAGGCAACTAGGGCAATTGGATGAACAGTTAGCTTCTAGACCCCCAGGGCAGTTGCCCAGCTTCACAGAAAAGAATCCTAAGGGTGGTCAAGTTGCCCAGACCGATCTAAATAATAGCCAATGCACTGACCTGGTACCTTCAATTCCGTACGGTAGAGAAGAGGCTAGTGCGATGAACTTAAGGTCAGGTACTCAACTAAGTGGTTCCCCTCACCAGGGAAACCACTAACCCCTCCTACCAGCGATAAGGCAGGAGGGGAATTCGAGCACCTACATTCCCCTTGGCTGCAAGAGAATACTCAGGTGGCTGATCCCCTGAGAGGTGAAAAAGTTGGAAGTCCTCAGGTGGCTGAACCCCTGAGGAATGAAGAATCAAGTGAGAGTCAGGAGGTTGATCCCCTGACTAGTAAGACGAATGAAAAAGTGGTGAGGTGGAAGGATTTGGAAGACAAAGCTGTCAGTTCATCCTCGAAGAAAGCCTTTTCTGAGAGTGACTTGAAAAAGCTTCCATTTCCACCTAGGAAGAGCAACATCTCCTTGAATGAGGATAAAAAGTATGAGAAGGTGCTAAACCTTCTGAAAAATACTCAGGTTAATCTTCCATTATCCGAGGTTTTGGTTGAGATGCCTAAGTATACCAAATTCATCAAGGATGTTGTTTCTTCTAAGAAGAAATTAGCAGACATGGATCGGTTGATTGGTGAGGACTGCTCTATGATCAATTATAAAGATCTACCAATCAAGAGGGGTGACCCTGGGAAATTTGTGCTCATATTGCTGATGGGAGGCCTAGTCTTTCCAAACTCTTTATGTGACCTGGGTGCATCCATAAGCACGATGCCATTGTACGTACGCAAACGACTTGGGTTAGACAATCTTCTAGAACCCACTACCATGAATCTTCAATTCGCGGATAGATCTTCTAAGAAAGTTTGTAGGAATGCTAAAGGACGTCCTAGTTCAAATTGACAGATTTACCTTCCCGGTGGAGTGGTACGTTCGAGACATAGAGAAGGATGAGCATGTCCCTCTAATTCTTGGGAGACCTTTTCTGTCTACAGCCAGAGCCCTCGTTGACTGTGATGGTGGGCAAGTGACGATATGTGTTGGTGATCAAGAGGTGAGCTACAATGTTTCCAAAGCTAGCCAGAAACCCTCTGCAAGACCGACCGGCTTCTCCATTGACGATACGTCTGATGACTTCAATGATTTCATGGAAAAGCAAGTCATGGGCATTTGCAAGCCGAATACGAGCGACTAGTTGAGAAGGTTTGAATAATCATGGTGTGGTGAATCTAGAGCGGTTAGAAGCTGAAATTGAGGATGAGTTGTTGAAAGGAGAAGCCTTGGCAGTGGGACCACTAAGTAAACTCAGCGATGTTGAGTTAAAAAGTGGAGATCTTAAATCAAGTTTGGAAGACCCCCCTGTGGATCTGGTATTGAAGCTGTTGCCTAAACATCTGAAGTATGTGTTTTTAAAAAAAGGTGACAAGCTTCCATTAATTATATCTACCAAGCTGTCTCGATTAGAAGAAATGAACCTGGTAAACGTCTTGAGGAAAAATGAGAAAGCCTTTGGTTGGCAAGTAGGAGACATCAGAGGGATATCTCCTGACATCTGTATGCATAAAATCAAGACTGAAGAGGGTGCGAAATGTGTTAGACAGCCCCAGAGGAGGCTCAACCCTCATATGCAAGAGGTGGTCAAGAAGGAAATTATCAAGCTTTTAGATATGGGTATCATATACGCAATCGCGGACAGTGAATGGGTATCCTCTACTCAGGTAGTTCCCAAAAAAGGAGGGATTACTATTGAGAAGAATGAGAAGGGAGAAGAGATAGCATTGAGGCTCGTTACTGGTTATAGAGTCTGTATCGACTATAGAAAGCTCAATGAGGTTACAATGAAAGATCATTTCCCCTACCATTCATCGACCAGATGCTAGAGCGTCTGGCGGGACACACATTCTACTGTTTCCTGGACGGATATTCAGGATATTTTCAGATACCCATCGACCCAGTTGACCAAGAAAAGACCACTTTCACCTGCCCTTATAGTACATTCGCTTACAGGCGGATGCCATTTGGTCTTTGCAATGCCCCAGCTACATTTCAAAGATGTATGCTGGCTATCTTTGACGGCTAGTTGAAAAGTGTATGGAAATTTTTATGGATGACTTTTCGGTGTTTGGTCAATCCTTCGATGATTGCCTTGATAATCTTGACCAGGTTTTATCCAGATGTGTGGAAAAGAACTTAGTCCTGAACTGGGAAAAGTGCCATTTTTCATGGTAGATGAGGGAATAGTTCTTGGCCACAAGATCTCCGCCAAAGGTATTGAGGTAGACAGGGCCAAAGTAGAAGCTATCGAAAAGATGAGTCATCCCAAGAATGTGCGCGAAGTCAGAGGTTTTCTTGGACATGTCGGTTTCTATAGGAGATTCATTCAAGACTTTTCCAAGATAGCCAAGCCCCTGTCTACGCTACTTAAAGAAGACGTTTTATTCGATTTTGATGAAATTTGCAAGCAAGCGTTTGAGGAGCTTAAAAGTCGATTAATCTCTGCGCCGATCCTTATTTCGCCTGACTGGAATCTCCCCTTCGAGCTTATGTGCGATGCATCAAACTATGCTGTTGGTGCAGTCTTAGGACAGAGAATGAAAGGGAAATTCCAGCCAATCTATTACGCCGGTCACACACTAAATCTGTCTCAAGTAAACTACACGACGGCGAAAAGGAATTATTGGCCGTAGTCTTCGCTATGGACAAATTTCGTAGTTACTTCTTTGGGTGCTCAAGTGGTTGTGTGGATCGATCACGCTGCTTTGCGATACTTGATGACAAAGAAAGAGGCTAAACCGCGCTTACTACGTTGGATACTGACCCTACAAGAGTTTGATGTCCAGATTAAAGACAAAAATGGCAGTGAAAACGTAGTGGCTGATCATGTTTCAAGAATGTTGAGTGAGGAAAAGGATGACCCTGACGATATAGATCTTTACTTCCCTCTGGAGAATATCATGCTTATCGACGGTTGTGCTCCAGATGTTCCATGGTATTCTTCCATCGTAAACTACCTTCATTCCCAATATCTTGATCCAGAATTGTCCTATCAGGAGAAGAAGAAATTCTTCTCTGATTTGAAAACTTTCGTTTGGGATGAACCTTACCTTTTCAAGATTTGTAAAGATGGTTTGCTGAGAAGATGTGTTCCTGAATCTGAGCAACGTGATATTATTGAGCAATGCCACAGTGGACCCACTGGCGGTCATTTTGGTCCTTGGAAAACCGTTGCTAAGATCTTTCAATCCGGCTTCTATTGGCCCACGATCTTTAAAGATACATAAGCTTTCTGTAAGGCTTGTGATAGGTGTCAAAGAACCGGAACTTTAACAAGGCGTTTCGACATGCCATTGAAACCCATCCTAGAATGTGAAGTCTTTGATGTATGGGGCATCGATTTTATGGGACCATTCCCATCATCTTGTGGAAATAAATACATCTTAGTCTGCGTGGACTACATATCAAAATGGGTGGAGGCTCAAGCCACGTCTCACAATGATCATAAGACGGTCATGAAGTTTTTAAAGAAAAACATCATCGTGAGATTCGGGTGTCCACGCGCCTTGATTAGTGATGAAGGGACACACTTTTGCAACCGACCTCTGGAGAAAGTGCTTGAGAAATACGGTGTCCGGCATAAAACTGGTACACCATATCATCCTATGACTAGTGGTCAGGTTGAAAGAAGCAACCAAAGTTTAAAGAAGATCCTGGAGAAAACGGTTAACGATCATAGAAAAGGCGAAGTCTAAAATTGGATGATGTCGTGGGCATATCGAACGCCTATAAGACCCCCATGGGTACATCACCCTATCAAATGGTTTATGGTAAACCATGCCACTTGCCGATCGAGTTAGAGCATAGAGCCTATTGGGCCATGAAGTTTTTAAACTTCGATACCCAATCTTGTGGAAAACATCGATTGCAACAGTTGCATGAGTTAGATGAATTTAGACTTCAGGCCTACGAAAGTGCCAGGATAAGTAAGGAAAAGACGAAACTCCTTCATGATGCCAAAATCAAGAAGAGAGAATTCCAAGTAGGGGAACAAGTTTTATTGTACAACTCCAGGTTACATCTGTTCCCTGGTAAGCTGAGGACACGATGGTCCGGCCCCTTTGAAATTCTCCAAATCATTCTGGAGGTGTTCTAGAACTACGAGGTTATGGTGACCGGCCGTTCGAGTGAATGGTCAAAGGTGCAAGCATTACATTGGTCAAGCCAAGGAACAACCTTTGATTGTTCGATTCCTCGATATCCTCAGGTGTGGTACTTCAGAAGTCGATAAATTTGACGAGTTTTCACCCGATTTGTTTTCTGAGGATGACGGTAGTGGTGCCTCTGAAGAAGTTCTAGCAGGTAGTTGGGACATGGAAGAGTTTCCGAAGGAGAAACAGTTGAAACGTCGTCAGAAGAAGAAGAAATCAGCCATAGGGAGGTTTGTCACGGATTTTATCAACAGAAAATAAACAAGTAATAAATTAAATCCGATATACCTCAAGTGCAAGGATCGTAGTAAAGAGGTTGATACCGGGTCGATCTTACGGGGAACTGGCGATTGCTAACCCTAGTTTTTGTCTAACTAAATTATGTCATGAAAACTAATCTAAACAGCTGATAAAACTAAACAGGGAATAACTAAAACGAAAGATAACAATAAGTAAAACTGGACAGAAGAATAAATCTAAAGCCAGGGAAGATACGGGTTGCGAACAACTTAACTCTAAACTAAACAAAACTAATTATGAAATAAAGATAACTAAACTAGGCAATTCAAGTTTCACGGGATTAAATTCAGATTTTAACGAACAAACGAGCGATTGATCCACCTATCCTAACAAGTATCAATTCCTATCTCGATTATATTGCGTTTTCTAACCAAGTTGTGGTTTCACCTTGTCTAAAACATGAACCCTAATTTCTTAGGTAATTCACCTATTAATCTATATCTTTCGATCTAAGATTAACGACTTTACTAATCAAAGGTGAAAACTTTAACCTAGCAATTTAACCTATTAACTCTCGTTATGACAGATTAAACAACTATTCCTTATCATGATGATCTAAGGTTTATAGAGATTTTCATCAACATAAAACAATCATAACATGCAAGTCTTTCGATACAATTGCAATTAAACGATATAAACAATGATAAAGGAAACAACTTTTGATAAAACTCACAATATACTCGCAGAAACGGAATCAAAACGTGTTGGATGGCTTCACAATGCTCGTTTGATAAGGCTTTAGCCTCTAGACATCACTTGATCAACTCGAAAAGCTTGAGAAAAGTACACAAATTTGAAGGTGTTTATCTAGAAATTAAAAGCATAAAAACTGGATGAAAACTAAAGTAAAACGCAGCTGAGCCGCCCCTAGGTTTAGGGTTTGAGTAATGTGTTATGATATGAAGAAAACACGCAGCTATATATAGAATTCTAAGTCGGTTCTGCTATGTCGGCTGCTGGACGCCCGTTTGCTGGGTTGAACGCCCGTCCACATATTCAAACAAACTTCGAATCGGGCCGAGTCATGACCAGACGCCCGTCCTGCTAGCGTCCACTCCAGCGTCCAAACTCTCTGAATCAACTTTCCTCAAACGGACGCTCGTTCACTTCAGCAGACGCCCGTCCAGACGGACGGGGCTTGGACGTTCGTTCAATACGATCGAATTTTGATTTCTTGATCTTTATCTCTTTTCTTCTATCCCATTCCTTCATTATCTCTTTTATCATCAATTAGCTCGAACTTAATCAACTTTTGATCATCTTTTGAGCCTCAATCATGTATCTATAACACATAAAAACATCGCGAAATGTAATATCATTCAAATAATCATAAAATCACAATTAAAACACATAAATTAACCTATTTTGCGATTAACTCATTTAAAATATCATTTGCTGAATATTTCCATTAAACACTCGTTTCTTATGCAATTTTATACGAATATGAGGGAAAATATCATAGAATATAGCGTTATAAATCGCGTAAATTCACCCTTAACAACTCCCCCACACTTAAGCTTTTGCTCGTCCCGAGCAAAACAAAACGAAGATTAAGGCTCGAGACAGACATCTTAGACAATATAACACAGATCCAATAAATCAGAAGTTCACCACTGTGTATGTGCAGAGCCATAGAAAACTTCCACTAAATCCAAACTTGAGAAACTCAAAGCAAAACTAGCTAATACCCCCTCGTAGACTAGCAATAAATGACACTCATAAGATGCACCCTACAAACGTAAAATATCTCGAAAAGAATGATCGAATATATCTAGGGCTTTTCTGAAATACTCAGAGGATAATCCCTACAGCATATCTATCAGTTTATACTGGGGATAAGATAGACGATAACTTAGTCTTATATCCATTTCATAACACTTCTTTTATAAGTCGATTTAACTATTTCACATTTAAACGCACATCAGAATGAGCTCTTGCCCTGTCATAGCAGAATAGGATATTCGAGATATACCCTACCTTACTCAAATCATAAGGCAGCTTTTTCTGACTGTCGTGAGCTTTTGGTCATCATAGTGGTATAGGACATACGTGGTATACCCTAACGCACTCAAATCATCGACTAGCTTTCGACACACCCAATTACTTCATCATAAACTCAACCTTTTCATTTGACAATAAGTTACGTGTTACTTATCACATTCAAACCTTAGATATTCACAGTATAACATACTCCGGATCTAAATACAAACTATCATAAATCTCAAGATATGTATGTAGCACTAAGCACATGACTTATAAGATAACAAAAATCACTAATCAAAAGGGGTATAACTTTATAAATTAGCTCATCATTCACTATGGCTCGTGATAAAGTAGATCTCAGGTGAAACAACTAACTTATCAAACATATGATATATATCATCAATGACTATAAAAATAACGAACATTGAATCGAATTGCCTACTCGGGACAAAACAAAAGCAAAAATGTCGGAAAATTTTGAAAATTCTAGCTCATTTTTAGCTCATTTTTAGCTCATTTTGCATAGAAACATAATAAATCAAGCAAATGTGTAGATACATAATAAATCATTCATCCCCCCCACACTTAAAGATCAACATGTCCTCATGTTGTGCAGAACTAAAGAAAAGATAAAGAACTTAGCTGATTGCGAGCGATACTGGAAACGTTGGTCAGGCCGTAGCCTACATAGTGACACTTAGAACTCGTAACCATACAATGTAGCTCGACAAAACCGCTAAAAATATACCTGCACGTCTTGACAAACATGGAAACATCTCGGGGAAAACGGGGAATTATACCAGAATGAAAAGAGAGAACAAAATCAAATAATAGCAAAATATAAAGCATTCGATACATCCAAAAGTTGAAACAAAAGAGAAATGAAAGTACGGAGGCCTTATGGCTTACATGATCCATCGGAAAGAATAAATAGTAGCTCAATGAAAATACAACGAATCATGTAAAGAAAAGTGTCAATAATACAAAACCCTCATATCTAGGACAAAGTAAAATCGAAAATGAGAAAAATAAGATTAGGGCTGCCCCGGTGCCGCAGAATCATCAGCCGGAGGTACATCACCCGCAGGGGCATCAGGCTGCTCCTCATCCGAAGAAGACTCAGACTCCTGCAGAACATCCGCGATGGCCTGCTCAATCTCATCAGAATAGAGATAATCAATGGTGCTCGGATTGAAGATTCTGTCGTCCCTCGGCTGCCGGCCCTCACTGATGCATTGTAAAATAGTCAAGATGTTATGCTGTGTATCCCGAATATCACCCATCCATTCCCGTAAACTGTTTGCCATGCTCAACCGCATCCTGACTGCGGGAGATAAAGTAGGAAGTGAGGATGCACGAGGCGGTGCCGAAGATAAACCAAGCTCCTGTGGTGCCCCCGACTCAGACTGTCCCGAAGACTTACCCTTCTCTCGCTGTATAGGCCTAGGGTTCTTCGGCTTATGATCCGCTCCATACTCAGGCACACCGGCATCAATACACAAACTGTGAATCAGGTGAGGGACGATCAAGCTCCGCGTATAAATCTTCTGATTGATAGATATCTCGTCATATAAAGCTTGCCCCACATTCACATTCAGGCCAAAAGTCACCGCATATAGCATGCCTAAGTCACCAATATGGAAATGTGTCAAGTTGTTCTTAGGCAACAACCGATTCTGAATGAACCTACACTGGACTTTCCAATCTTCCGTCCAGGTAGTGGTGACTAACTCTTTCCGGTCTCCACCCGGCCTCAATGTCCAAACCACTTCCGGGCAAACTCTCAACCGTAACTCCTCCAGAGGATCCTGCCCCAAACTCTGTCTATGAACAATCTCTTCCTTGTAGTCCCTACCCTCAAAAGCCGCCAAGTTATATTTCTGATTAATCACCTCCGGTGTAAATGGAACTTCTACTCCTCGAACCACAACTACCTTCGTCTCCAAGTCGGTCTCCGAGCAATTAGCGTAAAATTCCCGAACTAGGGAGCCATTTACCGGGGTAGTCGGAATATTCAACAAGGCATCCCATTTCCGGTCTTTTAGCAACTTGACGAACCCCGGGTCTACCTTAGTCTCCAATGTAGCCCTCTCAATCAACATGGTCCTTGAGAAATAATGTTTGGTATAAGCATCGTGGGCTCTAGGGTTTCAAAGTAGCCCTAGTTTGAGTGGCTCTATGGGGCTGTTCTCGAATACTAACACCCCGGTTAGGATCAACTAAGGTGGGATCAAAACTCTTTGCGTTTCTTTCCGGCCTCCCTAGCCACATCCTTACCATGTCGCTTCACTACCGCCTTCTTGTGAACCATAATTCAAGCCTAGACTAAACCAAAACAATCCCAATTCGCAACAAGATACCCGTTTAACATCCAAATCAGGATTTCAAAACAACCAAACCACAAACCACAACCATCCATTATCAACAACCATCCACATCATCATCCACATCATCATCACAGCACAAACCAGCAAGAATGAAGAGACAAAATGAGAAAGAAAACAAATAAGGTGATATTCAAGTGAACGAGCCGACCCAAAGATCGAACTCAGAAAAACGTGAACAAAATCGAGAAAAGTTGTTACTAACTTACCGAGTAAGGTGAGTAGATGCTGATCGAGATGAAAACCAGTCCAAACAACACCAATATGGCTCCCAAAATCGAATTTTTTTCTCAAAAAGTCGGACTGAAGAGGGTTCTGATTCTCCAAAAAGATGGTGTGTTGGGGAATTTGGCCTTGAAAATCGAAGAGAGGGGATCAAATGCGGCCTATAGCAACTTACAGCGCCCAATTTGGTGTAATATCGAAGGATTTAGGTTGGAAGGAGGCAAAAAGTCGGGTTTGCGAGTTTGAAAATCTGAAAAAGTGATTGTTCATGCGTGGAGGGAGTATATATAGACAGGGACTGGACGGGCGTCCACATAACCGGACGAACGTCCAATGAAGAACAGATGAACTGGACGGGCGTCCAGTATATTAGACGCTCGTCCAAGCGTTCAAAACACATACAGGATTGGAGGGAATATATCAGACGGGCGTCCAGACTTAGCGGACGCTCGTCCAATAATTGGTCATGGCGGACGGGCGTCCAGACTTATGGACGGGCGTCCAATACAGAAAAAAAAATGCAAAAATTATAAAACTTCATACGATGTAACTTCAAACTTGCATTTTCGCATTAAACTTAAATGAAAACTTCAAAAATACAAATGAAAATCAACGAAGTACATAAAATTACTAGAAAATAAGGAAAAACAAATAGAAAACAGTGGGTTGCCTCCCACCAAGCGCTTTTGTTTTACGTCGTTTGCTCGACGAAACAACCTAACAACGCTAGTCATCGTAAATTTCCGACCAATCCACAACTCGGATAAGACGGCGGAGCATGTCGATTGCCGGAGGGAAATCATACTCATCCTGCAAACCCCAATCCTCACCAGCTACATCAACACCGCGAAAATGTTCAGCTTGCAGCACTAGCGCTAAATCTGTCAGCATCGGATCATTCAGGATTGTGTACGGACGTCCTAGAGCTGCCTGCAACTCCTCAGTGGTGAAGTCTCCACCTCCCGAACAGCGGGGAACAATAAGAACATAGGTGATAGTCCGGATACGGGTACTAATATCGAAATCTACGTGCAACACTATAGTTCCTCCCGGTCCATCATCTACAGTGATAAGTGGGATCCTCCTAAGGAACGGTAACTCCTCTGGTAGAACTCCGAAATCCATATCTAAAAAGCTCAACTAACTGACAGATATAAACAGAAACTTAATAAGGCTAAAAACTGAAACAGCTAGAGCAAAAAAAAAGTATAAAACTAAAGTAACTAAAATAAAAAGGGATATCTAGGATGCCTCCTAGTAGCGCTTTTGGTTAATGTCGTTAGCTCGACACCGTTTAAGCTCAGCCTGGGTCAGGCCATTTAACTTTTCTGCCAGCCACTACCTCATGTAAACTTTGATCAGTAGTGTGGCTGCAGAAACAGCACTTGACACATGGGGTGAAATCTTTGATAGCTTTCCACACACGTTTGAACTTCCCCATGGTCGACTTTTTCTTCTTCTGAGCATTCTGATGACGTTTTAGCTGACGTTCCCTCTCATACTCTTCCATATCCCAACTACCTGCGAGAACTTCTTCAGATTGACCACTACCGCCATCCTCTGAAAACAGGTCGGGTGAAAACTCATCAAATTCTTCGACTTTTGTAGCACCACACCCGAGGATATCGAGGAAACGAACAATCAAAGGCTTTTCCTTGGGTTCACCAATATAGTGCTTGCACCTTTGACCATTTACTCGAAACGGTTGGTCACTATAACCTCGTAGTTCTAGAACGCCTCCAGGAATAATTTGGAGAATTTCGAAGGGACCGGACCAATGTGTCCTCAACTTTCCAGGAAACAGATGTAGCCTAGAATTGTATAGAAGAACTTGCTCTCCGACTTGAAATTCTCTTTTCTTAATTTTGGCGTCATGGAGGAGTTTCATCTTATCTTTACTAATCCTGGCACTTTCGTAAGCCTGGAGTCTGAATTCGTCTAATTCATGCAACAGCTGCAGTCGGTGCTTACCACAAGATTGGGAATCAAAGTTCAGAAACTTTGTAGCCCAATAAGCTCTATGCTCTAACTCGACTGGCAGATGACATGGCTTACCATAAACCATTTGGTATGGAGATGTACCCATAGGAGTCTTATAGGCGGTTCTATATGCCCATAGTACATCATCCAATTTCAAACTCCAGTCTTTCCTATGACTGTTGACCGTTTTCTCCAGGATTTTCTTGATACTTTGGTTGCTCCTTTCAACCTGACCACTAGTCATCAGGTGATATGGTGTGCCAGTCTTATGACGAACACCATACTTTTCAAGAACTTTCTCTAGGGGTCGGTTGCAGAAATGCGTCCCTTCATCACTGATCAAGGCACGTGGACATCCAAACCTCACGAAGATGTTTTTCTTTAAAAACTTCATGACCGTCTTATGATAGTTGTGAGGAGTGGCTTGAGCCTCTACCCATTTAGACACGTAGTCTACGTAGACTAAGATGTATTTGTTACCGCAGGATGATGGGAATGGTCCCATAAAATCGATACCCCATACATCAAAGACCTCGCATTCTAGGATGGGTTTCAAAGGCATGTCAAAACGCCTTGTCGAGTACCGGTTCTTTGGCATCTATCACAAGCTTTACGAAAGCACGTGTCCTTAAAGATCGTAGGCCAATAGAAGCCGGATTGGAAGATCTTAGCAACGAGTTTTCCACGGACCAAAGTGACCTCCGGTGGGTCCCGCGTGGCCTTTGCTCAATAATATCGCGCCGCTCAGATTCTGGAACACATCTTCTAAGCAAACCATCTTTGCAGATCTTAAAAAGATAAGGTTCATCCCAAACGAAAGATTTTAAATCAGAGAATAACTTTTTCTTCTCCTGATAGGACAATTCTGGATCGAGATATCGGGAATGAAGGTAATTGACGATGGAAGAATACCATGGAACATCAGGAGGACAACCGTCGATAAGCATAATGTTCTCTAGAGGAAAGTAAAGATCTATATCATCCGGATCATCCTTTTCCTCACTTAACATTCTCGAAATGTGATCAGCCACTACGTTCTCACTACCCTTTTTGTCTTTAATTTGGACGTCAAACTCTTGTAGGGTCAGTATCCAACGCAGTAGGCGCGGTTTGGCTTCTTTCTTAGTCATCAGATACCGCAAAGCAGCGTGATCAGTCCACACGATCACTTGAGCTCCTAACAAGTAACTACGAAACTTGTCCATAGCAAAAACTACGGCCAATAGTTCCTTTTCAGTAGTAGTATAGTTGACTTGAGAGGGATTCAATGTGTGAGTGGCGTAATAGATTGGCTGGAATTTTCCTTTGATCTTTTGTCCTAGAACAGCACCAACTGCATAGTTTGATGCGTCGCACATAAGCTCAAAAGGTAGGTTCCAGTCAGGCGATATAAGAATTGGAGCAGAGATTAAACGGTCCTTAAGCTCCTCAAACGCTTGCTTGCAGCTCTCATCAAAATTAAACTCAACGTCTTCCTTTAGTAAAGTAGACAGGGGCTTGGCTATCTTGGAGAAGTCTTGAATGAATCTTCTGTAGAAACCGACATGTCCAAGAAAGCCTCTCACTTCACGCACATTCTTAGGATATCTCATCTTCTCGATAGTTTCTACTTTTGCCCTGTCAACTTCTATACCTTTGGCGGAGATTTTGTGGCCAAGAACTATTCCCTCATCTACCATGAAATGGCATTTTTCCCAATTGAGTACTAAGTTCTTTTCCACACATCTGGATAACACTTGATCAAGATTGTCAAGGCAATCATCAAAAGACTGACCAAAAACCGAAAAATCATCCATAAAGATCTCCATACATTTTTCTACGAGCCCGTCAAAGATAGCCGCATACATCGTTGAAATGTAGGCTTGGGGCATTGCGAGAGACCAAATGGCATTCGCACGTAAGCGAATGTACCATAAGGGCCGGTGAAAGTGGTATTTTCTTGGTCAGCTGGATCAATGGGTATCTGGAAGTATCCTGAATATCCATCTAGGAAGCAGTAGAATGCGTGTCCCACCAGACGCTCAAGCATCTGGTCAATGAATGGAAGGGGAAAGTGATCTTTCATGGTTACCTCATTGAGGTTTCTATAATCGATGCAGACTCTGTAACCAGTGACAAGTCTCAATGCTATTTCCTCTCCCTTCTCATTCTTCTCAATCGTAATTCCGCCTTTCTTGGGAACTACTTGAGTTGGGGAAACCCATTCACTATCAGCGATGGCATAAATGATTCCCATGTCCAGAAGTTTGATGATCTCCTTTTTAACCACCTCTTGCATATGAGGGTTGAACCTCCGCTGGGGCTGTCTAACACATTTCGCACCCTCATTAGTCTTGATCTTATGCATACAGATGTCCGGAGATATCCCTCTGATATCTCCTACTTGCCAACCAAAGGCTTTTTCGTTTTTCTTCAAGACGTTGATTAATTTCATCTCCTCTAAACGAGACAGCTTGGCAGATATAATCAATGGAAGCTTGTCACCTTCTCTTAAAAACACATACTTAAGATGTTTAGGCAACGGCTTCAACACCAAATCTGCAGGGGGGTCTTCTAAACTCGATTTGAGATCTCCACTTTTCAACTCAATATCGTTGAGTTTACTCTGTGGTCCCACTGCCAAAGCTTCTCCTTCCAACAACTCATCTTTAAGTTCAGCTTCTAACTGCTCTAGACTTACCACACCATGATTATTTAAATTATCAACCAGTCGCTCATATTCCGTTGCAACAGCCATGACTTGCTTTTCCATCAAATCATCGAAGTCATCTGACGTATCCTCAATGGAAAAACCGGTTGGAGGACCAGAGGGTACTTGAATGGATTGGGAAACATTATAGCTTACCTCTTGATCACCAACACGGATCATCACTCGCCCACCATCGCAGTCAATGAGGGCTCTAGCTGTAGACAGAAAAGGTCTTCCAAGAATTAGGGGGACATTTCCATCATTTTCAATGTCCAGGATGTACCAGTCAACGGGAAAGGTAAACCTATCAATTTGAACTAGTACGTCTTTTAAGATTCCCGCTGCTTTCTTAGAAGATCTATCAGCGAATTGCAGATTCATGGTAGTGGGTTCTAGAAGATCAATTAAACCCAGCTGCTTGCATACAGACAATGGCATGAGGCTTATAGATGCACCAAGGTCGCACAAAGAGTTAGGGAAGACTAGGCCTCCCATTAACACTGTAAGCACGAACTTTCCAGGGTCACTTCTCTTGGTTGGTAGGTTTCCATAATTGATCATTGAACAATCCTCACCAATCAGCCTCTCCATGTCTGACAACTTCCTTTTTGAAGAAACAACATCCTTGATAAATTTGGTATACTTAGGCATTTCAACCAAGACTTCTGATAATGGAAGATTTACCTGAGTATTTTTCAGAAGGTTCAGAACCTTCTCATACTTCTTATCTTCACTCAAGGGTATGTTGCTCTTTCTTGGTGGAAATGGAAGCTTTTTCAGATCACTCTCAGAAAAGACCTTCTTCGAGGATGCACTGACAACTTTATCTTCCAGATCCTTCCATCGAACAGCTTTTTCAATTTTTTTATTAGTCAGGGGATCAGCCTCCTGACTTCCACTTGTTTCTTCATCCATCAGGGGATCAGCCACCTGAGGACTTCCAACTTCTTCACCTCTCAGGGGATCAGCCACCTGAGCTTTCTCTTGCAGTAGAGGGGAGTGTAGGTGCTCAGCTTCCCCTCCTGCCTTATCAATGGCAGGAGGGGCTAGTGGTTTCCCTGATGGGAAGGACCACTAACTTGAGTACCGCTTCTGAGGTTCATCGCACTGGCCTCCTCTCTACCGTATGGAATTGATGGCACGAGGTCAGTACATTGGCCTTTGTTCAAGTCAGCTTGAGCAGCTTGACCACCCTTTGGATTCTTTTTAGTGAAACTGGGCAGCTGCCCTGGGGGTCTTGAAGCTAACTGTTCAGCCAGTTGCCAAATTTGTCTCTCAAGATTTTTCATTGATCTACTTTGCTCCTCCAATTTAGCTTCAAGATTGTTAGATTGGGAGGGGCTTTGAGAGTTTTGGAAATTTGGAGAATAGGGCTGGTTGGGCCGATTTTGGACAGTAGGATTAGAATTGGCGGGCCAATTCTGATTGAATATTTGAGTAGGATTTGAAAATTTTGAGTTTTGGTTCTGATTAAAACCAGGGTTTCTATTGAAATTTTGATTTGAATTAAAATTCGAATTAGGATTGAAGCTTGAAGATTGATTGAACCCTTGGTTTTGGAGATTATTCTGGCCAGAAAACGATTGAACCTTTGATTGTTCTGGCCGTAGAATGCATTTACTTCCGCATTCTGTCCGTTCATAGGAGAGAATCTAGATGTGTGCCCCACCTCGTCACAATTTTGACATGCGACTTGATTATACTGTCCATAATCATGAACATCATTCACTTGATATGGTGCAGGGGGATTAAATTGACATTGGCCATTCATATGGCCAGTTTGACAGCAGTTTTCGCAGAACAGAACCTAAGGGTTCTGTGGAAAAGAAGAAGTTTGATTTAGCGGATTTGAAACTTGAGAGGTTGCCATCTGCTTCTGCAGCATGGCGATCAAACTTTGCATATTTACGTCCTCGACCTTAGGAGGAGGAGGAGGTGCTTGGATTGCTTGATAAGAGGGGGTGTAGTTGTACTTTGCAATGTCCTCAAACAGTGCCCATCCCTCATCAGGCGTTTTCTTCAAAAACGCCCCACCAGATGAACTATTGACCATGCCTTTTGTAAGCTCGGTCAATCCGCTAAAGAAAGTGTTGACTTGCCTTTCCAGTGGCAGGCCATGATGGGGACATTTTCTGAGAAGAGACTTGAATCTTTTCCAACACTCGAAAAAGGATTCATTCTCTTTCTGATAGAAAGTGAATATTTCATTTAAGCACTGGGCTGTCTTTGAAGGTGGAAAGTATTGACTTAGAAATTCCTTTTCAAGTTCAGACCAGGTGGTGATAGATTCAGAGGGGAGAGAGGTATACCACTCCTTAGCTTCTCCCTTCAAAGAAAATGGAAAAGTTTCAGTTTGATAGCATCCTCACTTACTCCTTGGATGCATGTGGTACCGCATATCTCTAAGAACGTATGTAAGTGAGTATGGGGATTCTCTGACTGATAACCATGGAAGATAGATGCATGCTGCATCATCTGAATAAGTCCCGGCTTTAGCTCGAAGGTTTGTGCGGTTATGGCTGGGATAACAATAGCCGGGTTGACTTTGACTTCGCCTGGCATGGCGTAGTCTGCCAACGTACGTCTATTATTAGCAGCCATTATTACAAAATCAGTGATTTCCTTGGCTAGTTGATCCTCAAGATCTTGCTCGGCTCTGTCTGCCAGAACCGCAGAACGGAAAATCCACATGTTTGGCCGGACTATGGTTCGCTCGGGGTCAGGGGTGTATAGTAACGGTCCCTTTTGACTCCGAGTTTGCATAAACCGGACCAAAAACAAGTGGTTGAAACCTAAAAACTAAGAATTTAAAAGCCTAAACTATAAATTAAAAGCCTAAAGAAAAGAAAGGAAAAAAAGAAAAAGAATCAGGATTATTAGGGAAAAGATGAAACAGACGGGCGTCCAACGGTTCGGACGGGCGTCTGCCCAACTTTTGGACTGGACGGGCGTTCGGATGCCCAAACGTTCGTCTGGTCTTCAGAAAACTTGAACGGGCGTCCAACTTTTATGGACGCTCATGAAAACAGAACAGGATTGAAAATTGTCCAGCGGACGGGCGTCCAAGATCCCAGACGCCCGTTTGGTAGCGGGAAAACTAGAACAGAAGCAGAAAATTTGCAGAAAAGAAAGGGGGATAAGACAGAAAGACAGAAAAGCAGGAAGAGAAAAACAGCTAAAAGGAAGGAAAACTAATCTCAAAGGAAACTACAAAGGGAAAGCCTTAAACCCTAACTAAAACCCTAATTACCTAATTAAAAACTACCTAAAACAATTAAAAACAGGAAATAAAATTAAAACAGAAAAACAAAAACTAGACAACCGTCCGGTTCCCCGGCAACGGCGCCAAAAACATGTCACGGATTTTATCAACAGAAAATAAACAAGTAATAAATTAAATCCGATATACCTCAAGTGCAAGGATCGTAGTAAAGAGGTTGATACCGGGTCGATCTTACGGGGAACTGGCGATTGCTAACCCTAGTTTTTGTCTAACTAAATTATGTCACGAAAACTAATCTAAACAGCTGATAAAACTAAACAGGGAATAACTAAAACGAAAGATAACAATAAGTAAACTGGACGAGAAGAATAAATCTAAAGCCGGGGAAGATACGGGTTGCGAACAACTTAACTCTAAACTAAACAAAACTAATTATGAAATAAAGATAACTAAACTAGGCAATTCAAGTTTCACGGGATTAAATTCAGATTTTAACGAACAAACGAGCGATTGATCCACCTATCCTAACAAGTATCAATTCTATCTCGATTATATTGCGTTTTCTAACCAAGTTGTGGTTTCACCTTGTCTAAAACATGAACCCTAATTTCTTAGGTAATTCACCTATTAATCTATATCTTTCGATCTAAGATTAACGACTTTACTAATCAAAGGTGAAAACTTTAACCTAGCAATTTAACCTATTAACTCTCGTTATGACAGATTAAACAACTATTCCTTATCATGATGATCTAAGGTTTATAGAGATTTTCATCAACATAAAACAATCATAACATGCAAGTCTTTCGATACAATTGCAATTAAACGATATAAACAATGATAAAGGAAACAACTTTTGATAAAACTCACAATATACTCGCAGAAACGGAATCAAAACGTGTTGGATGGCTTCACAATGCTCGTTTGATAAGGCTTTAGCCTCTAGACATCACTTGATCAACTCGAAAAGCTTGAGAAAAGTACATAAATTTGAAGGTGTTTATCTAGAAATTAAAAGCATAAAAACTGGATGAAAACTAAAGTAAAACGCAGCTGAGCCGCCCCTAGGTTTAGGGTTTGAGTAATGTGTTATGATATGAAGAAAACACGCAGCTATATATAGAATTCTAAGTCGGTTCTGCTATGTCGGCCTTTGGACGCCCGTTTTTGGGTTGAACGCCCGTCCACATGTTCAAACAAACTTCGAATCGGGCCGAGTCATGACCAGACGCCCGTCCTGCTAGCGTCCACTCCAGCGTCCAAACTCTCTGAATCAACTTTCCTCAAACGGACGCTCGTTCACTTCAGCAGACGCCCGTCCAGACGGACGGGGCTTGGACGTTCGTTCAATACGATCGAATTTTGATTTCTTGATCTTTATCTCTTTTCTTCTATCCCATTCCTTCATTATCTCTTTTATCATCAATTAGCTCGAACTTAATCAACTTTTGATCATCTTTTGAGCCTCAATCATGTATCTATAACACATAAAAACATCGCGAAATGTAATATCATTCAAATAATCATAAAATCACAATTAAAACATATAAATTAACCTATTTTGCGATTAACTCATTTAAAATATCATTTGCTCAATATTTCCATTAAACACTCGTTTCTTATGCAATTTTATACGAATATGAGGGAAAATATCATAGAATATAGCGTTATAAATCGCGTAAATTCACCCTTAACAAGGTTTAAACGTGTGTGGAAGGCAATTAAAGAATTCACCCCATGTGTTAGATGTTGTTTCTGCAGCCACACTACTGATCGAAGCTTACACGAGATAGTGGCTGGCAGAAAAGCTAAATGGCCTGATCCAGGCTGAGCTAAAAGAGTGTCGAGCTAACGACATTAAACAAAAGCGCCACTATGAGGCCTCCTAGATATCCTTTATTATATTAGGACTCTCTTTTATGATGTTTCTTTTCTTTGATTTAGTTTTTATCTTAAGTCTAATTAAGATTTTGTTTGAATCTGTTCAGTTTAGCTGTGTTTTTAGATATGGATTACGGAGTTCTACCAGAGGAGTTTCCTTTCATTAGTAGGATCCCACTTATCACTCTAGGTGACGGACCCGGAGGGACTATCATTTTGGACGTAGACTTTGATATTAGTACCCGCATCAGGACCGTTACTTATGTTCTCATTGTACCCCGATCTTCGGGAGGTGGAGATTTTAGCTCAGAGGACCTGCAGGAGACTTTAGGACGACCGTATACAATCCTCAATGATCCGATGCTGACCGATTTGGCGCTAGTGCTGCAAGATGAGCATTTCCAAGGAGTGGATTTTGCGGGCGAGGACTGGGCTCTACAGGACAAGTTTGATTTTCCCCTGCTATTGACATGCTCCGCCGTCTGATCCGGATTGTGGATTGGGCGGAGATTTACGATGACTAGCGTTGTTAGGTTGTTTCGTCGAGCAAACGACGTTAAACAAAAGCGCTCGGTGGGAGGCAACCCACTATTTTCTAGTGTTTTTATGTGTTCTTTAGTTTTTAATTATTATTTGAAGTTATGTATGAATTTTTTATAATGGAATAAGAGATTGATTTGACTTGAATAAAAATTCATAGTTTTGCTGAATTCTGCATCAAACGAGCGTCCATGCCTTTGGACGCCCGTCTGATCTATGTCTGCCTTGGACGAGCGTCCACCATTCTTGAACGTCCGTCCGTCCGTTGAAAATTTTGGACGGGCGTCCAAGTCTCTTGAACGCCCGTCTGAAAGATTACCTCCAACTCTGTTCAAAATTGGGCTACCTGGACGAGCGTCTGAATATTTGGACGCCCGTCCAGTTCATATGATCTCCAGCTGAATGCCCGTCCGGTTTCCTGGACGCTCGTTCACCCCTGCAACTATATATACCCTTGCTCTCCATTTTTTTAATTGCATCACAAAATTCAAAAGCAAACCCGACTTCTCAACCCTCTTTTGCCCTAAAATCTTTATTTCTGAACCAAATTGGGCGATTCAAGGCTCTATCAACAGCTCTCAATCCCCTCTTTTCGATTTTTCAAACCAAACCCTCCAACGAACACCATTTAATCGGATTCAGTGATTTATATAGTCCGACTTTTTGAAGAACAAGATTCGATTTTTTGGGTCAATTTGGCATTGTTTGGACTTCTAATCATCATCATCATCATCCCTTCAACGTACTTGGTAAGATTTTATAAGCTTTTCGTAGATTATTTCACATTTTTCCTGAGTTCGATCTTCGAGTCGACCCTTTTACATAAAACTTGCCTTATTTGTTTTCTTCTTTTTGTTTGGTTTATTTTTCTTTCTTTGTTGATGATCTGGGATGGTTATGGATGATGATGGATGGGTTGCATTGTGGTTTTGATGTTGGTTTGGTATTGATTTGTTTGGGAAATCCCGTTTGGACGATAAACGGGTGGTTCGTTTGAATTGTGATTTGGGATTGTTGTTGGTTAGCCTTAGTTTACAATGGTTCGTAAAGGGGTGCAGAAACGGCATGGTAAGGGGATTGCCGATGAACCTGCTAAGAAGAAGAAGACTGTAGACCCCACATTAGTCAATCCGAACCAAGGCATTCGTATTGGTGAACGTCAAAATCCTCCTAGAGGTCAATCTAGAGTTCCTTTACGAGATGAGTCTGAGTCGGGGTCTGAAACTGATGACGAGCCATTAGTAAGGATGCAGAATAGGGTGTCGGAGGCTCGGGGTGAGAGAGATGACAATGAGCCTAGGACTGGACCCGAGGAGGTAGCGGAGAGAGCAGAACCGGCTAGACAGAATGTGAGACCTCCTATCCCTATTCCCTTGGCTCGTAGATCCCTTTCCTAAGAACAACCTGACTCACTTTCACATTGGTGACCTTGGAATGTTATATGCCTTGAACTTCAAGCTAAATGTGGATGTAGGACAGGCAATTTTCGATGAGATAGCCACGAATCAGAAAGTGTATACGCGATGTTTAATATGTCCGCATTTGATCCACAGTCTCTGTCAAGATGCTAGGGTTCCCGAGTACAAAAATGATCACAAGCCGAAGAATCCTAGGTACTTGCAGCGGGAGAAAGTGAAATCTTCGGGACAATCTGAGGCTGAGGCAGCACGTGAGCCCGGTTCATCTTCGGCACCACCTCGTGCATCTTCCCTTCCATCTTTATCTCCCTCAGTCCGGATGAGGTTGAGTATGGCTAACAGTGTACGGAACTGGATGGAGGATATTAGGACTTCCCAGAACAATATCTTGACTATTTTACGGTGTATAAGTGAAGACCGGCCTCCGAGGGACGACAGAGTCTTCAACCCGAGCATTATAGATTACGTCTATTCGGATGAGATTGAGCAAGCCATTGCGGATGTTCTTTATGATTCCGAGTCGTCTTCGGATGAGGAGCAGCCTGACTCTCCTACGGGTGGATCACCTCCTGCTGATGATTCTGCGGCACCGGGGCAGCCCTGATATTATTTTTCTAATTCTAGCTTCTGTTTTTCTTTTATATACGATGATTGTATTGTCCTGCTACTTTTCCCTACTCGATTCATTGTATTTTTCGTGTTAGCTACTGTCTATTTTTCTCGATGAATCTTGTGAGCCTTAAGGCATTCCGTACTTTCGTTTGACATTATTATGATTTCGATTTTCATTGTATTGGATGTTTTCTCTTTTGATCTAATCATTTCGTTATATCTCATCATGGTATACTTCCCCCGTTTTCCCCGAGATTTTTCCGTGTTTGTCGAGTGATGCAGGAATATTTCTAGCTGTATTGTCGAGCTAGCTTTTACATCGCGCTGATACGAGTTCTATTTGTCACTACGAAGGCTCTGGCCTGACCAACGATTCGAGTATCTGTTACGATCAGCTAAGTGTTTTTGTTCTTTTTCAAATTCTGCACAACCTGAGGACACGTTGTGGTTTAAGTGTGGGGGATGGGAATGGTTTATGTGTATCTATTCGTTTGCTTAATTCGTTATGTTTCTATGCAAAAATGAGCTAATTTTTTCAAAATTTTTGTTTTTGTTTTGTCCCGAGTAAGCAATGCATAATTTTTGTTCGGTTTTTATATAGTCATTGATGCTATATACCGTATGTCCAGTAAGTTAGTTGTTTCACCCGATATATATTTTTCACGAGCCATAGTGAATGATGAGCTATAATATAAAGCTACAACCCTTTTGATTAGTGATTTTTGTTATCTTATAAGTCATGTGCTTAGTGCTAACGTATGTATCGTGACGATTATGATAGTTTGTATTTATAGCCGGAGTATGATATACTGTGAATATCTTAGGTTTGAATGTGATATGTAAAGCGTAACTAAAGTTGTTGAAAAAGTTGTTTTAAGTAAATGAATTAATTGTGTGTGTCGGAAGCTGGTCGATGATTGGAGTGAGGTAGGGCGTATCTCGAATGTCCTATACCACTATGATGACCAAAAGCTCACGACAGTCAGAAGAAGGTGCCTTATGATTTGAGTAAGGTAGGGTATATCTCGAATATCCTATTCTGCTATGACAGGGCAAGAGCTCATTCTGATGTGTGTTTAAAAGTGAAATAGTTAAATCAACTTATATAAGAAGTGGTATGAAATGAACAAAAGACTTAGTTATCGTATACCTTATCCCAGTATAAGCCGACATATATGTTGTAGGGATTATCCTCTGAGTATATCAGAAAGGCCCTAGATATATTCTGTCATCCTTTTCAGGATATGTCACGTTTTGTATGGTGCATCTTATAAGTATCATTCATTTCTAGTTTGAAGGGGGTATTAGCTAGTTTGCTTTGAAATTTTCAAGTTTGGACTTAGTGGAAGTTTGTTATGGCTTTGCACACACACCGGGGTGAACCTCTAAGTTATTGCATATGTGTTATATGTGCTGAGATGTCTATCCTTTTTCCGAGCCTTAGTTTTGTCTTGTTTTGCTCGGGACGAGCAAAAGCTAAGTGTGGGGGAGTTGTTAAGGGTGATTTTATATGATTTATAACGTTATATTTTGTAATAATTTCCTCCATATTCGTATAATTTGCATAGAAATTAAGTGTTTAATTGAGTTATCGAGCAAATGAGTTTTTAAACGGTTTATTCGCAAAATTGGTTAATTTATGTGTTTTAATGTTGATTTTATGTTTATTTGGATATTATTACATTTTGCGATGTTCTTAATGACTTGTAGATGCGTAATTGCGGCTCAAAAGATGATTCAATGAAGATAAATGTCGGATTTAATTGATGAAAAAGAGATAAGGAAGATTTGAATAGAAGGAAAGAGATAGAGATGGAGAAATCGAAAATCCAGTCCACTGAACGCACGTTTGAGGTCCCGTCCAGTGGACGTCTAAGAAAGTGAACGGGCGTCCAGGAGAGGAAATTTGATTCAGAGTTCTCCTAAAATTGATGGACGAGCGTCCAACTTAAAGAAGGACGGGCGTCTGATCATGACTCGGCCCAATTCGAAGTTGATATTGAAGACCGGACGAGCGTCCAGAAGGAGTGGACGGGCGTCCAGTGGCCGACATAGCAGCAGCCGACTTAAAATTCTATATATAGCTGCGTTTTCTCCCAACAATTACATCAGAATTTCGAACCCTAAACCCTAGGGGCGGCTCAGTTTTTATTGCTTTTATTTTCTAGCTAGATTCGAACACTTTTTATGTATTTTTACTCAAATAATTCAATTTTCAAGAGGATGCTAAGAGGCTAGACCTCTATTGAACAAGCGTTGTGAAGGCATCCGATCAACAATCCAGTTTCGTTTCTCGTTTATCCTGTGAGTTCTTAATTCAAGTTGTATCTTTATTATGTCTATGTTGATTTCATGCAATTTATATCGAAAGATCCTTGCATGCTGATTGTTTATATTGATGAAAATCTTGTTAAACCCTAGATCACCATAATAAAGTTTAGGACTTTAACCTAAAATAACGAGAGTTGGTTAGGTTGAATTTCTAGGTTAGAAATTGAGAGATTTCACACCTCTGGTTATAAAGCGTTAATCTTTAGATCGAAAGATAGAAGATTAATAGGCGAACTTGTCTAAGAAATTAGAAGTTCATACCTTGGCTAGGTGAATCACAACTTGATTAAGAATCACGAGATAATCGAGGTAGAAATTGATAGTTGTAGGATAGGTGGATCAATTGCTTGTTCGTTTGTTATTTCATTGATTACACCACTCGAATCTGAATTACTTAGTAAATTTACGACCTTTATTTCGTAATAGATTTAGAATAGATTTAGTTTAGATAATTTGTTCGCAACCATATTTTCCCTGGCTTTAGATCACGATCTTCTGTCCAGTTATTCTTATTTGTAGTTTCGTTTTTCTCTTTTAGTTTTCACTATTTTATTTTCGTATCTCTTTAGTCGTAATCGTGACATAGTTAGTTAGATAATAAAAACTAGATTAAACAACCCCGATTCCCCATAAGATCGACCCGGTATCAACCTCTATACTACGATCCCTACACTTGGGGTAAACCGGATTAAATTTGTTACTTGTTTATTTTTCATTGCAAAAATCCGTGACAGTTCCTTGGACAAGAAGATTGAAAACCAGTATGATTCTCTAATGCAAGTGATGAAATTAGTGCTAGAAAAGGTCTATAAGAGGCCTGAGGTTACAATCGGAACTCCCGCTGTGGCATTGGGGGATGGCTTGCTCCCTACGCCATCTAGGCAAAATGCACGGCTGCTGCCTACACCGCATAGTGTAGAGGATATTAGTTGTTATGATGGTATTTTACAGAGAAACGAGGATGTAGCAGGGCAGGTGGAACCTGATTCTGAAAAACCTGTCTCGCCAAATGCAGACCATGTTGGTCCCAGAGAAGGGTGAAACTATAGTCAGAGGGGGGGGGTGAATGACTATAGTGGAGTTTCAAAAACTTTTCTTATAGTCAAAAGCTTTTGGGCAGCGGATAAGTCCCTTCTTACTATGTTGTTTTCAAATCAGTGTAGACAGTCACAGATATAAGTTATGATGTAGGCTCAATAAATAAATCTTTGTAAAGTAAATTGCGAAATTAAATTGACACAAGGCTTATAGTGGTTCGGGGTGGTGTAATCCCTTAATCCACTCTTCTCCTGTGATGATTGGAGGAATTCACTATTGTTTTCACAGATACAATAGTATGATAGTCCTTGCCTTCCCAAGCTTCACAATCTACAAGACTATCACTCCTTGTGCAACGGCTTCGGTGATTCGGTCTTCCTTTTTCTTTGTTCCTTAAGATCAAGATCCTTCAACGGCTATAGATGAGAATGTGATTCACACACTTGCTTGATCAATCTCGGTTCGAGTATTACTTTTTAGCTTTAGTTGTTAATGTATCCTTTAAGTTCGGAGAAGGCTTTTCAAATTGACGAGTTTACGCTAGATTTTTCTTTCTTAATCGTTATATTCTTTTTCTGTCAATGCCTTATTTATAGCCTTGAATACCTTCGTTTTTGGGGGTGAATAAACTTGATTTTAACAATTAATTGTAACTTTGGATCGGTTAACAAATAATCCGCTTGATTGATCCTTTAATGATTTGAGCATTTAATGCATGATCTTCGAATCTTCATCGTATATCAAATATGACCTTGTAAGTGTCCGCTTCGCCGTTTCTAAAACGGTCGAGACCGACTTAGTGTTGGTCCCTTGAAAAGGCTTTAGTTAAGTTTAGAGGGGGGGGGGGGTGAATAAACGATTAAAACTTTGGAGTTAACAAAGTCTCGGCGCACTGCGATACTTTCGGCGAGATAGCCTTAAACGGTTTGAATTTGTGCGAATTTGCGGAATAATATCAAAATTAAGCCTTGTTACTTGTTGTTAAATATGTTACTAAGTATTAGATACTCGGTAGTGTATGTGTGTGATTTCGGTTGCTAGATTCGGCGGGTTGATATGAATAAAGACTAAGTGCGAGAAAATAAATGCGGTAAGTAAGTAGAGAGATTTTTATAGTGGTTCCGGGTGATGTAATCTGTACGTCCACTCTTCTCCTGTGATGTTGGAGGAAATTCACTAGTAATCTTTGAGTTATACGTACAAAGAATCCTAGGTTGCTTGTCCTTCACCAATAACTATGGCTTCACTGGCGAAAACTAAGAACGAGTAGGATTCTTTGCTCTGAGTCTTCCACTTGGTCCTTGAAGGGTAGAATTGCCTCTTCACCGGCTCACCACAAACCAACGAGTCTTTCACACACTAACGGATGCTTCTTGTCTTCGGCGGGTTCTTTATAAAATAAAGAATGAATCAAATAAATGATTCAGTTGCAGCAGCTTGATTAGGATGATATAATCAGCAGCTTGCAGTCTTCAAGTGTGTATGCTTGATGCAGCTTGAACACAGAATGCACTTGAAGAAAATAACTAGATCAGCAGCTTTAAGCTCAGTAAGTTCAGCAGGGTGTTTTTCAGCTCAGTGTTATCACTTAAAGTTTATCCCAAAATTCATCATCTTCTTCTTGAGTTGAAAGTCCTCTATTTATAGGTAGGAATGCATGTGACTTGAATTTGAAATTCAAATGTGACCGTTCCTTGTATTTGTCCCATACGCACGCATTACTGTCACTATTCATAGGGCCGACACCTTTGTCGGGATTACTTTTTGACGGTGCGATCTGTCCACCCCTTTGACTTGTATCCAATGGATAAAAATATGGATCATCCCGACGTCTTTTTAATCTCGGCCTTTGATTTGCTTGATAAGTCGAGAGGTAGTTGTTGTTCTTATCCATGTAACTTCCCAATAATCTTGAATTGATCGAGGTATATATCGGCGGGTTCATCGATCTGTTGTAAAACCAATCGTCTCTTGGCGAACATCATATTTTTGTACGTAAAATATAATGCGGTGAATCTTTTTATCCAACTTTTGTTTGTGAAGTTAGATTACATCATTTAAAGTATAACCAAGTTCCAAGCATCATCTAACTTGTGGAACTTAGACCTTACACACAAGATATATGTAATCGGTTTAGGTCATCACGAGACTTGCCTAAATTCGATTCCATATCCTTGACATTAAATACTAAGTTTGATCCCTTAGCCTTCATTAGCGAGTTTGAACCCTCGGCCTTCGGTCTTCGGTCTTCGGCGGGTTCTAGACCGGTCTGCGACCTATCTACCCTGCGACCTAGATCGGTCTGGCGATAAACAATCGGCGGCCATTTACGATGCTTGTTTGATCAAACCTATTTATGAATCAAACTCTAATAAACCTATACATTTTATCTAGACATCTTTTTGCCTTTGCACTATAACGACTAGTATGGCACTCATCATCAAAACTAAGAAATAAGTCCAACAATTTCCCCCTTTTTGGTGATGATGCCACTACCTCACCTAATCGGCAAAGCAAAAAGATAAAAACACAAACGAGAACAAATTTAGTCAATTCTCATTATAAACATTTGTTCACGGTTATTACAACTAGATACGGCAAAGATAGACAATGAAAGGTAGGCGATCTATTGTCTCTTTTCTCTTTCTTGTCTAGCCTTCTCGGCTTGCTCTTGATAGGCTACGATCTCTTCTATCATTTCAACCATCCATTCATTCTCAATAAGTGTAAAGTCAATATAAGAATTGACTTGTTTCCACCAATTCCATGCTTCGGGCGGGACAAGATTGATACGATTCACCACGAAGCCAAACTTCATATCTGACTCCTTAAATTCATTCGGTGAATCTTTTGCTTTTGTAATTGGCGGCACCTTTTCACCTCTGCTACTCCTTGTCTCGGTAGATGCTCTTAAAGCTCTAATCCTTGCCTCCCAAAACTTCAAACTCAAGAAGGAGTTGAGACCTTCATGAAATCCCATGTCACGATAGGGTCTCCTTTGTTGTAAAACTCTTTCTTGTCTTGTGATAGGAGATCATCGGTAAGTTGCACTACGCAGTGCGGGTTGCCTAAAGGCATTTGTATCATCGGTCCATCTCTTTTGTGCAAAGAGTCTAGCGACCTCCTTTCTTTGCGGTGATTCAGCCCTCTTCCCCCTTAGTGACATCATCAACAAAACGTGAGATGAGGCCATGAATAGCTTCTGTGATACTATCACTCTGTGTAATTGACTGCCATAGTTCCGGTTCTAGTATCAAGTGAAGTAATCCTTGATTGCAGAGTCTCTTCCAGTCTGTTGATCCTTTCAGTAAATTTGGGATCAGGCATAGCAGGTTGTTGTGCAGCAGCAGGCTCAGCAGCTTCAGCAAGCTTGTCAAGTTTTTGATGAACGGATGTAAGTTGATCTTTCAAAAACTTGTCCTTCAGTGTGTTCCCTTGCTTGATATATCTTACATCATATATCATATCATTCAAAGCATTTTGAGTGGAAGCAAAGTTTGAAGCAGCTGTATTAGCAGATTGTCTGTTTTCATTGACCATCTTCATCAGTTCTTCAAATCTCTGTTCTTGCCTGTCCAATTGAGTTCTTAAGCTGTTGCATGTCATTTCTTACGGTTCTTAACTCATTGACAACTTCAATTGGCACTCCATGGCCATTCTACTATCGGTAGATCCATCGACGAGCTCCTCGACTCTATATTGTGCACTGTTGTCGCGATGACCATGGCCCTACTCAAATCTCTCCCGGCGGGGGAGGTCCTTCCTCAACCATTGCACCAAGAACATCTTCAAGGATAGGATCTTGTGCGGGTTCTTCAACAACTTCTTCTTCTCCAAAAATTTGAAATTCTTCATCTTGTAATTATAGTCCGGCGGTGCTGCTCATCCTCGTTAACGGCGGTCTACGCGACTATCTTTTCCTACGGTGGCATTGGCTCCGGCGGGCTCCACTACGGCGGCCTCAATAACAACGGGGGTTTCCTCCAAACCCAAAGTTTGTTCCAACTTTGTGTCCGAGTCTTTGTTTGAGACTCGGCGGCACTGTACCTCTGTTCCAACCTTTGTCCGAGTCTTTGTTTGTATCCCGGCAACTTTGTACCTCCTCTTCAACTTCTGTGGATTGAATATATTGGTATTATCCACTTGGAAACCTTGAGCATGACCAATCTTGTGCGGGATGATGGCGGTTTTAGTAAGAGTGCCTTCAATGTCAAATCCATCTTGATATTCAATGGATTCCTCGAACTAGCACTTGGTTCACGAAGTCGGTGGTCTTTTCCACATCCAAATCGACATTACGTACATCTTCGGGTTGTGCGGTAGGCTCTACAACATGAAATGTACTTGGTTCATCGGCTAGCCTACCATACTTAATGTAATTCCTCATTGATCAATGCTTCTAGATCATCCATGGTGAGATCTTGTAGATCCTCATCCATTTCTTCGATCTGCTTTGGCCCTCGGCGGACTTTCCGATACCGGTGGACATGTTGTGCGGGTGGATCATTTATCAAAGCGGTCCCGCTAGGTTCTCACAGTCTGAGGGGAAATCTCCCGCTTGAGTCGGATGATGAGGAAGAATCATCATCACCATCTCTTGGATCTACGAACTTGATACCCCTCCTCCTTGTTGCTCATCAAACGGATCCATCGGATTTTGATTGCGGCAAGGTTGTATCAATCGGATCCGGCAAGTTTTCCACTCTAACTTGTCAAAAACCCATTCTTCAAAATCTGTCATTGGTTGAGCGAAATTTGGTTTTTGTCTTTTGTAGAACCCAAACTTCCTTTGGAAGTAATCGGCAATTCTTTGAAGTTTGGGATCCACAAACTCTTCGGTTTTCTTGCTCTTTTTCACATGCCTCTCAAATGGCATAAAAGATCTTACGGGAGCGACTCCGGTAGCTTGTTGACCTCAAAGGTTCCAACAAGCGATTCAAGGTATCTTCTACGGATGTTTGAAAGTCGGCGGAGTTCTTTGTGATGGTGCATTTGTACCTACTACTTCCATACGTATCACACTTGGTTCCCCACGACTTACATGCTCATCGGCGGGGTTAGCGACGGACTGCTCTTCCCCCGAACTATTGCCAAATTTGCGGGGTCTTCAACCAAGTCTCCAATCACCTCTTCAACCACCACGGCGGGTTCGGGTTCGGTGGTTTCTTGTGGTTCTTCGGTGGATGCTACGGCGGGCTCGGGGTCGATGGCTGCTTGGGTACATCCTCTACTGATTGCTCAAAAACAACTTTGTTCGGCATCGGTGGACTTGATAACTTCTTCATTGGAGGAATCACTTGATAACAGCGCGGTGGAATGATAGTTAGAGGCTCGGCTTCAACGGACCTCTTCTTCCTCCTCTCTTGATGCTTCTTCTTGGGCCCTCTGTGCCTCCAAATCTTTCAACTCTTTCCCTTGCCATATTTCTTCTTTTTGGCAACTTCCTTCATCCTCTTGGATAGGGGTTCATCATCATCATCTTTTCTAGTCAATTTTCTTTTTCTACTTGCTTCCTTCTGTTGTTCTCTAAGAATTTCACCAACAGTTTTTCTTGAAGCTACAGCAGGGTCAGTAACCTCCACTTGACCCTCAGCAGACTCAACAGTCTGTGCTTGTTTCCTTTCTTGTTCTTTTTGATTTCAGGACTTCTGTAGTCTTTCTAACATCAGCACTCTTCTTCCTCTTTCCAGCAGTTTTCTTTGGTGCAGCAGGTTTGATAGAAATCTTCTTAGTTGGTTGAACCTGCTCACCACCAGTATCACCATCATCTCCATCATCATTATCATCAGCAGCTTCTTCAGCAATTTCTTCATCATCATCAAGTCCAGGGATTGCATAATCAATCTCCTTTTTGTATCCGGACTGATTTATTATCAACTGGTTCAATGTCGGGAACCTCCAAGTGATTCGGCGGGGTTTGAATCATCAAACCTAAGGGTAAGGCCTTTGATTTCCTTTTCCACTAGTTTGTCCTCCTTTGCAACTTTCTTCATATAGTGAATAAAGTATCCGGCCAGATCAAACTTCATGCTCCTGAGATGATAATCATCGGCTCTATCTTGGGTCACGATAGAGTATCCATCTTGCCAGTTAGCCCAAGTATGTTCTTTGCAATGAGCTTGCTCGGCGGACTATATTCATTCCCAATGTGTACGCAATTGATGCCGAACAGATTTGGTGGTTTGATTTGTCTTGATTTGATCTACAAACACCAACTTGTCCAATCCCATTGCTTCGGGATTCTTGGACCATTTTCCACTTCTTCAAATCCAAACACTTCCCTCGGCGGAGCGGGGGAGATAACAAGCTCCTCGGCATTTACGGTTGTATTGAATGCTTCGGTTCCTTCTTCCACCACCATGTTCTTCCGAGAAATCAACAACATTGGTGTATGAAATTGTGTCTAATCGATATTGAGCTTGTTCTCCAAGCCTGCAAACCTCCTTATTCTTCGACCTATATTAATGGCCAACTCTGTTTGGTTTGCATCAACTACATAGCCTCTTACACTTTGGCTAGATTCGATTTGAACTTCAACTCTTTCCGCCATTGAAATAAGAAAAAGATGAAGAAGAGTTCCTCTCAAATCTGTGTTCACACGAAGTAGAATTTGCAGAGATAAAGCAGAAGTTGCAAGTAGTGAATCTGCTATGTAACAGTCGATTATATAGACGGTGGGTAGTTGAAGCTGTCATAGCACGTACATTGAGGTAACCACGATTAATCGAATAAATTTGTCTTGACACGTGGCCCGTTACTCCACCATAACGTTTGTAACCGTTGGATGGTTTAAGCGTGGTAATAATGGATAAAATAAATATCCCGCCAATATGCTTTTTGACTTTAATTATTTTGAGTGAGTAACGTTCCCTCCGGCAAGGTATCCCTCGGCGGGGTGGGCTCGGCGGTCTGGCGATAATGTGCTTCGACAACCTGGCGACAAGGTGACTCTGGCGATCCTTGTTTTCTCCTTGTTTTGTTCAATTGATAATACAAGATGAAGTTTAATACCAATGAGCGATCTGTCAAGTGAGCTCACCCAACATGACAAAGACCAATCCCCTTGGCAACCTCATTTGCTCAATTGTTCAAACATAAGTACATGGAATTGTTGATACCAATGACTAATCTGCTAAGTGAGCTCACCCAACATAGCAAAGACTAATCCCCTTGGTGAATTCCGTACAACTCTTGAATATCGAGTCAATCTTTATAATTCCAAGTTCGGTCCTTAATTTGGCAAATCTTTCACTATCAAGTGGCTTAGTGAAAATATCGGCAAGTTGATCTTCGGTAGGGATGTATAGAACCACCACATCTTTCTTTTCAACATGATCTCTTATAAAATGATGTCTCACATCAATGTGCTTGGTTCTTGAATGCAAAACGGGATTTTACGTGATTGCAATTGCACTTGTGTTGTCACACATGATTGGAATTTCCTTTTCTTCAATTCCATAATCCCTTAATTGTTGTCTTAACCATAGTACTTGTGCACGGCTGACTTCCGGCGGCAATGTATTCGGCTTCGGCGAGTGGAAGTTGAAATAGAATTTGTTTCTTGCTAAACCGGGAGACCGGTCTATTTCCCGTTAGCGACGGGTTCTGAGGTGCTTTTTCTATCAATCTTGCATCAGCATAATCGAATACGAGTAGGATATTACCTTGAAGCTTCCTTCCTTGGAATACCATATCCCTACTCCCAAAGTTTCTTTAAGATACTTGAGAATTCTCTTAAGCGCACCTAAATGACTTTCTTTAGGTTTGGATTGAAATCTTGCACAAACACCTACGGCAAAGGATATATCGGGTCTTTGGCGGTGAGATACGACGGACGCCTATCATCCTTACGTATAAAGTACGATCAACATCTTTGCCTTCTTTATCTTCATCCAATCGATGTTTGTACTCATAGGAGTTGAGCTCTTAGTCTTTGTTTTCCATACCAAATTTCTTCGGCGAGTTCTTTGGTATACTTGGTTTGATGAATGAAGATTCCATCCTTTATTTGTTTGACTTGCAATCCCAAAAAGTAGTTCATTTCTCCCATCATACTCATTTGGAATTTACTTTTCATTAGATTTGCAAACTTTTCACAAAGTAAATCATTTTCGAGCCAAAAATTATGTCATCAACATAAATTTGTACCGGCGGGGTGTTGTCCCCTTCTTGATTACGAAAAGAGTCTTGTCAATGGTCCCTTTTGTAAAACCATTGTCCACCAAGAATTGAGATAGAGTCTCATACCATGCTCTTGGTGCTGTTTCAATCCATAAAGTGCTTTGTTGAGTCTATACACTTTATCTTCTTGATCTTTAACTTCAAATCCGGGAGGTTCTTGAACATACACTTCCTCCTCAGGATACCATTCAAAAATGCACTCTTGACATCCATTTGATATACTTTGAAGTTCTTATATGCGGCATGTGCCAAGAATAATCGATAGCTTCCAATCTTGCAACGGGTGCATAAGTTTCATCAAAATCTATTCCTTACGCTTGAGAATAGCCTTTTGCAACTAGTACGGCCTTATTTCTTACAATGGTACCGGATTCATCAAGTTTATTTCTATATACCCACTTAGTACCAATGATATTTGCATGGTGGCCTTTCAACTAGTGTCCAAACTTGATTTCTTTCAAATTCATTTAATTCTTCTTGCATAGCAATTATCCAATCGGATGCGAAATTGCTTCTTCAACAACTTTAGGTTCCATTTGAGATAGAAAACAAGTAAACATAGCTTCCGAGTTGTCTTTAGTCCTCACACCTTGCTTGTACATTGCCAATAACTTGTTCGGCGGGGTGATTCCTTAACCATTGTGGATTTTGGTTATTTTGATTTTCGGGAATATCATCTTCGGTAGGGTCTGCTTGTAGTTTCTTCTACGGGGGTCGGCGGATCCTTGAATTGCTTCGGTTGTTGCATCGGTAACATTGTCGGCGGGGTGTTCGGCGGGGCGATATCGAAACTTTTAGGTCATTGAATCTTTCCAAAACTTCAACACAATGCTGGATCGGTGATTTGTTGATTTTCGTGAGTTCACACTCTTTATCTTCCATACCGGTAAACTTAGGTTCATCAAACACAACATTGATTGTTTCTTCATGTTTCGGTGTTCTTTTGTTCGGTACCACTGAATGCTCTGTGCGGCGAAGAGTATCCTAAGAAAATTCCTTCATCGATTTTGGTTGGAATGTTTTCAAGTGAACTTTATGATTTAGAATAAAACATTTGCTTCCAAATGGGTGGAAATAGGATATATTAGGTATCCTTCCATTCCGGATCTCATAAGGTGTCTTCGGCGGCTTCTTGTTTCGATGTTCTATTTTGTGTATAGCATCTTGTATTCTTGCTTGACCCAATATCTTTCGGGTAGCAAAGCTTCACGGATCATTGTTCTTCTGCTTCCTTTAATGTCCTGTTTCTTCTTTCAAACAACCCCATTTCTTTGAGGTGTACCGACGACGACAAGTTGATGAAGTACACCATTACATTCACGATATTCTCTTATAACTTTGTTGAGAAATTCGGTACCACGATCGATCTAATCTTTATATTTGTTAAACTTTTCTCATTTTGTAATCTTTTCAAAAGATTAGGTAAGCTTTGGAGAGTCTCACTTTTCTTGTTCATGAATATCACCCAAGTGTATCTAGAAAAATCATCCACAACCACTAAGGTGTATTTCTTCCCTGTCACACTTGTTGGAGTTATTGGTCCAAAAAGATCCATGTGCATAAGCTCCAACACTCTGTTAGTTGATTGTTTAGTCTTTGACTTGAAACTTGACTTTATCTGTTTACCTTGCTGACATGCATCACAGATAGCATCCTTCTTGAATGTGATCTCAGGTAAACCAACCACTAACTTCTTCTTTACTAAGCGATTAATATCATCAAAATTTAGATGATTTAACTTCTTGTGCCATAACCAATTGAGTTCGGATTTGGTATGCACAATCGAGCGAGTTTCAGGCTGCGGTAGACCAATCCACAACATACATGTTCTGTTGCCTTCTACCGACAAGTACAACTTGATCACCTCTTTCACTAATGACAATACAGTTGTTTTTGTCAAAAGTGACCTTGTATCCCATATCACAAAATTGTCCAGTGCTCAGCAAGTTGTAATCCAGTCCTTCCACATATGCAACATTCTTGATTGTAAGTCCATTTCTGATAAGTGTGCCATATCCTCTTGTATAACCAGGTGTATTTTTGTTGCCAAAATTCACCCTTGGACCATCTTTTGCCACAAAATTTGTAAGACAGTGCTTATTCTTTGTCATGTGTACGGAACATCCCTTTGTCAAAGTACCGGACACCTACAAAACAAAGTTAATGCATTTTAGGTACCCAAACTGTTTGGGTCCATAGTGGTCGATGGCAAGCATGACCCTTGGTATGTTTCCATAAGGTCTTCTCTAAATGTGTCATACTTTGGTTCATACTTTGGTTCATACATGTACTCCACACATCCATAAGTTCTAACGAGTAGGTTGTGTAGGAACCACGTATGTTTTACGGCCTTTTGGTACATAATCTTGTTTGTGATGATTCTTGTTGTTAGAAACATTTGCATAGCCATAGATGTCTTGTCTGTTAGGAGCGATACTGTAATATGGAGTCTGCTGAGGTCTTATGTAAGTCCTCTCTTTGATTCCATTGTCTAGGTTTTACCACTAGCGGTATGGTTATCTTGTTGTTTCTAACATTAGATGCGGGAATATTCCAATCATTATCGGCGGGGAACGAGTCTACCTTTCCCACGAGATAAGTATCCCTTGAATGATCAACATTTTTGGATTTGGGATTCTTATTCTTGGAATATTTCTGTTTCTTTCCCTTACGTGGTCCGACGGACTTGGTAGCAGTGTACGCTATCGGTAGGCTTAGAAGGTACGGCGATCTATTTTTGGATTTATTCTTTTTACTAGGAGGCGTTGACTTCGAGACTTCGATTTTGCTTCTTTGAGGCATTCTCATTTGGTTTTTTTGCCGGCGGCCTTGCGGGAGATGGATCTAGTGCGGGCACAAACTTAGGACCAATTTCGGTACTAGGTTCGGTAACCTTCTTGGATCCAATCTTGTTAGATTCGATTTCCAAATCCAAGCCGAGTTCTATCTCCATAAGGCTTTCGATTTGTATGCGGTATTGGAACAAGATGGTTCGGCGGATTCGATTCGAGGCCGCTTGGATGTGCGACGCAGACTTATCTTTGATTACGTCAACATCTTTTTCCTTACCTTTGAAAACCCTTAATTCGGCTTTCAATCTTCCAACTTCTAACTCAAGAGCCTCTTTTTCGGCCTTCACAATCTCGCCAGATTGTATTATCCTCGATTGATTAAGGATGGCATCCAAAGTCTCATTGTTGTCGAATTTCTAGGATTTGAACCACGGGTTGATTCACAATCACTTCCGGCGGGAGTGTTTATAGATACGGTGTTGTATACCTCCTCGGTTTCATCCATGTTGGCCATCAAAGCATAATCCTCCATATCGGCAACCGATCTTGTGTCATCGACTCATTTCCTTTTCGGATCCCACTTCGTATCACGATTCATCTTCGGCAACCATAGCCTTCTTGCCATGTCTCCTTTGTTGACTTTTGGTCTTCGGTAGGTACGGACAATCGAGTCTAAAATGTCCGGAGCTTCTTACGGTTGAAGCAAAGATAATCGGGTTCCTTGCCTTGTTTCAATTCGGGACAATCGAGTCCGAAGTGTCCTGGTTTCTTGCAATGAAAGCATAGATAGTCATTATCTTTCTTTGGTTCTTCTTTCCTTCTCTCGGTAGGCCTCTTTGTGAAATTTCTTGTAGGGGCCTTTCCGGTCTTCATCATTCGATCTTCTTGCTCGGTAGGGCAATTTGCTCTTGCATTTCATCTAGCATATCATCTGTCCTCCGATGTTTCTTCATGATGTGAAGCGACCAATGCGATGGTCTTTGGCTCTTCCTTTTCGATTTCGGCACTAACTTCTTGCTAAATTCATAGGCCTTAAGATCGAGAGAACAGTTTGAAGGTGTCTTCCTCATGCGGCTTTCTCATTTCTTCAATTGCGGTCACCTTCATTTTCCAAACATCTCTTGCGGGTAAAGCTTCCAAGATTTTGGTGTTTACTTCCTCTTTTGAATAACTTACACTCGGCGAGTAAGTTCATCTAAGATTGCATTGAATCGGACTCCATTTGCTCAATGGTTTCATTAGGTAGCATTTTGAACTTTTGAAACCTTTTTACGGCCACTGCTTGATTTTGTTCTTCTTTATTGCATCGGTGCCTTCACGGATTAAGTGAATCTTATCCCAAAGTTCCTTTGCGGTCTTGCAATCTTTGACTTTCATGTACATATTGCTATCCAAGGTTACGTAGATGATATCAATAGCAATGTTGTTGAGGTTTGCTCTTTTCTGTCTTACGCATTCCATTCTCTCTTTGGTTTAGGAATGTACTCGGTTTCTGTCACCCACTTTATTCTTGCCTTTGTAATCTCCAGGTGGTCCTTCGGTTAGTACATCCATCATCTCATCATGAGTAGCGACAAGATATGCACCGCATTCGACGTTTATACTCATCAAATCTATCAAGAGAGCACATCAACATGGTTCTAGCATCTTGTGTGTTATCCATGATGCAAGTCTTGAAAATCGGTAACTTGAAAGAAAGTTTTAAAGAACTTTCACAAGCACAACAAGTAGAATTCCTTGAACGAAGCCTTTGCTCCGATACCAATTGTTGGTCCCTTGAAAAGGCTTTAGTTAAGTTTAGAGGAGGGGGGGGGGGGGGGGGGTGAATAAACTTAACAATTAAAACTTTGGAGTTAACAAATTCGCAACTTCGGCGGCCTGCGCGATACTTCGATAGTCTGCTTTGAGACCTCGAGCCTGGCGATAAACGGTAGTCTGCGACGGTTCGGTTCTTTGAATTTGTGCGGCGGAATAATATCAAAATTAAGCCTTGTTACTTGTTGTTAAATATGTTACTAAGTATTAGATACTCAGTAGTGTGTGTGTGTGATTTCAGTTGCTAGATTCAGCAGGTTGATATGAATAAAGACTAAGTGCAGAAAATAAATGCAGTAAGTAAGTAGAGAGATTTTTATAGTGGTTCCAGGTGATGTAATCCTGTACGTCCACTCTTCTCCTGTGATGTTGGAGGAAATTCACTAGTAATCTTTGAGTTATCTGTTACAAAGAATCCTAGGTTGCTTGTCCTTCACCAATAACTATGGCTTCACAAGCGAAAACTAAGAACGGGTAGGATTCTTTGCTCCCGAGTCTTCCCTTGGTCCTTGAAGGGTAGAATTGCCTCTTCACCGGCTCCACCACAAACCAACGAGTCTTTCACACCTAACGGATGCTTCTTGTCTTCGACGGGTTCTTTATAAAATAAAGAATGAATCAAATAAATGATTCGGTTGCGGCGGCTTGATTAGGATGATATAATCGGCGACTTGCGGTCTTCAAGTGTGTATGCTTGATGCAGCTTGAACACAGAATGCACTTGAAGAAAATAACTAGATCAGCAGCTTTAAGCTCAGTAAGTTCAGCAGGGTGTTTTTCAGCTCAGTGTTATCACTTAAAGTTTATCCCAAAAATTCATCATCTTCTTCTTGAGTTGAAAGTCCTCTATTTATAGGTAGGAATGCATGTGACTTGAATTTGAAATTCAAATGTGACCGTTCCTTGTATTTGTCCCATCTGCACTGCATTCTGTCACTATTCATGGGGCCCGACAACGTCGGGATTACTTTTTGACGGTGCGATCTGTCCACCCCTTTGACTTGTATCCAATGGATAAAAATATGGATCATCCCAACGTCTTTTTAATCTCGGCCTTTGATTTGCTTGATAAGTCGAGGTAGTTGGCTGTTCTTATCCATGTAACTTCCCAATAATCTTGAATTGATCGAGGTATATATCGGCGGGTTCATCGGTCTCTTTGTAAAACCAATCGATCTGTTGAACATCATATTTTTTGTACGTAAAATATAATGCGAAATTTGAATCTTTTTATCCAACTTTTGTTTGTGAAGTTAGATTACATCATTTAAAGTATAACCAAGTTCCAAGCATCATCTAACTTGTGGAACTTAGACCTTCTACACAAGATATATGTAATCGGTTTAGGTCATCACGGACTTGCCTAAATTCGATTCCATATCCTTGACATTAAATACTAAGTTTGATCCCTTAGCCTTCATTAAGCGAGTTTGAACCCTCGGCCTTCGGTCTTCGGTCTTCGGCGGGTTCTAGACCGGTCTGCGACCTATCTACCCCTGCGACCTAGATCGGTCTGGCGATAAACAATCGGCGGCCATTTACGATGCTTGTTTGATCAAACCTATTTATGAATCAAACTCTAATAAACCTATACATTTTATCTAGACATCTTTTTGCCTTTGCACTATAACAGCTAGTATGGCACTCATCATCAAAACTAAGAAATAAGTCCAACACTTAGCCATCACTTCTTCTTCGCTGTTTTGTTTTCTCTTTGCCGAAAGTCAGTTTACTCAGCCGATTCACTGTTTCCTTCTTTGTTCTAGTATTTGGAGAGTCTTTGAACTTCACTGATCCTTGATTTGGGTGAGACCAGTGTACACCATATTTGAACATTGGGTTTTATCACTTAAAACATAACTTAGACTTATCCAAGGTCATCACAGACTTCCTTGGTTATAAGTCAGACCATAATGTCTTCATTACTTCTCTCTTTGGTGCTTGGGCGGCTTCACTTTGCCGAATATCCGTTCTTGCCTTTGCCGTCCTACCAATCGGTACAATACTTGTCGACTTAACTTATACAACTTGTCGGACTCTAAGTAAAGACCTATACGAGAGAATTCTAACTTATTTCGGAGCTTGCTATAACGGACTAGTATGGCCATCATCAAAACATAATAAAATGTTCCTAACAATTTCCCCCTTTTTAATGATGCCAAAACCCTCATAAGCACGAACGAAGTAATCAAAATTTTCATTAATACACAACTGATTAAAAGTTCAACAATTTTATTCATCCATCATAGGGCAATAAGATATTGCATCTTTTTATTTAAATGAACAAAGGCAAATGATAAGATAAATTGAATTGAATTGAGCACCAGGTAACTGGTTTACTTCTTCATTTCTTCAAACCAGATGCCCTTGCCTTTCTTTGTCCTCGCCTTTTTGCCGCCCTTTCTCTTTCCACCGGAGCTTTCCACCTTTCCCTTCCCACTGGAGCTCTCAGGCTTTGAGTTACGTTCCCCCTTTGTGGCGGCATCAAAACGTGCCTCAAGGTCCGCAATTGCCGCATCGGATTCGGGGAGAGGCCCATACTTTCTCTCGGTATTTTGTTGTTGGCTTCACCAACTTTGATGAGAAAGTCCAGGTTGCTTGCCGAATGCTCCATGATTTCATCTAGATCTTTGAATTTTGGATGTGTGAGCATTGAGGGTGTCCACCAATGGCTTGAGATTGTTGTCAACCGTCTCAGCATGGAATTCAAGATTGGTTTGGACATGGTGAGGGATGAGGTGTTGTAAGTTGCAAATTAAGTTTCCTTGTCTCTCCATGACCTCATCTTGGATTTTGATATGGTCGATGAGGGCCTCAATCTTGTGATTGAAGGAGGTTGCTTCACTCCTCAAGGCGTCTTGATTTTGCCCTGCCGTAGTATTGCCTTTCTATGTCCACAATGAGGGGTTGAATGTCAGATTGAACACTCTTTCGGATCAATTTCTTCTGGTGCCACATGGGCATCCTCTTCACTCTCATCACTTTCATCCTCATCATCTTCACCTTGCTTCCCTTCATTTTCTACTTCAACTTCTTGCTCTTCCTTTTCCTCTTCTTCCTTTGCATCTTGTGCTTCTTCTTTTTCTTCCATCTGCTCTTGTTCTGCCTCATTAGACACAGGGTCATTTAGAGGTTGTTGTTGAGTGTGGACTCGCTTCATCTACCACTTTGGTCCCCCTTGTGCAATTGTGGGGGAGTTGACAAGTTCGGTGAGTGAGCTTTATCGGTGGCTCACTTGGTGGTTGTCAACTTTTCCTATGCTTTTGAAAAGCACTTCTGGAGAGTCAGTTCATCATCAGAAATCCCCAAATCTTCTTGATTTGTTTCAGGATTTCCTCCTTCTGAGTGGTCATCTTCTGACTCATCCCTTTCATCTTGTATCTCCTCCTCATCAGATGAGGTGAGCTTGTATCCTTCTTCACCTTCTTCCAGGTAGGTGACTCCCTCTGGCTGCATTTCTTCTTCTGTTGCTGTGTCATCACTGATGGTCACAGGCTCATCCAAATTGCTGGTGTCAGTCATATTGGTCTCCTCTTGTGTCTTTTGAGATCTGGTTCTTCGTCCCACTCCTGATCTACTGCCTTCGAGTTGCTTTCTTTTGCTCCCGCCTATGGGTTTGGGTTTTAAGGAAGCCTTGATGTAAGTAAACATCGTCTTGGATTTGTGTGGAGACTGCAAATTTGTGGGTCGTACTTTCAATTGATTGAACAAATGTTGAAGAGGGAACCCATATGATTTCTTCTCCTAGAAATCACCCTTTTTCTGCAAACCCTTGCCTGGTGCAGTGATGGATAGATCGATTTCCTTTTGAATCTGATCCTTCATTCGATTGAACACAAATGTTGCCCAGTCAAATTTGATGCGATTGTAGATTATAGCCATCAGTTTAATTCGTACCTCAGTCAGGTTTTCCATTGACCCTTTTCTCGCCTTCAATATTTTTGGTGATAAGCGGTGCAAACTCGGCAAACGGAAGTTTGAGCGTTGATCTGGGTAGATTGTATGTTTTGCTGTTTTTCTTTGGACTTTTGGCTATCTCAGTCCAGAACTTTGCAATGTCAGTTGTGACAAGCTTGACATTAGCCGGTCCTTTCAATGGAAGGTGCAGGTAACGGTTGAGTGCACCTGGTGTGATGATTATTTCTCTTCCAAAGATTGAGCTTTGGATGCGATCAACTTCAGTCTTCTTTGTGCTAGGCACAAATTTGGCATTTTTCCAAAACGCTATCAGATTCTCATAGCAGATTCCAGTTATTGGAGGATTTAGGAAGGTCATCAGCCCCAAATTCGAGCAGCAATCAACCAGACGTTGAGCTTTTGAGTCATTATCACAAAATGAGAGATAGTGCTCAGGTTTGAAAAACGAGCCGGTTATGATTGATTTTTCGTAGTATTTTTTAGTAGCAGTGATTTGGGATGATGAAGCCATTGATAGGTAGAGGAGGATTAGAAGAGTATATCTTGAGGTTTCAGTGAGAAAAAGTAGGGTTTGTAATTTGCAGGAGTATGTAAAGATTTCTGAGAGTCTCTAAGTATTGTTTTTATAGAGTGATTTGGGTAGTGTGAACGTGGTTTTGAATATGGAAGGATTTTGTGGCATAATGGCGTGATTTTGCGTATGAAAATCGCGATATTCGAGTGGAGTGGGGGTGTGGTTTGAGGCAAGTAATGATAGAGCCCGGGAATCGAGGAATTTATAATTCAAAAAATAATATAATTACCTCCATGATCATAAGTTGATCGCCACGTGTGTACAGAATAATCATCCATAATTTCCTTATTCTCCACGTGTAATCAGAATTGATTTTGTTCACACTCTTAATTTGTCCAAGTCTTTATTTCGGTGAAGTGCCTTCGCTGGCCACTTAGCCGTTCAATAGGTTCTTCACTTAGCTGCTCCATTTAAATGTTCCTAACAATCAGTTAAGTTACCTTCGCTGGATGCCAGTGCCTTACTTGCTGCATCTCCTGTAACGGCAAAGGTCGTACCAGTTAATGAAGTCACTTAGCCGATTACTCCAGTTAGCCGCTTTTTGATACTTATTCAATTTCAATCATTCCTAACTCAGTTCTTAGCTTGCTGAATCTTTCATAACTGAGTGGTTTAGTGAAGATGTCGCCAATTGATCTTCGGTGGGTATGTGTTTCGGGATGACATCCCCCTTTTCAACATGGTCTCGATAAAATGATGTCTTACATCAATGTGCTTTGTTCTTGAGTGCAATTTGGATTTTACGTAATAGATATTGCACTTGTGTTATCACACATGATCGGAATTGTTTTCTCTTCTACTCCATAGTCCCTTAGCTATTGTCTTATCCACAAGTACTTGTGCACAATGACTACTACTACCGTCGCTATGTATTCTCGCTTGATTTTGTTGATGTAGATATGGAGTTTTGCTTTTTACTGAACCAAGAGACTAGTCTGGTTCCTAGCATTTGGCAAGTTCCAGAGGTGCTTTTTCTATCTATTTTGCATCCAAGCATAGTCAGAGTCTGAATATGATATCAATGTAAATCCTCCATCTTTTGGATACCAAATACCAACATTTAAAGTGTCTTTCAAGTATTTGATTATCCTTTTAGCTTCTAGAAGATGTGATTCTTTTGGTTGAGCTTGAAATCTTGCACATACTCCTACTGCAAATGCTATGTCAGGTCTGCTAGCAGTTAAGTATAATAATGATCCAATAATTCCTCTATACATTTTTTGATCAACATCTTTTCCTCCTTCATCTTTTCCAAGTATGACTCGGCACACATTGGTGTGTCTCGTCATTGTGCCACTTGTATCCATCCCATACTTGTGTATCAAATCTCTTGTATACTTTGCTTGACTAATGAAAATGCCATCCTTCATTTGCTTTACTTGAAGGCCAATGAAGTAGTTTAATTCTCCCATCATGCTCATCTGAAATTTGCTCTTCATCGGGTTTGCAAATTTCTCACACAAACTTTTCATCCATCCTCGATCCAAAGATTATATCATCAACATAGATTTGCACTAGCAATGTGCTTGCTCCTTCCTCCGAGTTTAAATAGAGTCTTGTCAATAGTTCCTTTCTTGAATCCATTCTTGATCGAAGCGTGATAAGTGTTTCATACCAGGCTCAGGTGCTCGTTTGAGTCCATAGAGGGCCTTCTTGAGTTTGTATACTTTGTCTTCTTTTCCTTTAATTTGAAATCCAGGAGGTTGTTCTACATAAACTTCTTCTTCCAAAAGTCCATTTAGGAATGCACTCTTTACATCCATTTGATAGACTTTGAAGTCTTTGTGTGCGCAAATGCTAGAAAAAGTCCGATTGCTTCCAATCTTGCTCGGAGCAAATGTTTCATCATAATCTATTCCTTGACTTGGGAATAGCCTTTTGCAACTAGCCTTGCTTTGTTTCGACAACAATTCCTTGCTCATCCATCTTGTTCCCGAATACCCATTTTGCACCAATGATGTTGGCCATTTCGAAGTCCGTCAACAAGCTCCCGGACTTCATTTCTTTCAAATTCATTTAGTTCTTCTTGCATGGCCGTGATCCAATCTCGCATCTTGGATTGCATCATCTATGGTCTTGGGTTCCACTTGTGATAGAAAGCGAGTTAGCATGTGCTCCAGGTTGTCTTCGGTTCGACTCGTGTGAAAGTCTCCAATGACTTGTTCTTCGGGATGGTCTCTTAGCCAATTTAGATCCGGTTGAAGTTGATCTTCACTTGGTGCTTCCATACCTTCATCTTTGAGCATGAACTTCAACTTCAGGTGCTTCATCTGGTGTATTGATATGTGGCTCCTCTTGATCTTCAAAATGATGATTCAGGAAAGTAGTTGGTATGGTTGCATTTGTATAGATTTCTCTTTGTGGTGCTTTCTCTTCTTGATCTTGAAGATCTTCACCATTTGTATTTGGTTCATCAAAAACCACATGTATTGATTCTTCAATCACAAAAGTTCTTTTATTTAGCACTCTGAATGCTTTGCTGGTGTCTGAGTATCCCATGAAGATTGCTTCATCAGCCTTCTCATCAAAGGTATGCGGTTGATTCCTGTTTAAGACAAAACATTTTGATCCAAACATATGAAAATATGAGATATTGGGTTTTCTACCATTCCATATTTCATATGGAGTTTTTCCATGGTGTTTGTTGATGATTGATCTGTTTTGTGTATGGCATGCTGTGTTTGCTGCTTCAACCCAAATTCTCTTTGGTAAACATGCTTCTGCTATCATTGTCCTGACTGCTTCCTTGATGGTTCTATTTCTTCTTTATGCTACACCATTTTGTTGTGGAGTTCCGCTGAGATAGTTGATGTAATACTCCATTTTCTTCACAATAGGTTCGATAATTTCATTTAGAAATTCGGTGCCTATATACGATACGATCTTGATAATCTTTAGTTCTTTCTCATTCTCGGAGTCTTCTCAACAAATGCAGCGACTTCTTGAGTGTTTCTTTCTTCTTATTCATGAAAATGGTCCGGGTGTACTTTGAGAAGTCATCCACCACTACAAGAGTGTATTTCTTGCCACTCACACTCACTGGTGTGACTGGTCCAAACAGGTCCATGTGTAGCAGATGTAGAACTCTTGTTGTAGATTGATGAGGCTTTGACTTGAATGAGCTTTTTATTTGTTTTCCTTTCTGACAAGCATCACATAGGCTTTCTTTCTTGAATGTGATCTCTGGCAGGCCTTCAACTAACTTGCTCCTTGATAGTTTGTTGATGGTCTTGAAATTCGAGTGATTTAATCTTTTGTGCCAAATCCACTTGTTGATTGTTTATTCTTGACAAGTAGACATGTTTCGCCTTGGTCGTTCTCCGATCCACCACATACATGTTGTCTTGTCTTCTACCGCAAGAACTACTTTGTGTTGGTTTGATTGTGAATCACTTTGCATCCTTCTTTGTTGAAGTGCACATTGTAGCCTTTGTCACGGAATTGGTGATGCTCATCGATTGAAGTTAAGTCCCTTGACATATGCCACATTTTGAATCTTTAGATTGTTCTTGAGTATTGTGCCTTCCCCCTTAATTTTGCCAGGGTTTTCTTTACCTCCAAATGTGACTTTGGGTCCATCAAAAGCTTTGAAGTCAGTGAGCCATTTCTTGTTTCCTGTCATGTGTCCGGAACATCCTTTGTCTATGTACCGGACATCCTACAAAAAGCATTAATTAAGTTTAGGTACCCAACACTGTTTGGGTCCATACCTGTTAGCAATCATGCCTCCCATACCAAGGGTGTATCCAAACGGTCTTCTTTTTGGATAATTGAAGTCATCAGCTTCATATGTATAAGGCATGGTAGAATAACTTCTAGTATTTTTACTGAAGGTATTCTGATACTTTTCTCCACCTTTTGGCGCATTTACATCCTTCTTCACTTTCCAATATGCAGTAGAAAACCTTTCTTGCTTCATGTGTCTAGAAACAGATTGGTTTTTCTTAAACACATGATGCATTTTGTGGAATGGTTTCCTCTTGTATTTTGGAAGTGCTACATTCCAATCATCCTCTGAAGGGTAAAGTCTGCCTTTTCCTTTCAGATGGCTGTAGTTCTTGATTGACTGGAATGAGGATTTAGTTTGTTGTTTCACTACACTGGGTCTTGACTTCACTGGAACAGGATGATCTGTTGGAACCATGGTCTGTCCCTTTCTAAATTTTGGTCCACTAGTGGTCCTGAATTTAGAATGGTGTTGATCATTATTCCTACATTCATCCTGACTGTTGTAGCCAAGACCAGATCTGGATCCAAACCTTTTTGGGGGTTTGTAAGCTGGTGCTTTTAGTGGTGCAGTGGATACTTTCACCGGTGAGGAGATTTTCTTAACTGATCTTTTAGTAACAGATGTATGATCATCTGCTTTTTGTTGATCATTTAAGCAGGTCTCCTTACTAGTTAATTTAGCTTTTGCTTCATCCAGTTCTTTCTTTAACCTCTTATTTTCTTTTCTTAGATCCTTGCATTCCTTTTCCAGAATTTCATGATTCTTTTCAATTTCATCAAATTTAGTCATGAGATTTTGGACTAGGTCTGCTGTATCTAATGGGAGACTAGAGGATTGTGCAGTGTTAGATGTGGATGCATTGGATGAAGAACAGGAACTAGATGTTACCTCAGTTTCACCTGATTCTTTAGCCATTAAACATAGGCTTATTTCCTCAGTGTCTGAGCCATCACTTTCATCTTCATCCAACTCTTTGGTCATGAGGCATAGGCATGCTTTTTCATTTTCTGAGCTGTCTTCTTCATCACTATCATCTGAGTCATTATCAGATGATTCTTCATGATTTTCACTGCTGGATTTTGCCTTAAGTGCCTTCTTGCTCTTTCTCTTTTCAGATGCTCTGTATTTCTTCTTTTCATCATCTTTGTCATTTTCTTCAGGACAATCAGCCTTGAAGTGACCTTTCTTGTTGCAGTTGAAGCATCTGTATTCATCATCTTTCTTCTTCATGTCTCTGTTTGAGCTTGACTTTTTGTTTGATGATGAATTTCCTTTGAATAGCTTCTTTTTAAACCTGTCAAAACGTTTAACTAATAAAGCTACTTGTTCCTTTAGTTCTTGTGTTTCTTTGCTGATGCATTCGGCAAAGTTACTTTGCTGAGGTGCAGCTAATGCAGTGATTTTGTGTGTCTCTGCCGGAGCACCATCTTCGCCGTTCAATTCAAATTCATGAGCTTTTAACTGGGACATCAGTGTCAGAGTGTCAGTGCTTGCAAGATTTGTTGTTCCTCTGATTACTGATGTTATGATCTTCCATCTTTCGGTAGTCCTCTCAAGATCTTCAAGCATACTTCTTTTTGAGGGTATATGTGTCCAAGTCGTTGTAATTCATCGATGATGCTTGAGAATCGTTGTCCATTTGATCAATGGATTCACCACCTTCATTTTAAAGTTCTCAAATTTCGTTTTGCAACGAGATAATTTGTTTTCTTTAATCGCTTCGGATCCTTCATTTATCAATGATAGCTTGTCCCACATCTCTTTTCTTTGTTTTGCAGTCTTTAATTCTCATGAACATGTTGCTGTCTAGGGTCTTCAAGATCATGTCTTTCGCAACAAAGTCCAGATTTGCTCTTCTCCTGTCATCCTTGGTCCAATCCTTTTTAGGTTTGTCAATTTCCTTTCCATGATCTGCTCATGTGCCTACCACCGTAGTAATTGTGATTGGTCCATCATTGATTACATCCAGCATCTCTTCATGAGTTGCTGCAAGATGAGATAGCATTCTTATTTTATATTCATCAAAATTGTTAACCTTAAAAACATGTACTTTTGACAAGAAGTTTGAGGAATGCATCAGTGCAATTGAAGAAATAAATGTCAATAAATGGAAAACTCAGATTTGAAAACTACTTTGAAAATATGTGATCTCCTTGTTACCAGAAATTAGATCTGAACAGGTTCTGATACTAGGAACGCTGCTCCGATACCAATTGTTGGTCTCAGAGAAGGGTGAAACTATAGTCAGAGGGGGGGTGAATGACTATAGTGGAGTTTCAAAAACTTTTCTTATAGTCAAAAGCTTTTGGGCAGCGGATAAGTCCCTTCTTACTATGTTGTTTTCAAATCAGTGTAGACGATCACGAGATATAAGTTAAGATGTAGGCTCAATAAATAAATCTTCGTAAAGTAAATTGCGAAATTAAATTGACACAAGGCTTATAGTGGTTCGGGGTGGTGTAATCCCTTAATCCACTCTACTCCCGTGATGATTGGAGGAATTCACTATTGTTTTCACAGATACAATAGTATGATTGTCCTTGGCTTCCCAAGCTTCACAATCTACAAGACTATCACTCCTTGACCGCAAATGACTTCGGTGATTCGATCTTTCTTTTCTTTGTTCCTTAAGATCAAGATCCTTCAACGCCTATCACAGATTCAACTCCTTCTCGATTGCCCTCGATTCGGTTGCTTCGAGTTTGATGAGAATGTGATTCACACACTTGCTTGATCAATCTCAGTTCTGAGTATCACTTTGCAGCTTTGAAATCTGAGTTGATCACTAGATGTATCCTTGTAAGTTCAGAGAGAAGGCTTTTCAAATTGACAGAGTTTCTACTAGATTTTTCTTTCTTAATCGTTATATTCTTTTTCTGTCAATGCCTTCTATTTATAGCCTTGAATACCTTCGTTTTTGAAATTCCGTCCGTTGGCTATATTAATGAGGGAATAATCCTTGATTTTATTCTTGATTCCCCCTTAATTGTATTCTCCTTAATTTCAGTGATCGGATTCTTTCTTCAAACGTATAGCAGATAATCCTTCCTTGATTGATCCTTTAATGATTTGAGCATTTAATGCATGATCTTCTGAATCTTCATCGTATATCAAATCTGACCTTGTAAGTGTCCCTTCGCCGTTTCTAAAACGGTCGAGTGAGCCTACTGACTTAGCCGTCACTTCTTCTTCGCTGTTTTGTTTTCTCTTTGCCGAAAGTCAGTTTACTCAGCCGATTCATTGTTTCCTTCTTTGTTCTAGTATTTGGAGAGTCTTTGAACTTCACTGATCCTTGATTTGGGTGAGACCAGTGTACACCATATTTGAACATTGGGTTTTATCACTTAAAACATAACTTAGACTTATCCAAGGTCATCACAGACTTCCTTGGTTATAAGTCAGACCATAATGTCTTCATTACTTCTCTGCTGGTGCTTGGCTGGCTTCACTTTGCCGAATATCTGTTCTTGCCTTTGCCGTCCTACCAACTGGTACAATACTTGTCTGACTTAACTTATACAACTTGTCAGACTCTAAGTAAAGACCTATACAGAGAATTCTAACTTATTTCAGGCTTGCTATAACAGCTAGTATGGCCATCATCAAAACATAATAAAATTTTCCTAACAGACCACAAGGTGTTCGACGAATTGTCCAAGCCAACCTTCACAGCTACAACGGCATATAAGTTGATTGAGGAAGAATTAGATGTCGATCGTGGGTTGAACTCTCAAGCAGAAGCATCACCTAAGCAAGGTTTTGGTAATTCAGAAAATGTAGCTCTGAAGACGTTCGACAAATCGACTGGGCAGTGTTTACAGGTTTGAAATCGTTTCCTGGGAAGTTTAATTCTATTTCTACAATCAAAGAAGTTGAATTCTATTCACTCAAGGCTAGAATTCAGTTGATGGAGGAGGTTGAAGAGTTATTTCCAACAAAACAGAAAGATGTGAAAGTTGCCAACCAAATTGTTGATTTTAGAAGGAGGAGCATCAGTTACGAAAATTTGTCGGACCAAATTGATGCAGAGGATGAGACCCGCAAGCTGTTTGACGAATTGACCCAGCTGGTTGATGAAGATTTAGACGCCGATAGCTTGCTGCAATCTCAAGAAGAAACAATATTTGAGCAAGATGTTGGGGATTCAGAATATGAAGCTCTCAAGATGTTCGACAAATCGACAGAGCCAATTTTTACAGGTTCGAAATCAATTTCTGGCAGTGTTATCCTTTTTATACAATTGCAGAGGTTGATTTCTCTTCCCCCAAGGCTGGAATTCAGCAGATGAATAAGGATGAGGAGTTGTTCCCATCAAAGCTTGTAGTTGTTAAAGTTGCCTACCGAATGTTTGATGAAATGCCTAAGCCAATTTCAATAATGACTGAATGTCTGTCAACCGGCCACCACTTGTTTGATGAAATGCTAACCCTGTTTTTAGTCAACGAAAATGACAAGTCTAAAGGTCGTGAAAAACTGGGACAGCAAATGGCTGAATTGTCGAGGGTTTTGAGCTTTTAAGAGGATGCAAGTGAGACATCGAAGTTCATATTCGATCCAGGTGGTAGTTTCAAGTCTAATGTTGAGAAGAAAACTCCTGATAAATTCTCAAGAAATGCTTTGAAAATTGGGAGTGGCATAGACGTGATGAGGAAAAGCCATTACGAACCAGTGCTTCCAACCCGTGATGTAATGAATCAAGGAAATATGTTCGCACATGCTCCAATTCTAGCCTTAGGAGAGACACTTGATAACAGACGGGTTTATATGCGGAATGTGCTTAATGGGATGTTGATGTTCGTATTTGATCCGGGTGGTAGTTCTTGACTCCATAATGGCTGTGACTCATTTGGATTCACTGATGATAAGCAACATTTTGACAAATTTTCTGAAAATTATAGTCAAAACGAATTGGGCAGGGGTTGGCAGGTGGCAGGGGCTGACAAATTGGAAGGGCTCATGCTCATTATAGCTGGCGGTATCTTGGAATCCAGGGATTTGGATGTTGATGATATGACATCCGGAGCTAAGAGGTTGGTGATGCCATGGGCACTTGCCGTTGGTGCGGAATTCGGGGGCCAAGACAAGAACTGTGGGGAAATTGAGGTTTTTATAAATGTTGATTGTAATCCCTTGGAGTCTAACAATGAAGAGCAAGACTTTGATAAACTAATGAGAATTAACGTCGATTCTCATCGTACAACTTTTAGATGGGAGTCTTGGCCTAAGGTAGCTACTGAGCTTGGTTTGTTGCCCTTAATGTTGATTCATTTCCCTCAATCTGCCATCCGCTTAATCCCTGTTGTGTTTCGCATTGATGACCATAAGTTGGTTTGGAACGCGTTGAAGCAGTTGGCTGCAAAAATCTTGTTTTCCTTGGTTACTTTTTGGGCTTTTGGATGTCTACATCTTGCTAATGCCATGAATGCTAACGTTTTGAATGTTGAACTATGGTTGGAGCTTTATAAGGCTTTTCAAATCGAGATTCAAGCTGCATTTTGCACTGTTACATCATGGATAGGTAGTGGAAGTAGTACAACAATATCAACGGGGGTTCGACTTGTTCCACTGATAACACTAGCGCTTGGTGGAAAGAATTGGTGGGCATGCAATGCTGCATATTTCCACCTTACTCAAGAACACATCCCAACAGCTTTTTGGGGCACGCTTGTGGATTGGTGTCAATATGGCAGAGTTTCGGGGCCCCTAGGAAAAGGTTTCAGATTTGTAACTGGGGTTAGCCAAGGGCAGGATAACAAGGTAGGGAACATCATCCCAACTGCCAAGGCCGGTGGAGCAGCAATATTGTATGACTGGGACGCTCAGAATGTATACATTGTCATGAAATTGCCTCAAGAATATATGGAAACAGAAGCTAGAGAGGTAAACAACTCAGGCATGGCAGAATTGACTCCCTTGGTTGCTCTTTTTATCAATCAAGTGCATATAATTGAACTTTATGAGGCTGTAATTGCCATGGTTACTCTTGATGCAAATATGGCTGTGGTTCCATATGTAATGGAGATCGAAGATTGTTCTCTCATCATTAATGTGGAGAACTTTATTTGGGACCCGGGTTGGTGTGTCAAATTTTTTTATGAATACATCCTTGGGGACAAGGATGTTTTTTAGAGGGAGGGAAAGAGGATGGTATGTATGGGTGATAAGGGGGTATGATAATGAGATGCATTGGTGATATTGGGACATGATGATGGGATTGTCAAGCTGCTAGCTGTTAGGATGATATGGGAAGTGATTCAAAAATTTCAGATTCAAAATTTCAGAATGGTTCGTACACACATGAGAAGAGATGAAGACAGTAGGATTAAGCCACTGCAGATCCTTGAGGACAAGTATCTTGTAAAGGAGAGGGTGATGTTAGGAATTAGCTTATTCTAATAGTGCTGTGTATTTCTAGGTGTGCTAGTGTGTGTGTTGTCCCCTATATAAAGGTGGTGTGTGTTGTATGATGGCTTAACTTTTGGATATTAATAAAATATGTGTTTCCTTTTCCCCTAATTTCTCTCCTCAATCCCCTGTTTCCTCTCCTCAATCCCCTGTTTCCCTAAAGCATACCCTAGTTAGGATAGGATCCTAACTAAATCTATGACAAGTCGTTTGCCGCTTAGAATTGCAGGTACAATAACAGACAAGTGAAGAATTAGACACATCAATAATTTTGGCATACTTCAAATGTAAGTACAACAATTTAAGATTTTCTTTGAAATAGGTTGCTCAAATCTTCAATGGTATGGGATGGTCCAAGTAGAAACAAATTGGCAATACTATAATTACCTCAGAGTTCCATCGCATTGACTTGGGAAATGATATTTTGGCAATTACCACGGGTAACTCTTCAGACAACACCTGCAAATTCATCATCAGAAACAGGTCAACAAATCTACTTCAAAATAGCTCAAGTCATGGTTTTCTAATACAAATAAAGAAAATAATGGGAAAACGATTAATCTGAACTGAACCATAAAAGCAGACAAGAGTGAAAAACATGAGGTACAAAACCACCATTCAGGATGAACAACTCCTACATGTTTAAGGTTAAGCCCATACACAGAGATCTAACTGCAGGTCGTAATCTGCAGAATATCGTCTTCATCGGCCAAAATAAGAAACAGCACACAGCAGGCAAACTTCCAATAAAATCTTCTAAGGAAAACAAGGGATCAAAATGGGATAAGATCATATAAGAAGTCTAATGTCAAATATGGCTTTCAACTTCATAAAGGAGTTCATTCATGCAATGGCATTGTTAAGCACCTACCATAACTAGGGTTTTCAGATGAGAAATAGAGTATGAAAGGAGGGGAAATTGGGGGAGGAAGAACAGGGGAAGAAGATGAGAGGGAAAGAATAGTTTTATTAATGTCCAAAGTTGAGCCATCATACAACACACCACCCTTATATACCTCTTGGCTCACCTAAAAATACACAGCAGTATAAGATTGTCTACTGAAAATACACTTCGGAAAATACAAATCCAGATCTCCTAGCAATACCTTTGCAAACTCTCTACTGAAAATACACTTCGGAAATTAAGAGAAGCCTGGAAATTATAAAAGAATGTCTTCACACTGAATAGTACCATCATCAATCTATAAAAGACCGTCATGCTCCAAGCATATCACATAACGTGATATAAAGCATTCACCACAAGAATGGTCAAACTTTACAAAAAAACATCCATGCACAGAAGGAAAATATCCACAAAGTCCTATAAAATTGCATTAGAGAACATGAATCCTATTTTTTCCTCTTTGACGGTAGATATACAAGTTTTTTTACTTATCTTTTGCAAGTAAAATATACTGACACAACAATGAGTAAATAAGATCTGTAGCCTAATCAAGGAAATATTAACACACAAGAAACAGGCCCTTGCACTTGGATTTCGTTGGTTATAGCTGAGGGAGCAGTAACTTGCAACAGATATACATGTCACTAAACCATGCAAAAGTGTCTCCATAATTCAGCATCATCCAAGACTAAAGTGCCTAGATTTGTCATCTAACATAAAATCTAAAGTTGTTATTGATTCCCATGCTTCTGTCCAACCACCAAAAAGTTCTACAATACCAAAGATGTGACTTTTATGGAAGAAACTCCCTACTTTGGTCAAGAAGTTCAGGGGGAGAACTTTCATAACTTTTATCAATCATGGGACACTGAAAATCTCAGTGATACTGTGATCAACACAGAAAACACTGGAAATGAAGAGACCACTCAGAATCAGTCAGGGAGCATACATGATGGATCTAATGATCCTCATGAATCACCTCCTATCATTGTGTATTCAAGAAAAAGAAAGGCCACATCACAAAACCCCAACTGTGATAATTCAGAACCAAATTATAATTCTGAAAGTCAGGACTCTGATAGCTATGAAAAAAGGTCTGAAGATCAAAGTCTTGATAGTCCTAATGAAAGTGACAATCAAGATTCTGACACTTCTGATCACTCTAAACAACTAAGTGATGACAATGAGCAACCCATTGATGTGAGAAAGGGGGTGAGGAGTTGTACCTCCCATCCTATCACAACCTTTCTCCTAAGGAGACTGGTTTTATAGGAAGTTTGGATGCAATCCAAATTCCTAAAAATGTTCATGAAGCCATTATTAGTCCTAAATGGAAGGAAGCTCTGGAAGAAGAAATGAGTGCCTTGCACAAAAATAATACTTGGGATATCACTCAACTCCCAACTGGAAAAACTCCAGTAGGGTGTAAGTGGATATTCACCATAAAATGCAATGTTGATGGCTCCCTGAACAGGTACAAGGCAAGACTGGTAGCAAAAGGTTTCACTCAATCCTATGGGATTGATTATCATGAAACTTTTGCTCCAGTGGCCAAACTGAATACTATAAGAGTTCTGTTGAGTATTGCAGTTAATATGGACTGGAATCTAACTCAACTTGACATTAAGAATGCCTTTCTTAATGGAGATCTTGAAGAGGATGTTTATATGCACATCCCTCCTGGGTTTGAGAACCTAGGAAACAGGGGTGATGTGTGTAAACTCAAAAAATCTCTCTATGGCCTCAAACAATCCCTAAGGGCTTGGTTTGGGAGATTTTCTAAGTTTATCACCAAACAGGGCTTCAATCAAAGTCATGCTGATCATACTCTTTTTACAAAGACCACTAAACCTAGGAATTTGACTATCCTAGAAGTTTATGTGGATGACATTATTCTAACTGGGAATGACCTTGATGAAGTAAAAAGAATAAAGGAATCTCTTGCAAAAGAGTTTGAAATCAAAGATTTAGGGGATCTAAAGTACTTCCTAGGGATGGAAATTACCAGGAATTCTAAGGGTATTTCTGTCTCCCAAAGGAAATACACTTTAGATCTCTTAAAAGAAACAGGTATGCTTGGCTGTAAGCCAACAAATACTCCTGTTGAACCAGGTTTAAAACTTGGGAAAGAAAAAGATAGTCCCCTTGTTGACAAAGGGAGATACCAAAGACTTGTTGGAAAGCTCATATATCTGTCCCATACTCGACCTGATATATGTTTTGTTGTAGGGTTGGTGAGCCAGTTCATGCACAACCCTACTGAGAGGCATATGCAAGCTGTAGAAAGGATTTTGAGATTTCTGAAGAAGAGTCCTGGGCAAGGCATCCATATCAAGAAGAACCTATCCAGAGATGTTCAAATTTACACAGATGCAGACTATGGTGGAGCCACTTCTGATATGAGGTCAACTTCTGGTTATTGCACCTATGTGTGAGGAAATCTTGTGACATGGAGGAGCAAGAAACAGCATGTAGTTTCCAGAAGTAGTGCTGAATCTGAACTCAGAGCACTTGCTTTGGGAATCTATGAAGGGATATGGATTAGAAGACTTATGGCTGACCTAAAGATGCCTAACTCCTGTCCTATACAACTCCTCTGTGATAACATATATGCTCTATGTATTGCTGAGAATCCTACTCAACATGACAAAACAAAGCATGTTGAGGTGGATAGGCACTTTATAAGAGAAAAGGTGGATAATGGAGAAATCTCACTTGTTCATGTGGCCTCAAAAGATCAAACTGCTGACCTCCTTACAAAGGCTGTTACCAATCAAGTTTTCCAACATCTTCATCACAAGCTTGGCTGCATTGATATTTACAACCAACCTTGAGGGGGAGTGTTGAATATTGGTGTTTTTAATATTTAATTAATGTTATTTTTACTTATTTAGCATTAGTTAATCTTTCCCTAGCTTTGTTTGCTAGTTGCTGATTAATTACAGTTTTCACTGTTACTAGCCGTTGCCTTTAGCAACTTGTCTTTTCTAGCCGTTATGGTCTTTCCTATAAAGTGTAATCACACTTATCCTTACCCGATAAGTGTTACTAGCCGTTGCCTTTATCTCTCTTAATTTCTACAATATACATGTCACTAAACCATGCAAAAGTGTCTCAATAATTCAGCATCATCCTAGACTAAAGTGCCCAGATTTGTCAACTGACATAAAATCTAAAGTTGTTATTGGTTCCCATGCTAACAAGAAACAGAAAGCTCATGGAAAACTATCTTGCCTCCAAAGCAAGTCGTGAGGAGTCAACTGCCCGTACATAAACATATTCTGTTTTACCTGCCAAGAAAGACAATTCAGGAGGAAAACAAGATCTTTCAATGGATAATTTAAAATTTACAACAAAATAAAACTTTCAAATGAAAACTAAGATACGCCATAAATGCATAAACTATTTACGAAGCTGACTACAATCTTTTGTCAACAATTTTTGAAGTTATATTCCAGAAAAAATTAGGCATCATCCCACTTGATACTTTAGGTAAAACCTGGGCCCCAGGTTAGTTGTCAATAATTCCTTAGAAGTTGGGCCTAGCAGTGCTACCATGGGTCTAGCAACACTAAAAGTAACTTTTAGGCAAGTACTCACATAGCCTAAAACGGTTAACGCAAATTGACCTTAGATGCTTTTGATCAAATTAGTAAAATATATTGTAAATGTCTGAGGTTTCAATTATCCCAGCCATAGCATGTATCTAATATTCTGGTTAAAGGATCTTAGCTGGCAACATATATTTAGGAAAAAGCTGAAGTAATTGTTAGAATATGCCCTTATTTATTATTTCTATTATTTTATTATTTTATTATTATGTAAATCTTTTATCACTTTTATTACACTTAATATTTTATTTATTAAGATGTAATTAAGTGTACAAAAGAGCTGTTAGTTTGGCTCTTTCCTTCCTAGTTTTCTTGATGGAACACTGTCCATTGTTACCGTTGGAACAGTGTTCCCAGCTTTACCTTTTATCCAACTAGCCGTTGGATCTACCCTCTTAGTATTTAAGAAAGAGGGTTGTTGTAATAATCTTTAATGAGCTTTCTATTCTAATAATAAAAGAATACTTTCCTCATTGCTTTATTTCTTACATGGTATCAGAGCCTTAGGCTTTTTTTTTTTCTGGGATTCCTTTAATAATTCAAATTTCAAATCTCAGTTCTTTCTTGATCAATGGCCGAGTCATTTGCAACTAGTACAGCTACTGATCCTACTTCTTCTTCTTCTGAAAACCCCATAATCTCTGGGGAACTTCAAAACATTCAAGCTGTTTATAAGCTGAATGGAAAGAACTACCTTAAATGGTCTCAGTTTGTCAGGACCTACTTGAAAGGTAGAGGCAAACTGAGCCATTTGCTGGGAACTGGACCTGCTCCTAATGATCCCAAGTTTGCTAGCTGGGATGAGAAGGATTCGATGGTGATGTCCTGGCTGTGGAGCACAATGATCACAGAAATCAGTGATACCTGCATGTTTCTGAATTCTGCCAAGGAGATATGGGACCATGTACAACAAACCTACTCTAAGGTTAAGGATGCAGCTCAGATCTATGAAATAAACGTAAAAATTCAGAATACTAAGCAAGGAAATAAATCTATCACTGAATACTCCAGCCTTCTACAAGGGCTGTGGCAAGAACTAGATCACTATCAATGCATCAAAATGAAAGATAGTGATGATGCAACTACCCTTAAAAGAATGGTTGAAGGGGAAAGAATCTTCTCCTTTCTGGTTGGTTTGAACCAGGAATTTGAAGCTATAAGGGTGCAGATTCTTGGTAAAACTGAATTACCCTCTCTGAATGAAACCATGTCTATGGTAAGAACAGAAGATGGTAGGAGGGGTGTCATGCTGGACACTACCAATACCGAGGGTTCAGCTCTATATGCTAGACAAAACAAAAACAACTATCCTAAGACCAATGAGTCTAAGGAAAATGTGGATAAGAAATTCTCCAATCAGATGCAAGTCTCTAAATCTAGAGATAGGGACAACCTCTATTGTACTCACTGTAAAAAGAGCAGGCACACTAAGGAGTTCTGTTGGAAGTTGCATGGGAGGCCAGAGAAAACCAAAGAACCCTTGGCTCACATAGCAAATTCTGGCAAGTCTGAGAGTGATACTCAGGGGATGGATCAAATCTCCAAGAATCAGAACCCCAGTCTTGGACAATCTGAAATTGAGAAGTTAAGGAAGTTTCTGGATACCTTGGAAAACCCCTCATCATCTATGGTGTTTTCAGGTATGATGATGTAACTCAACGGAGAAGATAGAAAAACCCTAGCAAACGGCTAGGTTCTCAGACAAATGATATTCAGCAAAAAAGATATTCCCCTTTACAAAACCGTTCCACAAGCTTTAAATATCAAAACCCTTAAACACGACAATGACCAAACTACCCCCAGCCATTAAAAAGGAAAATACATAGTAAAATAATTATAATAATAATAATTAGACTGCATCATCTCTATCCTCCCCCAAAATGACGAACTCGTCCTCGAGTAGCTCGTGGCTCGTAGCTGCAGCATCAGGTGGATTGTACCTCGTCAAGTATGCAACATTGAAACTCCTGGAAATGTGCCACTCTGCGGGGATGTCAACTTCATAAGCGTTATCGTTAATCTTCTTCACTATCGGGTAAGGGCCGATCTTCTTGGGCTTCAACTTGTTATACGTACCAGCCGGGAAACGTTCCTTTCGCATGAAGACCATTACTAAATCACCAATATCAAAATGTTGCACTCTTTTACTTGCATCAGCTTGCTGTTTGTAAGAGAGGTTTGCTTGTTCCAACTTGGCCTTCACATTAGAATGGAGTGGGCAATAGATTGAGCCAAATTCCCTGCTGCTTTGTTTTTGGGGTGTGGAATTGGGGCTAGGTCCACCAACAGATTTGTTGGTTTGGTATAGACAATGCTGAAGGGTGCCTTGCCCGTAGACCTGTTCACCATTGAATTAAAAGCGAATTCCGCTTGTGGCAAGGAAGAATCCCATTGCTTCGGGGAGTCCGCAGCCAAGCAACGCAACATGTCACCCAAAGTTCTGTTTACTACCTCCGTCTGACCATCGGTTTGGGGGTGGTAAGCCGTACTGAGTTTCAGCTGTGTACTGAACCGCTTCCATAGTTCCTTCCAAAAGTGGGATACAAATTTTACATCCCTATCCGAAGTGATAGATTTGGGAAGACCATGCAGGCGGACAATCTCACGAAAGAACAAGCTTGCAACATAGCTAGCATCATCGGACTTCTTACAACTGATAAAGTGAGCCATCTTGGAGAACCGATCGACAACAACAAATATCGAATCAAAACCTCTTACTGTTTGCGGTAATCCCAAGACAAAATCCATGGTCAAATCCTCCCAGATTGATTCGGGAACGGGCAAAGGCATGTACAGACCCGCGTAGTTCCTTCCCCCCTTGTTCGATTGACAAACTCCACAACGGGCTATGTACCTAATGGTGTCCCGTCTCAATTGTGGCAAAAAAACGTTTCTCGAGAAGAGCCAATGTTTTATCCCTACCTGAGTGTGCCGCTAGCCCTCCATCATGCAACTCTTTGAGCAAATAGTCTCTCAACGACGTTCGAGGTACACACAAACGGAGCCCCTTAAACAAGTACCCCTGCTGCAAGTTGTAATCAGCCTTGAATACACCCGTTGTATATTGTGCCCAAATCTCACCAAAATCGGGATGCCCTTCATATTCACCAACCAAAGACTCAAAACTCACTAATTCATTGTGCAATAATGTAAGTAAACAGGCCTTCCTGCTAAGTGCATCAGCTACTGTATTTGTGCTTCCCGATTTGTGTTTAATTGCAAAAGAAAACTTTTGAATGTAAAGAAACCACCTGGTGTGCATTCGGTTAATGTGCTTCTGAGAGTTGATAAACTGCAAGGTCCTGTGATCACTATTGAGGACGAACTCCTTTTGAATGAGGTAGTGCTCCTATTGTTGAAGTGCTCGAACAATTGCATAAAATTCCTGCTCATATGTCGACCATTTTGTTCTTGCGTCTGATAATTTCTCACTAAAGAAAACTATGGGTCTGTCATCTTGACTTAAAATAGCTCCAATACCCTTTTGTGATGCATCGGTATCTACTTGAAAGACTTTGTTGAAGTCGGGTACCGCAAGAATAGGGGCATTAGTTAGATGCTCCTTAATGGCTGCGAAGCTAGCATCCTGAACATCAGTCCACCCAAACTTCCCTTTCTTGAGACACTCTGTAAGCGGTGCCGCCACCATGCTAAAACCCCTAATAAACCTTCGATAAAAAGATGCTAAACCCAGAAAGCTCTTGAGTTCAGTCACTGTTGTGGGTGTTGGCCAATCTTTCACAGCTGCAACCTTTCTCGGATCCGTATGAATGCCCTCATTACTTATGATAAATCCAAGGAACAAGAGTCTAGAAGTGCCAAATGTGCATTTTTTCAAGTTGATGAATAACTTCTTGTTCCTCAACACAGTAAACACTGAAGTCAAATGTTGGATATGTTCTTCCATGCTGCGGCTGAACACCAGAATGTCATCGAAGTAAACCACAACAAATTTGTTGATGAACGGATTGAATACCTCGGTCATTAACCTTATAAACGTACTCGGAGCATTACAAATCCCAAATGGCATCACCATCCATTCATAGAGCCCTTCTTTCGTTTTAAAACCAGTCTTCCACTCGTCTCCGGGCCGGATCCTAATTTGATGATAACCACTCGTTAAATCAATTTTCGAAAATACTTGCGCCCCCACAAGATGATCCGTCATATCTTCCATTCGAGGAATTGGAAACATGTACTTAACCGTGATTTTGTTCAAAGCGCGGCTGTCAATACACATACGCCACTTTCCTTCCTTCTTCGGTACTAATATGGCCGGAATAGCACAAGGGCTCAAACTTGGTCGATTAACTGTTTGGTCAGAAGATCTTCTACCATCCCTTGCAGTATATTATGTTCTTTAGGACTGAGCCAATAATGCGGTAAATTCGGCAAAGATGCTCCAGGTATAAGGTCAATGTGGTGATGAATTTCTCGCATAGGTGGTAGACCAGCTGGAAGTTCAGAAGGATGTAAATCTTTAAACTCTTCAAGAAGCAACTGGATGCCTGCATTTGTGTCCGACTCGTGAAGACCACCATCCTGTTCTTTGATCATGAGGGCGAACAGTTTGGAACCCTCATCCACGGCCTTGTTAAATTCCTTTCCCTCCGTAATCATAAGTGGTGGTTTATCTTCTTCCCTTTGTTTGTTCTTCTTAATAGAACCGGGCAACAACACAATCTTCTTTCCTTTCCAGCTGAACGCGTAGGTGTTATCTTTCCCTTTATGCTTAACATCCTTGTCGTACCGCCAAGGCCTTCCCAACAAAATATGGCACGCATCCATGTCAACTACATCGCAAGTCACTTCATCACTGTACGAATTACCAATAGAAAAGGTACATTGCATGTTTCATTCACCTTATTCTCCGGGCCCTTTTTGATCCAACCAACCCTATAAGGGTGGGGGTGTTTCTCTGTTTTCAACCCCAAAGCTTTAACCGCATTTTTCGCAATCAAGTTATCACTTGCTCTGCTATCAGTTATAACATCACAGACCTTTTTGTTCACAGTACACCGAGTACGGAACAGAGAATTCCGTTGAGTAGACGAAGACTCTACCAAAAGTACTCTCTCGACAATGCAAACCAACGGGGATCCTTCATCTTCCCACACAGCTTCTGTTTCCTCCCCTTCAGATTCAGTGATATATAGTTCTTGTTCCCCATTTTTTTGCACCACAGCAACCTGTTTACGATTGGGACATACATTAGAAGTATGCCCATGTTGAAAACACCTATAACACTTGATTCCAGTAGGTCTTGCATAAGGATCAGTACCCTTCGGATCTGGGGCCTTTGGATTTTTTCCTTTGGTTCCATCGGTGTTTTCACTTCCCTTAGACTGAATAGCAGTTGAATTGGAAGAAGTATTACCCCCCGTGAACAAGCGTCTTCCCGAAAAAGACTTGGAGGATTTTCTATGAATCTGTTGTTTGGCAGTCTGGGCTAAAGTCACTGCTTCACTAAGGCTCCAAATGGGTGTTAATTCCAGCTTCTCTCGAAGTTCTTCCCCCAACCCAGCGATATATCTGGCGATTTGGATCTCCTCAGCCTCTGGTGTGATTGCTCGAGAACCCAAGCGATAAAACTTGTTGGTATAATCACTCACTGTCCTCCCATTTTGTTTGCAATTCAGAAGCTGTAATGTCAAATTTTTGGCGTAATTTGAAGGCAGAAATCGGGTGGTAAGCAAAGCTTTCATTGGCCAAGAATCAATTTTCTGCTTCCCTCTCAGAACTCGGTCGTTTTGCAACTACTTCCACCAAGCATGTGCACCCCCTTTCAACTTATATGCAACTAATTTCCACCTCAACGGCTCTGGAGGGTTCATCCCCTCAAAATAGTCCTCTACCAAATCGAGTCTGTCAAGAAAGTCTTCAATGTGCAAACTTCCATCAAACACCGGAATTTATATGCTAAGGTAGATTATATGCTAAGCTAAGCAGCAGGCTTCCCACCTCCATGGAAGAATGCTTGGAAGTGGCCTTCAAGCATTGTCAAGGCGAAGAAGCTAATCACGTGAAACGAGAAGTGGAAAAATCTGATCCAAAAAAGGATAAGTCAGTGGATTCATCTGGTAGCAAGAGAAAGTCATATGGAGATCGTGCAAGTTGTTCGGCCACGGATCGGCCTGAAAAAAGGAATGCCTTGCAGCCAAGGGATTTCCCTGTGTTGAATCGACCTCGGGAACAAGTATTGGCAATCATGGAAAGAAAGGGTTTAGCAAGGACCCCTACGCCGCTTCGAAGCCCCTTGGAAAGGAGAGACCAGAGTAAATTTTGCACCTACCATCAAGACACTGGGCATGATCTGGATAACTGCAGGGACTTCCAACGTGACGTGGACGCGGCGATTGCAGAGGGAAAGCTGGATGAGGTCATAGATCGACCCCGATACGGCGAGCGCCGAGGCCAGCGAGATTACCAGCAGAGAAACTATGGTCGTGACCGCAGCCGACAAGGCGAACTCCAGAGAAAAAGAGAGCCATCTCCCGACAAAGGTCAGCCAGTGGACAATCACCCCATCAACACTATCAACACCATTGTGGGAGGCCCTGGAAACAGTTTAGAGAGTAACAATCCAAGTTTTTGAGAAGGCAATCGGCATACAGCCAGGGGAAGCCGAATCCTCTTCCAAGAAGTAGGCTACGGGCCGAAAGACCCTCTCCCCTTGATCCCTAACAATGAAGGATTGGTCATTGAATCCGTGGTTAACAAGAATTTGGTTAAGAGAGTTTGTGTGGATACAGGTAGCGCAGTTAACGTTATTTACTTTGCAGCCTTTCAAGCAATGGGTCTCAAGGAATCGGACCTCACGCCGGTCTCAGCACCCTTATTCGGATTTGCCGGTCCCCCGATTCACCCACTGGGAATGATCCGACTCGCGACGACATTTGGCAAGGATTCAGCAGAAAGGACTCTCATGGTGAGTTACGTCGTGGTCAAATCTTCATCAGCATACAACATCATTTTGGGAAGGCCCGCTCTAATTGACCTGCGAGCCATAATCTCCCCAGCACACATCAGTTTGAAGTTCCCGACCGGTAGAGGGTCGGTCGAAGTTAAAGGAGATTTGGAGGTTGCCCGAAGCTGCTAGGAGGCGACCATTAAGGGCAAAGGAATCACCTTTGCCTAATGCGGTTGGCAGGTCTTTATTGGTTATCGTTTCATTTACAAACTATTTTTGCTTTCTGCATTTCAATTCTTGCTCGTACTTTTTTGTCATTTGCTGAGATTTTCTTTATGTTGGAAATTTATTACCCATATCTTTGTCTGGTCTCAATATGGCTATTTATTGATTCCCGTTTTGTACACTTTGTGAACCGCACGAACACTTATACTGCGCAGTAAAGCTTTACACGAGAAGTCAGTCCGATCTGGCCCTGCTCGCCTCACCTTTAAACGAGAAGTCAGCACTAGCCTGGCCCCGCTCGTCTTTAAAATACATGCAAAAGATCGGTCTAACCTGACCCGGATCGCCACGAGAAGACAGCACTAGCCTGGCCTCGCTCGTCCTCAAAAACTTCATATAAACAATTAATCCATATGCTCAATTTAGCGTAGTCCGGACTACTTCAGGTTAATTGGGGGTAAGTTTACCTCGAATCAGCTAAGTTTAATGCCTACTCTGGTCTGGCGCCCTTATATATTTTCTTTTAGTTTAGGCGATCGGTCTAGATCGGCTCGCCCTTATATATTTTCTTTTAGTTTTGGCGATCGATCTAGATCGTCTCTCCGAGCTCTAGATCGGCTCGCCCTTATATATTTCTTTTAGTTTAGGCGATCGGTCTAGATCGGCTCTCCAAGCTCTAGATCGGCTCGCCCTTATATATTTTCTTTTAGTTTTGGCGATCGATCTAGATCGGCTCGCCCTTATATATTTTCTTTTAGTTTAGGCGATCGATCTAGATCGGCTCTCCGAGCTCTAGATCGGCTCGCCCTTATATATTTTCTTTTAGTTTAGGCGATCGCTCTAGATCGGCTTTCCGAGCTCTAGATCGGCTCGCCCTTATATATTTTCTTTTAGTTTAGGCGATCGATCTAGATCGGCTCTCCGAGCTCTAGATCGGCTCGCCCTTATATATTTTCTTTTAGTTTTGGCGATCGATCTAGATCGGCTCTCCGAGCTCTAGATCGGCTCGTCCTTATATATTTTCTGTTAGTTTTGGCGATCGATCTAGATCGGCTCTCCGAGCTCTAGATCGGCTCGCCCTTATATATTTTCTTTTAGTTTAGGCGATCGGTCTAGATCGGCTCTCCGAGCTCTAGATCGGCTCGCCCTTATATATTTTCTTTTAGTTTAGGCGATCGATCTAGATCGGCTCTCCGAGCTCTATACCACCTCGCCTTTGTGTTTTTACCTTTGGTTAAGGTGTGGCCGATCTAAATCGGCACTTCGAACCTTGTATCCCGTTGTCCGATCATCCCAGGTTCGCTCTTCGGACCCTATACCTTATCACTCTAATAACTTCCCTAATCTAATGCGAGACTGAACTAAAACTCTCCATTATAACCCAATAATATTAAAATATGTCATTCACCATATAATAGTGAATATCATATTGGGGGCAGTGTACCCATAACAATAAATCAAAGTCACGCATAAATACCCACAATTCAAAAATTATTCACAGAAACAAAATCAAAATAAATTATCCATTACAATAAACTGTATAGTACATAAGCCCCAAAAAAAAACAAAAAAAAAAAACACAATAGCAAAAGTAAACTAAGAGTCAGGAGCAGGACTCTTTTGAGATTCAGAAGGGGCCGATCCGGACGTTGCAGCCGGCTGACGGACATACTTATCCACTATGTCCACCCCCGCTCGGAAGTCCTTGACACGTTCAGGGTAGGCTACATCCATCCCTGGCTTATAGTAGGCCTTCTTAGGAAGGGCATCTAGAGCCAGTGCAGGGAGCTGAGCCCTCGCCTCATCCACCCCCAAGGTATACCCATGGTTGAGAATGGGAATCAGCAGCACCTTGAGAGCTTCGGCGAAATCACCTGAAGCCTTATACCCCTGAACGGCTTCGGCGCACCGAGCCGCAACACTGGCCTCTAGATCGGCCACTCTTGTCGCGAGGTCCCCGACCTCCTGCTCCCTTCCCTTCCTCTCCTCAATCAGCTCTTTTTCCCGAGCCTGGAGCTGGGTCTGCAGGGTCTTTATCTCTGCGTCCTTAGGACAAATAGTTGCCCTAAGCTCATCCCTGGCCTTTCTCAGCTCGGCAATCTTGTCCGATTGGGCAGCCAAGTCGGTTGAGGCTTTGCCCAACCTCTTAAAAACTTCCTGGCCGATCGTGCCACCCTGAACAAACACGGAACAAACCTGAACCACTAGGAAGAAAGGAATAAACAACACTTACCAGCTCCACTGTTTTGCAGCCAAGGATCGCCAGCTCCTCGTCGGACATACTGTTGACCTTCTCCTGCTCGAAGGACCCCTCCTGACCTTCCTCAGGGGCCTTCGACTTGCTCTTCTTTGAAGACCGACCCTCCTGAGCGGTCGGCCTTTGGCGAGTCGGTTTCTTGGGGACCAACCCCCTTTCTGTAACCTCCCCAAGTTGTCCGTCCTGGTCGCCTCGAGGGGAGGGACCGAGTCGGAGGCATCCGCACCGTCAGTGGCCGAATCCCCATAGGTATTTCTCGAACCCCTGGGGTCGTCACAGTCTGACCACCCGCCACTTCTTTCTCTGCCCCAGCCACCAGATCAGCAAAATCAGCCACTGCAGGTATACCAATGGAGAGGTTAGCCAAGCAAGAAACATAAGTATATTAGCAAATAAAGAGTACAACATAAGTAAACCCTACAGATCTTCCATTTGGCCTTGATAAACTGCACATAAGGCTCCGGGCCCGCGTCCCCCAACCGAGCGTCCCCGATCAGGTTGTCGTTCAGATTTTGCCATTCGATGAAGTACCCCGACCGTCGAATCTTCTCCACCCAGGACTCTGGCATATCTGGGCGTTCATCCCCCTCCAGATCCGCCGTATTCCACACACTTAGTTCGTCATGACCGTCGTTCGTCACATAGAAAAACCTCTCCTTCCATCTTTTAAAAGAATCCCGGCCAGGAGGAAGGATAGGGATACTGAAGGACTTTCCTTGCCTTCTAGCAAAATAGTACCGGAAGGGGTGGTCTCTTAGTCCTACACGGTGATAAAAATACCTAAATTTATCTACTGTAAACCTAATATATAACAATTTGCACCAGATCGCAAACCCAATGACAGCCCTAATGCCATTGGGGGCTATCTGAGATATCCCCAGCCCGTAGTGCCGGAGTACCGCCAAAAGGGCAGGGCAGAAAGGCAATCGCAACCCCACCTCGAAATACTCCCGGTGGACGGAGCAAAAACCCTCTGGCGGGTCCAAAGCCGATTGGTGATCCCCTGACGGCAGTTGGGGAGAAAACCTAGCCTCGTCAATCCCATATCTCTCACAAATCTCCTCTACCTCCTTTTGTCTCAGAATTGAGCCCACATCTCTGCTATCAGCTATGGCCATGACGAAGAATCGATTCTAGGATTTTTTGGGAGAGCAAGATTTTACTTAAAGAAACAGAAGTGCAAAATCAGAATAAAGAGGGAAGAATGCTTACTTGCAGTGTCAAGTTTAAAGAATAGAAGATGACGAATGGAAACCGGCAGCAAATCTCCTGGTTTAATACTCAACGTGGTTACGAAACGATTGATATGACGGGTTTATAACCCCCTTACCTCGAAAAACGGCCTCGGTTAGTGTTAGTGGGCAGCGACGCCTCGTTTCACGGAATAATTACAACTGTGTCATAACTAGCTTTGCCACCGGGCAATTCCTAAGTAAATCTCAAAATCTACCTCCTGTACCGATCCACCACCTTGATAGATCCGAGCCGACCAACTAGGGGTCGACTGGATCTTGGGGGCTTATGATGCTGCCAGAAAATAGACTCGTCCATGTGGCATCTCTTTGGTGGCTCAACACTTGACTCAGAGGAATAACCTACTTTTGACTCCCCATATCCGATCCCAGGGGGGATCAGCCATCCGCCTTGGCGCTATTGGTTCCCGTATGACCGACCCCATGAGGTCGGATAGCTCCGGTCTTTAGCAGGTCGGGGAGAAGTCAACCTTGTTAGGAAATCACTAGTTTAACGCAACGGAATTTAAAATTTGATTTCTTTTTCTAGATCGTTCTTCGTTTAATGCAATAAACACGTTAAGTAGTTTGACGGTTATACCTCAGATGATCTGTAAGATCGTCGCTTTGACCGCCAACGGAGAGTAGTTCAATGCGCAAGCCGTCCACGCGTCCGGCCTCTATCGCTAATCCACATGAACCCCTCGCCGGAATCCTCCTTGGATTGCTATCGGAAAAACTCTGGCTGCTAGACCGGACCTTTTCTTCCCTCACAAACTCACTATGGAAGGCTCTCTATTTTACACAAGAATTATGAACTCTTGCAATTATGATGTACAAAAGAGCTTGACACCCACCTCTTATTTATAGTGATAAGTGGCGCCCCATTAGTGTGTAGGAGAAGAAAACATTTTTTCAATAAAATAAGGAAAATCAACTAGATTGATTTATCTCTTTAATTATAATTTATTTTGCCAATATCATATATTGATTATAATTATCTTATTACCATAAATCAATTTTCCAAAATCAATTAATATCATATATTAATATTATGGCAATCTTATTAATTAAAGTGCACAATCCAAATGTATCTCATACACTTAAATGTGGCGCCCCATATGCCAATAAATTGGCTTCCGGAATATTCTTTAATTAATCTAATTTGTATATAATTAATATCTTGTATTTTATTTATTCATAATAAATAAATACCATCATATTAATTTACCACTATAACATTTATAGTCTAGAGATAAACTTTCCTTATTTGGTTATCAACTATAACCGTATTTTAATCCGACTCGAAGTTCATATGTGTGTGACCCGATAGGTTTCCGAATATGTTGGCCGTAGACACAAAGTGCAATTTACTAAAATGCCCTTCATACCTAACGATCACGGGATAGCGTCTAGCAACACACCGTGACCCCCAAATATCGGAAGAGTCAAAAGCAATGACTACTACCTTTCATGTGAAGCAGTTACCGTGTAACTTACAATCCTATCGTTGTAATAATATCCATACGATCGTATCTCGAGTGTCTATACATTAACGATCGTATCTTATAATATGGATATCATGCTCTCTCGGAATAACACATTTACTCCCACTTTGCAAAGATTCTCGAGAGCTAGACATTCCTTATAAGAAGGCCATTTCGGATATTCGATCCCAAACATAGGATACGCGATTCCCGGTCGACCAATCATGTATTCTCCGCATGCTTCAATATCATACCCAATCACTACCGCATGATCGCCCCGTGGTTAGGAGAAATCTCAATAGTGTCAAAGCATGACAATCCACACCGTGATGCCATGAAGACTCCGGTCAAAAGGATAACTACACAACCGCCACATAGTGTGACACTTAATGTAAGTGGGTCGGTCCTAACGTACGCATTCTCTAATACACGTCCACGTACGGTCAAGTGTCCCTACACTTCGATAGACGAGATCTATCCCTATCTTCTAAAAGATAGAAGACATCCAATACGTGCTAGTCGATTATACTATCAATGTCCCATTTGATAATATATAAGACTAGAGACATTTAAGTACCAACCTTGTTATAGTGATTAGAGATCTCATCAACCATAATCACTATCATGGTTTCTCTATCACGAGATCGATACTAGGGACGTTACTATATATATACAACAAACAATATGAAGATAAACAATATATAATAACATAAGTGCTTTTATTAATCATAATAAAGTTATTACATGAACTAAATAGATCGTAAATGACCCGACCCGGTCGGATCCGGTCCAACCCGATTGGGTTTAGGACACCTTTCCAACAATCTCCCACTTGGCCTAAAGCCAATCACCCATATGCCTAAGCCCGTGCAAGTGAACATGTTTCTCATGCTTAGCTTGAGACAATGCCTTGGTTAACGGATCGCCTATGTTATCATCCGTGTGGACTTTCTCTATCTTTACATCTCCTCTATCTACTATCTCTCTAATCAAGTGATAGCGCCGTAGCACATGTTTGGACTTCGATGAGACCTTGGCTCCTTGGGCGAGATATCGCTCCATTATTATCACAAGATGAGGCACTTGGACCTTCAATGGAGGGAACCACACCAAGTTCAGTAATGAACTTCTTTATCCAAACTGCTTCTTTTGCCGCCTCCGATGCTGCTATGTATTCGGCTTCCGTTGTAGAGTCCGCAGTAGTCTCCTGCTTGGAACTCTTCCAGCACTACAAGAAAATCAAGCTTTTGTGACGAAATTATTTGTGACGCGTGAAAATTCGTCATATATATATAGGTTACGTGAGGATTTTTTTAAAGTCGTCACAAATAAGGAATTCATGTGCTTTTGAATATATTAAACATTCATTCGTCACACAATATTTTTTATTTGTCACAGAAAATTTAGCGGAATTTTTTTGGCGTCTTTTGAATTGCCATTGGTGAGGAGTACCAAAATAATCACAATTTTTTTTACATCATAATGATAAAATCAAATGCAAGGAAATATCAGCGAAATGTACAAAACACTATCAGGCCTTCCCCAAAATTTCACCATGAGCGCTAAGGAAAAGCTAGGGTTTTATAATTTCCCTCCTCTTCCTTATTTCATCCTCCTAATTTAATTCAATCAGCCAATTCAAGCCTCCATATTATCTCATCTTTTTTTTAATCTGGAATTTAGACTGAACCTGGGGAAAAAATTCAGTCGCTGCAAATAAATGAGTAAAAAATGAAGGCGATGATCAATTTTTACAATTAGTTAGTCAAAAGGCGGATCGATCAATCCAACTCTTCAGAAAGGTAAATCTTCTTTTGCTATTGATTTTCTTCAAAAATCTATTTAATATTATTTCTTTGTTCTTAATGAATGAATTGATTTATTCAATTAAACTTCTTTGTAAATAGGATGTTTTTCAAACTTGTATTTACGGTTCTGTGTGAAAATTTTCAGATTCTCAATCATTCCTTTGCTTCAGTTACAAAATAAGATCGATACATTTTTTTAATTGGTTCTGACAAAACCTTAAGAACATCTCCTTATAGAGAGCTAATCTACCGGAAGTTTTCCTTATACCAGCACATCTTACGAGATTGTGTTATTTTTTGGTAGGCTGTGAGTAAAATGAGTTTCTTCATAATATGAGAGAGAAATAGAGATTGAGATTTGGTGTGCAAGAGGAGTTTTTTTTTCCCTTCGGAAGATGTGGTTTGAAGGGGCTGAATCACCTCTGTAACAATTGTCCTGATTTGCTGTATAATAATGCTATGCCAATTCATGAGGCTGAACTTCTGTTCTCTTTTTGTGTGCTTATGATTGGCAGGATTGCAACTCATGCATCTCAATAACTTCTTTGAAATGAAAAAACTTGTCTAAAGTGCATGGACAATTATTATTTTAATCCGTCTTAATAGTATACAATTTCGAATGATTTGATAAGATAAAATACTCAGATGACTTTTAAAGGATAGAAATTGGAAGTATGTTAAAAGGTGAAGTTTCTTTTGTGGTGACATGGAAAAAAACCACCAGCGCTCTTGAAGTCGAACTCTTTTTGCACAAAAATGAATTTTTTTCTTTGAGATTTTAGCTTTGAATTTTTAACACTTGGAAAATTTATATTAAGATTTCGATACATCCATGAATAGAACAGTATGGTATGGAAAGGACAAGAAAACACCCAAATCAAGCATTCATAATGAGTTGGAAGATTATGATTCCTTTCATTAATCTACTTTCCAAGTCTAATCAAGTGTTGAATGTATTAGCTTAGTCCTGACGAAGGTGCATGGATCTTTTCGAGGTATGTGGCTTACTTTATGGCCTTTTGTGTGCTCTATAAGTGATATGTTTCTGTGCCAGATAGAGTTGTGTCTCATAAAGGTACGCATCTATTTTACACTATACGATTAGCCTTGGTTTAAGTTTTGAACCTGTTTGTTTTCCAGCTCTGTTATGAGTAGCATGTATCATTGTCTATGTTTAGTAAACATTATGGACTAGCTTGATCCTTTTTTTCGTGCTTGAATAATTAGTTTCAGAATCTTGTGCCGAGCTGTACATTGGCTTAAGGCAATTATTTTTTGTATGAGCCTTATTCTTTTAAATAATACTGAGTCAATATTGTCTAAGATATGCATTTGTTTTGGACTCTGTTTTTGGTCCTGTGTGTATTCTCTGCTAAAGTGCTGAGCCTGATCAATAATATTTACAATTAACTGTTTGTTAACTTCCTTATTATAGGTGTGATGTAGAATTCCGTACAGGTTAAAAGGTCCAACATTTTCTTTTTGATGCTCATGAAAATATTTGATATTTAACAACTTGTTGGAAGAAATCTTTTGAAAATATATATGATATGTGCCGTTTTCTAGGGGTCTAAGTCCACTTCATTTTTGCTTCCCTTTTTTTAAAAGTATTGCTCATTTTTCCTTGTCAAATATTATGGAGCATCACAAAGTTGGTTAGAATTTCTGTTGTTGCTTGACTAAGGTTTTATAAGTTTGAAAGAGGTTGTTTCGGTATTGGTTCTATTATTTATTAATATTTTTTTTTGCCTTTGATTTTTGTTTTACACCGCCTGATGCTAAAATTGTGGTCCACGATTTACTCGATTATTTGTTTGCAGTAGGTTAAGATGAAACGAATGCGGGAGGAACATAAGGAGAAACTGATTGATGAAGCACCTAAGGATACTCCATTGTGGAGCAAAGGCGATCTATTTTCGGTGTAGGTTCTTTTCCACGCTTGGAAACCACCAAGTAATTTGGAACACCTTCAATGGCTTCAAAATCTGAGTTGGCTGAAATTCATAATCAAGTAGAGTTACTAACAACCAGTTATAAGGAAAACAAGATGTTGAAAGCACAGGTGAAAGCCCTTTTGACATGTATGGGAAAGAGAAGCAGCGATTCTGATGAGCCCAACATCTGTCACGATGATGGTGACGATCCCTATTATGATGAACTGGCAGACAATGTATGATCAAATGTACAACTGATTTTCAATTGTCTTTTTTCTAGCATTACTAGAGTACGTTCGGCATATTACTTTTTTAAGTTTGTATTTTGGAACTTATGCACTGTTTATGTGTACTACTTTATTACCAATTTATTATTGATTATTGTATTAATTAGGTGATGCAAATATCAAATTAATCACGTATAATACAATTATGTGATGAAACGGGGGCTTGCAATAACATATATAGTGATGTTGCATTCGTCACAAAATTTTCTACTATATCAAACATAATGTCTCATGTTAAAAATCAATATGTGACGAACTAATGGTTAGAATAGGAATTTGTGATGAATTAGAGGTCACAAATTGCATTTTATTTTGTATATTCTCTTATTTTGGGTGACAAATTGGCCATCACTTAAACTTACAGTACGTGAGAAAGTTATGACGTCACTTATATAAGGCAAAAGTGTCGATTTTGTCGTCACTAATGTATATAAAATGACCAAGTAGAAAATGAAATATGTGATGAAGTGTTCGTCACCTATGAAACAAAAACGTGAGGAATAACAAATTCGTCACAAAATACTTTTTGTGACTTATGATAGGTGACGACCTTAGTGACGGACGAATTTCATCACAGATAACCATATGTGACGAAATTTACTAATTATGTGACGAACATTGGTCGTCACAAAATGTCAATTTTCTTGTAGTGCAGCTCACTGCTCCGCCATTAAGCGTGAAAACAAATCCAGATTGCGACTTGAAGTCGTCCTTGTCAGTTTGGAAACTGGCATCTGTGTAACCTCGTAATACTAAATCATCATTCCCGAAAACCAGGAACATATCCCTAGTACGTCTCAAGTACTTGAGGATATTCTTGAAAGCAATCCAGTGACCCTCACCTGGATTGGACTGGTACCTGCTAGTCATACTAAGAGGGTACGAGACATCTGGTCTTGTGCATAACATGGCATACATGATAGACCCGATTGCCGAAGCATAAGGGACTTTACTCATTTGTGCCCTTTCCTCCTCTGTCTTAGGACTCATTCCCTTTGACAGGTAGACCCCATGTGACATGGGCATCAATCCTTTCTTGGACTGCTCCATGCTGAATCTCTTCAGCATCTTGTCTATGTAGGTGGATTGCGACAGACCAAGCAACCTTTTAGATCTATCTCTATAGATCTTTATTCCTAGAATATAGGCTGCATCACCCAAGTCCTTCATAGAGAAGTTATTGGATAACCAAACTTTGACCGATTGTAACATAGGCACATCATTCCCAATGAGCAATATGTCATCTACATAAAGCACTAAGAACACAATGGCACTCCCACTAACCTTCTTGTAAACACGGGGCTCATCTTCGTTCTTGATGAAATCAAACCTGTTTGATTATCTCATCAAAGGGAAGATTCCAACTCCGAGAAGCTTGCTTTAACCCATAAATGGATCTTTGCAGTTTACACACCATCCTGGCGTCATTGGTTGTGAAACCCTCAGGCTGTGTCATATACACTTCCTCAGACAGGTTCCCATTAAGGAAAGCTATTTTCACATCCATCTGCCAGATTTCGTAATCATGGTATGCTGCAATAGCGAGCAAAATTCTAATAGATTTTAACATGGCAACCGGCGAAAAGGTTTCGTCATAGTCAACTCCTTGTCTTTGCTTATATCCTTTTGCCACTAACCTAGCCTTGTAGGTAGTCACGTTACCGTCCATGTCGGTCTTTCTCTTAAAGACCCATTTGCACCCTATGGGAACCATTCCTTCAGGTGGATCAACTAAGTTCCAAACTTGGTTGTCTTTCATGGATTCCATTTCGAATTCATGGCTTCCGGCCAATTTCTCTTTGTCATGCCTTAATAGCACTTCCTCATAAGTTCTAGGGTCCTCATCTTCCATGAGATACACGCCAAGTATACCTTTCGGGTTCACGGCGTTCCCCGGCGGATCTTCGAGGTGCTAGTGTGTCCACGGTAGAGGCCTGGTGTCACATCCGTGTGTGGCAAGTCCTCTACTTCCATCAACCGACTATTATCCGTAAGTGGTTCTCGAATTTCTTCAAGATCAATTTTACTCCCACCGACCCTATCCGAATAAACTCTTTCTCCGAGAAAGTGGCCGATCCCGGCAACAAACACCTTTTGTTCCTCGGGATGGTAAAATTGGTACCCTTTGGTTTCCCTAGGATATCCCACAAATAGACATTTGTCGACACGGGCTCTAATTTGTCGGGCATCATCCGCTTCACGTAAGTCGGACAACCCCAAGGTTTTAGATGACCTAGGCTCGGTTTTCTCTTAGTCCATACCTCGTATGGCGTAGAGTCAACCGTCTTTGATGGAACTCGGTTCGGTGTATAGGATGCGGTTTCTAGAGCATACCCCCAAAACGATTTTAGAAGAACTGCGTAGCTCATCATGGATCGCACCATGTCTAACAAGGTGCGGTTCCTCCTCTCAGACACGCCATTCATTTGTGGCGTTCCGGGAGGAGTCCATTCAGGTAGAATCCCATTCTCCTTCAAATAATCTTGAAACTCTCCATCCAGGTATTCTCCGCCTCGATCGGATCGAAGTGTTTTGATTTCTTTACCTAGTTGTTTCTCCACCTCACTTCTGAATTCATTGAACTTTTCAAAGGCTTCAGACTTATACTTCATTAAGTATATATAACCATAGCGAGAATGGTCATCAGTGAAGGTGATAAAATAAGAGTATCCTCCTTTGGCTTGAATTGACATTGGGCCACACACATCAGTATGTATGAGCTCAAGCAATTCATTGGATCTTATCCCTTTGCCACTAAAAGGTGACTTTGTCATCTTGCCAAGTAAACAAGCTTCGCATACGTCAAACGATTCGTAATCGAATTGATCCAACATTCCATCTTTATGGAGTTTGGAAATGCGATTCTTATTTATATGGCCAAGTCTACAATGCCATAAGTAGGATTCATTCAAGTCATTTGTTTTGGCTTTCTTGTTATTTATATTAAGTACGTCAACATTCATATCTAATATGTAGAAACCATTGCGAAGTATGCCAGTACCATAAAATATTCCATCACGTGAAAAAGAACAACATTTATTCTCAAACGTAAATGAAAAACCATCAACATCTAATGCGGAAATGGAAATAATGCTCTTCGTAAGAGCAGGAACAAAATAACAGTTATTGAGTTCTAGTACTAGCCCACCGGGCAATGAAAGAAAATAAACTCCTACGGCGCGGCGCAAAGAACACTTGCTCCATTTCCAACGCGTAGGTCCACCTCTCCTTTCCTCGGATCTCTAGTTCTTCTTAGTGCCTCGCATATTCGTACAAATATGAGAACCACAACCAGTATCCAATACCCAGTGGTTAGACTTAGAAGAAGCAATATTGATCTCAATCATAAATATACCTGAAGTCGAAGCATCAGAATGCTTCTTCTTGGTACTCAAGAAGCCTTTGTAGTTTCTCCTCCAATGTCCGGTCTCACCGCAATGGAAGCAAGCATCCTTGGATTTGTCTTTCGCTATCTTAGGCGTTGGCTTAGGTGCAGCCTTCGCCTTCTTGGACTTCTTTTGGGCTTTTGCCTTGCCCTTGCTCGAAGTGACCAGCAACACTTGCTTTCCCTTCCCTACAGTGCCCTCAGCAGTCTTCAACATGTTCAATAACTCCGTAAGGGAGCAATCTATCTTGTTCATGTGATAATTCATCACGAAGCTCGCGAGAATGAATCGGTAGAGATTGCGAATCAAGTCAATACTCAACTCTCGTTCCAACTTGTGGCCCGGCCTTCCCAAGCCTCTCTATGTACCCGATCATTTTAAGCACGTGTGACCCACACGCGGTCCCGGATGCCATCTTACAACTAAACAGGCCTTCGAGACCTCGTACCTTTCAGTGCGAGACTGAGAAGCATAAAGTTCCTTTAGGTGGACCATGATAGAGTAGGCGTCCATAGACTCATGATGTTTCTGCAGTTCAAGTGTCATAGAAGCAAGCATGATACATGTAGCATCAGTACTGTCAGAACAGTGCTTGTTGTACTTCTCGACAACATCTGCAGCCGAACCCTCAGCGGGCTTTTCCGGTAGGGCCTCGTCCAAGACATAGCCAATATTCTCGTGCCTCAATCGATTTTGAGGTTTCTTTCCTAATCGAGAAAATTCGTCTCGTCAAGCTTGTTTTCGATGATAAAACAAAGGTTCAATTTGTTTGACATTTTCTACAACAATAAATAAAGATAGAATAAGTAAAATCTCATGTATAAAAACCCTAAATTTGCACTTAATAAATCTATAAGGTTTTTACTCCCACTAGCCAACTATTCCCTATTGGCTTTCAAGAAAATAATTCCTTTAGTGGGCAAGATCCCATCGAACTATCCCGACCCCCAACTTTGGCTGATGGGCCGAAAATAATTAAACAGGTGGACAACAATTTGTCGATCGTATCTTATACGATTCTTGTTGTTTGACCAGTCAACTCTTTGACAATATTTCATCTTATGAAAAATAGCCAAACCCTTGCCTCTAAAATCCAAACGACCCCGCTTTGGCTGGTGGCCGAGAGAATTCTTAATCGAGTCTTAACCCCAATATTCATGAGATCTCTTTCGATCATATCTCGATAACGACGATATACCCGAGGTAGGTCAACCCCCGCTTTGGCTGGTGAGTTGGGTCCGAACAAGGCTCTTCACCGTCGTTATAATATGGGGAGGCAATTCCGACTTGATTTTTGACGTGGGAATAATTTTAAATTAATTCACTTAATTAATTTGGTTTAATTATGGTCTCATCTACTATGTGCATATTACTACTATATCATATAAAGTAAAACATACACAACATTCCGCGCATAAAATAACCGGTATGATCATGGACTTTTTTTCCTAGGTGCGGTTTCGAATACAAACTGATGAAACCGCGGGTCACAAACTAAGGGTATCTGCAACCGCCAATAGGATCTTTATTGCTGTACGCCAATGGGTTCTTTATCTCTCCTTGGCCTTCAACTTCTTGCTCCATTCTTGTTACATAATAAATAATTACACCCGCCGCACACGGGGGGGGGGGGGGGAGCTTTCGGGAATTGGATAATTGCAAAAAGTAAACTAGGTCACGTTCTTCATAACGGCCTAGGACAATTTTTCAAAAACCAACATAAAGAAAACATTCCCATCTATCCTATTGATCGAGTCCATGATCAATCGGGGTCCATATAATCACATTATATCTACACATCTAATCCATACAATTTTATCTTATGAAAAAGATCAAATTCTAATTTTAACTACTCATGCGTCTTTATTTTATCACGTCAAATAATTAAATAACTTTTAATTAATTATATGACTTAATCGAAAAATAAAATTAACATTTAATTTTAAATCGATTTTAATTTTAATTAAATTTGAACTAATCAAAATAAAATTAAAAGTCTCCTATTTGTTTCCTTTCCAAAACTAAATTTAGCTTAGGCCTGGCCACTTTTCAAAATCAAAATTTTGGAAGTGGCCTAGGCCTAGGCCTTTTACAAATCAAATATTTGAAAAGGGCCTAGGCCTATTCCAAATCAAATATTTTGAAAGGCCAAATTATTTTAGTCTAGGTTCGCCACTTTCCAAAATCAAAATTTTGGAAGTGGCCAAAGCCTAGCCTTTACAAATCAAATATTTGAAAAGGGCCTAGGCTATTCCAAATCAAATATTTGAAAAAGCCAAATAATTTTGGTTTAGGCCTGGCCACTTTCCAAAATCAAAATTTTAGAAGTGGCCTAAGCCTAGGCCTTTTACAAATCAAATATTTGAAAAGGGTCCAGGCCTATTCCAAATCAAAATTTTGAAAGGCCAATATGCCAAATGGTTTCCCAATGGCTCAAACTATTTGAACCATTGGTTGGCCATGTGACACAACTAAACAAACGAGATATCTATGCACAATAAAATATCACAAAACGAAAAGGGTTGATCTCCCCCATTGGAAGAAGGGAGCCGACGGACGGCAGCCCGAAGGCCACCGCCGCCGCCGCCGAGGGATGGGGGCGCCGCCCGTCGCCGACCCCCATAAACCCTAATTTTTTTTTGTTTTTTTGTTTTAACGTTTCGTGATTTAAATCTTGCATCTATCGATTAAATACTACGCATTTAAATTATGCTTATTGCTTAAACTCGAAACCTTTCTCTGATACCACTGTTAAGAAATCACTAGTTTAACGCAACGGGATTTAAAATTAGATTTCCTTTTCTAGATCGTTCTTCGTTTAATGCAATAAACACGTTAAGTAGTTTGACGGTTATACCTCAGATGATCTGTAAGATCGTCGCTTTGACCGCCAACGGAGAGTAGTTCAATGCGCAAGCCATCCACGCGTCCGGCCTCTATCGCTAATCCACACGAACCCCTCGCCGGAATCCTCCTTGGATTGCTATCGGAAAAACTCCGGCTGCTAGACCGGACCTTTTCTTCCCTCACAAACTCACTATGGAAGGCTCTCTATTTTACACAAGAATTATGAATTCTTGCAATTGTGATGTACAAAAGAGCTTGACACCCACCTCTTATTTATAGTGATAAGTGGCGCCCCATTAGTGTGTAGGAGAAGAAAACATTTTTCCAATAAAATAAGGAAAATCAACTAGATTGATTTATCTCTTTAATTATAATTTATTTTGCCAATATCATATATTGATTATAATTATCTTATTACCATAAATCTATTTTCCAAAATCAATTAATATCATATATTAATATTATGGCAATCTTATTAATTAAAGTGCACAATCCAAGTGTATCTCATACACTTAAATGTGACGCCCCATATGCCAATAAATTGGCTTCCGGAATATTCTTTAATTAATCTAATTAGTATATAATTAATATCTTGTATTTTATTTATTCATAATAAATAAATACCACCATATTAATTTACCACTATAACATTTATAGTATAGAGATAAACTTTCCTTATTTGGTTATCAACTATAACCGCATTTTAATCCGACTCGAAGTTCATATGTGTGTGACCCGATAGGCTTCCGAATATGTTGGCCGTAGACACAAAGTGCAATTTACTAAAATGCCCTTCATACCTAACGATCACGGGATAGCGTCTAGCAACACACCGTGACCCCCAAATATCGGAAGAGTCAAAAGCAATGACTACTACATTTCATGTGAAGCAGTTAACGTGTAACTTACAATCCTATCGCTGTAATAATATCCATACGATCGTATCTCGAGTGTCTATACATTAACGATCGTATCTTATAATCTGGATAGCATGCTCTCTCGGAATAACACATTTACTCCCACTTTGCAAAGATTCTCGAGAGCTAGACATTCCTTATAAGAAGGCCATTTCGGATATTCGATCCCAAACATAGGATACGCGATTCCCGGACGACCAATCATGTATACTCCGCATGCTTCAATATCATACCCAATCACTACCGCATGATCACCCCATGGTTATGATAAATCTCAATAGTGTCAAAGCATGACAATCCACATCGTGATGCCATGAAGACTCCGGTCAAAAGGATAATTACACAACCGCCACATAGTGTGACACTTAATGTAAGTGGGTCAATCTAACGTACGCATTCTCTAATACACGTCCACGTACAGTCCAAGTGTCCCTACACTTCGATAGACGAGATCTATCCCTATCTTCTAAAAGATACAAGACATCCAATACGTGCTAGTCTGATTATACTATCAATGTCCCATTTGATAATATATAAGACTAGAGACATTTAAGTACCAACCTTGTTATAGTGATTAGAGATCTCATCAACCATAATCACTATCATGGTTTCTCTATCACAGATCGATACTAGGGACGTTACTATATATATACAACAAACAATATGAAGATAAACAATATATAATAACATAAGTGCTTTTATTAATCATAATAAAGTTATTACATGAACTAAATAGCCTGTAAATGACCCGACCCGGTCGGATCCGGTCCAACCCGATTGGGTTTAGGACACCTTTCCAACAAACCTCAAGTAGTTGGCAATGCCATCACTGACGATCCCGCAGATCAGGCGAAGTCCTTAGACTTGTTTGACCTTATGGCCATGGGGGCTTGCTCGTGGCCTCCGATCCCTGTGAGTCGACCTCACGGCATCCCTATCAGAATTTGTCTTTAGCCTTATACATCACTTAATAACCAGATAATTACCATAGAATCTTGAATAATTAAGACTCGAACCTTTATCACTTAATGCTAATATTTGAATACCATAATTATCTCCTATAATCATTGAGATCACTCAATCATATCTTCTTCCTTAGGCAATACGCCAATCAGTGTCAATCATCAACACGCCACCTTAAACCCTAGGGCCTACGCCCCCTATATAAACATTCCCTAAGGAACTATGGAGACTTGATTTCAATTTCTCCAATTGGATACGTAGGCAGCTTGATCATCATCAAGTGCAGTCTAAAACGAACCAATTCGCCCCCTCCCCGTCATTTCTTCTGTGTTCTTGAAGCGTTCTTAGGTTATAATCAAGGAGGAGTTACCCTGACGATTTTTTGGAACGTCAAGTTACCATTTGGAAACTCAAAGTATCGTTTATGCGATGATCATAAGATAATATATAGAAAAATACAAGGGTAAAATATATCAGCAATTCTTAATTATTTATTAATACATGTAAGTATTTTTTATTTGAATGTTGATACACTTATTGCTATTATTAAAAAAACTAAATTTATTGCTTGTTGGAAACATGACTTGAATTATGTAGCAAAACATTAAGTAAAATGTTGCAAGAAATTTATAAGTTTTTTTAAGTAAAAAAAATATTATATTGACGTAGATGTATAACAAATAGTAAGTGCAAATAAAGATCATATAATGTTTTGCATCATATCGGAGAGATTCGAGTATTTTTGCAACATAAAACCAATTCGATACCTATTTCATACGTTTTTTTCCATTAAATTTACTTGAACCGCCAGGTTTGAGCGAGTTGCTTGCTTAAAATTGTAGATGTTTGAACCGGACCAGTTACATGAACGGGTCACCGGGTTGAACGGTTGAAACACCGGGACGGGCCGGGGCGGGTTTGATAACTATGCTCTCGGGAAAGAAATGATGCATATAAATATTTATTACATTTTTTTTTTTTTTTTTGTCGGGAAACGAAATTTACTCCGCCGTTGGCGAGAGTCGAAATATTTATTACATTGCATTATTGCTAACATGCCAAAATTAATAGAATATCCTCTCGTTAAACACCTTCTGATTTATTTATGAAAAGCATCGCATTATATATTTTTGTGATTGACATTTTTTTTTGCAACCATTTTGGTAGTGTTTCCTTCTCTAGCTTTCACCGTAGACTGTTCTGAATCCAAAGTTCATTGCCGACCGGAATTAATGGCTTCTCCGGCAGATACCCAAGAAGAAGAAGAACAGCATTTTTCCTACGCAATGCAACTAGTGGGCTCCGGTGCATTGCCGATGGTGTTACTTTCAGCTTTCCGGCTGGAGATATTCGAGATCATAGCTAAAGAAGGTCCCGGAGCACAATTATCTCCGACCCAAATAGCAAGTCAGCTCACGTCTTCTTCTTCTAGCTCCAAGAACAAGAACCCAGAAGCGGTTTTCATGGTGGATCGGATGCTCCGATTACTGGCGAGTCATTCGATCCTAACATGTTCAATTGTGGAGCCAAATAATAATAATAATAATAATGGGATTCTTCCAAGAGTGTATGGGTTGGCACCGGTGGCTAAATACTTTGTCCGTGATTCATCGAATTCCGGTACTGGCGGTGGAGCTTCATTAGGCTCTCTTCTAGCTTTGGTTCAAGATTAAGTTTTTAATGCTAGCTGGTTAGTGTGTTCTTTGCATCTCTCTCTTTTTCTTTTTTTTTTTTTTTTTTTTTTTTGTTGTTTTGTTATTTTAAATCTCTCCTTTCTTGTTGGAGTAATTGGAGTAAGGATACGGACACGATCATTCGGTACAACGAACGAGACACGATCTTCGTTTAGCGATGACGATTTTGATCCAACCTTGTAAATCCGAAAGTGTATGAGTTTAATTTTTCAAAACTCGTCGTGAGTAAGGTGGAGTATAAATATGTGTTGTCTAGCTACCAATCATAATACTCACCTGACCCATGAATAAATGGGGGGAAGGGGCCACAGGGACAAAAAAATTAATAAATGGGTCTGGAAGAACAAAAGTAATATTTTCAACGATTATAAAGGACAAAAATCACAATTGTTACTTTAAAATTGTTCTTCGCGTGTTAATGTTACTTTGTGTTTCACAATTGTTACTTCATATTTACTCTATTCCACATTTATTACTTTTGTCCTTATTAAATTACGCTTCATTCTATCCCGATTTTTTGATAATTTTGTCTTACGGACAAATATTTATATTTTTATATATATATATATATATATATATATATATATATATATATATATATATATATATATATATATATATATAATATGACTACTTCTCTTACCATAGCGTAAATTTTGTGATGGTCCGATTCTACAAATATGACATGATGACCCCAAACCAATAGGACTTAAGCATTGTTGTGACGCCCCGTCCCAGATACCGAGTCCTGATCCGGAAAGAACGCCCGGCATGCATATATTAACTTTTTAAATCGTCAAAAGTAATATATACATAAGCCCCGTAACAATCAATCAGAGTGAAAGCGGAATAAATTAAAACTAAAGATAACTCGGAAAAGATTGTCAAATGACAAACAACGGATCACCAGTCCCAAAATCTACGTCTAAGAAAACTGAAACGACAAAACAACGAAATAAATGTTGTTAACTTATTACATCCAAATTTGAAACTGAAAAGATACTAAAGCCTATCTCTCAAAAACTGAATAATAAAATCGCATAAAATAAAAGTCCATAACATCATAATCTCTTGAGCTCAAACGTCGGCTCCGTCATCATAACCGTACTCATCATCATCCTGACAACCACCTTCTCGGGGTGGGGACAATAAAGAAATGAGGGGTAAGTACTTACGTACTTAGTAAGGGGTAGAAGAAACGGTTACACACAATATATAACATATCATACATAACAAGTAAATTCTACAATATCTACCACATAGGTTGCATTAAAATACACTCCCCTCTGCTAGGTCTGCTAGCACCATCACGAGCAATTATCTATGTTACATTGTAATTCACGGACACAATGCCCGAATGATGAGTATGCACCGGGACATATTCAGCACCTCATATGACACGGATAGTTCCGTGTGGAACATTTCCCAAAACCCGAATATTGTCCGTTACGTATGAGAAATGATTCCATGCTGCGAATCATAAATGTGCCTCACCAAGAATTACAACACTTTAGCTTTTAGACTCATCACATATGTTTATTACGTAGTTAATCTAACCACCTAAGTTTATTCACGTATAAGGCTCATTAGGGACTTCTAGCTCTAGACATCTAATTACACTACCTAGCACGTTGTAAAGGGATCAATGACTACTAAGTCAACATCCCACAAAGCCTAAACAACGCCTTCCGGTGCTCCCACATTCTCCCCGCAGAGGGTCTCAGTTGTGGTGCGATTTGATACCAAGACTACCAGAAGTCGTAGTTAGACATTGTAAATTAACATATAATGTTCCACAAGAACATACAAGCCACATCGTTTCGTGTAGTACACACAAAAGCACAAAGTTAACATAATACACTTTTTCCGTAATATATATATTCCACATTTTTACTATAACCATTAAACATATAAACCACTTTGCCTTAAAATCTCACTGCATGATTATCCACCTCATTGAATATCTCTACCAAGTAAAAATATATATACTTTTCCGTACACTGGTTTACTAACATTTTTATTTTATGCCAAAATAATAAATTTCTTACACTACCTTACTGTTACTAAAATATTATTTTCTACATTCTAACTAAATGATTCAACTTGCTGTCGGCATACATATTAGCTATGGGATTCTATAATGCACAGGTACACAAACGCAATGAATACGGCAATATCCATGAGTGATGGCATAATAAAATCAACATTAATATAATATCCATTAACATGAAATAATATAATTTCCAAACCCCTTTTTTTCTTTAAACCTGAACATGCAATCGGTTGTGAGGTATAAATATATATATAGGCTAAGGAAAACCTTACCTTTGCTGCACCAATGGTCCGGTTGACCATACACATTACCAGAATAAAAATTAGTACACACAACACAAGTATCAATCTAATTCGACGCATTAACAGTTCACTGTATCAATTAACAATAACACAACAAAACATCGATTAAAGAACACCCCCTACCTTTTTAGCAATTTGAAAACGAATCCAAAAGCAAAAACTTGAATCTTGAATCAAACTCCTCTACGAATAACCTATGATATTTAATCATTACTACGATTAGGAAACCATTCTAATCCATAAAAACGCAGGTTTATCTCAAGAACAAAAACGGATGTATATTAGGGCTAAAGGAGAAATCTTACCGAAAGGAAAAACAATTAGTATAGAAACGACCGCCTCCTCGCGGTGATCAATTTCTTCTACTATGGCCTGTACCGAAAATCTACCGTTTAACCTCGAATTTGGAAAACAGTGTCCGAACTTTTTCTTTTTCTTCCTTGTGCGTCGGCCTCTCCCCCAAGTTGTTCAGAAAATTTGTTGTGAATGATTAATGAGTATTTAGGGAATTATTTCCTTTTTATACTCATTAATTAAATCCCTTAATTCTTTTTTTTCTTTCTTTAGGTTAAAAATAAAATTAGGGAAAATTACCAATAAATTCTCATTTTACTCTTTTACCCTTCTCGAATTTTCGGGATGTTACAATTGTCTTATTTGTAAGAAAAAATTAGTGAGTTGATGTGAATTTTATTAGTCCTGGACCACCATAAAATTCTTATACTGTAAGAACACCACACCACAACACCACGTTTAACTTAAAAAGAAAATGGAAAAAAATAACAATAAACAATCTAAACGTAATTTAACTAACAATATTTTTCTTCTCTATATATCAATGAAGCATTTATTTGCATCATATTAGAATCGATCTTTTGAATCGATTTTGGAGCAAAAAATTGATTTCCCCGTAGTTTTATTTTGAGAATTGATTTTCGGAAAGTCGGTTTTTGACTTCAGAATCGACTTTCAAAATATAATCATGCTTATTGTACGGTAGATGTAGTACACCGATAAAATCATTGTGGTACAAATAAATGCTCCTTATATGAATTGTCAAGGTCAAAAGTCTTATTCTTTCTCTCCCAATCCATTCAACCGTGTGATAGCAAAATACTTAACCGCTAACTTTAACCGACAGAGTATCGGGTTAGGGCAGTACAGTGGTCACAAGGTCGAATCCACAGAGAGTAAGGTTCAATTACCAAAGCCGACGTAGAACTTAGTTCAGGTCAAAATAATGGTGGAGAGTATTATACTAATGCAAAAATAAAGATTACGCTAACGGTTGTGCTTCTAGTTATTAAAAGGTATAGCCGAACTATGATCCCACGAGCTACTTTTACCCCTAAGGAAAGACTTAACAGGGAGCGTGTCTTAACCGACCTACCTATCCAATGTAGTTTAACGACATCCACGGGTGCCAACTCCTAATTCTAGTGATTAGACTGAACAACTCGATCTAACAACCCTATGTGAAGTTAATTAATTCTCCCTTTAGAAAACCGATTAACATAACATGATTACGCTCTAGAGTCGCTCGAACAACGATGACAAACCTCTATATTGGAAACGGACCTAACATGTTGTCGGTCACAAACGCCCGTTTGAGTCCCTTCAAATGCTCGTTTGCCTGGAAAATATGATGATATTAGGGTTTCATCTTCAGTGGACCAGCGTTTGCCTCTCTCTGAACGGCCGTCGATGAATCATGTATTGAGGGCAAATGCCCGTCCGTGTATCCTGGACGCTAGTTTGCTTTGTATGAGTTTTTTACTTCGGGCTGAACCCATCCAAACGCCAGTTTGGGGGTCATTAGGACGCCCGTCCAGCTGAAAACCCAACTTTCTGAATGAAGTGTCAACTCTGTGAACGCTCGTTTGGGCTGGGCAAACGCCAGTTTGGGGTATGGCAAACGCCAGTTTGCCTTGACTTCACTCCAAACTTGGCTTTTCTTCCACTTTCATTCAACTCTTGTACCACGAACATGTCTCTTAGTCCAAAACATCGCCTTCCGGGTCCTCGAGTCACCTAAGTCCTGCAATAACATAGACGAACAAACACCACGCGTAATTCCGCAAGACAAAAGTACTCGGAAAAGAGTGAAATATCGTTAAAAATGCGGAGTTTACTATCGATATGACAGTTTAACTCCCCATGCGCATAACTCTCGATATTACTCTCGAAACGGTCTATATCTACCCAAAACATGCCAATAAAGTGATAAACGGGGGTTAAACTGCACACCAAAGTACAGTAAAATTGACTCCCATTACCGTGTTGTCTAAATCTGGGTTGAAAGGTGTACATTTTCCCCCTCTTTTGCTTTTTTATTTATACGAATGTATGCTTTCGATTCTCTTACATCGCTTATTATTTTTTTATTTTTTTTTTCTTCACCACCCATACACAAGGATGGAATTATGGTGCCCACCCTGTTTTTATTTTCGGTACATTAAAAAACCTATATAATTCAGTCCAAAACAATTAGTTATCTTAATCCGACCACTCGAGTATACAAATATAGTCTACTAGCCCACCTAAATATCAATTCATGGTTCTGTCACTGCCCATACACCCAAAATCAATGTTGATGGGTGAGAATCTTTTATTCTTTTACTACCTCCGTCCAAAAATATAAGTTAATTTGAAGTTTTCATACACTTTAAGAAAATTTGTTATGTAACATTAATTTTAATGATAAAAATCTAAAATAACCATTGATAATTATAAATGCAACAGTTGTAGAGTATTGAAAAATATGTGAATTTATAATAAATGAAGTGTAAATTAAAGGATGAAAATGTAATAAATTTGTTTACTAAATGGACTTATATAATGAGACAAAAAAAACTACTCTTTTTCATAAAAAGGTTAAACCCACCTTTAAGAAAATTTGTTATGTAACATTAATTTTAATGATAAAAGTCTAAAATAACCATTGACAATTATAAATGCAATAGTTGTAGAGTAGTGAAAAATATGTAAATTTATAATAAATGAAGAGTAAATTAAAGGACGAAAATGTAATAAATTTGTTTTCTACATGGACTTATATAATGAGACAAAAAAAAACTACTCTTTTTCATAAAAAGGTTAAACCCTAACCTTGAGGTTCCCCACTCGCCCGATCCCACAGAATGAGTGGAGATGTTAATCGAGGGGACTGCAAGAGCTTTCAGTCGAGAGGCGCCTTTTTACCAAGAAACCGAAAGAAGTCGTCCCTTTACGGGATTCGAACCTCCACACTCTAGCTCCTGGCCCAGCTGTCACTATAACACCCAAGCTCTTTACCACTAGACCATATCCAGGGGATAAATCTACTCTTTTTCATATTTTGGGATGATGGTAGTACTTTTACTTATTTCAATGTATGTTTAATCTAATATTATATTTTAAAACTAAGATTTTGGAACTCCCAAGACACTCTTTCTTACATGAAAGTTTTCTTATTATATGAATTTTCTTTTAAAAAAAAAGTTATTATATAAACTGTCGACCCTCTATCGTAATAAAACCAGATATTCATAGATATCGATGGACCCGTGAATATCCACGTGGGTAGGGCGGGTAAAATAATTTCTACTCGCATTGGTAATGAGCAAGGTTTCGGGAGAAAAAACCGCACCCATTGTCACTTTATCTACACTCTTGGTTATGATTTATTACCTATTCATTATGATATAGGTTTACTATAATCAATGTGTAATGATAGCGACACAATCATCCTGCCACAACAGATAACACAACATCTTTTTTCACTTTTGATTATGATTATTGTGTAGCACTCAATGATCATGATCAGGGGAGGCTCCAGGATTTTGTCAATTTTTTTGTGTTCGTTAAATATATGTTAGTATATCCAATTTTATACAACTAATATGGGTCAAAACATAAAAACAGCAGGTCGATACATAATAATTAGTGGTCAATTACACACACATATGTGTGTGTATTAAAAAAAATTCCTACCAATAATACCTTATAGGATGAAGCCGCACCTGATCATGATGTAAACACATCACAATCTAATTGGAAAAAAGAGGTTGTGTCATCCGTTGTGATCGAATAGTTATGTCTCTATCATTACTCATAATAAATAATACAAATATATATTATGTCACTCATTATAATGTTGGAGAAAAAGCCCTTTTAAAGGGTTGAACGGTCAACTTTAGTACGATTTACGGATAGACTCCGATGTATGTCATCGAGAGTTAATGATATCATTAAATACTCCATACGGAGTAGTTGATGATGGGCTTTTGAATCACTCGATTCGGATGTCGGGTGAATGAGAAATTAATGGCTAAAGTTGGTAGAAAATATGTAGGAGATGGGAGTTGAAGGGAGGACCTCACCCCATTCTCCCACATAGGTAACTTGAGGCTTGTGAGCTCAAGTAATAAGAGCTAGTGTATGCTCTTATAGATGTGCCCCAAGGGGCAAGGCACTTTTGTGCAGGAGGGAGGAATTAGATTATTCCACACGCGCGTGCGCCGCCGCCGTCCTTCCGGCTCGGCTCGTGCACGAGCTCGGCTCAGCTCGGACCTTGATATTAATTTTTTGGACAAAATTTCTTTATGAAATTAGCCAAAAATTAATTTTGTTTTTTTGGCATGTGATTGAGTCATCCGACCAATCAGAATTTAAAGATGCGTCATCCGACCAATCAATTTGGGGGATTTTTATCCCAACATGCGTGTGGAGTAAATGGGGCGGCCTAGATGATTTTCTTGAGGGAAAAGTCGGCCGTTACTTTTCCAAGGGGAAAAGTTTGATGATGTGTTTCGGCCAATCAGATTCAAGCATTGGCTCCTCCTCTCCACTATATAAAGAACCCCATGGATGAAGGTTTAATTATCGAATTTTCTCTTGTGTCTTTCCACCACAAAGAGTCAGTCATGTAGATCTAGATATTGAGTCGAAGAGAAGTTGGAGCACTATGTAAGTTCGCCGGAGCTCGTATTTTTGAAGTGCCTCTAAATCCGAGACGTAAAGCCGTTGTATCTTGGGAGACATTTGCTACTACCGTGGGCACCATACCGGAGCAATTTGTCTTAAGGAAAGAGTAACTACTCGCCTCGGTTTGTCTTAGTCCTTTATTTTGTGCACACTACCTTTATTGTCTATTGTTAGAATCAGATATGCATGATGATATTTATTTTGTTAGATCTACTAAATAATATGAATTGTACTATTCGCATGATTTATTTTCTAGATTAATATTCCGTAATTTAATCCGTAAATTACGGATCTGTTCCGTAAATCACTCCACACACGATACACTATCCCAAAATATAATACATTTCTTAGCTATGTAAAATCATTGAGGCAAAATAGTCTTGTGCGGTTGTGCCTATGATCGTCCCCTAGCTAAGAGCTGACCTTGTGGGGAACGTGCAATTTTATAATGATGTATGGAGAGTTATGGTATTATATCTTTGGTTGAAAAAATTCATCCAACAGCCATAATAAACAATAATTTTATAAAGGGGTTCTATCGGCAAAACTCTATTTACTTTCGGCACCCTATTGCTTCCGGCATCACAAATTACTTCAGCACCCGGTGATTTTTTATAAAGTGAATGTCAGTGTCAACAAGGAACACCAGCGATATTGACGTTCCCTTTATAAAAGAGTTACAATTTAGAAAACGTCAGTCCACGACTTTTCATTGGTGTTCCTTGTTGAACACCAACGTCAGTGACACTGACAGTGACGTTGATGTTCGATAAGGAACACCAGTGGCATCGACGTTTTTTTCACCCGAAAAAATGATCAAAAAATAAGTGCCAATAATAAAAAGGGGTGTGCCAATAAAACCAACCTAAATAAAATTTTGTGGGACTTTAATAATTCAACAAAAGGATATCAAATGAAAATTTAAAATAAAGAAAGACTAAAAAGGAAACTTCATATAAGGTATTTTAATCCCATGATATCTTTAATGCCTTCAAAAATAAGTAGAAGGATTGAATTAAAAGAGTGTTACGGGGCAATTGATTTTGTTGTTGGACTTATTGATTCATCAGCAATGAGCCAATGATATGGACACAACTAATTAATGTCATGCGCCATGTCGAATAACGGACGACCTGCGTCATATCGGTCAAGGATATAAGAGCGACAACGACATGCCCTATGCTAAAGACGAGTCTTGCTGTTGGTTGAGGCCCAATATCGAGCTGACAATGTCACTTAGTTTGCGGGCATGAGAGGACAATCCTCTAATGAAATTATAGTCAACATTCTTGATTAATGAATTCAATATTCTTGGTACTTTTTCAGGTATGCATTGGAAGATGCAGTTCTTGAAGGGGGAGTTCCATTCAACAGGGTTCACGGCACTCATGCGTTTGAATATCCTAAACAAGATCCCGCATTCAATGAAGTTCTCAATCAAGCAATGATCGGAAATTTCGCTATTTCGATTACAAGAATCATAGAAAGCTACAAAGGGTTTCAGCACATGAAAAAGTTGGTTGATGTCGGTGGAGGCCATGGCATTACAATCAGCAAAATCATAGCTAAGTACCCTAACATTGAGGGTATCAATTTCGATCTACCTCATGTTGTACAACATGCTCCTGCATATCCAGGTACCTAATGGATATCTCGATTGCATAGATTTTTGTAAATGATTTCAGTCGTTTTACACGGATATATCCCTTGAAATATAAATCAGAAACCTTAAATAGTTTAACACAGTTATTGAGTGCAATATGATGAGGGTGAATTTAGGTCCTTTGAACCTGGGATGTTATCTTCAATGATGAGTCTTTCTTACACCAATGTATACAATCTTTACACCTTCTCTACACACTGCTAAATCCACAACTAGTGGGACCCAAATTGTTAGGTCACCTCCATGCCTTGATTCATTAGTCATAATTAACACGGATACATGTGACCCTCAAGAGATTTCATCTAGAAAACATCCTCTTCTCCTAACAAGACAAGTAAGAGCAATATAAAGTTTATATTTGGGATGATCTTTAATGTCTTGGAGCTCAAAGAATTAAACAGCATGCTTTGCTCGATCGAGCACTGAATCAGAGCAACATGCTTTGGCTAATATTGGAGCTGATATTCTATGGATTACTTCTCTTCTTCATAAGTTGCTTGTACCTATGTATCAAACACCGACCACACGGTGTGATAACTTAAGTGCAAGTTCTTTGGCCTATAACCATGTCTTCCACCCCAGGACAAAACATATAGGGAATGTTTGGTATAGAGAAAAACAAAGAAACGAATAGTAGTGAGAATAGACCTAAGAAAAGAAAAGCCGAGAAACGAAAAGAATTGATTAAAAAGATGTAAGAAAATATGCATTTTTTTATTAAAAAGAAAAAAAAATCTTCTCTCAAACAACTTTTCTCAAGGGTGGGTGAGAATAGAAATCTGAGAAAATAAAGCATTTTTTAGAAAAATTGAGAAGTTGAGAAAATCAACTTTTTTTTTCTCAGGGTAACCAAACATGACACAGTCGAGAAAAGAATACAAAACTTTTTTTTTTCTCAAGTGTTTTGATGATGCCCGACCCGAACTACGCCACGTGTCATCCTCTTAAGTCGTATAATAGATGACTAGCCTCTAAATGTAAGGCATTAAGGGCCAGGAGCCCAGAAACATACCTAAGGGCAGGTCCCTTACCCTAGGTGGGAGATCGGCACAAACTCCTCCTCCAACCACCGCAGGTCGGTTAAGGCTTGGCGAAGAGGAGGTGCCCAGTTCGGCCATAGTGGCCTTGGGGGCTGAACGCAGGACGCTCAGACCCGTGCCTCTGTTATTCCATATGCGGGATAACTAAAGATAAATAAGGGAAGAATCCTAGGTCATAAAGACTCTGATCCTGACATTTAAATATGTCCATAATTATCCCTAAATTATCGGGATTTATGCGTGTATATCCTTAGGGAAATAATAATATTAATAATAATAATACAAATCCTTGTAGAAGAAGGAAAAGGATAAATCATCCCCTATATAAACAACCCTAAGGAACTACGAAAGACTTGATTCCTGAAACATAACGGGATACGTAGGCAACTTGGGAAAATAACCCAAGCTCGCCTAAAAATCATCAAAAAACATCCCTCGTTCAATTACCCCTAGATTAAACGGCCCGGATTTATTCATAGATGAAATCCAAAGATCGTCAAATGGCGCTAGAAGGAGGGTCTTCTATTGGTAGTAGATCGAGGTTGTTCGTGATCAAGTTAATGGCAAAAATTTCATGCCAAAAACGCGGTCGGATCCGGAGCTTATTGCCGGAGGTCGAACCGTTGGAATACAAATTCCACCGTTCGATTGAAGAAGAAGGAGGAATGAACAAACCCTCCAAATTTCGTGCCGATCGGAGGCCGTTTAGATGCCCGATCATCGCCGGAAAGTTCTTTGCTATAAAAGCAAAACGCAACGACCCCTTAAACGCGGTCGGATCGACGGCTTATTGACAGAGTCTCAACCGTTGGAACAAGAATTCCACCGTTCAGATTGAATAATAAGGAGGGACGAACAAACCCTCCGAATTTCGTGCCGATCGGAGTCCGTTTAGATGCCCGATCATCACCGGAAAGTTGTCGCTATAACAAAGAAAACGCAACGGCCCGAAACGCAGTCGGATCGACGGCTTATTGACGGAGTCTCAACCGTTGGAACAAGAATTCCACCGTTCAGATTGAAGAATAAGGAGGGACAAACAAACCCTCCGAATTTCGTACCGATCGGAGTCCGTTTAGATGCCCGATCGTCGCCGGAAAGTTGCTGCTATAACAAAGCAAAACGCAACGGCCCCTTAAACGCAGTCAGATCGACGGCTTATTGACGGAGTCTCAACCGTTGGAACAAGAATTCCACCGTTCAGATTGAAGAATAAGGAGGTACGAACAAACCCTCCGAATTTCGTGCCGATCGGAGTCCGTTTAGATGCCCGATCGTCGCCGGAAAGTTGTCTTGCCGTAACAAAGCAAAACGCAATGCCCCGAAACGCAGTCGGATCGACGGCTCATTGCCGGAGTTTCAACCTTTGGAACAAGAATTCCACCGTTCATATTGAATAATAAGGAGGGACGAACAAACCATCCAAAATTCATGCCGATCGGAGTCCGTTCGGATGCCCGATCGTCGCCGGAAAGTTGCGATGTATCAAAAACGCAGCGAGAACCCTAATTCGGAGCGGACAGTCGGCGGCCTATTGCCGCCAATTGAACCGTTGGAAAAACAATTCCACCGGTCATAATCAATAATTATCAGGAACAAACAAGTCCTAAAAATTTTAGGCCGATCGGAGTTCGTTTGATTTCTCGATCGTGGCAAAGAAGTTACCTTGCAGGCACAAAAAACGCAGCGAGATTCTCGACGGACGGCGGGCGCCAATTCGGCGGCTTATTCCCGGAGATTGAGCCGTCGAAAGAACAATTCCACCGGTCACATCAAAGAAAAGTGAGGGAAGAACGATCCCTCCGAATTTCGTGCCAATCGAATCCTTCTCGAGGTCCGATTGTCACCGGAAAGACACCGCTTCGTGGTGCCCGAGAAAGCAACGAATTATCTACCGTACCTAGCTATCCACGAAGCGAGTTCTCGAGCTCCAAGGATCGAGCCGAGCTCTTTAGCTCTCCAGGTTCTTACAATCGTTATTTGAAATTCTTATACACTTTGTAAGTCTTTATTATATGTGTAATGTTTTTTATCACAATCACATTGCACCACAAAGACTCGAGATATCGAGCACCGGCATTCGAGCTTTACGGACTCGTCTTGCCCACAGATCCGAGCTCGACTCGGCATCATATTTGGAGCTCACCTTGAGCGTATCTTTTATAAGACCGAGCTTGGCTCGGCATCATATTTGGAGCTCTCGAGCGGATCTTCTATAAGACCGAGCTCGGCTCGGCATTATATTCAGAGCTCGCCTTTGAGCGAATCATTTATAAGACCGACTTCAGTTCGGCATCATACCTGGAGCTTGCACCCGAGCAAATCTTATGTAGTCCGCTAGCCGTCTAGCATGCTCCAACAGACTATGCCAAATAAGCAAACGGTACATTAATTTAATATTATTTTGTTTTCTATTACGCATGGTCTTATTGAGTTTGCAGGACAAACACTCGATCAACAATATACGGGAAATCAGTACAAACCGGCCCAGCTCGCTCAAATAAAGTCCGAGAAGTCAGACAAATCTGGCCCTGCTCGGCAAAAAATCATAAGTCAGCAGGACTGACAAACTGAGTTCCGCAGGTCGGACTCAGCAAAAATTTCCTAAGTCCGGGACGGACCCAATGAACCGATCCGCGAGCCGGACTCGGTAGAAGAACCGAACCGCAGGTCGGTCTCGGGGAAGAAATTTGCCAAGGCAAATCAAAATAAGTACGCGGGACGGACCCAATGAACCGATCCGCAGGTCGGACTCGGTAGAAAGAAGAACCGAACCGCAGTCGGTCTCGGGAAGAAATTTGCCAAGGCAAATCAAAATAAGTCCGCGAGGGACGGACCCAATGAACCGATCCGCGGGTCGGACTCGGTAGAAGAAGAACCGAACCGCGAGGTCGGTCTCGGGGAAGAAATTTGCCAAGGCAAATCAAAATAAGTCCGGGGGACGGACTCAACGAACCGATCCGCGAGCCGGACTCGGTAGCGAGTAACCGAACCGCGAGGTCGGTCCCGGGGAAATTTGCCAAGGCAAATCAAAATAAGTACGCAAGACGAGACCCACGCCCGATCCGCGGGTCGGACTCAATAAGAACCGAACCGTAGGTCGGTCTCGAAAAAAAAGTTTGCAAATGACAAACTATAAGTCGCGCAGACGGACCCAATGAAGCGATCCGCATGTCGGACTCAGTAGAAGAACTGAGCCGCAGGTCGGACTCAGAAAAAGTTTTCCAAAGGACAAACTCTATAAGTCTGCAGGACAGACGATCAGCGCTTTCTATAATACTTAGAAAGTTGAAGTAATCATACTTCCTAAGTCTGCAGGACAGACGATCAGCAATTTCTATAATACTTAGAAAGTTGAAGTAATCAAACTTCCCAAGTCTGCAGGACAGACGATCAACGCTTTCTATAATACTTAGAAAAAGTTGAAGTAATCAAACTTCCTAAGTCTACAGGACAGAAAATCAGCGCATACACTGAAGTACATCATTCAAAAAGCAAAGCTTTGTAAAGGACGTACTTCAGGGGGGGTAAAGGACCCTAAGCTATGCTTAAAACAAAAGCAAGGGCAAAACCAAAAACCAAAGTAATAGCAATGAAGGACTGAACGCCAAAGAAGAAATATTACAGAACAAGTGCCAAAAAGGCATAAATTGTCAAGAACAAAAAATAACAAAAGTTGGAAAATATTGCAAAGTCTTTCAACAAGTTTTTCAACAAAATAATAAAGGCATGATCTTAAGAATTGGCAGCAGAATCCTGTTGCTGATGTTGATCTGAGGGCGTACCGGAGGGCTGAGTTGAAGACGCACTGGCTTGCTGGGCAGCAGGTCTGCGACCATACTTCGCAGCCAGATCTTCACCGGCTTGAAACTCCTTAAGCCTAGCCTCATAGATTTGACTACATCCTGGCTTGCAAAGCCTCCCATGTTGAAGATTCTCAATGATCGGCCGAGGGCGTTGCTCTTTAGCCTGATTCACGCCAAGGGTATACCCTTAGCTTAAGATGGAGCCAAGTAAAACCTTCAAGGCCCTAGTGAAGTGGACGAGCTCTTGTATTCATGAATGGCTTAGGCGATGCGAGCGAGGGCATCTCGGCCTCAAGTCCATCATGATCGGCGCGGAGATTGGCCGGGGCCTCCTCCCATTCGGCGCTAGCGGTGCACGCTCCTTCAACTCGGCTTGCTAAGCTTGCATAATCTTCTCCGGATCATCGATGCGGGCATCCTTGGACGAGAGACTCGTCCTTGTATCTTTTACGACCGGCGAAAGGTCGGCGATCCGCCGTTCCAAGGAAACCTTTTGAGTGGAGAAAGCGTCCACTGTTCAGAATCTCCTTCCCAGCTCTGACGACGACAAAGGCATACAGGGGTCAGTATGATAAAGACAGAAAAAAAAAAAAAAAAAAAGCAAGTACGAAAGTATAAAATGCTATACCACTGAGGCCAGATCCTTGTCTGGCAGTTTGAACAGAAAGTCACCTTGGGGAACAGATCCCCCTCAGAAGCATCCTGATCTCCTCGATCAGCCTTGCCTCTCTTGCGTCCAGATCGGGAGCGCACTAGGAGCTCACCCATAATCAGAACCGCCCAGGATGATCAGGCTATCATCTAGATGATCAGTAGGTGGTGTGGGGTCAACCAAACCTCTTGTTGAAGACCCTCAGTAGGAAGATCTTCAGGATTGATTAGCCCGGGCTCCGATTCGGGACCACCACGGGAGCCTCGGGTTCGGAATACGTTCGTTGTGCTCGGGCACAACCTTCTCTTCCTCAAACGCATGCTCAAATACATCGGCAAAGTCGGCCACCGAAAAAGAAGAAAAAGGCCTAGACGAGTTAGCAAAAGGTTGTGGGTCGATAACGTCATCGCTCCGAATTTCTACGAGCGAGAGATTATGTTGAGGGCGGGGATGTCTATTAGACCCCCGGTTGAATAATTTCGGCTTCGATTCGAGAGCAAGACTCAAACTCTCTCTCAATTGAACTCGCTAGATGCGGTGATTGCCCTCGATGCGGGAAAAACATAAGCAAAAAAGAAGAACTCGGAAAAAACGAGAGGAAATATGCTTCCTTGGATTGCAAACTCTCGAGATAATGAAGATCTTCGGTTTAATAGCAAATGAAGAGAAGAGGGGGAGCCTAGTTTGAAAAGACGGGTTATAACCCTCCTCCGTACGTGTAAACGATGTCGATATGGGAAAAAGTGAAAAACGCCTCGTATCCTGTAAAGTAATGATGACCTATTTAATAGACTGCCACCTGGCAGTTGGGCAATTCAACACACGAGATCGGACAAGTCCGGCCGAACCGCTAAAATGGTGCAGATATGACCAACTATAAGAAAGATTAGATCAAAACGAAGCATAAACGAAATGCAAGTTCAAAAACTTAAGAAGCATTAAGGGTGAGTTCGCCGTACTCGCAAGAGTAGGATTCTCCACGAAGCATTGACACAGGGCACCTCGGCAGGGGCCATTGAAGCAGAAGCAGTAGCCGGAGAAGGCACTAAACAAGGGGCTGTGGCAGCGTTCTCAAAAACCGTTCCACCTCAAAAGACGTGGGCATGAATGACAGCGTCATAAAAGTAACTATGCCACTTGGCAGAGAAGACCATTGTAAAATTATACAAGTCTAGATGACAGGGGCCGACCAACACCTCTAACAGATCCGACCTCACAATGAGTGTTCAGCCAGATCTTGGGGGCTTATGATGATGCCCGACCCGAACTACGCCACGTGTCATCCTCTTAAGTCGTATAATACATGACTAGCCTCTAAATGTAAGGCATTAAGGGCCAGGAGCCCAGAAACATACCTAAGGGCAGGTCCCTTACCCTAGGTGGGAGATCGGCACAAACTCCTCCTCCAACCACCGCGGGTCGGTTAAGGCTTGGCGAAGAGGAGGTGCCCGGTTCGGCCATAGTGGCCTTGGGGGCCGAACGCGGGACGCTCGGACCCGTGCCTCTCGTTATTCCATATGCGGGATAACTAAAGATAAATAAGGGAAGAATCCTAGGTCATAAAGACTCTGATCCTGACATTTAAATATGTCCATAATTATCCCTAAATTATCGGGATTTATGCGTGTATATCCTTAGGGAAATAATAATATTAATAATAATAATACAAATCCTTGTAGAAGAAGGAAAAGGATAAATCATCCCCTATATAAACAACCCTAAGGAACTACGAAAGACTTGATTCCTGAAACATAACAGGATACGTAGGCAACTTGGGAAAATAACCCAAGCTCAGTCTAAAAATCATCAAAAAACATCCCTCGTTCAATTACCCCTAGATTAAACGGCCCGGATTTATTCATAGACGAAATCCAGCATCGTCATGTTTTCTCAGTACCAAAGCAAACATGCCCTTAATACTTGATGCTCGCTACACCCGAGACATGTAGCTCATGGAAAATCGATGGTCTGTTACATACCATCTGCTGGATAAACTTACTAATTGCTTCAACAAAACATTGTCTCACACTAAGTTTACTCTATTTCATGACAAACACATTGTTATTGACACTACACTTCATTAGTTATGTTTTGTATTTGCCAATCTTAGACTCTACTATAGAATGAGCTGTGATGGTGGTATTTCAAGTGTTTTTTTAATCATCCATTCAAACTTTTTTATGGTTTCTTGCAGGAGTGCAACACGTAGGAGGAGATATGTTTGAAAGTGTTCCAGAAGGAGATGCAATTTTTATGAAGGTAAACCGATTGTTTTGGGCCTTTTGACAAACATTTTGTTCATTTAAACATTACATGTACAAAATGATTGTCAAAAAATGTATGCACAATATTACCATACAAGTAACCGTAAAAGTGGTTATCTGCTAACCGGTAGTAAACTAAGGTCACATCATCTACCTCCCTTAAAATCATTAAAATGATAATTAACGTATAATACAAGTTGTTGAAATGCTTACCGAACATGCATCTCACGGTCAAATCTTTTTGCAGTATATGCTTCACGATTGGGATGATGCCAGTTGTTTGAAACTGTTAAAGAACTGCTACAGTTCTCTTCCAGACAATGGAAAAGTCATAGTTGCTGAATCGCTTCTTCCTGTCAACCCTAACACGAGCTCATTGGTGAAAGCAACTTGCCAGCTTGATTTGATTGTGATGACCCAAACCCCGGAGGAAAAGAGAGATCGAGCATGAATTTATGGCCTTAGCTCGAAGCAGGATTTAAAGGCATAAAAAAAGCATGTTTTGTTTGCAACTTGTGGGTCATGGAGTTTTACAAGTAAATTGCTATTTACAGTTTGTGTTTTTATATTTTGGACACCATCAGGGGATTATATGAAGCTTTGTATTCACAAAATCATTTACTTGGCCATTGGAATTGAATGAACAGTAACTTTATACTGCTTTGTAATAAAAATCATTAGTTTGAACTGCATAAACAGCCTTTTATAGAACTCTTTGGCAAGTCTACTATAGTCGGATTAAGTACCCCGATCCTTTCTGGGGCTCTGTTATTTTTTTTTTTACAATAAAAGGGAAGAGAATTTGAACTCAAGACCTCTGGATCCAGATACCTCAGTATTTACCATTAGGGAACGCATGCCTTATCGGCTTTCGGGATTCTATATAAATGGGATGCTTTAATGCAATGCAACATAGTGATTTTATTCACCTACCTCGTGATAGTTTAGATTCTCTTAAGGCAATTACATGTGTTCCGTCTGTGTATCTTTCTAAGGTCATTTTAGTGATTTCATGTTGTGTCCTATTTTCAAGGGCCTTTTTTTCATAGGTCATTAGTGCATTTTAGGTCATTAATGTCCAAAATGCTATAAGGGAGGTTCTACCCTAAGGACTCCAACATGTTGTGTCCTATCTCTCTCTCTCTCTCACACACCACCCTCTCTTCATCTAAGGAACAAAGTCAGAAAATGGCATCCCACAATGTCATGCAAAAGACTCCCAATCTAGAATAAACATGTGCAAAAATGATTAAAAAATAAATGATTAAGCCAATCCAACAAAACACCGAAATATTCTACACTCGCCCTCAAGTTGGTTTGTAGATATCAAGCAAACCAATCTTGCTCTTGCAGGATTCAAACATAGGCTTAGGTAGGCTCTAGGTGTAAATGTCTGTCACTTTAAATCTTGAAGAAACAAAGATCATTCAAATAATTTCTTAAGAGATGGATCACCAATAATTATACAACAATTCAACTCAGAATTTAATGTGTAATTAAATTATGAGTTTCTTGCTCTATTCTCTCATTCTCACCGCATGGTATCAAAGCTTACTCGACAAATTTTTCTCTCCTCGAAAATAATCAAATATTTCTTGGCGGTCAGAATGTCAACCATTAACTCATCAAGAGTTGGTGAATCTACAACTGAATTCCTGCATCTAGACACTCTGAGCCAAATATAGCTACCATCTTAATCCATAAACTGAATGGTAGCAGTTATATTCAGTGGTCAAGGTCAATTAAAACGTTCGTGACCGGACAAGGAAAGATGGAGTATCTAACAGGAGCTGTAACTCCAACAGAATCAAATGACCCGAAGTTCAAACTTTGGGATACTGAGAATAATCTAGTCATGTCATGGCTCATTCACACCATGACACCCGAGACCAGCGAAAATTTCATTTGATATGTGTTGAGAAGATTTGGTAGTTATTGAGAATATCTCCTAGTTATGGAGAATATCTCCTAATAATAATAATAATAATTATTATTATTATTATTATTATTCCATCTTTAATGTAGCCGGATTATAAGGCATGTGTTGTTATTCTGTTAAGATTTAGGCACATGTGCTAAATCAGTAGATTAGAGTCCTAGTCTACTTTTCCTTTTCAGGTCGTATAAATTCACTATCTTGGCTGTGAATAAAACATAAGAGTTAAACCTGTTGTATTTTATGGATATATATTTCAAAAGTATTTTAGCTTTCTTTTTATTTGGTTTCAAACTGTCAAAATTTTGATTTAAGTGGAAATACATATGGCGAGAAGCAAGATAAAGTTACTGTTCATTCAATTGATTTATGGTAATATAGTGTGCACATATAATATATATAGATTTATATATGTGATAGATATAAACATGTGTAAATTGATTTATAGTAATATAATAAAGATAGTCAACATTAGATATTGACAATATCTTGGAAATATTCAATATAAGATATTGACAATATCCTAGATTTATTTAATATAAGATATTATAATAAATGAGATAAATCAATCAATTATATTTTCCTTATTTTATTGGAAAAATGTTTTCTTCTCCTCCATTATATTGGGGCGCCACCTTTGACTATAAATAAGAGGTGGGTGTCAAAGCTCTTTTGTACATCACAATTCCAAGAACTAATAGTTCTTGTGTAAAATAGAGAGCATCCTATAGAGAGTTGGAGAGAGAGGAAAAAGGCCGGTCTAGCAACCGGAGTTTTCCAATAGCAATCCATGATGGGATTCCGGCGGACTATTCGTGTGGACTAGCGGTAGAGGCTGAACACTTGGGCTGCTCTATGCAGAACTACTCTCCTTAGACGGTCAAAGTGTCGATCTTTTAGATCAACCAAGGTAACCACCGTCTACTAGCTTATTTGATTATTGATTAAACGAAGTCGATCCTGGTTAAAGGAAATAAATATTTGAATTCCGATGCGTTCCCTCGTAGATTTCCTAACAAGGGCAGGGACGCGAATAATGATAGTGAGCCCAAGCGACCGTATAAATTCAGCGAGGATAATTTCACACCGCTCAACACGAAAGCTTCCCAGATAATGTTTGAGATCCGCGGACACTTTTATAAACCCAAACCTATGATGGGCGATCCCGACAGTCGTGATAAATCAAAGTACTGTGACTATCATAAGGATCACGGTCATATTACTGATGAATGTTTCACCCTAAGGAGGGGTTAATCCGTGAAGGACCAGCGACTAAGTATAAGCGCGAGGGAAACACCGGCCCTAACCAGGGGCGCCAACCCCGCGTTTATCAAAAAGAGGTTCAAGTTATCCACGGGAACATCCCCAGCAACAGTCAACTGAAATCACAGATCCACTAGATCAACACGCGCGGTTTTGAAAAACAGATAGTGTTGGGGGAAAATGAGAAAGGAATCATGTTTACTAAAAGCGAGCTAACCACAGTCGACGGCCCTATGGAAATACCCCTCATTCTAAAAGTCGGGGTAAACGATAAGCATGGCGTCAATAGAGTGATGGTCGACACCGGGGCTGGCCGCGACGTCATTTATTTCGACTGTTTAAAACAGATCGGATTCGGAGAAGCCAAATTAAAACCCTACCTCGGAGTGCTTGAGGGCTTTACCAACGATACAGTGCGGGTCAAAGGCACAATCGACCTCAATATCACTTTGGGCGACTATGAGCCCTGCCGAACTGAGGTAGTCACTTTCTTAGTCATCGACCTCCCCTCATACTATAACATGATTTTGGGGATTCCGGCCATGAGAAAGTTTCAAATGGTGGCATATGTTCCACACCAACGGGTCAAGTTCCACGTAGGAGATGAGATTGGGGTCGCCACTAGCTGACTGGGATTTTTTCTTGAATATATGACCAAGAACAGGGCCGATTCCAAACGACCCAGAGTGGAAGGATTCAATATGGATGCGAACCAGATCGCCACGGTAAAAGAAGTCCCAGACGGGACCGTAGAGGTTGAAACACTGCAAGTCCGAGATCAACCCGACTTCACGGCCGAAGACGAGCTGATCGAGGTCCTCATAAATAACAGGTACCCCGATCAGAAGGTAAAGATTGGGTCGCGAACAACCGAGAAAGAAAGGGAGGGTCTGGTCGAGCTTTTGAAAGAAAACATGGATGCCTTCGCCTGGGAGGTAACCGATATGAGAGGTGTGGAGTCGGAGGTCGCATTACACTACCTAAACGTCGACCCAAACTTCAGGCCGATCCAACAAAGAGCGCGCCAATTCTCTACAGAAAAAGAAGTCGCGATAAAAGGTGAAGTCGAAAAACTTTTAGCAGCGGGCATAATCAAGGAGCTTCAGTACCCCACTTGGTTAGCAAACGTAGTAATGGTGAAAAAACACAACGGCAAGTGGCGGATGTGCGTCGACTTCACTGATTTGAACAAAGCCTGTCCAAAGATCCTTATGCACTGCCCCGAATCGATAAAATGGTAGATGGGATCGCAGGTTTTGAAACGCTGAGCTTTCTGGACGCCTATGCAGGCTATCACCAAGTCAAAATGGCAGACGATGACAAAGAGCTGACTGCCTTTAGGGCCGCCGGCGGACTCTATTACTATGAAATGATGCCATTTGGTCTCAAGAACGCAGGTTCAACGTACCAAAGAATGGTGAACCGAGTTTTTAGCTCACAAATAGGCAAGAACATGGAGGCTTATATCGATGATATGGTCGTGAAATCAAGTCGCCAGGATCACCTGGTGGACCTTCGCGAAACCTTCACAAATGTAAGAAAACACTCAATGAAGCTAAATCCCGCAAAGTGCACCTTCGGGGTCCAGGCATGAAAATTTTTGGGCTTCATGGTGAGTCAGAGAGGGATCGAAGCAAACCCTGAGAAAATTGAAGCTCTGATAAACATGAGCGAGCCGACAAGCATCAAGGAGGTACAAAGGCTAAATGGAAGGATAACAGCCCCGGGAAGATTTATCTCAAAATCTGCCGAGAAAAGCCTACCCTTCTTCAAAATCCTAAAAGGGATTAAAACATTCTCATGGACAGGGGAGTGCTCGCAGGCCTTCAAAGAACTCAAGGCTTACCTCAAGCCCGCTATTATTAACAAGTCCAACGGTCGGAGATGTTTTGTTTTTGTACTTAGCGACCTCGGATCGGGCTATCGCCGCTGCACTTATCAAGGAGGAGGGCACCTCGCAAAAGCCCGTCTATTATGTTTCTAAGGCTCAACCTAGTAGAAAGTCGCTATTTTAATATCGAAAAGTTAGCTTACTGCGTTGTCATAGCCGCCCGAAAATTAAGGGCTTACTTTTCATCGCATACCATTATAGTATTATCAGATGCACCACTGCGCCAAGTCCTCCACAGGCCGGACTTGTCAGGTCGCTTGCTGCGGTGGGCCATCGAGCTCACTGAATTCGACATCCGATATGAACCTCGAAAAGCTATTAAAGCTCAGGCATTGCCCGACTTTATCACAGAAATAAGCTTCAACGAGGAGGCCGGGGAACATGCCCACATAAAGCATGGCCACGACGAAACAACCACAGCGGACGAGCCCCAGCGGCCAAGTCATTGTTGGCAGCTCTACGTCGATGGTGCTGCTAGCCATAAGGGATGCGGTGCAGGGATTATCTTACTAGAGCCAGGCACCTCGGAAGAAATTGAGAAAGCCCTAAGATTTGATTTCATTGCGTCTAATAATCAAGCAGAATATGAAGCAGTCGTCATCGGACTTAAGCTCGCCAGGTCCATGAAAGTCGACAATATGCAGGTATTTTGCGATTCACAGTTGGTGGTCAATCAGGTAACCGGATCTTTCGGCATCCATAACGAAATCTTGCAAAAATATATTAATCTCGTCAAAAAACTCGAAAGCGACTTCAAATACTGCAAATTCACCAACATCCCTCGAGAGGACAATCACAGAGCAGATTACTTGTCCAAACTAACTAGCGACGACGAAATTAGCAATCCATCGATCATGGTGGAACATCTGCCCGGACCCGCTATCGACAGGGTTGAGGTAATGGATTTCCAACCTACTAACCCATGTTGGATTGACATAATGAGGGCCTTTATTGGCTCTGGAGAACTCCCCAATGATCCAAACGAGGCTAAAGCCCCGGTCAGAAGAGCCGCAAGATACACCATTTTAGACAACATTTTGTATCGGAGATCGTTCTCTAAACCTCTACTACGGTGCGTACGACCTGAAGAGGTTGGCGGAGTCCTCGCAGAGCTACACGAGGGGATGTGCGGAGGCCACCCGGCTAACCGCACTCTCGCGCAGAAAATTTTATTGGCTGGGTACTACTGGCCGAAGCTCGCAGAGGACGCCAAAGCATACGCTAAAGCGTGCGACGTATGTCAGAAATTTGCGGATATTCCCAGGCTACCATCAGTCGAGCAAAGCATCGTCGTCGCCGCCTGGCAATTCGACACGTGGGCCATCGACCTCATCGGACCGCTGAAAAGGGGTCGCTCCGGATGCGAATACGTGGTGGTCGCCGTCGACTATTTCACCAAATGGATCGAAGCCAAAGCTTTGGTAAAAATCAACACCAGAGATATAATCTAATTTTACTCGATCAAGTATGGACAAGATTTGGCGTCCCCAGAGTGATAGTATCGGATCACGAGCCGCAGTTCAGGGAAGAGTTCGACGCATTCTGCAGAGAAAATAACGTCAAACACTGGGAGCCATCGGTATGCTATCCGCAGGGAAATGGTCAGGCCGAAAACGCCAACAAACAGTACTGAGCGTGCTAAAAAAGAGTTTGGGTGAAAGGGCGGGCCATTGGCCAGATCACCTGCCAGCGGCCTTATGGGCACTCAGAACGTCGCGAAAAACAACTACAGGGGAAACTCCCTTCGCTTTGACTTATGGATCAGAAGCTATGGCCCCAGTTGAAATGGCCCTACCAAGTCTAAGGGTCTCCCATTTCAGCGAAGCTGATAACCCGCTGACCCGGAAGCTTGACCTTGATTTAGCAGAGGAGCGGCGGATCCAGTCGTATGGCCGTTTGCTCAATTGTAAACAGGCGGCCAAGCGCCACCACGACAGACACATTCGCGATCATCACTTCGCTGTGGGAGATTATGTTTTACGCAAAAGACAGGCCACGGGCCACTAGGCCAAGAAAGGAAAGCTATCAGAGAATTGGGAGGGCCCGGTACGGGTCGCTTGAATAGTCAAGGAAGAGACTTACGTGTTAAGTGACAACCAAGGTCGCGAATACAACAGGCCTTGGCACGCAGACAATTTGAAAAAATATTACATGTAAGCCGTTTGTCTAGTACATATAAGCGAAGCGTGTGGAGAAGGAAGCATCCAATAAAAGAGCATCTTAATAAGGGGTACTGTTATTTTTAGCAAACCCGTGGCCTACAACACCTTTCGGTTTAACCAAAAACAAGGGGGCCGTGGGGTGAAATATAAAAAAAAAACTACATTCAAGCAAACCCACAGCGGTCCAATGAGTGCGTCGGCACCCTAGCTACACAACATAGCCTAGCAATAAGCGAGGCAAAGGGAATACGACGATCAGGATCCATTGAGACCGCAAAATTAACTGCCTCGCGGTGAATCAGGATCCCCCAATCAATGTCAACCTGGGGGTCACGAATAGCATGCAGAAGGAAGGCTTCAGCCTCACTGACGACCTCGAAATCCACGGACGGAAGAGCGTGAGTTAATAAACCTCTTCCACTCACGGTTGCCGAGACAATTCAGACACAGGGCCCAGGGTGCGAGGTCGTTGATAATCTGAGAAGAGCTCGCGGATTGCCCGACGTAAACGAACATGTCTACTTGCCTCATCACCAAGGTTCCAGGCAACCTCATAATGAGCAAAGGGATCGATAGCAGGTATGCGAAGGGCCTCGTTGATAGCCTCCGGGGTAAAAATGACCGAGACACCTCGAAGGGCCACACAACTAACAATTTCTTCGGAAGGAACCTCTGATAAGATGGAGTAAAATTCCCTTACCATCGTAAGGTTGAAGGGTGTCGGAGGTGGCGAGACAAAATCTAACCACCCGGAAAGCCGCACCCGGAGCAAAGAACCATCACCCTCAACTTTGCCCTCATTTAAGCCCATCTCCCTCACAAGCCTGACCACGTCAAAATAACGCCAGAAATGATCTTTGGCAATAAGAAAGGCAGTAAGGAAGAAAGGGGAAACATCACGCATTGAACGGGCTTTCCACACTCGGATTGCGCTACCCTCTCCGGATTGAAAAGACATGAATCTCACAATAAAGATTTGTTCAAAAGAGGAGTGAAATGGAGCCAGGTTTGCTCCCTCCTTTTATAGCAGAAGCAAGCAAGACAAACGGCCACGATTGACAAGATCTAACGGCCAGCATCCACGCGGTTTTTCCCAAAGATTTGAAATCCAGGGGGCGTGTTTAACGCTTGACAGTTATTAGCGCAAGATTCTAGGCTATATTGACTGCGCATGCACCGTTGGTCAAAATATTGCCAGTAACCTGTCCAATCAATTCAGAGCCCTTGCTTTTTCAACAACACGACAGTCAAGAAAGGTTAGTCCCGTCCAATCAGTTCAGCCTTTAAGTTTCTGGCAAACCACTATTCCGCCATAAGATTAGGGGGCCGCACGCAGCTTTACGCGGCCTCGCCAGGAAATCTCCAGCGAGCCCATGGTGGAATTCTCAAAGTGCATAATCGCACCATAGGTCGTCTCAAACGGGGGGGGGGGGGGGCCGCATTCGGATTCTTTGGTCACTTATTTGCCACAAGTTCGCAACGACCAAACTTTTTATAAATAGGGACGGAAACTTATTTCGCTCAAACCCATCCAGGCCTTACCCAAAACAAGGGGGCATAGGGAAATTTTAACGCTCCATACGCGATGAAAGCAAGTACAAACTAGGTCGCTGGTATCCTTGTTCCAAATAAAGAGGGCCGCAACAAGAATTTCGATCAATTTCTACAGATTCTTCGGTTTTATTATTTTAGCGAGCTTCCTAAACCTCGCCAAAATAATGGTGGCCGCACACGTACAAAAGATGCTGGAGAAAAATCAAAAGAAACAAGTGCAATGCATAAATCAGGGGGCCAAAAACGGCCACAAGTCAAGTTCAAACAAGCCAAACACGGCCACAGGATCAATGCGGAAAATAAAAGCTAAAGTTATTACAATCACATCAAAAGAAAGCGTCGCAATAGTTCAAAAACAGAAGCAAAAGTTGAATTATCATGAGATCACAGGGAAAAGTTTCAAAACAAGGGCATAAAATCATTAGGTTGACCCGGGGGGAGTGTCAATATACTCATCGCCTGGTTGATCATTCGCGGCAGCAGGAGGATTCTTCAAAATAGCAAAGTTAACAGGGTTAACTGGATGAGGATCCCAGACTGGCTCGCCGTGCTCTATCTGCCTAGTTTGAATAGCGACGATGTGATCCGCGGCATAAGGTATATCTGGGTGAAGGGCCAACAAGTCGGGACTTCGCTGGGACATGTTAACCCATCGGAGCATTTCCTCAAAGGTGATACTCTCTCTACCATGATAAGCCCAAAGGCAACGGGCGAGGTGGTTGAAACCTTGGTCAAAGCTCGCCTCCAGGTAATCGACAAACTCATCAGAATGCTTAAAGGCAGCAATGGCCGCAGGACCCGCCTCCTCAGCAGCCTTGTTTACGGCAGCAAGTTGTTCTTTTAAACTCGCAATCTCCTCCTGCGCGGCCGACAACCCTTCAGCAGATTTACGAGCTTCATCCTTCAGAATTGACACTTTTTTCTGTAGCTCGGCGTCCGGCTTAGCACTCTCAAGCATGGTCTTTTTCATTCGATCTAACTCGGTCAAGGCCTCAGCGCTCTTATTCTCTGAAGCGACCCTGGCCTTATCCAAGGCCCCAAGAGCCGCAGTCACCTTCTTAAGTTCAGCCTTACGTTTCTCAGCAGCCTCAATGGCCTTATTTATATGAGTTCCTAGCTGAAAAAGAAGAGGAATATAAGCCCGCCAGAAAAAACAAAGTAAGCAAAAATACAAGACAAATAAAAGCTCACCATAGAGGCTGCGATCCCGAACTGGCCGGAAAGATCTTTAAGCTCAGTGACTTCATCTTTGACGGGGGCATCGTCTTGAACCACGACGCGTGCAATAATCCCCCTTCCAATCTCCATCTGAACGCCAGGCGGCGAACCCAAGCAAGACGTCCCAGAGGAATGACGTCGGCAATTGCCTCCCTGATCTGGCTCGCCTTCGACATATCAAGGCCTTGGACGAAATTAGCATCCAACCAAACTGCCTCTTTTCCTTTATAACCACGCGGCAGTGTCCCTATTGGCAGCGTCCCCATCTCCTCGGAGGCCTCTCAGCATTAACCTCTGGCCGTGTAGAGCCTTTGTCAGCGGGTCGCTTATCGAGGCGATCAGAGCCATTGTCAACTCCGCCGGTAGTCTTGGCCTTCTCAGTTCTAGATCGCTTTTGGCCCTGAGGCTCTTTAACATGTACGTCAGTCTGCGATCTTTTTTGGGCCCATCGGCCTGGCTTGAGCCCGCACCTATGGGCGCCGCCGCTGGCTGAATAGGATTGTATGTCTCGTCAACAACGGAAGCATCCACAGTACGTGGTATCTTCCCCAGAACCTGTTTCAGAGTCGCCTGTCGATTTTGGCGTTCTCATCAGCGAGCATCTGTCTTTGAGCCCGGCGTTCGTTAGCATCCATACCTACAAAAGAATTCGTTAGAAACGGGTCCAGAGAAAGAACAAAACAATACATCTTACAAAGCAATGGAATAAAAAACCAGGGAAAATTACAAGGCGGTCTTCTATTTGGGTCGCCTCCACATACAAGGCACTCAGAGAGAAAACATTTGCCTAAGTGGAAATTCCTATCCAATCAGGGTCGCACTCCTCTGGGGCCATGGCGACTAAAGCAACCGCTCTACCCGGGCCCGCTATACCGGCCATGAGCGCCAGGGGAAGAGCCACATCAAGAAGACCGACCCAGGCCACGTTTCTCAAAGAGGGCTCAACCCCGTCAGACTGTATCAGCGTCATGAGCCCTTTAACAAGGCGATGCTCAGTAACTAGGGGCTCACCAATTGAAAGGGTGGACTTTCCTTTGCGCTGTACTACCTTTGGGAGCGGCCAACCAACTCTGGACTCCACTTTAAGCACTCGTTCTTTCCATCTATGGATCTTATTTGGTAGCAAGAACAGCAGGCGAGGCGTCTTGGCCCTCAAAGATATCTGTCCCGGAAGGCCCGTCGCGCAAAATAAGTGGAATTGACCCAACAGAGTGAGGGTGGGCTCTATCTTCATCGTCCGACACATAACAATGAAGGCCATAATCTGAATAACAGCCTCAATAGCAAAATCAGTGGGTAGAGCTCCCATCAACTCGTAAATCTTGAAAAAAATGGATCAAAAAGGGGTCTGATCCCCGCATAGAAATGATCGAAGTGAAAGATCAGGGTATCGTCCGGACGACGGGCACAAACATAATCCTCGCGGTCTCCGGGTTTAAACTTATCCTCCTCCTTCGAATAGTCAAACAAAGAAAACCTGTAGATTTTTGTATCAATCTTGTATCGACGCCGGAGAAGTTTGTTAAGGTCATCGTTGTAGCGTAGCATCACCCACTCCTCCTCCAGAGCCTTCTCATACGCGGCCAGAAGGGTAAACTCCCTTAACGCTTCCGGATTATAGGGTTTCGGGTTTTTTGCCTTCGCCGCCGCTTCATCAACAGTCATTGTTTTGGGGTCCCTTTTCTTTTTTGGTTTCTTTGGGAGCTCCCAGACAGGTTTGCGAGGTAAGGGCGCATTCTCATCCTCGCTTGACCCCATAAGCTCGTGAAGGGCGGCGTCCTCAATATATGCCTCGTCATGCTCAGCGGCACCACTAGAGCTGGGTTCGGCGGCCTGATCTTCAACATCAGACGCCTCCCTTCCTCCGGCCTCACTAGTACCGGTCCCTCGAGTGCGGGCCATCTCTTTACGACCCTTTTTACGTCGCGGCGCCGGATCAGGGAACATTATATCTAAACCAAAAGGGTCACCGCCTACTTGATCATCGGCCTCTCCCCCGGTTATCTCATCAAGCGGATCGTCCCCGGTAGACACATCGGGGCTAGAGGGGTCATCCTCCCCTCCATCCAGTGCATAATCGTAGGCCTCCTGATCCCTTCAGAGTCGCCCCCTAAAGAATACTCTCCGTTGGACATCCTGCAAAAACAAGAGGAAAAGGTGGAGCTTTCAGACCTGATATAATGGGGATTAAGCCAGGAAGGTGATCGCACCCATCTCGACGCCTTCCCCTCCATTTTTACAGGAGAAATGGAAAGCAATTGCAAATAAAGTGAAAGTACCGATACGAATGAGCACGGCAAGAGAGAGGTAAGGTTTCAAGGCATGCCTCACCCCTCTTCTTTTTTTAAGAAAAATCATACCCAAAATGAAAACGTCAACTCAAAAAGCCCCGACTTTTGCCTAAAAACGTCTTAAAATTGAACGCATTGCCACACAGCGGAACAAACTTGCTAAAAAGGATCGAAATACGGGAAGAAAAATAGAGAAAGAGGTTAAGGGAAGAAGGATTTACATGTTTCTGAGAAGAGGCTAAAACCGGCAGCCGGAAGAACACGTCGGAATCCTCAAACTCGTGACCGGAATCTTCAAATCCTAGCCTGAAACCGCAAACTTGCTTCAACCACCACCAAATCCTCTCCAAAACCTTCACCGAAAAACCCTTGCACTCCCAGAAAATAGACAAAGATACGAGAGGAAAAGTTGAGGGGGAATAGAAGAGCGAAAAGTGAGAAGGTTGGGAGGATGGGAGCCTTATATAGGCAGGGGAAATTGATCGTACGATCAAGGATCCAACTATCCAACGGCCCAGGTTTGCGCGGCCTTTTTCGGTTTTCGAAATTCAAAACCGTCATCATTAAAGCACGATCATCAATGCCCACGTAATCAATTACTCAACCGTTATCCGCCCACGTACTTGGGCAGTTACCAAGACAGCCTCAGTACCCACGCACTTACGGTTACCAAGAGAGCTGACGCCAGCCACGATCTGACGGTTAAACTGCCCCACTAGCCCATGGACGGATAGATCGCTTCGCCAAGGACGAGGTCGCAAACAGACCCAAAGTTGCTTCGAGGCCGCTCGCTTTAAAAGCACGGTCCTAAGTGAACAAGTCGCGTCAGACAACGAGGTCGCAAACAGACCCAAAGTTGCTTCGAGGCCGCTCGCTTTAAAAGCACGGTCCTAAGTGAACAAGTCGCATCAGACGACGAGGTCGCAAACAGACCCAAATTTGCTTCGAGGCCGCTCGCTTTAAAAGCACTGTCCTAAGTGAACAAGTCGCGTCAGACGACGAGGTCGCAAACAGGCCTTCGAGGCCGCTCGCTTTAAAAGCACGGTCCTAAGTGAACAAGTCGCGTCAGAGGACGAGGTCGCAAACAGGCCCAAAGTTGCTTCGAGGCCGCTCGCTTTAAAAGCACTGTCCTAAGTGAACAAGTCGCGTCAGACGACATAAGTGAACAAGTCGCATCAGACGACGAGGTCGCAAACAGACCCAAAGTTGCTTCGAGGCCGCTTGCTTTAAAAGCACGGTCCTAAGTGAACAAGTCGCGTCAGACGACGAGGTCGCAAACAGGCCCAAAGTTGCTTCGAGGCCGCGCGCTTTAAAAGCACGGTCCTAAGTGAACAAGTCACGTCAGACGACGAGGTCGCAAATAGACTGTATAATCCTTGAGTTCACTTTACTCCACGCTTAACATTTCCACTGAAAATGCTCAAGGCACGGAGTAGGGGGCCATTGATGCGTACAAATGGTATCGCCACTTTTGGATCCCGGAAATAGCCTATCTGACCCATCGGACCTAGATAAAGATCCGCGACCACGGCATCGGCGGTTAAAGCCAACCAAGTCGAGGTCGCTACTGTCGAACCCCGCCCAGAATGCTGCTGGACCAGGGGGCCGACCCGCGATCTTGGACTAAAGATCCTTAAGAGGCCGCACAAGACTTGAGAAGCAGCAAGGAGCAAGAGCAAGGCAGGACAAGAAAGCCGGCGACCTATGCGATCCTAAGAGGTCGCCACCGAGAAATTCTACCCACTTGCAGTCCAGATATTTAGTTTGCTTAGCTACTAAGTTTACTTAATCACTAAGCTATCATGTAACACTTGTCATTTACTTAGCTCCTAAGCTTCCCCTCCTATAAAAGGAAGGCTTGTGTAACCTGAAAAGGAAGAGACCCATTCTAATAGAAAGCAGGCCAAAGCTCTGCGAAACACCATCTCTCATACTCTCCTCCTATCGCCGCCGTGCCCCACCGGCTACCATCCATATAACCACCAACAAATAAGCCAGATATCCATCAATAATACACCGCTGAGCCTCCGTGATGATTTCCACCTCATTGATGAAATAATGTACTCCCCGTCCCGTAATATAGGGTCTGTTGATTTTTTTGAACTTTTCTCATATTATAAGGTTTTCTCACATCCAATACAATTAAATGAATTGTTTTCACTTTCATATTAAACAATGTAATATTATAGATCACTCCTAGAAAGCAGTGCAATATTTTGCTCGAAATGTTAAAACTTAACTCATTTATAAGGTTTCTTGAACCGTATAAAATTTCTAAAACCCCTATAATACGGGACGGTGAGTACATGGTTTTTAAAGGTTATATCATGACCCTCCCCTAAACATATACTACATATGTTCCAAAATGTAAGTTCATTTAGCTTTTGAGTTTTGTCTCATAATGTAAGCCCATTTAGATAACCAAAGAAACATTTCTTACATTTTTTCTCCTTTTACCTCTCATTTATTATATACTAACTTATTTTTCACTACTTTGCAGTTTACATTAATAACTGTCAAATGTTATTTTACTTTTTTTTATCAAAATTAATGACACATAACTAATTTAACAAACATTTTAATCTTTGTGAAAAATCCCAAACGGACTAATATTTTGGTACGGGGTGGTATTTGTCAACAATACTGCACTACATAGTTTCATCTCCCTAAAACCTCGGTTTACTAAACCCAAAATGAGAAGAAATTAGATGTTAGGGAAAAAGTACGCCCCTATGTATTGAAAAAACCTAGCCCCCAAAGCAAAAACAAGGTGCACATCACCAAAAACTAAGAAAGTAGTCTAGATAACTATTATTCTTAATACGTGTATTTTGCAATGCGATAGTTAAATAAGAATGAAGTGATTATTGTATATAGATAACGGTGTGACTATAATATTAGTCAATAGATATTAGAGTAATGATACAGACACAACGGTTGTGCTACAACGAGTGACACAACGATGATCTGCACCGTTGATCATCTTAGATTTACATCTGATTAATTTAGACATATTATTATCAACGATGCAGATCACCGTTGTGTCATTCGTTATGACACAACAGTTGTGCCCGTATCATTGCTCTAGATATTAACACTGTGATATGTGGTATGGATGCAGAAGATAACACATGTGAACGGAGGGAGGGTTGATTTTGAGAATGGCATCTAATTAGCTTTAATGATGAGATCCTTGTTTTAAGAGCACTTGCATCAGTGTCTCTGAATAGAGTCTCTACCTTACAGATTCTAACATCATTTGAATCTCTGATATGTGGAATCCCTACCGGACTACAATAATAAAGAATCGTAAACCAAAATAATTATGACATATTTACAAAAACAAATACACATATAAATAATTTACTATTATTATAGTGATAAATGTGATACGTATAGAAGGGAGGGTGCGGTAGATATAGAGTATGATGTCAATTTTATTTTGAGAATGATTCGCATCTAATTTTTGGATTTAATGTATATGAGATCCTTTTTTTAAGGGTCTTGGTAAATGCAATCTTAAGAATTGGGAAGAGGGATGAATTCAATTTTTTTTTTATTAAGTTAGTTGTAGATGTCAATTGAATGAAAAATTATAAGACAATAACGTGCATCAAACTTGATTAACTAAACTTGCCAAACTTGATTAACTAAACTGAAAAGTGCATATAAATATTTTATTACATTGCATTTTTGCTAACATGCCAAAATTAATAGTATATTCCTCTCGTTAAACACCTTCTGATTTATTTATGAAAAGCATCACATTATATATTTTTGTGATTGACATTTTTATTTTTGCAACCATTTTGGTAGTGAAATTTCCTTCTCTAGCTTTCACACCGTCGACGGTTCTGAATCCAAAGTTCATCGCCGACCGGAATTAATGGCTTCTCCGGCAGATGCCCAAGAAGAAGAACAGCATTTTTCCTACGCAATGCAACTAGTGGGTTCCGGTGCATTGCCGATGGTGTTACTTTCAGCTTTCCGGCTGGAGATATTCGAGATCATAGCTAAAGAAGGCCCCGGAGCACAATTATCTCCGACCCAAATAGCAAGTCAGCTCACGTCTTCTTCTTCTAGCTCCAAGAACAAGAACCCAGAAGCGGTTTTCATGGTGGATCGGATGCTCCGATTACTGGCGAGTCATTCGATCCTAACATGTTCAATTGTGGAGCCAAATAATAATAATAATAATAATAATAATAATAATAATGGGATTCTTCTTCCAAGATTGTATGGGTTGGCACCGGTGGCTAAATACTTTGTCCGTGATTCAAACTTAGGTTCCGGTGGAGCTTCATTAGGCTCTCTTCTAGCTTTGGCTCAAGATAAAGTTTTTAATGCTAGCTGGTTAGTGTGTTCTTTGCATCTCTCTCTTTTTCTCGTTATTTTTTTTTGTTATTTTAAATCTCTCCTTTCTTGTTGGAGTAAGGATACGGACACGATCATTCGGTACAACGAACGAGACAGGACCTTCGTTTAGGGATGACGATTTTGATTCAAAAAATATGGTAAACCCTACCATTAAGGCCCCTCACCCCCGATCCCACGGGAAAGTGAGGAGAGGTTAATGTAACGAAATCCAACACGCTCGCTTTTTCGACCACCGCACTAAAGCGTGTTATCAATCGAAATATACGATACGATTTTGATCCAACCTTGTGGATCCGAAGTGTAATAGTTTAATTTTTCAAAACTCGTCGTGAGTAGGTAGAGTATGAATATGTGTTGTCTATCAATCATAATACTCACCCGACCCATATATATATATATATATATATATATATATATATATATATATATATATATATATATAAAATCAATTTAACCCATTTACTAGTTCTCTTACCGTAGAGGAGTCGATCTATATATAATATGACTAGTTCTCTTACCCTTGCGTAAATTTTGTGGTAGTCCAACTACAAATATGACATGATGACCCCAAATCAATAGGACTTAAGCATTGTCTTATTTGTAAGAAAAAATTAGTGAGTTGATGTGAATTTTATTGGTCCTGAACCACCATAAAATTCTTGTACCGTAAGAACACCGCACCACAACACCACGTTTAACAAAAAAAAGAAAATGGAACAAAATAACAATAAACAATCAAAATGTAATTTAACTAAAAATATTATTCTTCTCTATATATCAATGAAGCATTTATTTGTATCATATTAGAATCGATTTTGGAGCAAAAAATTGATTTCCCCGTAGTTTTATTCTGAGTATTGATTTTCGGAAAGTCGATTTTTAACTTCAGAATCAACTTTCAAAATTTAATCATGCTTATTGTACGGTAGGTGTAGTGCATCGTTGTTGTACAAATAAATGCTCCTTATATGAATTGTCAAACCCAAATTCATTTTCGATTCTCTTACATCGCTTATTAGTCTGTTTTTTTTTTCTTCACAACCCATACACAAGGACAGAACTATGGTGTCCACTCTGTTTTTATTTTCGGTACATTAAAAAATCTATATAATTCAGTCCAAAACAATTAGTTGTCTTAATCCGATTCACTCGACCATACATATATAGTCTACTAGCCCACCTAAATATCAATTCATGTTTCTGTCACTGCCCATACACCCAAAATCAATGTTGATGGGTGAGAATCTTTTATTCTTTTACTACCTCCGTCCAACAATATAAGTTAATTTGAAGTTTTCATACACTTCAAGAAAATTTGTTATGTAACATTAAATTTAATGATAAAAGTCTGAAATAACCATTGACAATTATAAATACAATAGTTGTAGAGTAGTGAAAAATATGTGAATTTATAATTACCGTATTAAAACCAGATATTCATATATATCGATGGACCCGTGAATTTTATAATGGTGTATGGAGAGTTATGGTATTATAAAATTATATATTTGGTTGAAAAACTTCATTCAACAGCCATAATAAACAATAAATAAAGGGGTTCTATCGGCACACTCCTATTTACTTTCAGCACCCTATAACTTCCGGCATCACAAAAAATTATTTTGGCATCCGGTGATTTTTTACAAAGTGAACGTCAGTGCCAACAAGGAACACCAATGACACTGACGTTCCTTTTATAAAAGTGTTACATTTTAGAAAACGTCAGTCCACGACTTTCCAATGATGTTCCTTGTTTAACACCAACATCAGGTGTTCAAAAAGAAACACAGTGGTACCGACATTTTTTTCACCCGAAAAAATAATCAAAAAATGGGTGCCAATAATAAAAAGCGGTGTGCCAATAGAACCCACCTAAATAAAATTTTGTGGGACTTTCATAATTCAACAAAAGGATATCAAATGAAAATTTAAAATAAAGAAAGACTAAAAAGGAAACTTCATATAAGGTATTTTAATCCCATGATATCTTTAATGCCTTCAAAAATAAGTAGAAGGACTGAATTAAAAGAGTGTTACGGGGCGATTGATTTTGATGTTGGACTTATTGATTCATGAGCAAGATATGGACACAACTAATTGATGTCATACGCCATGTCGAACGAAGGACGACATGCGTCATATCGGTCAAGGATATAAGAGCGACAACGACATGCCCTATGCTAAAGACGAGTCTTGCTGGTTGAGGCCTAATATCGAGCTGACAATGTCACTTAGTTTGCGGGCATGAGAGGACAATCCTCTAATGAAATTGGAAGATGATTTAGGCACACACACTTATCCACACACATACACAACTATCACTTTTTCACCACACATTCTAAAACTTTAAAAAATAAAACAAAAAAACAAAAATCCAGGACCACAAAATCCACCTTTATGTGGATGTGTGTGGATAAATGTGTGTATGTATCATTTTCCAATGAAATTATAGTCAACATTCTTGATTAATGAATTCAATATTCATGGTACTTTTTCAGGTATGCATTGGAAGATGCAGTTCTTGAAGGGGGAGTTCCATTCAACAGGGTTCACGGCACTCATGCGTTTGAATATCCTAAACAAGATCCCAGATTCAATGAAGTTCTCAATCAAGCAATGATCGGAAATTCTGTTATTTCAGTTACAAGAATCATAGAAAGCTACAAAGGGTTTCAGCACATGAAAAAGTTGGTTGATGTCGGTGGAGGCCATGGCATTACAATCAGCAAAATCATAGCTAAGTACCCTAACATTGAGGGTATCAATTTCGATCTACCTCATGTTGTACAACATGCTCCTGCATATCCAGGTACCTAATGGATATCTCGATTGCATAGATTTTTGTACATGATTTCAGTCGTTTTTTACACGGATATATCCCTTGAAATATAAATCAGAAACCTTAAATAGTTTAACTCAGTTATTGAGTGCAATATGATGAGGGTGAATTTAGGTCCTTTGAACCTGGGATGTTATCTTCAATGATGAGCCTTTCTTACACCAATGTATACAATCTTTACACCTTCTCTACACACTGCTAAATCCACAACTAGTGGGACCCAAATTGTTAGGTCACCTCCATGCCTTGATTCATTAGTCATAATTAACACGGATACATGTGACCCTCAAGAGATTTCATCTAGAAAACATCCCTCTTCTCCTAACAAGACAGTAAGAGCAATATAAAGTTTATATTTGGGATGATTTTAATGTCTTGGAGCTCAAAGAATTAAACAAAGATGCTTTGCTCGATCAAGCACCGAATCGAGCACCATGCTTTGGCTAATATTGGAGCTGATATTCTATGGATTACTTCTCTTCTTCATAAGTTGCTTGTACCTATGTATCAAACACCGACCACACGGTGTCGGTGTGATAACTTAAGTGCAAGTTCTTTGGCCTATAACCATGTCTTCCACCCCAGGACAAAACATATAGGGAATGTTTGGTATAGAGAAAAACAAAGAAAAGAATAGTAGTGAGAATAGACCTAAGAAAAGAAAAGCCGAGAAACGAAAAGAATTGATTAAAAAGATGTAAGAAAATATGCAGTTTTTTATTAAAAAGAAAAAAAAAATCTTCTCTCAAACAACTTTTCTCAAGGGTGGGTGAGAATAGAAATCTGAGAAAATAAAGCATTTTTTAGAAAAATTGAGAAGTTGAGAAAATCAACTTTTCTTTTCTTAGCGTAACCAAACATGACACAGTCGAGAAAAGAATACAAAACTTTTTTTTTTCTCAAGTGTTTTCTCAGTACCAAAGCAAACATTCCCTTAATACTTGATGCTCGTTACACCCAAGACATGTAGCTCATGGAAAATCGATGGTCTGTTACATACCATCTGCTGGATAAACTTACGAATTGTTTGAACAAAACATTGTCTCACACTAAGTTTACTCTATTTCATGACAAACACATTGTTATTGACACTACACTTCATTAGTTATGTTTTGTATTTGCCAATCTTAGACTCTACTATAGAATGAGCTGTGAGGGTGGTATTTCTCAAGTGTTTTTTTAATCATCCATTCAAACTTTTTTATGGTTTCTTGCAGGAGTGCAACACGTAGGAGGAGATATGTTTGAAAGTGTTCCAGAAGGAGATGCAATTTTTATGAAGGTAAACCGATTGTTTTGGGCCTTTTGACAAACATTTTGTTCATTTAAACATTACATGTACAAAATGATTGTCAAAAAATGTATGCACAATATTACCATACAAGTAATCACCGTAAAAGTGGTTATCTGCTAACCGGTAGTAAAATAAGGTCACATCATCTACCTCCCTTAAAATCATTAAAATGATAATTAACGTATAATACAAGTTGTTGAAATGCTTACCGAACATGCATCTCACGGTCAAATCTTTTTGCAGTATATGCTTCACGATTGGGATGATGCCAGTTGTTTGAAACTGTTAAAGAACTGCTACAGTTCTCTTCCAGACAATGGAAAAGTCATAGTTGCTGAATCGCTTCTTCCTGTCAACCCTAACACGAGCTCATTGGTGAAAGCAACTTGCCAGCTTGATTTGATTGTGATGACCCAAACCCCTGGAGGAAAAGAGAGATCAGAGCATGAATTTATGGCCTTAGCTACTGAAGCAGGATTTAAAGGCATTAAAAAAGCATGTTTTGTTTGCAACTTGTGGGTCATGGAGTTTTACAAGTAAATTGCTATTTACAGTTTGTGTTTTTATATTTTGGACACCATCAGGGGATTATATGAAGCTTTGTATTCACAAAATCATTTACTTGGCCATTGGAATTGAATGAACAGTAACTTTATACTACTTTGTAATAAAAATCATTAGTTTGAACTGCATAAACAGCCTTTTATAGAACTCTTTGGCAAGTCTACTATAGTCGGATTAAGTACCCCGATCCTTTCTGGGGCTCTGTTATTTTTTTTTACAATAAAAGGGAAGAGAATTTGAACTCAAGACCTCTTGATCCAGAGACCTCAGTATTTACCATTAGGGAACGCATGCCTTATCGGCTTTCGGGATTCTATATAAATGGGATGCTTTAATGCAATGCAACATAGTGATTTTATTCACCTACCTCGTGATAGTTTAGATTCTCTTAAGGCAATTACATGTGTTCCGCTTGTGTATCTTTCTAAGGTCATTTTAGTGATTTCATGTTGTGTCCTATTTTCAAGGGCCTTTTTTTCATAGGTCATTAGTGCATTTTAGGTCATTAATGTCCAAAATGCTATAAACCTCTCTCTCTCTCACACACACACCACCCTCTCTTCATCTAAGGAACAAAGTCAGAAAATAGCATCCCACAATGTCATGCAAAAGACTCCCAATCTAGAATAAACATGTGCAAAAATGATTAAAAAATAAATGATTAAGCCAATCTAATAAAACACCGAAATATTCTACACTCGCCCTCAAGTTGGTTTGTAGATATCAAGCAAACCAATCTTGCTCTTGCGGGATTCAAACATAGGCTTAGGTAGGCTCTAGGTGTAAATGTCTGTCACTTTAAATCTTGAAGAAACAAAGATCATACAAATAATTGCGTAAGAGATGGATCACCAATAATTATACAACAATTCACCTCAGAATTTAATGTGTAATTAAATTATGAGTTTCTTGCTCTATTCTCTCATTCTCACCGCATGGTATCAGAGCTTACTCGATAAATTTTTCTCTCCTCGAAATAATCAAATATTTCTTGGCGGTCAGAATGTCAACCGTTAACTCATCAAGAGTTGGTGAATCTACAACTGAATTCCTGCATCTAGACACTCTGAGAGAAATAGAGCTACCATCTTAATCCATAAACTGAATGGTAGCAGCTATCTTCAGTGGTCAAGGTCAGTTAAAACGTTCGTGACTGGACAAGGAAAGATGGAATATCTAACAGGAGCTGTAACTCCAACAGAATCAAATGACCCGAAGTTCAAACTTTGGGATACTGAGAATAATCTAGTCATGTGATGGCTCATTCACACCATGACACCCGAGACCAGCGAAAATTTCATTTGATATGTGTTGAGAAGATTTGGTAGTTATTGAGAATATCTCCTAGTTATGGAGAATATCTCCTAATAATTATTATTCCATCTTTAATGTAGCCGGATTATAAGGCATGTGTTGTTATTCAGTTAAGATTTAGGCACATGTGCTAAATCAGTAGATTAGAGTCCTAGTCTACTAAGTTTCCTTTTCTGGTCGTATAAATTCACTATCTTGGCTGTGATTAAAACATAAGAGTTAAACCTGTTGTATTTTATGGATATATATTTCAAAAGTATTTTAGTTTTCTTTTTATTTGGTTTCAAACTGTCAAAATTTTGATTTAGTAAAAACTCTGTCAAATCAAATCTTTATTATCTTTCAAGAGATAAGAAGTCAGTTTTTCTGTTCCTAAATTATGGACAGTAACGTTGGATAATGGAGGATCATGCTTTGACAAGTAATTGCTTTTCCTATAAATGAGAGTCTAGTTCTCTCTTTTAAAAGCATACTGATAGCTCACAAAAATACTCAATTGTTATATCATCTTCTATAAAAACTTTCTTTCCTCTTTGTTTATTTTCTCTTCAAAATTTTCCTTTCTTTTGCTGGATTAATAAACGAGATTGCTGTCGATAATCCCTCTAAATTTGATTGAGGAAGGCTTGCTTAATCCTGGAGAAACATTTCATTTGCCTGAAATAGTTTCTTAGGACAATGCCTAGCATGACTCAAGCAATTTACTTATTTTTGGCTCTGTCGAAATTTTCTTTTTTTTTTCAAAATTTACAACATGAATTTCCTTTTCTGGTCGTATAAATTCACTATCTTGGCAGTGAATAAAACATAAGAGTTAAACCTACATGGTTCTCTTTTCTTACAATATGACACTGCCCATGAGTTATGGAATGCAACCAGAGATTTATACACGAAGAAAGACAACACTACTGAGATCTATGAGGTCAATGCTCAAATTCAAAGTCTTTGTCAAGGGAAGACGTCACTTACTCAATATTTCAACACATTATCGAGGACCTGACAACAACTTGGTATGTTTGAACAATTCCCTTAGAAATGCAACAATGATCCATTAGGACATTGTTGAGAAGGAAAGAGTGTTCAGGTTCCTTATAGGTTTAAATCATACTTTAAATGATGTTAGGGGAAGGATCCTTAGCTAAAAACCACTCCCGATCGAACCTCAAGACTGTCTTCTCCGAAGTTCGTCATGAGGAAAGCAGGAGAATAGTTATATGCTAATAAAAGGAACTTCAAACTCATCTAAAAGCATCCCAGAAGGATCTGCCCTGATTACAAAGGCCACCTCCCAACATGGAAAAAGAAAACGTGACAAACCATGGTGTGATCGCTGCAAAAAGGTTGCTCAATCAGAAGCTGAATTTTAAGTAGCAAGACTAGAGAGCTGAAAAGAAGACCCATTGGTTATGCAGGAACTACTACTTCAGCACGAAAGATGTCTTACATGATAAATTTAATAATTAGAAGTAAAAGAACAGAGTAAAAAAGGGAGCAATCATGTGTGACATATTTGAATTGTAGATGAGAAAATTGAAAGTACTCTTTTAACACCCTAATCTACTGACGAATCATAGTTGTCCCAATTTCACAATAGGGGGAATCTACTCAGGTCCATATCTTGCTTTGTGATTTATAATTTCATAGCCTGGTTAGTTCTGTTTCTTCAGGTTAAAATATTTTTAGCACTTCAATGAATAAACTGTTCCACAAAGAAAGAAACATGATAGCAGAAGCAGACTCTTCTAATATAACCCACAACGACAGGGGAAAAAGGGAGATCACAAGGGGATAAAAACATTGGCTGATTGCTTGAAAAAGGAGTAGAGTTGAAGCGACGTTACCAAAGGCAATGCAAAGTATTGCAAATATTGTATCCCCATGGCTGAACGTGAGGAGGATGGGTAACAAGTAGATGATCTCCTTCTGCCATGAGAAACCCTAGAAATCGTGTTTGAAGTGGAGGCGAAATTTCTTCCGATTAATAAACCAATGCCGGAGAGTAGCAGGCGGTGTTTGCTTGATAGAAAAAAGGAGTAATTAAAGTAGAGGATTATGGGGTTTGAGAAGATCGACGTTACCAAAGGCAATGGCGCAAAGTATCCCCATGGCTGAATGTGAGGAGGATGAGGGCGGCGGGATGGGGGCTGCCGGAGGGGAGAGAGGGTGGCGGGAGGGGAGAGGGCGGGTAGCGTATATTGGAGGCAAAATTGTGACTTGCGGAGGATTTATATAGTAATCAGGCACATGATTTGATTCCTCCGATTTTATGGCAAATACCCGTTAAAAAGATTTAGGCGGGTTCTATCGGCACACGCATAATTACTTTCGATAAGTCATTTATTGAATTTTTTTTTTTGCTGAATAAAACGTTATCCCACCATTTGGTGTTCCTTCCTCCTTCAACTTCGCAACACCGTGTCATGCGCACGTTGGTGTTGAACACCGCAATGGACTGACGTCCTTAGTTGTGTCACTTTTATAATGTTAACGTCATTTCGCTGGTTTATCAATCACTAACGTGGTGTTGCGTTAGCCCTTCAAGAACCGCGTTGTTGTTGAAGGGGCTTTACGACGTGTGAATGACGTTCGTCTTTTTGAAAACAGTGTGGTGTCGAAATAATTTTTGTGGTGCCGGAAGTAAATAGGTGCAGAAGTAATTTGGCATGTGCCAATAAAACCCACCAAGATTTATTGTAACGGAATGTTTATGTATCGAACACTCGATGTTATAGAAGTTCTTCGATACATAAACCTTCGTCAAACTTAATTTTTTATATGTTGTTAATATCTTGAGCCAAATTATGCAACAACCATATATTGTGTATTGATATGCATTAAAAAAACTCCTTAAATATGTGAAAGCAGCGTTTACGTTATGGATTGCACTCAAAACCATGACGTGACATGCATATGATTGGATCTTCGGATGCATATTAAGCAGCTTGTACTATTGATAGGAGGCCAGTGGTTGGGTATTGTGTGTATCTAGGGAAATCATTGGTGTCATGAAGTTCTAAAAAGCAAAAACACGGTATCTAGATCTATAACTGAATATTAGTATGGTGCTATGAAAAATCTATCATCATAAATTCAATGGGATGCATCGTATATTAGGTGAAAGGGGATGGAATTTGTATAGAACACCAACAACATGGTATAGAACACCAACAACATGATTAGCCTTTAATAATATGTATCATGCTCGTACAAACACATTGAGGTGGATATAAATTACAATCAGAAACTCGGTGCTACAAAAAAAAAAAAACTGAATGTCAATTATATTCCATCAGAACACAATGTTGCAGACTAGGGTGCAACTATGAGAGAAAAGGGGCATTGATTCTCAACTTCAAATAAAATCAATTAAGTATTGGAATTTCGTTAATTGATGTAATATTATTAGGGTTATGATAAAGTGAAACTTAAATACATAAATGTAAAAAGTATTAGATCATTTGATGAAATTCGAAGGATTAATTATTTTTTTCTACCACACAAAGTTGAAAAAAAACGTATAAAAAAAAGATTTCACAGACTTCAAACCGGTTATATTCCATCAGAACACCATGTTGCAGACTAGGGTGCAGCTATGAGAGAAAAGGGGCATTGATTCTCAACTTCAAATAAAATCATGTTAGGTTGTGTTTGTTTTGGGTTGGAGTTATTTTTGGAGGTTTTTTTAGATAAAGTGATTGAAGTAATTATTAGAAAGTTAAGATGTTTTTTTTTTTAAATTTGTGTAGATTATGAAATGATTGGTGAAATAAAATAAAATAATGAATAAAATAATAGTAAAAAAAGTTAATAAAGTTGATAAAGTGAAATGATGAGAGATGATTTAATATTTTTTTTTTTTTGTAGTTGAAGATTTGATTGATGAAAATTGTAAGAAATAATTGATAATGTGATATAAAAAAAACCTTAAAAAAACTCTTGGCAAAACAAACACAAACTAAGTAGTCGACTGGGAATTTCCTTACCAACCACAGCGTATCATCAGTTCAAAAACAAACTAATAATAATGAAGTACCGTTTAGTTTGCGAAAAATTAATCTCCTTTCCCTTTTATGTGATGTTTTGACCGGAAGGGTAACATGATAATTTCGGTAAAAGTAGGACCGTCCCTGCAATATTTGGGGCCTAGAGGTTTCGGGTTCGAGTCTCAGTGGGGACAAAAGTATGTTTCTTTCGTATACGGAAAAAGAAGGAAAAAAAAAAGACTATATAAGTGTTTCATATTGCTATAATCGATATATCTTGTATTTTATTTTCCTTCTTTGTCATTTCCTTGACATTATTCTATCTGAAAAACATTATGTGATTGGACATATAAGCTATAAATTTACTTTTATATTTAGCAAATAAGTTATAGAATGTGACGACCCTGATCCGGATATCGAGTTCTTAACCGTAAAAGGACGTCCGACACGTATATAATTAAAATAAATCAATTATATACGTAACTCTGACATCATCAATAACAGAGAACAAACGGAAATAAAAACAAAGACCCGGGGAAAACTTTAAAAGATCACTACAACAATCGACAAGTAACACGAGCCTGCAACTAAAACAAAATTCCAAGAAAAATACACAAGGTTGAATATTCATTCAACTATTGCAAACCAACTGTCTTAAATTAATACAAAAGAAAATTAAGATTTTAAACCATTATTACAACAGAAAAGAAATATAGACTTCAACAGCTGAAACTCTGGAAACCACTCTTAATCGATCTCGAACTCAACCTACAACAAAACCACATTCTCGGGGTAGGACTACAATATGCTAAAGAATAAGTACAAACGTACTTAGTAAAAGGTGGAAGCATTGAATCTACACATGCTATGTCACAAGAATCATCATTAATAATAATAATATCACAAAGCAAATCAAACAAACATAATAACACATATGTTTCACTCGCTCACAACACTCTACTAGTCTTACTAGTAGTCACAACCAAGTAAGACATTTATTACATACTAATCCAAGGACACTTTGCATGGTGAAGACTGCACCACGACACATTCAGCACCTCATATGGCACGAGTATCTAAAACGTGTGGAATATTACACGAGTCCGACACAAGTATCTAAAAAGTGCGGAGGTGTAATAGTTCCATGATGTGTTACAAAAACGTGCCTAATCAAGGACTGACATGTTTTAGCTTTTAGACTCATCAAATACGTGTTTAAGCGATTAATCTAACCACCTAAGTTCATTACACATAAAAAGGCTTCTTAGGGACCACTAGACCCTAGACCAACTCTATATTACACTCATTAACACATTGCACAGAAATATTGGAATCTAATCCAATACCCACGAGGCTAAGAAATAAGGCTTTCGGTGATCCCGAGTATCTTCCCGCAGAGGGTCTTCACAAGGTGCTGAGCCGAATACACTAGAAATTGAACCCTTAACTTCGTCATGTTACAAGTAAGACATTGATCTCAAGTCAACATCACATAAGGCCAAATGTAAAGTGTTCCAATGCTCCCGTGAGACACGGTGCGGAGCCAAAGTCACTAGAACACGTACACTTGACTTTACAACATTCCACGTAACTCCCTATTCCATTTTTTGCCTAGAAAATAAGCCAAGGAATTCCGTGTTTTCTTCACCGTATTAAACACTAAATCTACTCCAAATCCATACAAAATAATACGAGAATTATTCAACAACATATTTGTAACATTATACTATATCGAAACACCAACATAAATATTATACTAGATCTAAACACCAAGAATAAATATTATACTAGATCTAAACACCAATTTAACATGATATTCAAGCCAAAGTGATATGAGAAATTACTATAAAAATACTTGAAGTGAAAAGCTACAAACTTTGAATCCAAAACACTTTTAACACTTTATAAAAATCAAATCTGATATTTCTACAAGTCATGGCAAGATTTAAAGGCTACTAACAAATAAAGATTCGGTTGAACACCCTTTTACCTTTGATTTCACAAAAAAGCTCCAAGAACACTCCAAGAAGATGTAGTTCCACAAGCAAGGCTCCAAGCATCTAAGCAACCACTTCAAAACTAACACCAAAATGGATTTCTAAGGTTACTACAACCCATAAAAAAAATAAAAAAAATAAAAAAATAAAAAAAACCTAAGAAAACCACCAAGAACACTTATAGATCTAGAAAATGGGTTTTCGAAACTCTTACCCGATCGATTGGAGTGAAACTTGTATCAAAATTAAGCTCACATCAAGAGAAGCATTTTGGTGTAATCGATTTGTGATTTCGACGGCCAGATTGATCGGAAAGTGGAAGTTTCCCTCTCCCTCTTCTCTTTTCTTTTCTCCCTCACTCTTTTCTCTTTACAGACGCAGCATCTCTTTTGGAAGAAGGTGGGAAATGAAAATGGAAGGGTTTGGGTTAAAAGGGGTATTTGTAAAGGGTGGTGTAATTTCCGTTTTGCTCTTGCTAAAGGTTACATCTTTAAAATACCATATATACCTTTTAACAAATATCGTGACTCTATTTATTTTATTAAAACACACCCATTAAAATTTATCGAGACACACAAAATTGTAAAAAGACTTTTATACCCTTTACGGAGATACGGGGTATCACATTCTTCCCCCCTTATATGAGTTTCGTCCTCGAAACTCGCAAGAACTTGCCCGCCTTAACCGAGGCTTAAACCAACAAGCATTCAATTCTTAAGTTCCAACTTCTGAACTACTTATAGTCCACCTCCACCTCTAAGGTCTCACTCACACCCAAACTTAGATACTACTCGACCGTACCAGAAAACATTTCAAGCTTAGCGATGCACCCTTCTTGTCTTCAAAAGATTCTAAGATCGAGATTAAAATTTTCTTCACCAAACACCCTTTATTACCTTAAGATATCTCCATAAGCCAACGTTCAACTTAACTTGCACTATCCCTTACAAAACACTTACGGTTTAGTCGTTCTGCACTTCACATCTTATTCTAACCTCCCAGTAAGGACAACTCCAAAGAAAAACAACACACAAGAAGGTTCGGCTTTTGAGCCTACTAGGGTTTTCCTCAACCTAGTCCATCAACAAGAAATTTACATACCTAAGACCAAAACATCATAGTCTTACACAATTCACCATACATTACAAGAAATACTTCCCGTAACAAGACGCTTGTCCACAATAAACATGACAAACTCACCAAAAACTCATTATATCATCAAACCACATCCCAGTTCAAACCTTTGATGACACCATTCATCCTTCAATCTAATATTAACGCTTAAGCAGGACTTCCAGGAACTATTCCAACAACCGATTACTTCTACCACTATTACTCGTCTAACCAGGGGAAACAACACTTACAAATGGACTTAAAAGGTCTTCTCTGAAACTACGGGCAAATTCAGGTAGTGAGTCTGAAATCTAAGGGAAGAACAAAACACTTTCGTATCAAATTAAAACATAAGGTTTTAGAATGTATTCTTGAATAAAACATGAAATCAAACGTAGATATGAAAGCACTCAAGGATCTAAAAACAACTTTTGTTTCCTTCAATTATAACATATAGCTTTAGAAGAAATTATTTCAAAAGCACAAAAGACACAGTGAGGTACTTTATGAAAAACATTTTACCAGTTTGAAAGGAAGAAACAACATCCATACACAGTTTGAAGTAAGAACCGCAAAACACAACATAGTTTCCGAGTTTGAAGGATTTCATAACAAAAGAAAGAATGATACTTGTTTTGAACAAGAGGCAACACCGAAACAAACTTTTGATGAAATCGGTTTAAGATAACCAAAATCTAAAAAGATTAATTAACAAGGATTGTTTGGCCACAAAAATTGAAAGCTAAAAAGTTGTGCACTAGTGAAGTAACACAACCAGGCAAGCTAAAAAGACAGTATAAAACTCTTACAACAAATAATATGTCTAAGTTGAAATCAGGGAGGATAAATAAAGAATAAGGTTCATGACGCCACTGAACGCCAAACAGAAGGTTCCCAAATTAGGTAAAGTTTCATTACTCTGAAAAGATTAGGTGGTTCATTGGCACATCAACAGGAACTTGAGAGCTCTCGAGAAGAGAAAAGTTTCAAAGTTGTATCAAACTTGAAAGATGGGGCATTGAATAAAAATGCTAAAGATGAGTATCAAAATTTGGAAAACACCTTGAAGATAAGATTCTTTTAAAAGAAGATGCATCTTGTAAAACAAGGTGGTCTATGAAGAACTCTTGTCGGTTTGAATGAAAAGGTAATTAAAGAGCATTTACAAGAGTGTCAAAGGATTAAAACCAAAACAGGAGCTGTCAAGCACCAAACTTAAGAACATCCAAAACAGGGAAAAAGAACATTTGACTTAAAAACGATCAGTTTGAAACTTTAGTTATTGACTAGATTGTCAAAAAGTTACAATCCACAAGAATCCTGGAAAAGATTGCTTAAAAACAATGGTTGGAAAAAAAAGGTTGAGCACCCAAAAATGTAGAACAACTTGAGGAAAACAAAAGGTAAGGGATAAGAGTATTTACTGTAAAAATGCTCTTTGGATTAAAATCAAACATACAATTAGTTTGAGGTGATGCAAAAGAAATTACTGAAAATCTTCAAGTGGATACAAATTGCCAAGAACTTGAGAGTGCCAATTTGATAGAAGTTGAGATTAACTGAAGCTATTTAGAAAACAATTCGGTAAAAAACTATCTTTTCTTAAATTTTTTTTTTGTTTGAAAGAAAATGTGTGTGTCACACTCTGGGTATGACACAGACTGGTTTATGTCTCCACAATTTCTCCTCTTCTCCATCATAGTGATGATCATCGTCACACCCTCGGTGTGACAAAATCTGATTTATGGCCAAGAATTTTTTTTCTCCTTTTCGATACCACACTCATGGTCCTTAATCACGTCCTATGCATGATCTTCCATTCTTCAAAACTCTTTTGTTTCTCCGCATGCACGAGTCTTCAATAACCACTTGCGCACATCCATCTCTCTGCAAAACAGACACAGGCACGACCAAACCAAAACAAATCCTATAAAAATAAGAAAAAAATAAATATTAATATTTGGGTTGCCTCTCAATAAGCGCTTGTTTAAGGTCATTAGCTCGACCCCTGTTCAATTCATAGTGGATTTGCAGATGGAGAGTCCAAGTACACGACTCTCTTCTCAACGGGTTCTCATGCAATGTAATGCTTTAATTTTTGGCCATTGACCTTAAAAGCATCACCGGAATCGCTACGGACTTCAACGGAGCCATAAGGAAAGACCTTTATCACGGTGAAGGGACCGGACCACCTTGTCCGTAACTTCCCGGGAAAGAGTTTTAACCTTGAGTTGAACAACAAAACCTTATCACCTTCATGGAATTCTCTCCTCAAGATGTGTTTATCATGCCATAGCTTTGTCTTCTCCTTGTAGATGCGAGCGCTATCGTATGCATCGTGCCTTACCTCATCCAACTCATTCAATTGAAGTAGCCTCTTTTCACTTGCCTCCTTGAAATCATAGTTAAATGCTTTTATAGCCCAATGTGCTTTGTGTTCAAGCTCAACTGGAAGGTGGCATGGCTTCCCATACACCAAACGAAATGGTGACATACCAATGGGGGTTTTGTAGGCCGTTCTGTAGGCCCACAATGCTTCATCCAACCTTAAAGACCAATCCTTTCTTGATGGATTTACTGTTTTCTCAAGAATTGTCTTAATCTCCCTATTCGAAACTTCGACTTGTCCACTAGTTTGTGGATGGTAACCCGTTCTAAGCTTATGGTTCACTCCATACTTTTTCATAAGGCTCTCAAACTTATGCTCTATAAAATGCGTACCTTTGTCACTGATAAGTACACGTGGTACTCCAAATCGCGGAAAAATTGCCTTTTTAAAGAATTTGGCCACTACCCTCGCATCGTTGGTGGGTGTTGCAATAGCCTCGACCCACTTAGATACGTAATCAACCGCAAGAAGAATGTACTTGTTCCCAAATGATGAAGTAAATGGCCCCATAAAGTATACACCCCACACATCGAAGATCTCAAACTCCAATATGTTGTTGAGGGGCATTTCATTTCTTCGTGATATATTTCCCGTTCTTTGGCATCTATCACAACTCAAGACAAACTTCCGGGTATCTTTAAACAACCGGGCCAATAGAATCCGCATTGAAGAACCTTAGCTGCTGTTTTGGAGGTGCTAGCATGTCCGCCATATGATGACGAATGACAATGGTGTAGAATATCCGCAACCTCCTCTTGTGGTACACATCTTCTGAATATGCCATCTACACACTTTCTGTAGAGCATCGGTTCATCCCAATAGAAATACTTAAAGTCTGCAAAGAATTTCTTCTTCTGTTGATGACTCAATTCCGGTGGTAGAATTCCACTAACCAAGTAGTTCACGTAATCTGCATACCAAGGTGCATCTTGTATAGAAGCGGCTAAAAGATGTTCATCTGGGAACGAATCGTCTATGGCCAACTCATCTTTGTTGTCTTGCTCACCTTCTTGTCTCAACCTTGACAGGTGATCCGCCACGACGTTCTCAGTACCTTTCTTATCTCGGATCTCAAGGTCAAACTCTTGAAGCAACAAAATCCATCTAATCAATCTAGGCTTCGCGTCTTTCTTGCTCAATAAATACCGAATATCAGCATGATCGGTATAAACAATTACCTTGGAACCCACGAGATATGATCTGAATTTCTCAAATGCAAAGACAACTGCTAATAGCTCTTTTTCTGTCGTAGCATAGTTGACCTGTACATCGTCTAGGGTTCTACTTGCATAGTATATGGCATAAGCTTTATTGTCTTTTCGTTGACCCAAAACCGCCCCAACCGCATAATCACTAGCATCGCACATGATTTCAAATGGTAGGTTCCAATTCGGTGCTTGCATGATTGGGGCTGAAATTAGTGCCTCCTTTAACCTGTTAAAAGCCTCAAGACAATCTGCATCAAAGTTAAAAGCCACATCTTTTTGCAAAAGGTTAGTCAAAGGCTTAGATATTTTAGAAAAATCTTTAATGAAACGACGGTAAAAACCCGTGACCTAGGAAAGCCGCGCACTCCCTTAACCGAGTTAGGTGGCGGCAACTTCTCAATCACTTCTATCTTAGCCTTGTCTACCTCAATACCTCTTTCGGACACTAAATGTCCCAAAACAATTCCCTCTCGCACCATAAAATGGCACTTCTCCCAATTCAAGACCAGATCAACATCAGCACACCTTTGTAGTACTTTAGATAAATTATTCAAACATGAATCATATGAAGTACCGTACACAGAGAAGTCATCCATGAAAACTTCCATGATATGCTCAATGTAATCTGAAAATATAGACATCATAGCACGTTGAAAGGTAGCGGGGGCATTGCACAGGCCAAAAGGCATGCGTCTGTAGGCAAATGTGCCATAAGGGCATGTAAAGGTCGTCTTTTCCTGGTCGCTTGGATGTATGGGAATCTGAAAGAAACCCGAATAGCCGTCCAAGTAACAAAAGAATGAGTGCTTTGCTAACCTCTCTAGCATTTGGTCAATGAATGGGAGCGGGAAATGATCCTTACGGGTCGCTTTATTAAGTTTTCTATAATCAATACACATGCGCCAACCCGTCACCAACCTTGAAGGGATTAATTCATCATTATCATTCTTTATTACCGTGAACCCTCCCTTCTTAGGTACAACCTGAGTGGGACTAACCCATTCACTGTCAGAGATAGGGTATATTATACCCGCAGCTAGAAGCTTCAGCACTTCTTTCTTCACCACCTCCTTTAGAGTAGGATTCAAGCGTCTTTGACCTTCAATAGAAGGCTTGTAATCGCCCTCAAGCAAAATCCTATGCATGCATATGGAGGGGTGGATTCCTTTGATGTCATAGATGGTATATCCTATCACTTTGCGGTACCGTCTAAGTAAAGAAAGTAACTGTTTAGTTTCTTCCTCATTTAGACTAGCACTTACAATGACTGGATATGTAGAATTTTTTCCAAGAAACTCATACCTTAAGTTCGGTGGGAGTGGTTTTAATTCTACCTATGGGGCCTTATCCTCATCCCAAGATTGGGCGTCAACTTGAGCATCAAATTTCTCTCTCTCATAGTCAAAAGGTGGAAGAACATCGTTCTTCTTATCTTGGCCTTCAGTGGCCTTATCATCAATTTCTCCATCCTCTTGCTCATCCTCACTTGGTATCTCCTCTTCCACGGGGTCAGTTGACCCCTCTTTAATGGCATTTTCCAATAATTGTTCTTCAGAATCGATCCGGCAACAAACATTCTCAACAGAAAAGCAAGTGAGAGCATTAGGCAAACTAAATTCAACGTTATCATCTCCTACGCTCAAAGTAAGCTTTCCATTCTTGACATCAATAGTAGCCCAAAGCGGTGGCAAGGAACGGTCTACCAAGAATAATGGGGATATGGATATCCTCATCCATTTCAAGAACTACGAAATCCACTGGTATATAAAACTTGCCAACTTTAACAGGAACATCTTCTAGGATACCCACCGGATATTTGACGGAGCGATCAGCCAATTGCAAAGAGATAATTGTGGGCTTCAACTCACCAAGATCATGTTTCTTATACATAGAGTGGGGCATCAAACTTACACTAGCTCCAAGGTCACACAGAGCCTTATCTATAGCCATATTGCCTATTACACATGGAATGGAGAAATTACCCGGATCCTTAAGCTTTGGAGGTAGTTTATTTTGGATGATAGCACTACACTCCTGGGTCAAAGCTACAGTCTCATGGTCTTCTAGCTTCCTTTTATTGGATAGAATCTCCTTCAAAAACTTAGCATACGTGGGCATTTGTGTAAGGGCGTCTGTGAATGGGATATTAATATAAAACTTCAAGAATTTCCCAAATTGCTTATCAAGCTTTGATTTGGCCAATCTTTGTGGGAAAGGCACCGGTGGCTGATAAGGTGGCGGGGGAATATATTTAGGCACCGGTTCTGGCTCCTTTTCTTTGGTAGCCTCTATCATAGGCTCGTCTGTCCCACCTCTCTCTACCTCTCCCTCCTTGTTCTCGCTATTCATCACCTTAGGGTCTTCCAACTCTTTTCCACTCCTCAACTTGACGGCTTGACAGTGCTCCCTAGGATTAAGTTCAGGTTTTCCTGGCAGTATTCCGGGAGCACTAGAGGAAGCAGCTGCTTGTTGAGCAATTTGGTTCTCTAGCATCTTATTGTGTCCAGCCAAGCTATCCACCTTAGATGTTAGAGCCTTAATCATCAATTGGTTCTCCTCATTTTGCTTGATTTGGTTCGCCATGAGGGTTTCAATCAAGCTTTCGAGATTAGATTTTTGAGGAGATGGGTTGGGTGCCTTAGGTTGGAAGCCCGGAGGGTATTGCGATGTTGCATTCTGGTTGTTTCTATATGAGAGGTTTGGGTGATTTCTCCAACCAGGGTTGTAGGTATTCGATAAGGGATCATTGATAGGCCTTTGGTTGAAAGTGTTGTACGCATTAACCTGCTCATGGGATTGGGTAAGCAGTTGACATTCTGGAGCGGTATGTCCAATCACACCATAAACTTCACAAGGTACTTCTGCATAGATCAAGGCACTCACATTCATTTTATCAAATTTAGAGCTAAGAGCATCTACTTTAGCAGAAAGAAGGGTCGAAGTGTCTACCTCATACTTACCTCCCTCATTCTTTGAAGTGTTGGGCATTTTGTTTCCAGACCACATGGATCTGTTTCTTGCCATATCTTCAATCAGATTGTATGCATTATCAGGATATTTGTTATGAAGTGCACCTCCTGCCGCGGCATCTATGTCCATTCTATCTCTATAATCTAGCCCATTGTAGAAGGTCTGTACTAATTGCCATTTCTCCAACCCGTGGTGAGGACAGTTTCTCAGCATTTCTTTAAACCTCTCCCAAGCTTCATAAAAGGATTCATTTGATTTGTGTGAAGCTTGTAATCTGATTCCGCAACTGAACTGTCTTAGAGGGAGGGAAATACTTGGCTAAAAATGCCTGAGAGAGTTGATCCCAAGTAGTCACTGTGCCTGGTGGTATGGAGTGGTTCCAGGCTCTTGCCTTATCTCTCAGGGAAAACTTGAACAACATGGTTCTGATCTGATCCGAAGAGATGTTGTTCACTTTGAGGGTATCACAATATTCGAGAAAGACCTTTAGATGCAGATTAGGGTCTTCTGCAGGCGACACCCCAAATGAATTTTGTTGAACCATCTGAATCAAAGCAGGTTTCAGTTCGAAGTTGTTTGCATCTATAGTAGGTTGCACAATCCCTGACTGTAAACCTTGTGCAGTAGGCACTGAGTAATCCTTTAAGGTCCTGTTATTGTTCTCAGCCATTTCTGTTTCTGACTTAGTTTCTTCTTGCTCAGTTTCCAGCTTAAACAATCTTCTCCTCCTGTGAAAAGTTCTCTCGATTTCAGGATCTAACTCAAAGAGATTGTCAGAATTTTGAGATTTTCGCATAAACAAGAAGAAAAGATAACCAAAGAAGGACAACACAATTACCCACCAAAATAAAATAAAAAGAAAAAGTATAGTCTAATTAATCAAAAGCGAGTTTGATGTTGACACCGAAGTCCCCGGCAACGGCGCCAGAAAACTTGATGTGTGATTTTCAATATAATCACTAAATGCTACCGCAAGCGCACGGCTTATCGAGTAGTACTTAGGATGTCGATCCCACAGGGACTTGTAGTCAATCACCAAACAATTCCTGATTTTTATTAGTTAGACGAATCAAATTCTTGGAGGTTTTTATCTACGAATCCTAAAATTAAATAAAATAAAGATAATATAACTACGAGCCAAGAACTTCAAGATTTAGGTAACAGATTTCAAGGTTTAAAGGCATTTCTTGGATTTCGGATCCACCACGGTGTTGTCTACACAGAATTTCAACAATCTTTCTATCAATATGAATCTTCCATTTATGAAGACCAATTATCAAATATTACACGTAAACATTCTTTCGAACTATTATCGTGATTCTACCTAGTTTTATCCTACATTTAGTTTCCTACAATGAATGATAAAATTAGATGCATTGAAATACCATAATTATGGGCCACTTTAGGTATAACCTAATTTTCATTGAAGAAATCCCTAAAGATTTGATCTTGGTTTCTAGGTTATCGATAATTAATACTTTTTCTATCATCAATTAATCGAATAAAGTTTCTCATGCAATCCTACGGCCATTCACTCCTTCGAGATATTATTTCCGGAAAAATACATGAATAAGCATACAAGATCAAATTCATAGACATGACGAAAATCCTATCAATGAAAAGATTGTATCTTTAAAACTATATAATCATCGCCGGGCTTTTCCTAATCCAAGAAACCAATATTTACTCTCGTAACATATCAAGATTCCAAGATTCAACCATATAATTCATACTTTGACAAGAAAAATAAATAAATAGAATAAAGGATAAAGGAGAAAGAAAGAAACCGTCAAAGTATTGCATAAATAATCAAACCACGAAAAAGCCTCATTCTTGAATTTCTTGAACCTAAAAATCCTTGTTCTTGGGGATGGGAGATGATGATCATGAAGAGGGGAAAATAGTCGACTAAAATCTGAGGTTGGAGGCGTGAATGATCAATTGTACGACTTCAAAGAATAAAAAGGGGATAATTACATCATATAATAAGTTTCCATAATTAATTTAATCAAGAAAATCTTTAAAAATCAAATATCTATCAATCTTGGACTCATGTAGTATGTGGACTCCTCTTTTGCATTGAAAAACACGCCATTATCAAAGAAAACACGTTGGTGAAAGTTTCCACCAATCAGAACATTTCGTTGGCCAGGATCAGATTTCTGGAAACTGTCACACCCTGGGTGTGACAGAGGCTGGTTTTTGAGTTCTTCCATTTTAGCTCTGTTTTTTGGGAATTTTTCTTCCAATCTCGAACAATGCTGCAATAATTCAAACATCCGCAGTAATCTAGCCCAAAAAGGATAAACACATCACAAAATAATAACATACGACACCAAATTGAGTCCAAAACATCTAGAATTATTCGACTTTTTAGGAATTTATCAGAGAGTCTCAAAGTTCAAACTAGACAGGTTGTGGAAATACCCAAAAAGAGACTGTTACAAAAATATTAGATATTTGACCAAACATAGAGATACACACACTTAAAAGATTACATAGTCGAGTACAAAAGGTTAACCATAACAAAACACCATTTAAAGAAGGTAGTTAAGGGTAAACACAAGTAAACAAAAATGTTTGTCAGAGTCGGTGTAAGAGAAAGTTGAAAATTAAATACAACAATTACAAAATTATAAGGAAACTTGTTTCTCATTCATGATGGTAAGGCGTTGAAAGTCTCTTAAAAAAAAGAAATCATAAGGCAATATACTTTTTGGACAAAACAAGGCAAAAGGCGGCAAAGTTTAACTGGGGTGCAAATTATTCAGAAGGAAACTTGGTTGGTGAAGGTCAAAAGGAAGCAAAACGTATGTGGGGTGATGGAAGGTAACTGCTTGTTTACTCACGAACGGAAAGCTTTAAAACAAAAACCCACACAACCTTCCTACCAGACTTCTAAGACTAAGAAGAACTTAAAATCAGAGAAACGACTCCTCAACGCTAATCTTCCGAACACAACAAAAACCTATACCACAACCCTACAACCATAACGTGGGGATTACCATTTAGATTATGCATATAAGGAATTGAAATTACCTCGTGCAATATGATTGAAAATTAAAGACATGTGTAACTCAATTGAAAATGATTTTGAGAATGAAGAAGGATGAGAATTATAGATTTTGGAGTTTGCCAAATGATAACCAAAAATTGAAATGTCTTTGAACATGAAGGGAGTAGTCAAATACAACTATTTCTGTTCGAAAGAAAAGTTTATAAAAATATGTATCCAAGTTAGCAAACACCAACATAAGTTTCATAATGTTTTCAAAGCTAGAATGAATCGTACTTGGGTCAAAACAGAGAATGTAGATCATAGTGTTGGTCATAACATATTCAAAGATCAAATCAATGGACATGTATGAATTATTAAGAAAACGGACTAAGAAAAGATGATCAACACTATTTCTTGTTCAAACATAAATTCCAAATGTTGTTTTGAAATTCAAAATTGTAACCCTTTTTGAAAAGTTACGTAGATGTAAAAGAAGAACTTTTAGGGGAAAAAAACATTTCTTGATGAGTAGAACTTCCAATTTTTTATGAGGTAAGGAAAACGGTTGTACACTGAAAACAAACATGTAAATTAAACCATGTGACTGTGATGCTTAGAGTAAAGTTACAAAAGATGGGGAAATTGTATGCTAGAGGCAAAAGCATCTATCATTGAACATTTTGAATTAAAAGGTCGCATTATGAATGAAAAAGCTTGAAGGGCTCAAGTGCAAATGACAATACAACAACATGATCAAAATAAAAGTTTTAATGAAAATTAATAAGCCGAAATCCTTGAAATACGATGAATCAAATAAAAGTAAACATTGATGAAAAGAAGGACCCGTAAAGTTTGAAAAAAACCGAGAGGTTCCATTAAGGTACTTAACAGAGCCCAACTCAAAGGCTCACCACCTTAAGACGTAGGTCTAAAACTCCTACCGTAAAAAGGTTCGCTTAAAAAGACTCACACTTAGCCTACGGTAACTCTACCCAAGTTGAGGGATTCTAATCTTACGAGCTATAACACTTAGAAGATCTAACCTAAGAGGTTAACACTTGGAAAGTCTAACCTCAAAATCTACAACTTAAAGGTCTAAACTTGAAAAGATTGAATCTTAAGACATCTAAACTTATGCAGCGGTGTTACTTTATTCTCTGATACCAATTGTGACGACCCTGATCCGGATACCGAGTCCTTAACCGGAAAAGGACGCCCGGCACGTATATAATTAAAATAAATCAATTATATTTGTAAGTCTGACATCATCAATAACACAGAACAAGCGGAAACGAAAATAAAGACTTGGGAAAAACTTTAAAAGATCACTACAACGATCGACAAGTAACACGAGGCTGCAACTACAACAAAATCCCAAGAAAAATACACAAAGTTGAATATCCATTCAACTATTACAAACCATTCTTTATAAATCAAAGGTAAAACTGTCTTAAATTAATACAAAAGAAAATGAAGATTTTATACCATTATTACAACAGAAAAGAAAGATGGACTTCAACAACTGAAACTCCGGAAACCACTCTTAAGCGATCTCGAACTCAACCTTGCAACAAAACACCCTTCTCGGGGTGGGGACAACAACATGCTAAAGGGTAAGTACAAACATACTTAGTAAAGGGTAGAAGCACCGAATCTACACATGCTATGTCACAAAAATCGTCATTAAAAATAATAATAATATCACAAGGCAAGTCAAAGAAACATAATAACACATATATTTCACTCGCTCACAACATTCTACTAGTCTTACTAGTAGACACAACCAAGTAAGACATTTGTTACATACTTATCCAAGGACACTTTGCATGGTGAGGACTGCACCACGACACATTCAGCACCTCATATGGCACGAGAATAAAAAACGTGTGGAATATTACACGAGTCTGGCACAAGTATCTGTTGGGAAATTGTTGTGCCCACAATATCCTGAATATATTGGTTTGATTAATTTTACATTTATCTAAATATTATGTGCCATATAATATTGTTGACTAACCTGCCACAAAGTCATGTGACTTACAACGGCATTTTTATGTTTTGTTTTGCAGGTACCCTGAAACACACTTGCACACACAATCACACCATAAATGATTAAAACAATTAGTTAATTGATACATTTATCATAAACTCAATATATGATATGGTGTGACACTAGCACAATAATATTAGTTTGGGCCCAACAAAATTTTATCTAGTCCAAAAATCTGTTCCAGAAATTCATTATTCATAAATGAAATGATTGGGCCTCATCTGTCAACCCAAAACCCGGCCCAGTTAATTAATTAACACATGAACTGAACATTACTCAAACAGCAGCTCAGCCCGACTCACTATTACCATATAAAAACATTTAACCCACCAAATGACCAACCCTAACTCATTTCTACAGCCGCATTCTCTTTCTGAGTCTCTCACTCATGCTCATCACCGGATTCATCACCGGCTTCATGCTTCAAACCCAAAACTATGCATCAGTCTTCGTCTTCTCCAATTCTCAAAAAACTCAGAAACCATGTCTTCAAAAATTCGTCTTTGTCATCTTGACTCTGACCAAATCAAAGAATCAAAGTTTCCAGCCTTCATCATATGAAGAAGTCTGTTGCAGATCATGAGGATTTATCCAATCGAAGCGTCTATTCTCTATTCTTGCTCATGTATAAGAATAGTGACGATACGAATGCCTCACTCTCTCTCTATTTGCAGATCCAATTCTGGTAAGGTCGATTTAACGAATAATCGGCTCAGGTATCACTGCTATACTCTTATCCCTGTCTAATCCGCTATTTAAGTCCGATCTGGGAAGTTTAGAGTTTCGCATGTCCCTTATACGTTATGTATCTGAATCTGTTTGAATCTAAGAGTCTATATCTGAAAGTGCTTATATGTTTCAGCATGTATATTATTCCCACCTAGATCGATGAATGAAATGTTTGTATGTATATATATGTATGTCTGTATGTATGTATGTATATATATGTATATATGTATATATCTATCTGTATCTATATATCTGTATCTCCGTGTAATCGTACTATTTTTCATCTGAACTATAGTGGTTATGTTAAAATCCAAATCGTAAAATCAGCCTAAATAAAATATGAATATCAATTTAATGGATTAATATGTCTAAATCAGTATGTGAACAATTTGCTAATTTGTAGTGTGGTTTCAGTCTGATTTTATGTAAGCATTATACAAGTATTGACCTCACAACCTGCATGTATTGCTATTTATGTACTTTAATTGTGTATACAAGTATTGACCTCATATGAGGTGGGATATACTTGAAGGACAGATCTGTAAAACTTATTTCATGTGTGATATGTGCTATGTGCTACATGTTACAGAAATGATGTCCCTTTTGTGCCTCGGGAGTGTGAACAAACTTATCTCTATATCTGTGTCACACTAATAATATATACACAAAATCCCATATCTGATATTATATGGGCTACTGCATTCACTTAGGTAATTTCATATAAAATTAACTTAATAAAAAAAAATATTGTGTCTAAATATGTCACCCATTGACCATCTTATGTTCGGCTAGCTACTTTAAGTCATTAATGTAATACTGCTGCCTTGGGTATTTAACAGATTAATGTCATATCTCATACATCCAATAGTCTGTCTCTCTTTTCGGTCACTGCACTGCACATTCACCCACTCACGCCTGTTCATTTATCTAGGCAGCACATTAACTCCATGCATTACACCACTCATCTCACAGCCTATATATATCATATACATCAAACATGATCAGATAACTAAAACTGATCAAACATTCCTCTTATACTAAAACATTGTGCCTTGTATAATCTGAAAAAGTTTGCTGCTTGCTATAGTACTCTTAACTGAGTAATATATCAAGGTTAAGTGTGGGATTGCTTCTAATAGCTGGGTAGGACATGGGGATTGCTCTAAAGTTGTTGTCTTGTCTGTTTATAGTTGCACCGTTCCTCCTCCTACACTTGAGTCTTTGACTCAATATTAGTAAGTTCATGAATTTATCTTATGCTTTCTAAGTGTTGTATTTCAAACCGTGTCTTTTGAAATAGGATTTAGTTTAATTTGATACCAAGGCTTGTATTTATTCTGTTGTATTGGGATTTTAGAAACAGAACTTGTGATTGAATCTTAGTGACTGTGTCACTACTGTGGTTTAGATTCAATCACTATAGTGTGATCTAAAATATGCAATAAGTCAGAATACTATAGCTATCTTTGTACCCCATTTGATCCCCTAAGTGTTGTAATAGTATAGTAATCTCTGTGCCTATTTGCATCACTAGAACTAGATTTTATCAAACATAAAATCCGGAAATTGTTGTACGAAATTGAATTAGAAACACACTGAATCTCTATGCAAAACTGAGTAAGTATTCAACTCGTTAATTATAGAATCTGATTCTGTCCGTTCACAAGAAAATTAACATATACACGTGATATTAGCTAGAACTTCCGCCTAGTTTATTATTCACATTAGGTTAATCAATTAAACTTCAAAAAGCTAATTAAAATTTGAAAAAGCCGTTAATATCCTATTCACCCCCCTCTAGAATATATATTGCGCACTCTACGATCCAACAAGTGGTATCAGAGCTTGGTTTCTTTTGAATCAGCTTCACTATCATCTGTTTGATATATGTGTCACTGCATGCTATAAACTGTTTCTGTGCTTATGTGCTAAGTTGCTGCATATCTATTTATTTGTGATTTATTATAGCTGCTGCCTGTACTACCACCACAACTACTGCTAAGGTGCTGTATTTATCTTTATTTGCTGAAACAAAATTAAAACCTGCTTAGAATCCATCCTGTTGAATCATTGATTCAGCACTTCGTGTTTGACCGCGATTTTTATTTCCGCAAACGTTTAAGACTAAGTACTGCACACACATCACTTGCAACACATTATCATATCTGAGATCTTTGGTACATCTGATTTGAATCCATCTAGAAACTGCATTGTAATCCTGCATTGTATCACTACATTAGTATTAAGTACATTGATCTGCATTGTATCTCATTTCATTCTCATATCAAACGCCTAGAAAAAATTAAAATGGCTTCCATGAACTATAATCAGGCACCTCGTGAGGGCTTGTCTTTGGCAAGGCCTCCATACTTTGATGGTACTGATTATATCCAATGGAAGAGGGCAATGAAATTGCATGTAGAAGCAATGGACATCCGTCTATGGTACATTATAGAGGATGGACCCTTTGTTCCTACAAAAGAGGTTAGCGATGAGGGTGTCAGAATACTTGTTAAGAAGGAAAGAGCTGATTTAGATGATGAGGATAATCGAAAGATTACCCGTAACTCTAAGGCAACTGCTATCCTTGTTAATGCCTTAAGTCCAGCTGAGGGTAAGTACGTCTTAGGGTGTAAGACCGCTAAGGAAATCTGGGATCATCTTGAAATGCGTCATGAGGGTAATAATCAAGTTAAGGATAATAAAATTAACCAACTCATGTTTGCATATGAATCATTTAGGATGGATTTGAATGAGACAATCAGTAACATGGATACCAGATTCACTACTATTATCACAACACTATATGCACTAGGTAAAACCTTTAAATCCAAAAAGATTGTTCAGAAAATCCTAAGAAGCCTGCCCCAAGAATGGGACGCCATGGTTACGGCTATACAACAGGCTAAGGATCTGAACACTCTGAAAAAGGATGAACTGATTGGTTCATTGCTTGTGCATGAGAGTATGCTGACCTCACGCAAGCAAGTGAAGCCTGAGACCAAGGGTATAGCACTGAAAGCTAAATCCAAGCAAATCGAGACTGAGACTACTGAAAGTGACAGTGAGGATGAGAACACTGCACTTATGGTTCGAAATTTCAAAAAGTTCTTGAAATATAACAAAGGCTCTAAGCCTGATCACAAAGCCCACAAAGGCAAGTCCAAAGTGGGATCCGAGATTCGATGTTTCGAATGCAACCAAAAGGGTCACATTGCTAGTGACTATCCGAATCGTAAGTCTAAGAACGATAAGAAACCAAAACCTATTTTTGATAAAAAGAAATCTAAACCTGTGTTGGCTGCATGGACCGATAGTTCCGATAGTGACGCTGCCCAATCTGACTCTGAAAAGAGTGAGAAGGCAAATGTTGCACTTGCAGCATTCTCCCAAACTACCAATGACACGGACGATGATGTGTCCACACCGCCTGTTACAGACGATGGCACTTTATCTAATCCGTCATTTACTAAAGAAGACTTGTATGAATTAAACGAGAATTTGGCCTTCGAAAATGTCCACTTAAAAGAAAAGAATGAACGTCTTCAGAATATCATTTCGGCTAACGAAGATCAAATTCTTCAGCTGATTAATTCTCTAAGTGCACTTGAGCTTAAGTTTCAAGACCTTGAAATAGAAAACACTTCTCTGAAAGCTGAGTCTGTTACACTCAAGCAAACCATTCAAGGGTTTGAGAATGGGCCAATAGTCAAGGGGTTTGAGCGTTCCTACAAGGAAGCCCTTCTCCAAGACTCTAAGCTCAAAGAAAAGGTTTTTGAACCAAGGCCAATTGCCCTAAAGAATGCAAGACCTATTTCCCCCAAGCAATTCTATAATCAACACACTAAGGCACCCACTCATGCATATAAGTATGACCAAAGGTACTCAAGGAGTTCGGCTCAACAGAGTACCTCTTGTCAAACAAACTATGCACCACGTATGCACCATGACTATGGGATACTTCAAGCGCCTAACTACAACTTTTTGAAACCTAAAATTTCATACTATTCCAACCAGACTCATTTCCAGTCGCGCTATCCATATAATCCTTACACTTTCTTTTATGAACAGCCATCTAGTTATTATGGATTTAGACCTGCATATAAACCCAAGATTAAGAAGATATGGGTACCCAAAGTTAAACAAGTATGGGTAAGGAAGGATTCTAACACTTAAGGACCCAAAAGACTAAAGGGGACCTCAACTAATCTTTGGTTGCAGGCTCGCCTTTGAGACCATGAAGAATCCTAATAAATGGGTGCTAGACAGTGGTTGCTCAAGGCACATGACGGGAAACTTCGCATTATTCCGATCTTACGAACCGAAATCCAAAGGAGGCTCTGTCACATTTGGTGATAGCTCCAAAGGAAAGATCCTTGGTGAAGGATCCATTGGTAACCCTGAATCGCTTATCATTAATCACGTGTATTATGTAAACAACCCGACGCATAATCTTTTAAGCATATCGCAACTTAGTGATTCCGATCTAGAGATTACGTTTGATAAAAAGACTTGCAAGATAAAGGACACATCTAGAAAGCTTCTGCTATCCGGTTATCGTGAGGAAGATATCTATACAATAGAGTTGGATAAACTCCCGGATTGTCCTATATCGTGTCTAGTCTCTGAAAATGATAACGCTAATCTTTGGCATCGACGTCTAGGACACATTGGCTTCTCCACAATGCAGAAATTGGTTTGCCAAAATCTGATTCGTGGGCTGCCAAAGTTTGACTTAAAAGAGTTCTCTATTTGTGAGCCATGCATCAAAGGTAAACAAACTAAGACCTCTTTCAAGTCCAAACATGATATCACCACAACACGCACACTTGAACTATTGCATATAGATCTGTTTGGCCCAAGTTGTGTTAGAAGTCTTGGAGGGAAATCATATGTCCTCGTAGTTGTAGACGATTACTCTCGATACACATGGGTTTTGTTTTTGACTCACAAAAGTGACAGTGCTACGTCATTTGAAACTTTGGTGAAGCAATTACAAAACACCTTGGATATATCGGTTGTGACCGTTCGGAGTGATAGAGGTGGAGAATTCATTGATGCAGCACTCATCGAGTTCTATGAATACTCCGGTATTCGTCATGAATTTTCAGCCCCTCGAACTCCACAACAAAACGGGGTTGTTGAACGTAAAAATCGTTCACTCCAAGAATCAGCCCGAACGATGCTAAACGAGTTCAATGTGCCTCGTTTCCTATGGGCTGAGGCGGTTGCTTGTTCCTGCTATAATATAAACAGACTGTCTATTCGAAAGACACTCCACAAGACACCATATGAAATCCTTAGGAACCGACCACTTAAAATAAACTATTTCCATGTTTTCGGGTCAAAATGTTTTGTCTTAAATGATAAGGAAACTTGGATAAATTTGCATCTAAGTCCACCGAATGCATATTCGTTGGTTATTCCGAAACCTCACGGGCATATAGATGCTATGATCCAATTTCACGACGCGTTTGTGAGTCCATACATGTCTCTTTTAATGAATCAAATTCCATGACTAATGCGTGTATTAATATGGAAGGAATTAAGGAGTTATTAGAAAAGGCTAAGCTTACAGATTGTTCCGAGTTTGAGTTTCTTCCTCCGGCCACAAATAAAGTAAGCCCGGAGATTATTGAAACTCCTACTCCTGAGGCTCTATTGCTGAAAATAGACCCATGGGTGATGAAACCTTAGCAAATGGTGAACCCCATGCTGAACAACATACTGAGCACGATGAGCAGCCTGCTCCTACCCGACAACGCACTTGGGATAGAGCTCATACTTCGGATCTAATCATTGGAGATCCCACTTCCGGTGTATCCACTCGTCGGTCCACACTTCCCCCTCCTTTTACTGCTTTAGTATCTTTAATTGAACCTAAAAATATAAAAGAAGCACTAGTAGGCACGGATTGGGTGACAGCTATACAAGAGGAGTTACATCAATTCGAAAGAAATGATGTATGGGAACTAGTCCCTTTACCTCCCAAGACACACACTACAGGAACCAAATGGGTCTTTAAAAATAAAATGGATGAAAACGGGGTAGTAGTTCGGAATAAGGCCCGACTGGTGTCACAAGGGTATTGCCAAGAGGAAGGCATCGACTACGATGAAACCTTTGCTCTAGTCGCTCGGCTTGAAGCCATTCGCCTACTTATTGCGTTTGCATCCGTTTTTGACCTAAAGTTATTCCATATGGACGTTAAGAGTGCGTTTCTGAATGGTCTTATCAAGGAGGAAGTGTATGTTCGTCAACCTCCGGGTTTTGAAGATACACTTCACCAAGATTATGTCTACCGTCTCAAGAAAGCACTTTATGGCTTGAAACAAGCCCCCCGAGCCTGGTACGACCGGCTATCATCTATGTTGCTGGAACATGGTTTCTCTAGGGGTAGAGTAGACAATACTCTATTCATTAAGAAATTTGGTTCAGATATCCTGATTGCTCAGGTATATGTAGATGATATCATTTTTGGATCCACCAATCCCGACCTATGCACCGAGTTTGAGACTTTAATGAAGTCTAACTTTGAGATGTCGGCCATGTGAGAGCTCACCTTCTTCCTTGGTCTACAAATCAAACAAACTCCCTCAGGGACACATGTTAGTCAAACCAAGTACATTAAAGACATGCTCGCAAAATTCAAGTTTGACACACTTAATCCTGCAAGCACGCCTATGACCTCATCTGTCAGGCTGACTACAGATGAAGATGGCCAATCATTTGACCAACACCTTTATAGATCCATGATAGGCTCCTTACTTTATTTGATTGCTTCCCGACCCGATATTATTTTTGCGGTTTGTCTATGTGCACGATTCCAAGCAAACCCTAAGATGTCACACTTTGGAGCGGTCAAACAAATTTTCCTCTATCTTAGGCACACCCCCACCTTGAGTCTATTTTATGCCACATCTACACCATTCACACTACTCGCATATAGTGATGCCGACTATGGGGGTTGCCGTGTGGAACGCAAAAGCACTAGTGGCACGTGCCAGTTCTTGGGCAATAGACACGTATCGTGGTTCTCCAAGAAGCAGCCTAAGCGTTGCTTTGAGCACCACTGAGGCCGAGTATGTTGCTTTAAGTAATTGTTTTGCCCAGCTTTTGTGGATCAAACAGCAGCTTCCTGATTTTGGCCTTACTATACCTTGCGTGACAGTCTACTGTGATAGCACTAGTGCCATAGACTTGTCCCGCAATCCAGTATTGAACTCTCGTGCCAAGCATATAAATATCCGTTATCACTTTATATGGGACCATGTGACAAATGGTACGATATCTATAGAGTTTGTGCCTACTGCGCAGCAAGTCGCTGACATTTTCACAAAGCCTTTACCCCAGGCCTTGTTTGAAAAGCTGCGTAGTGACCTATGTATGGTTCCTCTTTAGACCTTTCTTTTGATTCCTTTTTCAAAATAAGGGGGAGAGATGTATATATGTAGGGGGAGCGTAGGTATTTTGTAAAATTAATCAAAAGGGGGAGAATTGTTGGGAAATTGTTGTGCCCACAATATCCTGAATATATTGGTTTGATTAATTTTACATTTATCTAAATATTATGTGCCATATATTATTGTTGACTAACCTGCCACGAAGTCATGTGACTCACATCGGCATTTTTATACTTTGTTTTGCAGGTACCCGAAACACACTTGCACACACAATCACACCATAAATGATTAAAACAATTAGTTAATTGATACATTTATCAAAAACTCAATATATGATATGGTGTGACACTAGTACAATAATATTAGTTTGGGCCAAACAAAATTTTATCTAGTCCAAAAATCTGTTCCATAAATTCATTATTCATAAATGAAATGATTGGGCCTCATCTGTCAACCCAAAACCCGGCCCAGTTAATTAATTAACACATGAACTGAAAATTACTCAAACAGCAGCTCAGCCCGACTCACTATTACCGTATAAAAACATTTAACCCACCAAATAACCAACCCTAACTCATTTCTACAGCCGCATTCTCTTTCTGAGTCTCTCCCTCATGCTCATCACCGGCTTCATGCTTCAAACCCATAAACTATGCATCAGTCTTCGTCTTCTCCAATTCTCCACCTCCAAAAACTCAAAAACCATGTCTTCAAAAATTCGTCTTTGTCATCTTGACTCTGACCAAATCAAAGAATCAAAGTTTCCAGCCTTCATCATATGAAGAAGTCTGTTGCAGATCATGAGGATTTATCCAATCGAAGCGTCTATTCTCTGTTCTTGCTCATGTATAAGAACAGTGACGATACAAATGCCTCACTCTCTCTATTTGCAGATCCAATTCTGGTAAGGTCCGATTTAACGAATAATCGGCTCAGGTATCACTGCTATACTCTTATCCCTGTCTAATCCGCTATATAAGTCCGATCTGGGAAGTTTAGAGTTTCGTATGTCCCTTATACGTTATGTATCTGAATCTGTTTGAATCTAAGAGTCTATATTTGAAAGTGCTTATATGTTTCAGCATGTATATTATTCCCAGATCGATGAATGAAATGTCTGTATGTATATATCTGTATGTATGTGTGTATGTATATATCTGTATGTATGTATATATCTGTATCTCCGTCTAATCGTACTATTTTTCATCTGAACTATAGTGGTTATGTTAAAATCCAAATCGTAAAATTAGCCTAAATAAAATCTGAATATCAATTTAATGGATTAATATGTCTAAATCAGTATGTGAACAATTTGCAAATTTGTAGTGTGGTTTCGATCGATTTTATGTAACCATTATAACAAGTATTGACCTCACAACCTGCGTGTATTGCTATTTATGTACTTTAATTGTGTATACAAGTATTGACCTCTTAGGAGGTGGGATATACTTGAAGGACAGATCTGTAAAACTTATTTTATGTGTGATATGTGATATTTGCTAAATGTTACATAAATGATGTCATTTTTGTGCCTCGGGAGTGTGAACAAACTTATCTCTATATCTGTGTCACAATAATAATATATACACAAAATCCTATATCGATATTATATAGGCTACTGCCTTCACTTAGGTAATTTCATATAAAATTAACTTAATAAAAAAAAAATCTTGTGTCTAAATATGTCACCCACTGTATTTATGACCATCTTATGTTCGGCTAGCTACTTTAAGTCATTAATGTAATACTGCTGCCTTGGGTATTTAATAGATTAATGTCATATCTCATACATCTAACAGTCTGTCTCTCTCTTCGGTCATTGCATTGCACATTCACCCACTCACGCCTGTTCATTTATCTAGGCAGCACATTAACTCCATGCATTACACCACTCATCTCACAACCTATATATATCATATACATCAAACATGATCAGATAACTAAAATTGATCAAACATTCTTCTTATACTAAAACACTGTGCCTTGTATAATCTGAAAAAGTTTGCTGCTTGCTATAGTACTCTTAACTGAGTAATATATCAAGGTTAAGTGTGGGATTGCTTCTAATAGCTGGGTAGGACTTAGGGATTGCTCTAAAGTTGATGTCTTGTCTGTTTCTAGTTGCACCGTTCCTCCCACACTTGAGTCTTTGACTCAATATCAGTAAGTTCACGAATTTATCTTATGCTTTCTAAGTGTTGTATTTCAAACCGTGTCTTTTGAAATAGGATTTAGTTTAATTTGATACCAAGGCATGTATTTATTCTGTTGTATTGGGATTTTAGAAACAGAACTTGTGATTGAATCTTAGTGACTGTGTCACTACTGTGGTTTAGATTCAATCACTATAGTGTGATCTAAAATCTGCAATAAGTCAGAATACTGTAGTAATCTTTGTACCCCATTTGATCCCCTAAGTGTTGTAATAGTATAGTAATCTCTTGTGCCTATTTGCATCATTAGAACTAGATTTTATCAAACATAAAATCTGGAAAATTGTTGTACGAAATTGAATTAGAAACACACTGAATCTGCATGCAAAACTGAGTAAGTATTCAACTCGTTAATTACAGAATCTGATTCTGTCCGTTCACAAGAAAATTAACCTATACACGTGATATTAGCTAGATCTTCCGCCTAGTTTATTATTCACATTAGGTTAATCAATTAAACTTCAAAAAGCTAATTAAAATTTTATAAAGCCGTTAATATCCTATTCACCCCCTCTAGGATATATATTGCGCACTCTACGATCCAACAGTATCTAAAAAGTGCGGAGGTGTAATAGTTCCATAATGCGTTACTAAAACGTGCCTCACCAAGGACTAACATGTTTTAGCTTTTAGAATTATCAAGTACGTATTTAAGCTATTAATCTAACACCTAAGTTCATTACACATAAAAGGCTTCTTTGGGACCACTAGACCCTAGACCAACTCTATATTACACTACTTAACACATTACACAGAAATATTGAAATCTAATCCAATACCCACGAGGCTAAGAAATAAGGATTCCGGTGATCCCGAGTATCTCTCCGTAGAGGGTCCCCACAAGGTGCTGAGCCGAATACACCAGAAACCGAACCCTTAACTTCGTCATGTTACAAGTAAGACATTGATCTCAAGTCAACATCACATAAGGCCAAATGTAGAGTGTTCCAATACTCCCGTGAGACACGGTGCGGAGCCAAAGTCACTAGAATGCGTACACTTGACTTTACAACATTCCACAAAACTCTCTATTCCATTTTTGCCTAGAAAATCAGCCAAGGAATTTCGTGTTTTCTTCACCGTATTAAACACTAAATCTACTCCAAATCCATACAAAATAATACGAGAATTATTCTACAACATTCTTGTAACATTATACTATATCGAACACCAACATAAATATTATACTACATTTAAACGCCAATATAAATATTATATTGGATCTAAACACTAGTATAAATATTATACTAGATCTAAACACCAAGATAACATGAAATTCAAGCCTAAATGATATGAAATTACTATAAAAATGCTTGAAGTGAAAAGCTACAAACTTTAAATCCAAAACACTTCTAACACTTTATAAAAATCAAATCTAACATTTCTACAAGTCATGGCAAGATTTAAAGGCTACTAACAAATAAAGATTCGGTTGAACACCCATTTACCTTTGATTTAACAAAAAAGCTCCAAGAACACTCCAAGAAGATCTAGTTCCACAAGCAATGCTCCAAGCATCTAAGCAACCACTTCAAAACTAACACCAAAACAGATTTCTAAGGTTACTACAACCTTTAAAGCATAAAAAAAAAGCTAAGAAGAACACCAAGAACATTTATAGATCTAGAAAATGGGTTTTTCGAAACTCTTATCCGATCGAAGTGAAACTTGTATCAAAATTAATTTCTCATCTAGAGAAGTATTTTGGTGTAATCGGTTTGTGATTTCGACGGTCGGATTGATCGGAAAGTGGAAGTTTCCCTCTCCCTCTTCTGTTTTCTTTTCTTTTCTCCCTCACTCTTTTCTCTTTTTTCAGCTGCATCATTTCTTTTGGATGGTGGGAAATGAAAATGGAAGGGTTTGGGTTAAAAGGGGTATTTATAAAGGGTGGTGCAATTTCCGTTGCCCTTGCTAAAAGTTACATCTTTAAAATACCGTAAATACCTTTTAACAAATATCGTGACTCTATTTATTTTATTAAAACATACCCATTAAAAATTATTGAGACACACAAAATTGTAAAAAACTTTTATACCCTTTACGGAGATACGGGGTATCACATTAGAATGGTAGATTTAAAGAAACGATAGACGGCATAAATAACAAAGCATTAAGCATATGAATTCAATGTTGATATTGATGTACACTTTAGTCATTAAAGAAATCAATCATCCATAACATGTAACGTCTCGTTTCCGGATGCCGAATCTTTATCCAGAAATAAGACACTCGGTATGCGGTTTTTAGAGTAAACCCTAAAACTCATGTAAGTCTTACCTCATATCAAAACATTAATAATGGAGCGGAAGAAAGAAGACACGCAGAGACGCGGGAATACTCAGAGTCTTCCAAAACAACCAATAACCAAAATAGAATCATAAATAAATACCAACATCTCTTACAAACATCTAAAAAAGAAACTGTTAAAACGTGAACAACTACTAAAACAAACTAGCTAAACATAAAAGGACTTCATGCTTCATCCTAAGCTTGCCCACCAACCTCGTCATCAAACTCTTTCATTAACCTGCATACCTTCTTATTCCGAATACATGAGTAAACTCTTGCATAAGATTAGTAGATAGTAGAATATCAAAAAGAGAGATGCATCTTTGTCAAGTTGAAAGACATGACATGAATTTTCTTACCAAATTTCAAAATAACAGATTAAAAGCAAGTTTTAATATGGAAAAGTACAAGAGGAAACCATCTTGTAATACACCAAACATGATTTTACATCTAACGTAATCAACAACTAAACAATCTTATTACATCTAGATTTACACGTATCTTGTAAGCAAGACAAACAAAACTTACACAAAACAAACACTCCATCCGTCCCATAATATAAGGCATTTTGGCTATCTCACACAGTTTAAGAAAACCTAATAAATGAATTATTTTATAATATTTCAATGCAAAATATTGTATTGTTTTATGAGACTGACTAAAAATATTACATTGTTTACCGTGAAAGTGAAAACGATGCATTTAATATTGTATTGTTTTGTGACAAGAACTATATATTTTGGGACACTACTAAAAAGCCAAAAGACCTTATATTACGGGATGGAGGGAGTAGCATAATACATGCATAACGCCGGTGTTTGACTCATACATAGTTGAAAGAGAGGTTTAACCAAGTATTCAATGATACAACGCCATAGTGAAACACTATCAGGAGGCTATGAAGTGCAACATGGGTGATAGACTCAAGGTAATCGGACGGTACTATGCGTTTTTTTTTTATCTAGTACGTACCTCGGTTAATTGTCTTCACAGAGAAAGTAAAGCACACAAACCAAGTTCCTTTTACGTCTCTATAACCACCCAAATTATCACATAAAAGGCCAAATCCATAACAACACCAAACTTTCAAACCCTATCCCCATCTACTAAACAAAGCAAACAAAAAATCTCACATAAATCGCCATAAAATACATAATATTTGAAAATACTTCGTATAACACAGAATACATACTACTTTAGCAATTACTGACAAGATGCAACACATAACCCTAAAGTGAAAACCCATTTTCTTTAGATGATACGAAACATAAATATATACGGCTTTCATTGAGACTCGAATCCGAAATTTTCAGGCTTGAGGACCACAGTATTAAAAAATATTAAAAAATTGTCTACTTTTCACTCTTTTCACTCTGAAAGTTTTCTTTAACAGACAAACAATCCCCCAGCCCACTCCCCTACCCAACCCCACAAACCACATTACATTACATTGCGGCGGCTAGGGTTTTCAGTTTTCACAAATCAAAAATCATTCACTCCTTTCTCTCTCTTCCTTCAGACCCCCCTCTGAAAATTTTCACAGATCCGTATAATTAATCCCTGAAGAAAATGGGTTTAGGTCCAGATCAGTCTATCATCTAAACAACTAAAAAAAAGATAAAATCTTGGGTTTTTGTTTGGGTTGTGATTTTATATAATTAATTGAAATGGCGACTGTGAACCCATTTGATTTGCTGGGCACTGATGATACTGATGACCCATCGAAGCTTATCGCTGCTGCTCAGCAGCTCAAGGTTCCGTCCCAAACTAAGAAATCCCAATCTCCGGCTGCCACTCAGCCGCAGTCCAAGCCGGCGGCTAAGCTTCCGACCAAGCCTCTCCCTCCTGCTCAAGCTGGTATTGATTTCTTTTATGCTCACTCTTTTTGTTTTGTTTTTTTATTTATTTATATTTTAGAATATATATATATATCTATCGTTTAAATTCTTTTCAGCTCACTATTTACATTTTTCACATATACATGTTTGTTTGTGTGGATGGGGAGTGGGATTTGGGACATATACATCTATATATATATATGTGTATCATTGTATGTATATACATGTATATGTATATATATTTTTGGAATAACTGTGATTCACCACAATAGAGCTTGACTCAAGTGGTAAGTCAAGTGGTTAGTGGGGTTGAAAATGAAGAAAAAGTGTGTTTTTAGAATACCTGTGAGAGCATTTTTATCCTGGTTGGTTTGATTTGGAGGTTCACAAGTGATGTAGAGTTGGAGATTCACTTTGTAAAATGTTAAATAAGCTTGAAGTTAACGTTATATACTTATATGAGGCACAGGTCTTTTCAATGAGTGAAATGCAGTCGAACATTTTATTTCTTTGGAGCCATAGTTTTTGGTTCTGAATATTGGTGAATTTGGGTGGCATTTACATGGTGTATGCGGTCTAGACCAAAATCCCGAATATGGAATTGTTTTTACAGTTTTGAAACATTGTAAAATGTTTGATTGTAAGTTTTACGTGTTTTTTACGTCCTTGTTTTGTGGTTCTAATATGTCAGTGAAAGAGGCGAAAGAAGGTGGACGTGGAGGAGGCCGTGGTGGTGGACGTGGCTATGGACGTGGTGGTGCTGGATTCAACAGGGATTCAACTAACTCAGAGAATGCCTTTGGTAACAGAGACTTTTCTGGTGGTAGAGGTCCAGTTGATGAATCAGATGTTTCAAGATCCGGTGAAAGGCGAGGCGGCGGGTATGGTGGATCTCGTGGTTCCTTCCGTGGAGGTCGTAGAGGTGGTTTTAATGACGGGGAAGCAGGTGACGTTGAACAGCCTCGTCGGGTGTTTGAACGCCGCAGTGGCACAGGGCGTGGGTTCGTATTCTGTATTTTTGCTCCTAATATTTTCCTATATCCATTGAAAATGCATAACTGTTGCTATTGCAGTGTAATCTTCTGCTACCTCTGTCCCTAAATACGTTGTTTCAGAGGTTTCCAGAGTCTCAGACAGTAAAAAAGTTTATCAACGTCGTATATTTTAGTTTGTAAAGTCTGAAATGCCCTTTGAGTCTTTGACTTTCATTAATGCAAAGGTTTTGTTGGATAGATCGTACATGAAAAATTAGTGATCGATGAAGAAAAAACCTGAAAAAAATGCTATCTTGGTATTCTAAAACGACTCTTATTCAGTGACGATTTTTTGGGCTAAAACGATTTTTATTTAAAGACGAAGGTAGTATTTGTTTCTGTTCCCTTCTCTTTTTTACATTAACAATGATGTAATGAACGCTTTTTCTCACAGATACGAGATGAAACGTGAAGGAGCTGGTCGAGGTAACTGGGGATCTCCCACTGATGAGCTTTCTCAGTGAGTATTTCCATCATTCCATGTTCCTCTTCTGCATGCTATTACCCTAAATTTCATGACTTTTAGAATGTAAACTTGTTTTACATGGTTTTTAACATTGATCTTTCATGCATTCAGGGTTGAGGAAGTTACGAATGAAGTCGAGAAAATTCCTAGTGACGAGAAGCCGGATTCTGCAGAGGCGGATATAACCGAGGGAAATAAGGACACTCCTGCAAATGAAACTGAAGAGAAAGAACCAGAGGCTAAGGTAATTTTGGGCAATTTTCTGGTTATTTGTTAGTTCTTACAGAGAATATACTTATCCTTAATTTATGTAATTAGTTCCATAACAAAGATTAGAAAATATAAGTGAAACACGAAAAGGAGAGTAATTTGTGTCGTGCATATTTAATTGTTATTGTAATCTAATGGTAAATTTTTTGTTTTGTTCTGTAAATACTGAAGGAAATGACGCTTGAAGAATACGAGAAGGTTCTGGAAGAGAAGAGGAAAGCACTGCAATCACTTAAAACCGAAGAACGAAAGGTTGATGATAAAGCATTTGCATCCATGCAACCTCTTGCAAACAAGAAGAAAAACAGTGATGATATCTTCATCAAATTGGTAAAACTTTCATAACACACATTGTTCATTTGCCTCTCGGCTCCTTAACATAGGTCGTTTTTTATTATTATTTTTCATGCGGATTAATACTTGTCTATAATGCCTAATATGCCGTTTTGACCATCATTAACACGATATTTGTAAAGGAAAAGTGGGGTTAGATGGATATAAATTAGAGGTGGTATAATACCTAATATACCCTTTGACTATCATAGCTGCTGGTTTTTATCTAAAGTCTGTGTTTTTTTTAAAGGGTTCTGATAAGGACAAGAAGAAAGAACTTGCTGAGAAGGAAGAGAAAGCTAAGAAGGTAGCTTTTTATATATTCCTTTTGGCCATTTTTCTTATTGTCCGGATTCACACGAGACATTTTTGCCCTTTAGAGGCGGCACAACAACAACCAACTTATTGTGACAAATCACATCGTAAATCGACTTTGAAAAAGTCCGAGTTTGCATGCAGTAAGTGTATGCCACTATAAGTTGGGTATGGTGCTTTTGAAGACCCCTTTTTTTGAAGCAATAAACTATTGCGATTGTTACATTTTGGCGTCTTAACTTTTCTTTTTTAACAAACCTCCTTTAAACAATTTTTTTGGGGGTAATAAGTTAGCCCCTCATCTATGCATATTGGCCATTTCGATAAAACCGGGTTTTGATCCCCATTCACATCGGTGCCTAGTTCTTATTTTCAGGACATCAACCCGTCAAACAACAAACCATGGATTTCAAATCCTTGTTGATGATTTTTAAGTCCATTTTTTCCGTTGTTTGTTGCATTGAACTTCTTTAAACAAGAGCTACGTAATTGTTGGATTAAATAGTTAATTTTTTCATACTCTACGGGCCGATATAGATCATTTTTGAACTGTACAGAGGCCAATATGTTACAAAAGAACTTTAATTCGGGGCCAACTTGTTACATACACATTGATTAGGCGCCAAGTTGTTAAAAAACAAAAGTTAAGGGCTCAAAATGTTATTGTGATAGTGTTTACGGGCCTCCAATGTGTTTTGTTTTGCCTTATACTTGTTAACTGTTTTTATCCGTTCTTTTTAGGCTCTCAGTATCAATGAATTCTTGAAACCGGCTGAAGGCGAAAGGTATTACTCTCCTAGTGGTGGACGAGGAGGCCGTGGACGTGGTGGACGTGGCGGCAGTGGTGGTGGTGGTGGCAGGGGCTATGGAGGAGGAGGAAACTCAACGAGCAACGTGGAAGCTGCTCCATCCATTGAAGATCCTGGACAGTTCCCGACTTTGGGTGCCAAATGAGGTGATATTAACTTCAAAAAAGATGAATAATCAATCAATGAAAGGTTGCTTTTTTAATGTATGGACTTATTTGTAAATTTCTTGTTTACGCATGCCTTTCTTTCCTGTTCTTTTTTCTTGTGTTTTCTTCCCCTGTAACTCTTTCTCTCTCAGTTTCTACTACCGGATTTTGGGGGCATACGCGTAATTACAGACTCTTTTGACATTTTTACTCAGAAAAATTTGATCTTTGAAGTTGAGATACTGAAGTGTGTATCATCGCATAGCCAACTCTTTTTTGTTTTCATGCATTTCTTGCGTTTATCTCATCTATATACCATATAGCAAGTGATAAAACCGTGAAACAAAAGGAGTTTATTTTTTTTCGGGTTACATATAATACGCATGAATAATCTGGTCTTAATGATGGTCGTTTTTCGTCCATTGATGGAGGGCTTGCTGCTTTATCGAGACGTTAGATGATAGATGGTGTCTTTAACTTTAAGGTGGGGTCTGAAAGGGCCCATGTCCTTGTCCTGATGGGGGTGTCTTTAGTGTGGCTAAAGGGACGTTGTCCTTGGCGTTATTGGAAGACGAATGATGTTTTTTCGTTTTCTTTTTATTTGTTTTCTTTATGTGGGGTTGGGACTGACCCCGTCCTCATCGTGTGTTTAAGGTTGGCTTTGTTCAATGCCGTTTTCTATGGGTTGCTCACTTGGTCAGAACAAAATTCCTCGTAAGCCGAAAGCAATTACTTCTTACATCAGAAGGCGGTCATTGTTGAATCGAGTTGTTAAAAGCTCGTTGTGTTGATAAGGGTTTTCATTGACACAAGGGTCTCGATTGGAGAACTCTCTGACGGTCAAATCAATGAAACATAGATGCAAGGTGACCATAGGTTGGTTTAAACCATTGTTTCTTAAGTACTTGTGCTAAGAGTGACAACTATAATGAATATGGATGCTAGAATACAAGTGATTGTTATGTAAAAGTGAACATAACTTAATGTGTCTTTACCCGGTGTAGGAACCGAGTGTATTGACCTCGGGTTGCCTCCTCGGTTATAGTACTCAATGGTCCTTGAAAGATGGTACAATGCTATCTGATCCCTAGAGCACGAGTGCTAGGGGAGGTTAGATCCTTTGCCGTGTCCATTGCACAGAGGGGGTATTGTGACCATTGGGGGAGGCGGAAAATGGGAATTTCTTGCCCAAATTAAGAGAAAAACATCACAAAGCAATTTTTTTCACCGACTGCTATGTGTACAGCAGGTGATCCCAGATCGTGCTCAAGGGGATTGACAATGTGATATTGCTAACCACCTTCATAGCCTGCTGTGTATACAACAGGTGATCCCAGCTCGTGCTTAGGGGGATTGATAATGCAATATTGCGAACCTATGTCTTGCACAAGAGAGGTGAAAGTGTTGTTAATGATTAGACATGCATTCAGAAGAAAATGTGCAAGATATAGGTTGGGACAACGTCTTAGACGATGCTCGAGCTGGCTAGTGGATGATCGGGGCTTAATCATAAGGAGATCATGCCATGATAAAGAACAAGTCTAGAAGGTTTGTCAGGATCGATGCCTTTAATTCTTGTATATGTGACATTATTGTTACATATGGTCCTATAAAAAATGGCAGTTTACTTTTAAAGCACACCAGTGACATACGGCGACATTCGACCACAACATTTTTCTAAACTCCCATACCCGGGTTTTGTAGCGTCAGGTCTGACAGCTCTAACCGAGCCATAAATGATCTGGTTAACTACTTAGACCGTCGTCATCGTTTGTCTTAAAAGGGCTAATCCGAGTTGACAAAACATTTATGTCTCACACATATATAGCGGGTGAGAATTCTACAACTTTAACTACGTGTCACTTTACAATTTCTCACTTAAGCCGTTGGGTGAATTTACACCCTTTGCCTTGCTTGTTTAGGAGGAGTTAGAAGTTTTATGTACATCACATGTATAACCAACTTGACATACTAACTGACAAAATTATGGGACCCTATGATAGGCAAATAGTGTTTCTATATAATTTTCTGTACACGAATTATATAGGCGAGTTCTATTGGCAGCACGTAAATACTTCGACACCACATTTTACACACAAATTTTTATATGTAAAGGTCGTACCGAAAGTATCTACGTCGTGCCCATAGAACCCGTCATTATATTCGAGAGAAAAGTTCCTTTAACAAGCTGTTTTACACGGTTGGACAGAACTAAGTGTAGCATCTTGAAACTTTGAAAACATGCAGGCTGCTAAGGGCCAAGTGACAATAGGAAGAAAAAGAAAACTTGTTTTGGCCTCTCTATTATATGCATGCTTTATGCAGTACGACGTACGGATATTTCTGTCTGATATTATGCCCCGTATTTGATACATAAACTCCCGTAATTTTTTTTTCGTAATTTTCAAAATCGGATATGGGGTTCGGATAGTCACATCCATAACTTGGATACGTGAAATCAAGAATAATATTTAAAATTGAATACCAAAAATTAAAAGGACCGTTGAAATTCGATTTACTCCATAAATACGGGGATGACTTGTGGCTAGGGGTGAAAGGCCAACCAAGATCGGATATGGCTGGTTTTCCTCGAAATCTATTTGAGTAGAGCGTATGATGTTGATGACCCGAGGTAGAGCACTCAATAGGCTAGGGTGTCCACATTTCACCTTACCATGTATTTAAATATTTAATATTTCATCTTTATTGTTTTTTATGTATGATTCGGCCCTTATATTTTTATTATTTTATCAAAATGCCCTTCATACACGTATCATTTTTTTTTTTGCCATGGACGGAACCAGGGGCAGGCTAGGGTGGGCACAACCCATCGGTTTTTTATTTTCGATACATAAAAAAACGTTATATAATCCAGTCCAACACAGTTAGTTGTCTTAATCAAGCTCACCAAAACATGTATAAATATAGTCCATTAACCCACCCGACCATCAATTCTTGGTTCCCTCACTGATTTTTTTCCAAAAAAAAAAAAAAAAAAACCCTTAGATGCGTGTCTCATATATGGTATTCACGTATTTATAACCATACAATGTAGAAATCTAGACCCAAACTCATATAAGAGAAGAGGTCTCATATCCAAAACCTAGGTTATGAGGTGATGAAAGTCCATATCTTAATATGTTGTGTTACATAATCACAAGTTCCCAATGTGGGATACTTTAACACGCCCCCTCAAGTGTGGGCCTGGGGACTCTCAAGACCAACAAAGAGGCCCAACACTTGCACAATAAATGGGTGACTCTGATACCATGTAGAATATAGGCCCAAACCCATATAAGAGGAGGGTCTCATCCCCAAAACCTAGGTTATGAGCTGAGGGAAGACCATATCTTAATATGGTGGGTTACACAATCACTCCCAATGTGTTATACTTTAACATACAACCTAGTTTATGCATGTCATAATTGACCGGGAAAAATGCAAAATTGGTCCCATAACTTTAGAGTGGTATCAATTTTGGTCCATACGATTTCTACTTATCGATTCTGGTCCCGTAATTTAAAACTCATCAATTTCAGGACACTTAGTTTTCCCGACAAATACTCCGGCCAGTTTGCCATGTGGATGCTGACTGGACAATGTTGACTATGCAAATTTTGACATGTTGGACAGAACAAAAAATAAAATAAAAAGAAACAATCTCCAAATCAGAAAAACTCGTTCTCCATCTCCATTCCCAAATTCCTTTGAACCCTTGTCCAAAATCTTTGAAAACCTAACGCCATCCTCCCAAACTCAAATCACATTAATTCTTCTAATCGTCTAAGCCTTTTTCTTAAAAAAAAAGAAAAAATTCCTTCGTTTTTTTCTTTTCTGAATCTGACAAGGATGATGCGAAGGAAGAAGGAATTTTTTTTTTTTGAAAGTAGGATTCTTTAAATCTTCCGGTCCCTGGTGAGTGATTTTTATTTTCTGATAGTTTTGTTCATCGTTGTGAAGCTTTTGAAACTACTAGTAGTATGTCAATGGAGAAGATAAATTGCATGATTGCGACTGTTGTTTCAAAACTTTTTTTTTTGCTGTTGAACTATTTTTTTTTTTTTTTTGTTCTTGGATTTGGTAAATTCGAAGTGATGTTTTTTTTTTTTTTTTTTTTTTGGTTTAACAGCTCCAAATGATCATATGCGTTAACGAAAGAAAGTAATTTGATTTGGGGAGGGTTCAAAGGAATAAGTGGGGAAATGGAGATGCAGAACGTGGTTAATTTGGTGTTTGTGGCTTTTTATTGTATGTTATTTTTATTCTAGTTGTGTCCAACATGGCAACATTGGCCTAATCAGCATTGGTTAGTCAGCATCCAAGCGACAAACTGGCCGGAGTATTTGTTGGAAAATTTAACTGTCCTAAAATTGATGACTTTGTTTAAGTTACGGGACCAGAATCGATATATTAGAATCGTATAGCACCAAAATTGACACCACATAAAAATTATGGGACCAATTTTGTAATTTTCTCTAATTGACCATACTTAATTTTTAAGGATTTTTTCACTAATTAATGGATGTTAAAAGCACTCGTTTGAGCACCAAATATTCTTCGATTCAAACAAGACAATTTTCATTTATCGAATAAAATAATATTTTTTCTCTTACTTTTTCTCCCGCGTACACATTATTCGACATGAAATTAAATTCAATCCAAATAACATTTCAACATTCTAAATATATGAATTATTAAGTTAAATAAAACAACGTCCAAGCATATAATTCCCTTAATTATAGCCAAAAGGCAAGAGTCGACCATAACTAAAACCAATTAAGTAGTTCGACTTTACTGATAAGTGATTTGAAATTGATTAGGAAGGCCATATGTTCGAATCTCCTCTGAACCGTCATGTTAAAAAAACTATCGGCCAGCCTTACATCTGATTAAAAGTCGGACACTGCAAACACGACCCGGACCGAACTCCGAATCAGTCAGGTCAGTTGGTCCCGGATACGAGACTTCAAGCAAGAATTGACCATAACTATATGTCTTTGTTTTCGGATAATCGAATATTTATATAAAAATAACTAATACTAAAAATAACTGCCCCTTGACCTAACAACAAACCAAACTTGGCAAAAAAAAAATTGCTTTGAAGCTAATACAAATATAATTTTTTTTCCCTAAAAGAAAAAATATAAACCTTCCAAAAAAAAAGAAAAAATATAAAGGACTTATGTACCATGCTTAAACCTACCCTATTTGGTTAGATGATGCTTGGAATCTGAGTGTTAGGTGGGAAGTTAATATTTGAATATAAAAAGTAAGATATGGTGAAAGAAGCATCTTACTTTGCATGCACTTTTCACAATTTTTTTTTTGTTGTTGCCAAAACTAAGAGTAAATATAATAATTTGGATGTCATTTGCATTATGATAATGTATTTTTTTTGTTGTACATTACAATTCATGTCACACATCTTATGTAATGTGATGTATATGTCAACTTTGTTTTAGAAACTTCAATCATTTTATAGACAAGTATTCATTACGACTCAAATAACAACGTTATATCTGAGTTATATCAGAAAAAATTAAGTGACACCGTGAAATAATGTGGGGACCACCTGTAAAATTCTTTGGGGATAAAGTGTTGGTGAATTGAAGGCGTCAATTCCTTGAAAATTTGATTATTATTCAGTGGTCGATCTGACCCATACCTCGTAGGCGCAAGGTGAGAACTGACTTTGAAGGAAAAAAATCGGTTCTTGCTCCAGATCCAGACCCTAAGAGAAGTCGGTTCTAGGTTTCACAAGGTCGGTTTTACTATGGAGCACGAGTAGAATGAGTGTAGTGCAAATAAAAGGGAAAAAAAAAAAACATCCCACCTTTTAGAAGGAATCAAACCTTTTTAACTTCCGAGACAATTCTCAGACTATGAAAAATCAAAGAAAAAACCTCAACATATTAGGTAGACACGCATGATAGAAAAAAACAGAGTCACCAAATTAGTTTAATTTAAAAATTGTAATTTTAAAATAAAGAAATGAATTATAATTAAATAAATCTACCCTCAATCATGTTCACATGTTTCCCTATCATTCATGCATTATATATACTACTACTCAAAATCAAATCTTGCAATTGTGCATCTTCTTCATTACATTATTAAAACTATATACATTTTTTTTTTATTAAAACAAAGAAAAATGGCTGTTGTGGTTGCTCTCCTTTTCCTCCTCCTTGCATCTCCGGCGGCTTATGCCGTGGACCATATTGTCGGAGGTAGTGGCGGTTGGGGCCTTAGTGGCGATTACACCACTTGGGCTGCCGGAGAAAACTTCACCACCGGCGATAACCTCGGTGAGTCGGTTTTTTTTGTTTTGTTTTGTCGGTTTTTCTTATATAACCACACATACACACAATGAGACTCGAACCTAGTGTCTCGTGGTCTTGAAGCCTCAAAGCTAAACCGTTTGGGCAGCCTCCTCGGTTTATGTGTATTTACAATCTTCCTTCTGGAAAGATAAAAATATCTAATTCTTCTTTTTATTTTGTGTTTTTTAATACATATATATATTTTTAAGGATTGTTTTCAAATTTCATGCAAATAAGTAAATGTCCCTTAAATAAAAAACAAAAATCAATGCCTAGAATACCAAATTGCATGACTTTAAAATCCTGGGATCTCACTTAGAGAACACACAACACAAGCAATATATATATATATATATATATATATATATATATATATATATATATATATATATGTATCCAGATCTGTCTTAATGTTCTGCATGTTCTTTTGAGATCTAAGGTTGCTCTTAAACAATAGTAATCCAACTTGCATCTATCTAAGTCAAACCATTTAATTAGCCTAATGTTTCAAGATATCACTCATATAGACATACACCGATTCAATATATATATATATATATATATATATATATATATATATATATATATATATATATATATATATATATATATATATATATAACCTTTGCTTGGAAGTTACCAACTAATCACTGCATATGGTTATTGTTCTCCACCAGTTTTCAACTACGACAGCTCCCACGGTGTGGTCGGACTTAGCCAGGCGGACTACACCAGTTGCAATACCGGAAATGCCCTCAAGACCTTTACTACTTCCTCAGGGACATCAACTATTCCCCTAACCCAAGCCGGTCCTTTCTACTTTGCTTGCCCAACATTTAGTCACTGTGGTTCAGGGATGAAACTGGCAATCACTGTCCAAGCAGCTGGTGGTGGTTCCGGTAGCGGCACCACCACCCCGTCTACCCCGTCCGGTGGTGGTTCAGACGCTCCGACCACCCCCTCCACAACTACTTCTCCTTCTACCACTACTAAGCCTTCTAATAATGCAGCTGCTGGAAGTTTTGGTTTGATGCTTGGAGTTTCCGGCATAATGGTAGCCCTATTCGCATTCAACGTCTAGGCAAGAGGCAGTGCAATTTTATTTTGTAATTTGTAATTTGTAATTTGTAATGTATTTTAAAATTTGAGTTTATTTAAATAGGAGTTTGATGCATAAAAACATTCTGTTTATGCATGATCATAAAGGGTTTAATCAATTAACCCTATTTACCTAGTGTTATTACCTTATTTATCGCTGTAATTTTGTATCATTTATATAATGTTTTACCTTTACTCAATGAGATAAAATTATAGTTTCATGAAACTTACACGTCTATCATTCATTGTTATAAGATTACCCTTTAACCCCCAAGAAAAAAGAAGAAAAAAAAACTCCATTTAAGATTTTATTTATTTTTACGTTTTCAATCTAAAATGACACGTACCACACAACCAGTGTAGAAGGTATGACAAGCTCTAACTAATAGAAACTTGACACGTAATAAAATGGACTGATAAGATATAAAACGCACAGACAAGGGGTTAAAGTGTAAAAGGTGCGAAAACCGTAAAACAAAAGGGACTAAAAATATACGTATAGCTTACTCAATTTCTATTCAACGTTACAAGTTTAACATCAAACGGAAATATCTCCAAAAGTAATATATATATATATATATAACAAAATGTACTCAACAGCGGTCACCAGCAACTACCACCAAACATGACCGGGAAAAACTCGAGAAAATTCAAGGCACAACGTTTGTAAGAAGGTTGTATCAAATAGATGTAAAAGTCCATCTAAATCTACTCTCTTTCACACACACACACACTCTTCTACTACGTGAAAGAGGGTAGAACATTGTGCATCCACTCGGTACTTCCTACGGTGGTTGTATCATAAGAAAAAAAAAGGTTGTACCAAGTGGGTTCATTCTGTAGATCCCTTCCTATTCTCTTTCACACATACACACTCCTGCTATGTGAAAAGAGAGTAGAATATGTGCATTCAATTGGTAAAAACCTTCGTACAACAATTGTACCAAAAAAAAGCCGAGAATTTCTATGGTACAAAATGATTGTACAAAGGTTATACCATATAGAAGCATTATATTCAGCTGTCTTACACACTCCTACTATGTGAAAGAGAGTAGAACATGATGGATCGACTTTATACAACCTTCCTACAAGGGTTCTACCAGAAAGAACTCGACACAATTGTAAGATGTCCATCCATCTCCATTACCTTTTGCACGTACACACGCGTATAGTATGTAAAAGAGAGAACATGATGCATCAACTTAGTACAATCTTCCTACAACAGTTATATCATAAGAAAGTTTTTATGAACTCAAGTAGTTAGAGAGGGTTCTTACATGGGAGGTGGATTAGACCATCTTCTCTTCATTTCCGACTTCCATCTAACCTCTTTGAGTTTCCCATCAGTTCCATAATCTCTTTCCATAACAAGGTTTATTCCTTCTTCAGAATACCACCCAACTCCAATACATAGAATTCCGTCTTTGTTGACGTCAACATAAGCCGTGACGCCACCCGGGAGCCAGAGGACGGTGACATCTTGCAAGTCTAGAAACTCTTCCTCTTTAAAAGAGGATGCGATTTCAGGCAAGTGCCTATTCTTTAAGGTCTCTGTGCAGAGGTACACGTAAGGGGCGCTGTCGTTTTCCTCGGTTGTCATGGTCACATCATCGTGATAGATCGGTGTGGCGCTCATTTCAAATACCTTCCATGATCCGGTTAATTCTGATGGTTGAACTCTTTTCCTTTGCGAAAATGGCAGCAACTCGAAGTCCAAATTACTGGGAAAATCAAACAATTAGTTACTTACAACAGTTCCTCCTGCAATTAGTTACTAACATCTTTAAGGCTATCTAGTTTGATCAAATGACAAGAAGCACGACGTGCATATCATGAAATCTAGATATTTATAGAAAAAGAGAAAAATCAAACAAAACAGTACTACTATTCAAGATAAAGGAGAAACATACAGAAATTGCCACCATGACAACAGTACAACATGTCTACATAGAAAATATAGAGATATGATTAAATCATCACATAAATAAGACGGATTTTCCACGTATTAAAGAAGCTTTGTGCTTTCAACTTAAAGAAGTCCGATAGAGCTGTATTTCATTAAGCATCACCGAACAGCATCAGATAGTTAAAAGACCATAATTACAAATCCTAAATTACAGGAACTTGCAAAACTCAAAATTAAGGGCAGTGTGGAAGGTAATACCTGTCATCAGTAATATTAGCAGGACTGACCCACTGTTCTTCGTAAACAGCAACTCTCATTATTTGGATGTCCGATCCCCCGTTACCAAATTCTATAGTATGCACAATCCGCAATCTCTTATGGCAGCCTTTCACTAGACACTGTAAACATAAAAGAAAATCAAGAAAACCATAAATCACGGAAGCCAAAAGGCTACCTATCAGAGGCTGTACATCGGAATACTAATACATATAATGATGCAATACCAAAGAGATGGCTACGCAAAAGTGTAAATCTTGTTCCCAACTGAATTAACCACCAATTATGTCCCATATTGAAGCATAAGTTAATAATTAATATGTAAAGTATACAAAAGCCCCAAAACCAATGTGGTTCAAGCTTGCTTACACACTGATTGAAATTGGAGGCATTTTTAACAAAAAGATGTGGAGAAAACTTCATTCTTCTACTTTGTATTTTCACCCGAGCGGCATAAAAAAGTTTGCTTCTACAGAAATAATATGCATGGACCACGACTACCCACCTCAGGTTAATGCTTCAGATTCAAAATCATGATTTTGACGGAAACAGAAGGTGGACAACAGTGTAACACAGGTTAAGGAAAAAAATGGTTGTTCAGCACACAGAAGAACTATTACTGCCAAAAGATCATATTGTTACTTCTAAGGTACAGATTCATCTCGTTCTGAGCAAAACAACATCACACACTTAACAGGAAAAAGTTATGCATGGTAGCTTCTATTCTAAAAGAACGGCGCATTAAATCATATATTCATATAGCTATAAGAAGTTAGGTTTCTTACAGAAAAAATTACTAGCATGAGAAACAAATGAGATAGTGTAGCTTCATGGTCCATCTGGCTACCAACTTAGTATGATGGCTGTTGACACTCAAGAACATCAATTACACTAACGCGTGTATTTGAGTGAATATTTACAATGTTCGGTAAAATATTAAATAACATGTATTTGTAAAACAAACCAGATTCCATCATAACTAAGTTCACAATGAAACAGAATGCTCAGTAAATTACTTCAACATCAAGAGAAGGAGGTAGAGAGTGAAACACGAGATGTTTACAAACAATAGGCATCAAAATAAACAAGTTCAGACACACATACTTGTTCAAACTTAAAGGTTGGAGAAAGATAATACTTCGAGTCATCAGTTACAGAAACTGGGATATCAAGCGAGCCTCTTGAATATGATCCATCCTGCAAGATGATCATCAGCAAAACACACGATATATCTTAGTGAAGAAGTGCACATAACAGATTTATCATATGACATACTAACATTAAACAAACCCTACCTGCAGATAATGTATTTCCAGATAAGCATCAGGATTTAGTCGATTCATACGTTTGCATGAAGTGAAGAAGATGAAACAAAAAACAGAAAGGAGTTTATACCTCAAAGAAAACAAGCCCAGGCTCTAGTCCCAGTTGATCCTCTTCCATAATATCACTCTTCGCAAAATCAAAAGACTCAAAAGGGGGCAATTTATGACTTGCCCCTTTTGCACCAAAAGAAACACCAGCATGCTCAGATTGGTATTCACTTGGAAGTGATTTTTGAGCTTCACCTTCCGGATTCAGCGTGACCCAATTTATTTTCCTTTGGATTTGAGACTTCTGTTGGCCTGAATCAGATGGAACTACGTTGATATGCGCAAGAATATAACAATCAAACAAGTTCTGGTTCTTGCTCCCAACATCAATAGGCTCCATTTCAGCGGTGATAGGAGAAAAAACAGCTCCCACTCCTTTCCATATCCCACTAAGACTGCTAGCAAAGGTATTCCATGCAGGCAAAATAACAGGTTCCTAGAGAATGAACACCGTTTAGCAATTAATCTCACAACATTTCGCCATGTAGATGCTATTACCATAAACTGCAAAGAAATCTCTCGTTTGAGCAATTGATTATTGAACAAATTTGATATAAATGAGGAAGTAGCACCAATACGAGCATGATTATGCCTTTTCCACAACCAGGTCAAATCTCGACTCTGCTACGGTTGATCATGCATCTCATCACAGATCAAGCACTCAAGAGCTTGGATTATAGCTTTATAAGCACCAGAGAATGCTCAAAACTATCTATAGTAATAATAATATGGGAGTTATTTAGGACTAGATTTACTTCTCTAAAGTATAGGCACATATGACCAAGCTCGTTATCGAATTTGCACAAAACCTCAAATTAAAAGCATGAAAAGAGTAAAACACATATCAACCACTAAATGGAAATTGTCCAACTTCAAATTGAGCAGTGCACAGTCCTCTTTAGTGCTGTTAACGAGCAACATTGTTTGCAGGCAAACTCTGTTCGGCTCGTATAAACTCGTGTTTGTTTGCTTGCTTAAATAGACGTGCCAAAATCAAACAATTTGTCAAGCATGGATAGAAAACAAACAAACACGAGCTATGGTCACGAATAGTCGTTCAAGTTTGCAAGCACATATATACTCAATTTCCTTCTAATATAAACCTAACTAAATGAGTCAAGCTTGAACAAACGCTTGTTTGTTTGTAAATGAGTCAAACAAGAACAAATGCCCCCACGAGCGCACAGGCGCTCGTTTGTTTGACGTAAATGAGCCAAGCAGAATCTTGAGCTCAAAACTAAACGAGCAAAAAGCCTGAACAGACATTTCAGCTTGTTTACTCAACAAATTCGTATACTAAACGAGCACAAATACAAACATTTTTATTAGGCTCGGTTTGGGTACAACACTACTCCTCTTGCCCTTGTTTTGCCTCTTCTAAAACGATTATATCAAAGCTTCTTCCTGTAGAAAATCTAGGCCCAAACCCATATAAGAGGAAGGCCACATCCCCAAAACTTAGGTCGTGAGGTGAGGGAAGTTCATCTCTTAATATGGTGGGTGATACAATAGCAAGTGCCCAATGTCGAACAACTTTAACACGCCCCCTCAAGTGTGGGCCGGGCACACAAGGCCAACAAAGAGGCCAACACTTGAACAATAAAGGGGTGGCTCTGATACCACGTAGAAAACATAGGCCCAAACCCATATAAGAGGAGGGGCCTCATCCCCAAAACCTAGGTTGTGAGGTGAGGAAAGTCCATCTCTTAATATGGTGGGTGACACAAAAGCAAGTGCCAAACGTGGGACATTTAACACTTCCAAATGACAGATTCACAAAATTTTCATATATTATCCTATTGAATTGCATTCTACCTCAAATGAAGCAAAATTAACCGTAAATTCCACATAACTACAATGAATTTATCTAATAACCCGAAGAAAAACAAAATACACATACAAAATCAAAGCAGTGTGAATGTACCTGAGTTTGCAAAACGGTTTCCACATCCATTAACATAGCACCAGACACCAAAACCCTAGGATCACTGTCTACTTTCCCCGTCACTTTTCTGACTCCTCCTCCTCCTCTCTTCTTCTTTTTCCGCTTCACTATCTTCTCTTTTTCCTTCTCCGCCATCGCCAATTCGTTATCCACACTCCACACATTGTCCTTCCCTCCTTTCAACTTCACTCCTCCATTATCATGATTCGACTGCCGATTTTTACAGCAAATTATAGGGCGATAACTGCCGGAATTCAATCTACGAAGAGATAATGGAAACGAAAAAGAAGATTGAGAATTGCAGAGGTGGTTTTCTGTGAACCATTTGATGGTTCTACAAGCGTCTAGACATGGAGATTGCATTTCTTAGCTATCTGAGAGGTGTTTCTGTGTGACGCGGTAAGATTTTAAATTAAATTTCATTATAAAACGTCTAATACATCCAGAGAATTGATGAAAAAATGAAAATAAAAGGAGGATTAGGAGTGCAAACGATTCGAGTCGAATCAAAAATTAATTATCGAGTCGAATTTGTTCGAGTAAGGAAAAAATTAGCTCGTGATTGACTCGATTATATTTGACAAAATTTTAGACAAAATTGAACTTGAACTCGAGCAGCTCGAGAAAAATGTTAAACATTATTATGTTCGAGTTCGGCTCTTTAATAAATACTCACTCAGTTTTTTTTAATTGTCACATTTGATGTCCAGGTTCATTTAAAAATGACTAACCTTAAGCTAAAAAATGACCAGGTTCATCCAAAAAATGACATCAAATGTGACAGTTAAAAAAATGGAGGGAGTATAAGAGAATAAATTTTAATATAACATAACTAGGGGTGTAAAACGAGTCGAACCGATCATGAGCATAAATGAAATGATAGTTGTCAGTAAGGTGACTTAAACTCTACATTTTTGGTGGAACCAATCTGAAGACTCAGCTGAGTGATGGTCAGCTGAGAAGTGTATTCAATTCTGTGCATCAGTAGGGTGGAGTCTCTGCGAGCTTCGTCGACGGGGTGACTATCGGCGGGGTGATAGTCCGTACGAGTCCGGAATACGAGCAGGTCCCACATCCGTTAATTCGTTATGTGACGGCCTATACGGTGTCATTAAAAGGAGGACACGTGTAGGGGTATTTATGGTGCATCGACAAAGATTCCGGCGGCTAGGGTTTAGGGATTTGTGCCTATAAATACGATTGTTGTCTCATTATCCGAGTGTGTTGAAATCGTAAAATTCGGTGCATAATAAAATATCTCTTTTTCGCCCGTGGTTTTTTACCTCTCCCACTGAGAGGTTTTCCACGTTAAATCTGTGTTCTTCTTGTTTCTGTTATCTCCTTTGATTGTTTATGTTTGATTGCTTCTGTTTCTGTTTCTTGTATCTGAAGTTATCTCCATCCGTTTTATAACAATAGTGAAGTAAAAAATGATAGTGAATTGTGGTGGAAATGAGGTAGAAATGAGTCTAAAAGAGTAGAATATTGATCTAAAATGGAACTTGGTATTATTTTACATAAACATATTAGACATATCAACATTTCAATAAACAAATGTTATCCATTCAAATCAGCGAGGTCGGTCATTAGAGCCAATTGCAAAGCTCCGCTTGTACGCTTGTATGAGGCTCATCCTGACCGTATAATGACTTATTTCATTAAATGCATATTCCATCATGAGTTTTACCATACTGGAAGGAAAGCCGGAATTGGGAGGTTTATCAAGCAACACAGTAAGAAACCCATGCGAGGTAAATGCTCTAACGATTGAAAATGATAGTGGTGACGATGTGTATGTTAGACTTGATAGACCGGTTGAGGTGGATCAAGAAGTGGTAAAGGTAAAGAGAAGAAATAATCGGATGTTGAAAACGGGAAGGATGATGACTTTATGGATAAATGTTCAGTTGAGATCAAGAAAGACGAGGATGATTTTGAGGAAGTGGTAGAAATCCCTAATCTCGACGAAGGAAAGGCGGAATCGAGCATTTGGGGTTGATAAATGATTTTAATTATGATTTTAAGTGATTGAATATCAATGATGTTTATTTAAGTTAATTATATTGTTCAAGGATGATTATTATAGAAACTGAAAAATCGGATTAATTGATTATCGGATTGAAAATTGAAAGACTACAGTTTTATAATCGGTTTTTTATTGTTAAAAAATCAAACCGTAAAATCTGTTCGGTTTCCGGTTTTAATAAAATAAATAGGTATTCCTCGTATGATAAACGTCTGATGGTTGATCTTAGCCTTTGATCTGCGACATGCTAATAACTTTTCTCAAGACCTAGCTGCTATATAAATTCAATATATAAATGGAATGATAGTGAAGTAAAAAAGATAGTGAACTGTGGTAGAAATGAGTCGAAAAGAGTAGAATAAGGATCTAAATTGGAACTTGGTATTATTTTACATAAACATACTAGACATATCAACATTTCAGAAAACAAATGTTATCCATTCAAATCAGCGATGTCGGTCATTAGAGCCAACTGCAGAGCTCCTTTTGTACGCTTGTATGAGGCTCATCCTGACCATATAACTTATTTCATTAAATGTATATTCCATCATTAGTTTTACCATACTAAAAGGAAAGCCGGAAACGGGAGGTTTGGCAAGCAACACGGTAAGGAAGCCAAGCGAGGTAAATGCTCTAACGATTGAAAATGATAGTGGTGACGATGAGTATGTTAGACTTGATAGACCGGTTGAGGTGGATAAAGAAGTGGTAAGGGTAAAGCGAAGAAAGAATCGGATGCTGAAAACGGGAAGGATGATGACTTTATGGATAAATGTTCAGTTGAGATCAAGAAACACGAGGATGATTTTGAGGAAGTGGTAGAAATCCCTAATCTCATCGAATGAAAGGCGGAATCGAGCATTTGGGGTTGATAAATGATTTTAATTATGATTTTAAGTTATTGAATATCAATGATGTTTATTTAAGTTAATTATAGTGTTCAAAATGATTATTATAGAAATTGAAAAACCGGATTAATTGATTGAACTGGATGAAACCGGATTGAAAAAATGACAAACTGCAGTTTTAAAATCTTTTTTTTATTGTTAAGAAACCGGACCGTAAAATCTTTTCGGTTTCCGATTTTAAAGAAATAAATTGGTATTTCACGTATGAAAAACGTCTGATGGTTGAGCTTAGCCTTTGATCTACGACATTCTAATAAGTTTTCTCTAGACCTAGCTACTATAGAAATTCAATCTATAAATGGAATGATAGTGAAGTATAAATGATAGTGAACTGTGGTAGAAATGAATAGAAATGAGTCGAAAAGAGTAGAATATGGATCTAAAGTGGAACTTTGGTATTATTTTACATAAACATACTAGACATATCAACATTTCACAAAACAAATGTTATCCGTTCAAATCAGCGATGTCGGTCATTAGAGTCAACTGCAGAGCTTTGCTTGTACGCTTGTATGAGGCATATCCTAACCGTATAATGACTTATTTCATTAAATGCATGTTCTATCATCAGTTTTACCATACTGGAAGGAAAGCTTGAATCGGGAGGTTTGGCCAGCAACACGGTACGAAGCCCATGCGAGGTAAATGCTCTAACGATTGAAAATGATAGTGGTGACGACGAGTATGTTATACTTGATAGACCGGTTGAGGTGGATCAAGAAGTGGTAAAGGTAAAGAGAAGAAAGAATCGGTTGTTGAAAATGGGAATGATGACAACTTTATGGATACAGGTTCAGTTGAGATCAAGAAACACAAGGATGATTTTGAGGATCTGGTAGAAATCCCTAATCTCGTCGAAGGAAAGGCGGAATCGAGCATTTGGGGTTGATAAATGATTTTAATTATGATTTTAAGTGATTGAATATCAATGATGTTTATTTAAGTTTTTTCTTTGGTAACGGGTTCGAATTCATGTTTTCTTCTGATTAACGAGAGTTAAAATTTGAGTTTTTATCTGGTAACGAGTTGTCCTTGCAGAAAAAAAATGCTTTTTTCCCTGATAACGAGTTGACATCGCCGGAAATTTGTGTTTTCCCTTTATAACGAGTAGAAATTTGTGTTTTTTCTTTGGTAATGAGTTCGGATTCATGTTCTTCTTATTAACGAGTTCAAATTTGTGTTTTTCTATGGTAACGAGTTGTCCTCGCCGAAAAAATGTTTTTTTCCCTGATAACAAGTTGTCATCACTGGAAATTTAAGTTTTCTCTTTATAACGAGTTGAAATTTGTGTTTTTTCTTTGGTAACGGGTTCGAATTCATGTTTTCTTCTGATGAACGAGTTCAAATTTGAGTTTTTATCTGGTAACGAGTTGTCCTTGCAGAAAAAATGTTTTTTTTTTCCCTGATAAAGAGTTGACATCGCCGGAAATTAGTGTTTTCCCTTTATAACGAGTAGAAATTTATGTTTTTTCTTTGGTAACGAGTTCAAATTCATGTTTTCTTCTTATTAACGAGTTCGAATTTGTGTTTTTCTAGGGCAACGAGTTGTCCTAGCAGAAAAAATGTTTTTATCCATGATAACGAGTTGACCGCCGGAAATTTGTGTTTTCCCTTTATAACGAGTAGAAAATTTGTGTTTTTTCTTTGGTAACGAGTTCGAATTCATGTTTTCTCCTTATTAACGTGTTTAAATTTGTGTTTTTCTCAGGTAACGAGTTGTCCTTGCAAGAAAAAAGGGTTTTCCCTGATAACGAGTTGACATCGCCGGAAATTTGTGTTTTCCTTTTATAACGAGTAGAAATTTGTGTTTTTTCTTTGGTAAAGAGTTCGAATTCATGTTTTCTTCTTATTAACGAGTTCAAATTTGTGTTTTTCTCTGGTAACGAGTTGTCCTTGCAGAAAATAAGGTTTTTCCCCTAATAATGAGTTGACATCGCTGGAAGTTTGTGTTTTCTCTTTATGACGAGTAGAAATTTGTGCTTTTTTCTTTGGTAACAAGTTCGAATTCATGTTTTCTTCTTATTAACGAGTTCAAATTTGTGTTTTTCACTGGTAACGAGTTGTCCTTGCAGAAAAAATATTTTTTTCCCTGATAACGAGTTGACATCGCCGGAAATTTGTGTTTTTTCTTTGGTAACGAGTTCGAATTCATGTTTTCTTCTTATTAACGAGTTCAAATTTGTGTTTTTCTCTGGTAACCAGTTGTCCTTGCAGAAAAAATGTTTATTTCTCTGATAACGAGTTGACATCGCCAGAAATTTGTGTTTTCCCTTTATAACGAGTAGAAATTTGTGTTTTTTCTTTAGTAACGAGTTCGATTTCAGGTTTTCTTCTTATTAACGAGTTCAAATTTGTGTTTTTCTCTGGTAACGAGTTGCTGCAAGAAAAAATGGTTTTTTCCTGGATAACGAGTTGACATCACCGGAAATTTCTGTTTTCCCTTTATAACGAGTAGAAATTTGTGTTTTTTCTTTGGTAACGAGTTCGAATTCATATTTCTTCTTATGAACGAGTTTAAATTTGTGTTTTTCTATGGTAATGAGTTGTCCTTGCCGAAAAATATTTTTTCCCTGTTAACGAGTTGACATCACCGGAAATTTGTGTTTTCTCTTTATAACGAGTTGAAATTTGTGTTTTTTCTTTGGCAACGAGTTCGAATTCATGTTTTCTTCTTATTAACGAGTTCAAATTTGAGTTTTTCTCTGGTAACGAGTTGTCCATGTTGAAAAAATGTTTTTTCCCTGATAACGAGTTGACATCGCCGGAAATTTGTGTTTTCCCTTTATAACGAATAGAAATTTGTGTTTTTTCGTTGATAACGAGTTTGAATTCATGTTTTCTTCTTATTAACGAGTTCAAATTTTTGTTTTTCTCTGGTAACGAGTTGTCCTGCAGAAAAAATGGTTTTTTCCCGGATAACGAGTTGACATCGCCGGAAATTTGTGTTTTCCCTTTATAACGAGTAGAAATTTGTGTTTTTCCTTTGGTAACAAGTTCGAATTCATGTTTTATTCTTATTAACGAGTTCAAATTTGTGTTTTACTTTGGTAACGAGTTGTCCTTGCAGAAAAAAGATTTTCCCCTGATAACGAGTTCATCGTCGGAAATTTGTGTTTTCTTTTTATTACGAGTAGAAATTTGTGTTTTTTCTTTCGTAACGAGTTCGAATTCATGTTTTCTTCTTATTAACGAGTTCAAATTTGTGTTTTTCTCTGGTAACGAGTTGTCCTTGCAGAAAAAATATTTTTTTCCCTGATAACGAGTTGACATCGCCGGAAATTTGTGTTTTCCCTTTATAACGAGTAGAAATTTGTGTTTTTTCTTTCGTAAGGAGTTTGAATTCATGTTTTCTTCTAATTAATGAGTTCAAATTTGTGTTTTTATATGGTAACGAGTTGTCCTTGCAGAAAAAATGTTTATTTCTCTGATAACGAGTTGACATCGCCGGAAATTAGTGTTTTCCCTTTATGACGAGTAGAAATTTCTGCTTTTTTCTTTGGTAACGAGTTCGATTTCATGTTTTCTTCTTATTAACGAGTTCAAATTTGTGTTTTTCACTGTTAACGAGTTGTCCTTGCAGAAAAAATATTTTTTTCCCCTGATAATTAACGAGTTGACATCGCCGGAAATTTGTGTTTTTTCTTTGGTAACGAGTTCGAATTCATGTTTTCTTCTTATTAACGAGTTCAAATTTGTGTTTTTCTCTGGTAACCAGTTGTCCTTGCATAAAAAATGTTTAATTCTCTGATAACGATTTGACATCGCCGGAAATTTGTGTTTTCCCTTCATAACGAGTTGAAATTTGTATTTTTTCTTTGGTAACGAGTTCGAATTCATGTTGTCTTTTTATTAACGAGTTCAAATTTGTGTTTTTCTCTAGTAACGAGTTTTCCTTGCAGATAAAATGGTTTTTTCCCAGATAAAGAGTTGACATCGCCGGAAATTTGTGTTTTCCCTTTATAACGAGTAGAAATTTGTGTTTTTTCTTTGGTAACGAGTTCGAATTCATGTTTTCTTCTTATGAACGAGTTCAAATTTGTGTTTTTCTTTGGTAATGAGTTGTCCTTGCCGAAAAAATGTTTTTTTCCCTGATAACGAGTTGACATCGCCGGAAATTTGTGTTTTTTCTTTGGTAACGAGTTCGAATTCATATTTTCTTCTTATTAACGAGTTCAAATTTGTGTTTTACTCTGGTAACGAGTTGTCCTTGCAGAAAAAAAGGTTTTTCCCCAAATAACGAGTTCATCGCCGGAAATTTGGGTTTTCTTTTTATAACGAGTAGAAATTTGTGTTTTTTCTTTCGTAACGAGTTCGAATTCATGTTTTCTTCTTATTAACGAGTTCAAATTTGTGTTTTTCTCTGGTAACGAGTTGTCCTTGTAGAAAACATATTTTTTTCCCTGATACGAGTTGACATCGCCGGAAATTTGTGTTTTCCCTTTATAACGATTATAAATTTGTGTTTTTTCTTTGGTAAGGAGTTCGAATTCATGTTTTCTTCTTATTAACGAGTTCAAATTTGTGTTTTTGTATGGTAACGAGTTGTCCTTGCAGAAAAATGTTTATTTCTCTGATAACGAGTTGACATCGCCGGAAATTTGTGTTTTCCCTTGATAACGAGTTGAAATTTGTATTTTTTCTTTGGTAACGAGTTCGAATTCATGTTTTCTTTTTATTAACGAGTTCAAATTTGTGTTTTTCTCTAGTAACGTGTTGTCCTTGCAGATAAAATGGTTTTTTCCCGGATAAAGAGTTGACATCGCCGGAAATTTGTGTTTTCCCTTTATAACGAGTAGAAATTTGTGTTTTTTCTTTGGTAACGAGTTCGAATTCATGTTTTCATCTTATTAACGAGTTCAAATTTGTGTTTTCTATGGTAATGAGTTGTCCTTGCCGAAAAAAATGTTTTTTTTCCCTAATAATGAGTTGACATCGCTGGAAATTTGTGTTTTCTCTTTATAACGAGTTGAAATTTGTGTTTTTTCTTTGGTAACGAGTTCGAATTCATGTTTTATTCTTATTAACGAGTTCAAATTTGTGTTCTCTCTGGTAACGAGTTGTCCTTGCTGAAAAATGTTTTTTTTCCTGATAACGAGTTGACATCGCCGGAAATATGTGTTTTTTCCCTTTACAACGAGTAGAAATTTGTGTTTTTTCTTTGGTAACGAGTTCGAATTCATGTTTTCTTCGTATTAACGAGTTCAGATTTGTGTTTTTCTCTGGTAACGAGTTGTCCTACTGAAAAAAATGGTTTTTTCCCGATAACGAGGTGACATCGCCGGAAATTTGTGTTTTCCCTTTGTAACGAGTAGAAATTTGTGTTTTTCCTTTGGTAACGAGTTCGGATTCATGTTTTCTTCTTATTAACGAGTTCAAATTTGTGTTTTACTATGGTAACGAGTTGTCCTTGCACAAAAAAGGGTTTTCCCCAAATAACGAGTTCATCGCCGGAAATTTGGGTTTTCTTTTTATAACGAGTAGAAATTTGTGTTTTTTCTTTCGTAACGAGTTCGAATTCATGTTTTCTTCTTATTAACGAGTTCAAATTTGTGTTTTTCTCTGGTAACGATTTGTCCTTGTAGAAAAAAATATTTTTTTCCCTGATACGAGTTGACATCGCCGGAAATTTTTGTTTTCCCTTTATAACGAGTATAAATTTGTGTTTTTTCTTTGGTAAGGAGTTCGAATTCATGTTTTCTTCGTATTAACGAGTTCAAATTTGTGTTTTTCTCTGGTAACGAGTTGTCCTGCAGAAAAAATGGTTTTTTCCCGGATAACGAGTTGACATCGCCGGAAATTTGTGTTTTCCCTTTGTAACGAGTAGAAATTTGTGTTTTTCCTTTGGTAACGAGTTCGGATTCATATTTTCTTCTTATTAACGAGTTCAAATTTGTGTTTTACTCTGGTAACTAGTTGTCCTTGCAGAAAAAATGTTTTTCCCCAAATAACGAGTTCATCGCGGGAAATTTGGGTTTTCTTTTTATAACGAGTAGAAATTTGTGGTTTTTCTTTCGTAACGAGTTCGAATTCATGTTTTCTTCTTATTAACGAGTTCAAATTTGTGTTTTTCTCTGGTAACGAGTTGTCCTTGCAGAAAAAATATTTTTTTCCCTGATACGAGTTGACATCGCCGGAAATTTGTGTTTTCCCTTTATAACGAGTAGAAATTTGTGTTTTTTCTTTGGTAAGGAGTTCGAATTCATGTTTTCTTCTTATTAACGAGTTAAATTTGTGTTTTCCTATGGTAACGAGTTGTCCTTGTAGAAAAATGTTTATTTCTCTGCTAACGAGTTGACATCGCCGGAAATTTGTGTTTTCCCTTTATAACGAGTTGAAATTTGTATTTTTTCTTTGGTAACGAGTTCGAATTCATGTTTTCTTTTTATTAACGAGTTCAAATTTGTGTTTTTCTCTAGTAACGAGTTGTCCTTGCAGATAAAATGGTTTTTTCCCGGATAAAGAGTTGACATTACCGGAAATTTGTGTTTTCTCTTTATAACAAGTAGAAATTTATGTTTTTTCTTTGGTAACGAGTTCGAATTCATGTTTTCATCTTATTAACGAGTTCAAATTTGTGTTTTCTATGGTAATGAGTTGTCCTTGCCGAAAAAATGTTTTTTTCCCTGATAATGAGTTGACATCGCTAGAAATTTGTGTTTTCTCTTTATAACGAGTTGAAATTTGTGTTTTTTCTTTGGTAACGAGTTCGAATTCATGTTTTATTCTTATTAACGAGTTCAAATTTGTGTCCTCTCTGGTAACGAGTTGTCCTTGCTGAAAAAATGACTTTTTCCCTGATAACGAGTTGACATCGTCGGAAATATGTGTTTTTTCCCTTTACAACGAGTAGAAATTTGTGTTTTTTCTTTGGTAACGAGTTCGAATTCATGTTTTCTTCGTATTAACGAGTTCAAATTTGTGTTTTTCTCTGGTAACGAGTTGTCCTGCAGAAAAAATGGTTTTTTCCCGGATAACGAGTTGACATCGCCGGAAATTTGTGTTTTCCCTTTGTAACGAGTAGAAATTTGTGTTTTTCCTTTGGTAACGAGTTCGGATTCATATTTTCTTCTTATTAACGAGTTCAAATTTGTGTTTTACTCTGGTAACGAGTTGTCCTTGCAGAAAAAAGGTTTTTCCTTAAATAACGAGTTCATCGCCGGAAATTTGGGTTTTCTTTTTATAACGAGTAGAAATTTGTGTTTTTTCTTTCGTAACGAGTTCGAATTCATGTTTTCTTCTTATTAACGAGTTCAAATTTGTGTTTTTCTCTGGTAACGAGTTGTCCTTACAGAAAAAATATTTTTTTCCCTGATACGAGTTGACATCGCCGGAAATTTGTGTTTTCCCTTTATAACGAGTAGAAATTTGTGTTTTTTCTTTCGTAAGGAGTTCGAATTCATGTTTTCTTCTTATTAACGAGTTCAAATTTGTGTTTTTCTATGGTAACGAGTTGTCTTTGCAGAAAAATGTTTATTTCTCTGATAACGAGTTGATATCGCCGGAAATTTGTGTTTTCCCTTTATAACGAGTTGAAATTTGTATTTTTTTCTTTGGTAACGAGTTCGAATTCATGTTTTCTTTTTATTAACGAGTTCAAATTTGTGTTTTTCTCTAGTAACGAGTTGTCCTTGCAGATGAAATGGTTTTGTCCCGGATAAAGAGTTGACATCACCGGAAATTTGTGTTTTCCCTTTATAACAAGTAGAAATTTGTGTTTTTTCTTTGGTAACGAGTTCGAATTCATGTTTTCATCTTATTAACGAGTTCAAATTTGTGTTTTCTATGGTAATGAGTTGTCCTTGCCGAAAAAATGTTTTTTTCCCTGATAATTAGTTGACATCGCTGGGAATTTGTGTTTTCTCTTTATAACGAGTTGAAATTTGTGTTTTTTCTTTGGTAACGAGTTCGAATTCATGTTTTATTCTTATTAACGAGTTCAAATTTGTGTTCTCTCTGGTAACGAGTTGTCCTTGTTGAAAAAATGTCTTTTTCCCTGATAACGAGTTGACATCGTCGGAAATATGTGTTTTTTTCCCTTTACAACGAGTAGAAATTTGTGTTTTTTCTTTGGTAACGAGTTCGAATTCATGTTTTCTTCGTATTAACGAGTTCAAATTTGTGTTTTTCTCTGGTAACGAGTTGTCCTGCAGAAAAAATGGTTTTTTCCCTGATAACGAGTTGACATCACCAGAAATTTGTGTTTTCCCTTTGTAACGAGTAGAAATTTATGTTTTTTCATTGGTAACGAGTTCGAATTCATGTTTTCTTCTTATTAACGAGTTCAAATTTGTGTTTTTCTCTGGTAACGAGTTGTCCTTGCAGAGAAAATATTTTTTTCCCTAATACGAGTTGACATCGCCGGAATTTTGTGTTTTCCCTTTATAACGAGTAGAAATTTGTGTTTTTTCTTTGGTAAGGAGTTCGAATTCATGTTTTCTTCTTATTAACGAGTTCAATTTGTGTTTTTCTATGGTAACGAGTTGTCCTTGCAGAAAAATGTTTATTTCTCTGATAACGAGTTGACATCGCCGGAAATTTGTGTTTTCCCTTCATAACGAGTTGAAATTTGTATTTTTTCTTTGGTAACGAGTTCGAATTCATGTTTTCTTTTTATTAACGAGTTCAAATTTGTGTTGTTCTCTAGTAACGTGTTGTCCTTGCAGAAAAAATGCTTATTTCTCTGATAACGAGTTGACATCGCCGGAAATTTGTGTTTTCCCTTTATAACGAGTTGAAATTTGAATTTCTTCTTTGGTAACGAGTTTGAATTCATGTTTTCTTCTTATTAACGTGTTCTAATTTGTGTTTTTCTTTGGTAACGAGTTGTCTTTGCAAAAAAAAATGTTTTTTTCTCTGATAACGAGTTGACATCGCCGGAAATTTGTCTTTTCCCTTTATATCAAGTTGAATTTTTTTTTTTAGGTAAGAAGTTGTCCTTGCAGAAAAAATTGTTTTTTCCCGGACAACGAGTTGACATCGCGGGAAATTTGTGTTTTCCCTTTATAACGAGTAGAAATTTGTGTTTTTTCTTTGGTAACGAATTCGAATTAATGTTTTCTTCTTATTAACGAGTTCAAAATAATTTGTGATTTTCTATGGTAAATAGTTGTCCATGCAGAAGAAATGTTTTTTTCCCTGATAACGAGTGACATCGCCGAAAATTTGTGTTTTCTCTTTATAACGAGTTGAAATTTGTGTTTTTTCTTTGGTAACGAGTTCGAAATCATGTTTGCTTCTTATTAACGAGTTCAAATTTGTGTTTTTTTCCGGTAACAAGTTGTCCTTGTAGAAAAATAATCTTTTTCCCAGATAACGAGTTGACATCGCCGGAAATTTGTGTATTTCTTTTATAACGGGTAGAAATTTGTGTTTTTTCTTTGGTAACGAGTTCGAATTCATGTTTTCATCTTATTAACTAGTTTAAAATTAGTGTTTTTCTCTGGTAACAAGTTGTCATAGCAGAAAAAATGTTTTTCCCTTGATAACGAGTTGACATCGCCGGAAATTTGTGTTTTCCCTTTATAACGAGTAGAAATTTGTGTGTTTCTTTGGTAACGAGTTCGAATTCATGTTTTCTTCTTATTGACGAGTTAAAACTTGTGTTTTTCGCTGGTAACGAGTTGTCCTTGCAGAAAAAATAGTTTTTTCCCTGATAACGAGTTGACATCGCCGGAAATTTGGGTTTTCCCTTTATAACGAGTAGAAATTTGTGTTTTTTCTTTGGTAATGAGTTCGAATTCATGTTTTCTTCTTATTAACGAGTTTAAATTTGTGTTTTTCTCTGGTAACGAGTGGTCCTTGCAGAAAAAAAGTATTTTTCCAGGATAACGAGTTGACATCGCCGCAAATTTGTGTTTTCCTTTTATAACGAGAAGAAATTTGTGTTTTTTCTTTGGTAACGGGTTCGAATTCATGATTTTTACTTATTAACGAGTTCAAATTTATGTTTTTCTCTGGTAACAAGTTGTCCTTGCTGATTTTTGTTTTCCTTTTATAATGAGAAGAAATTTGTGTTTTTTCTTTGGTAACGGGTTCGAATTCATGATTTTTACTTATTAACGAGTTCAAATTTGTGTTTTTCTCTGGTAACGAGTTGTCCTTGCAGAAGAAAAATGTTTTTTCTCTGATAACGAGTTGACATCGCCGGAAATTTGAGTTTTCTCTTTATAATGAGTAGAAATTTGTGTTTTTCATTGCTAACGAGTTCGAATTCATGTCTTCTTCCTATTAACGAGTTCAAATTTTTATTTTTCTCTGGTAACGAGTTGTCCCTGTAGAAAAAAAATATTTTTTTCCCTGATAACGAGTTGACATCGCGGGAAATTTGTTATTTCCCTTAGTAAGGAGTAGAAATTTGTGTTTTTTATTTGGTAACGAGTTCGAATTAATGTTTTCTTCTTCTTAACGAGTTCAAATTTGTGATTTTCTATGGTAAATAGTTGTCCATGCCTAAAAAATGTTTTTTTCCCTGATAACGAGTTGACATCGCCGAAAATTTGTGTTTTCTCTTTATAACGAGTTGAAATTTGTGTTTTTTCTTTGGTAACGAGTTCGAATTCATGTTTGCTTCTTATTAACGAGTTCAAATTTTTGTTTTTCTCTGGTAACGAGTTGTCCTTGTAGAAAAAAGGTTTTTCCCAGATAACGAGTTGACATCGCCGGAAATTTGTGTTTTTCTTTTATAACGAGTAGACATTTGTGTTTTTTCTTTGGTAACGAGTTCAAATTCATGTTTTCATCTAATTAACGAGTTTCAAATTTGTGTTTTTCTCTGGTAACGAGTAGTCATAGCAGAAAAAAAATGTTTTTTCCTCTGATAACGAGTTGAAATCGCCGGAAGTTTGTGTTTTCCCTTTATAACGAGTAGAAATTTATGTGTTTCTTTGGGAACGTGTTCGAATTCATGTTTTCTTTTAGTAACGAGTTCAAATTTGTGTTTTTCTCTGTTAACGAGTTGTTCTTGCAGAAAAAATGTTTTTTTCCCTGATAACGAGTTGACATCGCCGGAAATTTGTGTTTTTCCTTTATAACGAGTAGAAATTTGTGTTTTTTCTTTGGTAACGAGTTTGAATTCATGTTTTCTTCTTATTAATGAGTTCATATTTGTGTTTTTCTATGGTAATGAGTTGTCCTTGCCGAAAAAATGTTTTTTTTCCCTGATAACAAGTTGACCTCGCTGGAAATTTGTGTTTTCTCTTTATAACGAATTGAAATTTGTGTTTTTTCTTTGGTAACGAGTTCGAATTCATGTTATCTTCTTATTAACGAGTTCAAAAATTTCTGTTTTTCTCTGGTAACGAGTTGTCCTTGCAGAAAAAAAATGATTTTTTCCCGGATAACGAGTTGATTTCGCCGGAAATTTGTGTTTTCCCTTTATAACGAGTAGAAATTTGTGTTTTTTCTTTGGTAATGAGTTCGAATTCATCTTTTCTTCTTATTAACGAGTTCAGATTTGTGTTTTTCTCTAGTAACATGTTGTCCTTGCAGAAAAAATGGTGTTTTCCCTGATAATGAGTTGACATCGCCGGAAATTTGTGTTTTCCCTTTATAACGAGTAGAAATTTTTGTTTTTTCTTTGGTAACGAGTTCGAATTCATGTTTTATTCTTATTAACAAGTTTAAATTTGTGTTTTTCTCTGTCAACGAGTTGTCCTTGTAGAAAATAATGTTTTTTCCATGATAACGAGTTGACATCGCCGAAAATTTGAGTTTTCTCTTTATAATGAGTAGAAATTTCTGTTTTTTCATTAATAACGAGTTCGAATTCACGTCTTCTTCTTATTAACGAGTTCAAATTTTTATTTTTCTCTGGTAACGAGTTGTCCTTGTAGAAAAAAAATATTTTTTTCCCTGATAAGGAGTAGAAATTTGTGTTTTCCCTTAGTAAGGAGTTGAAATTTGTGTTTTTTCTTTGGTAACGAGTTCGAATTCATGTTTTCTTCTTATTAACGAGTTCAAATTTTTGTTTTTCTCTGGTAACGAGTTGTCATTGTAGAAAAAAAGGTTTTTTCCCAAATAACGAGTTGACATCGCCTGAAATTTGTGTTTTCCTTTTATAACGAGTAGAAATTTGTGTTTTTTCTTTGGTAACGAGTTCAAATTCATGTTTTCATCTTATTAACGAGTTTCAAATTTGTGTTTTTCTCTGGTAACGAGTTGTCATAGTAGAAAAAATGTTTTTTCCCCTGATAACGAGTTAACATCGCCGGAAGTTTGTGTTTTCCCTTTATAACGAGAAGAAATTTGTGTGTTTCTTTGGTAACGTGTTCGAATTCATGTTTTCTTTTTATTAACGAGTTCAAATTTGTGTTTTTCTCTGGTAACGAGTTGTCCTTGCAGAAAAAATGTTTTTTTCCCTGATAACGAGTTGACATCGCCGGAAATTTGTGTTTTCCCTTTATAACGAGTAGAAATTTGTGTTTTTTCTTTGGTAACGAGTTCGAATTCATGTTTTCTTCTTATTAACGAGTTCAGATTTGTGTTTTTCTATGGTAATGAGTTGTCCTTGCCGAAAAAATGTTTTTTTCCCTGATAACAAGTTGACCTCGCTGGAAATTTGTGTTTTCTCTTTATAACGAATTGAAATTTGTGTTTTTTCTTTGGTAACGAGTTCGAATTCAAGTTATCTTCTTATTAACGAGTTCAAAAATTTCTGTTTTTCTCTGGTAACGAGTTGTCCTTGCAGAAAAAATGATTTTTTCCCGGATAACGAGTTGACTTCACCGGAAATTTGTGTTTTCCCTTTATAACGAGTAGAAATTTGTGTTTTTTCTTTGGTAACGAGTTCGAATTCATGTTTTCTTCTGATTAACGAGTTCAGATTTGTGTTTTTCTCTAGTAACATGTTGTCCTAGCAGAAAAAATGGTGTTTTCCCTGATAACGAGTTGACATCACCGGAAATTTGTGTTTTCCCTTTATAACGAGTAGAAATTTTTGTTTTTTCTTTGGTAACGAGTTCGAATTCATGTTTTCTTCTTATTAACGAGTTCAAATTTGTGCTTTTCTCTGGTAACGAGTTGTCCTTGAAGAAAAAAGAGGTTTTTTCCCTGATAACGAGTTGACATCACCGGAAATTTGTGTTTCCTTTTACAACGAGTAGAAATTTGTGTTTTTTCTTTGGTAACGAGTTCGAATTTCATGTTTTCTTCTTATTAACGAGCTCAAATTTGTGTTTTTCTTTGGTAACAAGTTGTCCTTGCAGAAAAAAAAAATGTTTTTTCCCTGATAACAAGTTGACATCGCCGGAAATTTGAGTTTTCTCTTTATAATGAGTAGAAATTTGTGTTTTTTCATAGGTAACGAGTTCGAATTCATGTCTTCTTCCTATTAATGAGTTCAAATTGTTGTTTTTCTCTGGTAACGAGTTGTCCTTGTTGAAAAAATGTTTTTTTCCCTGATAACGAGTTGACATTGCCGGAAATTTGTGTTTTCCCTTAATAACGAGTAGAAATTTGTGTTTTTCTTTGGCAACGAGTTCGAATTCATTTTTCTTCTTATTAACGAGTTCAAATTTGTGTTTTTCTCTAGTACCGAGTTGTCCTTGTAGAAAAAATGCTTATTTCTCCGATAACGAGTTGACATCACCGGAAATTTGTGTTTTTCCTTTATAACGAGTTGAAATTTGTATATCTTCTTTGGTAACGGGTTCGAATTCATGTTTTCTTCTTATTAACGAGTTCTAATTTGTTGTTTTTCTCTGGTAACGAGTTTTCTTTGCAAAAAAAATGTTTTTTTCTCTGATAAGGAGTTGACATCGCAAGAAATTTGTCTTTTCCCTTTATAACGAGTTAAAATGTGTGTGTTTTCTTTGGTAACGAGTTCAAATTCATGTTTTCTTCTTATTAAAGAGTTCAAATTTGTGTTTTTCTTTGGTAACGAGTTGTCTTTGCAGAAAACATGTTTTTTTCTCTGATAACGAGTTGACATCGCCGGAAATTTGTGTTTTCTCTTTATAACGAGTTGAAATTTGTATTTTTTCTTTGGTAACGTGTTCCAATTCATGTTTTCTTCTCATTAACGAGTTCAAATTTGTGTTTTTCTCTGGTAACAAGTTGTCCTTGCAGAAAAAATGGTTTTTTCCCAGACAACGAGTTGACATCGCGGGAAATTTGTGTTTTCCCTTTATAACGTAGAAATTTGTGTTTTTTCTTTGGTAACGAGTTCGAATTAATGTTTTCTTCTTATTAACGAGTTCAAATTTGTGATTTTTTATGGTAAATAGTTGTCCATGCCGAAAAAATGTTTTTTCCCCGATAACGAGTTGACATCGCCGAAAATTTATGTTTTCTTATAACGAGTTGAAATTTGTGTTTTTTCTTTGGTCACGAGTTCGAATTCATGTTTGCTTCTTATTAAAGTGTTCAAATTTGTGTTTTTCTCGGGTAACGAGTTGTCCTTGTAGAAAAAAAAAGGTTTTTTCCCAGATAACGATTTGACATCGCCGGAAATTTGAGTTTTTCTTTTATAACGCGTAGAAATTTGTGTTTTTTCTTTGGTAACAAGTTCGAATTCATCTTTTCAACTTATTAACGAGTTTCAAATTTGTGTTTTTCTCTGGTAACGAGTTGTCATAGCAGAAAAAATGTTTTTTCCCCTGATAACGAGTTGACATCGTTGGAAATTTGTGTTTTCCCTTTATAACGAGTAGAAATTTGTGTTTCTTTGGTAACGAGTTCGAATTCATGTTTTCTTCTTATTAACGAGCTCAAATTTGTGTTTTTCTCCGGTAACGAGTTGTCCTTGCAGAAAAAATAGTTTTTTCCCTGATAACGAGTTGACATCGCTAGAAATTTGTGTTTTCCCTTTATAACGAGTAGAAATTTGTGTTTTTTCTTTGGTAAAGAGTTCGAATTCATGTTTTCTTCTTATTAACGAGTTTAAATTTGTGTTTTTCTCTGGTAACGAGTTGTCTTTGCAGAAAAAGGTTTTTTCCATGATAACGAGTTGACATCGCCGGAAATTTGTGTTTTCCTTTTATAACGTGAAGAAATTTGTGTTTTTTCTTTGGAAACGAGTTCGAATTCATGTTTTCTTCTTAATAACGAGTTCAAATTTGTGTTTTTCTCTAGTAACGAGTTGTCCTTGCAGAAAAAAAAGTTTTTTTTTCCCTAATAACGAGTTGACATCGCCGGAAATTTGTATTTTCTCTTTATAACGAGTAGAAATTTGTGTATTTTCTTTGGTAATGAGTTCGAATTCATGTTTTCTTCTTATTAACGAGTTCAAATTTGTGTTGTTCTCACGTAACGAGTTGTCCTTGCAGAAAAAATGTGTTTTTCCCTGATAACGAGTTGACATCGCTGGAAATTTGTGTTTTTTCTTTGGTAACGAGTTCAAATTCCTGTTTTCTTATTTTTAACGAGTTCAAAATTTTGTTTTTCTCTCGTAACGAGTTGTCCTTGTAGAAAAAATGTTTATTTCTCTGATAACGAGTTGACATCGCCGGAAATTTGTGTTTTCCCTCTATAACGAGTTGAAATTTGTATTTATTTCTTTGGTAACGAGTTCGAATTCATGTTTTCTTCTTATTAACGAGTTCAAATTTTTGTTTTCTCTGGTAACGAGTTATCTTTGCAGAAAAAATGGTTTTTTCACTGACAACTAGTGACATAGCCGGAAATTTGTGTTTTCCCTTTATAATGAGTAGAAATTTGTGTTTTTTCTTTGGTAAAGTGTTCGAATTCATGTTTTCTTCTTATTAACGAGTTCAAATTTGTGTTTTTCTCGGGTAACAAGTTGTCCTTACAGAAAAAATGTTTTTTTTCCATGATAACGAGTTGACATCGTCGGAAATTTGTGTTTTCCCTTTATAACGAGTAGAAATTTGTGTTTTTTCTTTAGTAACGAGTTCGAATTCATGTTTTCTCCTTATTAATGAGTTCAAATTTGTGTTTTTCTCTGGTAATGAGTTGTCCTAGCAGAATAAAAGTTTTTTTCCCTGATAACGAGTTGACATCGCCGGAAATTTGTGTTTTCCCTTTATAACGAGTAGAAATTTGTGTTTTTTCTTTGGTACGAGTTCGAATTCATGTTTTCTTCTTATTAACAAGTTCAAATTTGTGTTTTTCTCTGGTAACAAGTTGTCCTTGCAGAAAAAATGGTTTTTTCCCTGATAACGAGTTGACATCGCCGGAAATTTGTGTTTTATCCCTTTATAACGAGTAGAAATTTGTGTTTTTTCTTTGGTAACGAGTTCGAATTCATGTTTTCTTCCTATTAATGAGTTTAAATTTGTGTTTTTCTCTGGTAACGAGTTGTCCTTGCTGAAAAGATGTTTTTTTCCCTGATAAGAGTTGACAACGCCGGAAATTTGTGTTTTCCCATTATAAGGAGTTGAAATTTGTGGTTTTTCTTTGGTAACGAGTTCGAATTCATATTTTCATCTTATTAACGATTTCAAATTTGTGTTTTTCTCTAGTAACGGGTTGTCCTTGCAGAAAAAATGTTTTTTTTCCTTGTGTTTTCCCTTTATAACGAGTAGATATTTATGTTTTTTCTTTGGTAACGAGTTCGAATTAATGTTTTCTTCTTATTAACGAGTTCAAATTTGTGTTTTTCTCTGGTAACGAGTTGTCCTTGCAAGAAAAAATGTTTTTTCCCGGATAACGAGTTGACATCGTCGGAAATTTTTTTTTCCCTTTTAATGAGTAGAAATTTATGTTTTTTCTTTGAGTAGAAATTTCGAATTCATGTTTTCTTTATTAACGAGTTCGAATTTGTGTTATCTTCCTAATATTTTTTTCCCCGATAACGAGTTCAAATTTGTGTTTTTTATAACGAGAAGAAACGAGTTGTAACGAGTTATAATTCATGATTTCTTCTTATTAAAAAATTTTTTTTTTTTCTTGTAGAAAAATTGTTTATTTCCGGATAACGAGTTGACATCGTCGGAAATTTGTGTTTTCCCTTTATAATGAGTAGAAATTTGTGTTTTTTCTTTGGTAACGAGTTCGAATTCTTGTTTTCTTCTTATTAACGAGTTCAAATTTGTGTTTTTCTCTGGTAACGAGTTGTCCTTGCAGAAAAATGCTTTTCCCCTGATAACAAGTTGACAACGCCGGAAATTTTTGTTTTCCCTTTATAACGAGTAGAAATTTGTGTTTTTCTTTGTCAACGAGTTCGAATTCATGTTTTCTTCTTATTAACGAGTTCGAATTTGTGTTTTTCTCCAGTAACGAGTTGTCTTTGCAGAAAAAATGCTTAACTGATAATGAGTTGACATCGCCGAAAATTTGTGTTTTCCCTTTATAACGAGTTGAAATTTGTATTTCTTCTTTGGTAACGAGTTCGAATTCATTTTTTCTTCTTATTAACGAGTTCTAATTTGTGTTTTTCTCTGGTAACGAGTTTTCTTTGCAAAAAAAATGTTTTTTTCTCCGATAACGAGTTGACATCTCCGGAAATTTGTCTTTTCCCTTTATAACGAGTTGAAATGTGTGTGTTTTCTTTGGTAACATATTCGAATTCATGTTTTCTTCTTATTAACGAGTTTAAATTTGTGTTTTTCTCTGGTAACAAGTTGTCTTTGCAGAAAAAATGGTTTTTTCTTAGACAACGAGCTGACATCGCGGGAAATTTGTGTTTTCCCTTTATAACGAGTAGAAATTTGTGTTTTTTCTTTGGTAACGAGTTCGAATTAATGTTTTCTTCTTATTAACGAGTTCAAATTTATGATTTTCTATGGTAAATAGATGTCCATGCCGAAGAAATGTTTTTCTCCCTGATAACGAGTTGACATCGCCGAGAATTTGTGTTTTCTCTTTATAACGAGCTCAAATTTGTATTTTTTTCTTTGGTAACGAGTTCGAATTCATGTTTGCTTCTTATTAACGAGTTCAAATTTATGTTTTTCTCTGGTAACGAGTTGTCCTTGTAGAAAAAATGTTGTTTTTCCCTGATAACGAGTTGACATCAGCGGAAATTTGTGTTTTCCCTCTATAACGAGTAAAAATTTGTGTTTTTTCTTTGGTAACGAGTTCGAATTAATGTTTTATTCTTATTAACGAGTTCAAATTTGTATTTTTCTCTAGTAACGAGTTGTCCTAGCAGAAAGAATGTTTTTCCCTTGATAACGAGTTGACATCGACGGAATTTTGTGTTTTCACTTTATAACGAGTAGAAATTTGTGTTTTTTCTTTGGTAACGAGTTCGAATTCATGTTTTCTTCTTATTAATGAGTTCAAATTTGTGTTTTCTCTCGGTAACGAGTTGTCCTTGGAGGAAAAAATGGTTTTTCCCGATAACGAGTTGACATCGCCGGAAATTTGTGTTTTCCCTTTACAACGAGTAGAAATTTGTGTTTTTTCTTTGGTAACGAGTTCGAATTCATGTTTTCTTCTTATGAATGAGTTTAAATTTGTGTTTTCTCTCGGTAACGAGTTGTCCTTGTAGAAAAAATGTTTTTTCCCGATAACGAGTTGACATCGCCGGAAATTTCACTCTTTATGTAGAAATTTGTGTTTTTTCTTTGGTAACGAGTTCGATTTAATGTTTTCTTCTTATTAACGAGTTCAAATTTGTGTTTTTTCTCCGGTAACGTGTTGTCCTTGCGTAAAAAATGGTTTTTTGATAACGAGTTGACATCGCCGGAAATTTGTATTTCCATTTACAACGACTAGAAATTTGTGTTTTTTCTTTGGTAACGATTTCGAATTCATGTTTTCTTCTTATTAACGAGTTCAAATTTGTGTTTTTCTCTGGTAACAAGTTGTCCTCGTAAAAAAATTTTTTTCCCCGATAACGAGTTGACATCGCCGGAAATTTGTGTTTTCCCTTTATAACGAGTAGAATTTTGTGTTTTTCATTTGGTAACGAGTTCGAATTCATGTTTTCTTCTTATTAAAGACTTCAAATTTATGTTTTTCACTGGTAACGAGTTGTCCTTACAAAAATAAAGGTAATTTCCCTGATAACAAGTTGACATCGCCGGAAATTTGTGTTTTCCCTTTCTATCGAGTTGAAATGTGTGTTTTTCTTCGGTAACGAGTTCGAATTCATATTTTCTTCTTATTAACGAATTCAAATTTGTGTTTTTTTTTTCTGGTAACGAGTTGTCCTTGCAGAAAAAATGTTGTTTTTCCCTGATAAGGAGTTGACATCGGCGGAAATTTGTGTTTTCCCTTTATAACGAGTAGAAATTTGTGTTTTTTCTTTGGTAACGAGTTCGAATTAATGTTTTCTTCTTATTAACGAGTTCAAATTTGTATTTTTATCTAGTAACGAGTTGTCCTAGCAGAAAGAATGTTTTTTCCCTGATAACGAGTTGACATCTACGGAAATTTGTGTTTTCCCTTTATAACGAGTAGAAATTTGTGTATTTTCTTTGGTAACGAGTTCGAATTCATGTTTTCTTCTTATTAACGAGTTCAAATTTGTGTCTTTCTCTGTTAACGAGTTCTCCTTGCAGAAAAAATGGTTTTTTCCCAGATAACGAGTTGACATCGCCGGAAATTAGTGTTTTCCCTTTATAACGAGTTGAAATTTGTATTTTTTCTTTGGTAACGAGTTCGAATTAATGTTTTCTTCTTGTTAACGAGTTCAAATTTGTGTTTTTCTCTGGAAACGAGTTGCCCTGGTGAAAAAATGTTTTTTTTCTCTGATAACGAGTTGACATCGTTGGAAATTTGTGTTTTTCCTTTATAACGAGTTGAAATGTGTGTTTTTTTGGTAACGAGTTCGAATTCATGTTTTCTTCTTATTAACGAGTTCAAATTTTTGTTTTTCTCTGGTAACGAGTTGTCCTAGTATAAAAAATATTTTTTTTTCTCTGATAACGAGTTGACATCGCCGAAAATTTGTGTTTTCCATTTATAACGAGTTGAAATGTGTCTTTGCAGAAAAAATGTTTTTTTCCCTGATAACGAGTTGACATCGCCGGAAATTTGTGTTTTCCCCGATAACGAGTTGACATCACCGGAAATTTGTGTTTTTTTTATAACGAGTAGAAATTTGTGTTTTTTATTTGGTAACGAGTTCGAATTCATGTTTTCTTCTTATTAACGAGTTCAAATTTGTGTTTTTCTCTGGTAACGAGTTATCTTTGCAGAAATAAAGGTAATTTCCTAGATATCGAGTTGACATCGCCGGAAATTTGTGTTTCCTTTTATAACGAGTCGAAATGTGTGTTTTTTCTTTGTTAATGAGTTCAAATTCATGTTTTCTTCTTATTAACGAGTTCAAATTTGTGTTTTTTTCTAGTAACAAGTTATCCTAGCAGAAAAAATGGTTTATCACCTGATAACGAGTTGACATCGCCGGAAATTTGAGTTTCCCTTTATAACGAGTAGAATTTGTGTTTTTTCTTTGGCAACGAGTTCGAATTCATGTTTTCTTCTTATTAATGATTTCAAATTTGTGTTTTCTCTGGTAACGAGTTGTCTTTGCAAAAAAAATGTTTTTTTCCCTGATAACGTGTTGACATCGCCGGAAATTTGTTTTTTCCCTTTACAACGAGTAGAAATTTGTGTTTTTTCTTTGGTAACGAGTTCGAACTCATGTTTTCTTCATATTAACGATTTCAAATTTGTGTTTTTCTCTGGTAACGTGTTGTCCTGGCAAAAAAATGTTTTTTTCCCTGATAACGAGTTGACATCGCCGGAAATTTGTGTTTTCCCTTTATAACGAGTAGAAATTTGTGTTTTTTCTTTGGTAACGAGTTCGAATTCTTGTTTTCTTCTTATTAACGAGTTCAAATTTATGTTTTTCTCTGGTAACGAGTTGTCCTGGCAGAAAAAATGTTTTTTTCCCTGATAACGAGTTGACATCGCCGGAAATTTGTGTTTTCCATTTATAATGAGTAGAAATTTGTGTTTTTTCATTGGTAACGAGTTCGAATTCATGTTTTCTTCTTATTAACGAGTTCAAATTTGTGTTTTTCTCTGGTAGAGTTGTCCTTGGAGAAAAAAATGGTTTTTCCCGGATAACGAGTTGACATCGCCGGAAATTTGTGTTTTTTCTTTGGTAACGAGTTCGAATTCATGTTTACTTCTTATTAACGAGTTCAAATTTGTGTTTTTCTCTGGTAACGATTTGTCCTTGTAGAAAAAATGGTTTTTTCCCTGATAACGAGTTGACATCGCCGGAAATTTGTGTTTTCCCTTTATAATGAGTAGAAATTTGTGTTTTTTCTTTGGTAACGAGTTCGATTTAATGTTTTCTTCTTATTAACGAGTTCAATTTTTTTTTTCTCGGGTAACGAGTTGTCCTTGTAGAAAAAATGTTTTTTTTCCCTGATAACTAGTTGACATCGCCGGAAATTTGTGTTTTCCTTTTATAACGAGTTGAAATTTGTGTTTTTTCTTTGGTAACGAATTCGAATTCATGTTTTCTTTTTATTAACGAGTTCAAATTTGTGTTTTTCTCTGGTAAAGAGTTGTCTTAGCAGAAAAAATGTTTTTTTCCCTGATAACGAGTTGACATCGCCGGAAATTTGTGTTTTCCTTTTATAACGAGAAGAAATTTGTGTTTTTTCGTTGGTAACGAGTTATAATTCATGATTTCTTCTTATTAACGAGTTCAATTTTTTTTTCTTTCATAACGAGTTGTTCTTGTAGAAAAATTGTTTATTTCTCTGATAACGAGTTGACATCGTCGGAAATTTGTGTTTTCCCTTTATAACGAGTTGAAATTTGTATTTTTTTCTTTGGTAACAAGTTCGAATTCATGTTTTCTTCTTATTAATGAGTTCAAATTTGTGTTTTCTCTGGTAACGAGTTGTCTTTGCAGAAAAAATGGTTTTTTCCCTGATAACGAGTTCAAATTTGTTTTTTCTTTGATAACGAGTTCAAATTTGTGTTTTTCTCTGGTAACGAGTTGTCCTTGTAGAAAAAGTATTTTTTCCCCTGATAACGAGTTGACATCGTCGGAAATTTGTGTTTTCCCTATATAACGAGTAGAAATTTGTGTTTTTTCTTTGGTAACGAGTTCGAATTCATGTTTTCTCCTTATCAACGAGTTCAAATTTGTGTTTTTCTCTGGTAACGAGTTGTCCTAGAAGAAAAAATGTTTTTTTCCCCTGATAACGAGTTGACATCGCCGGAAATTTGTGTTTTCCCTTTATAACGAGTAGAAATTGGTGTTTTTTCTTTGGTAACGAGTTCAAATTCATGTTTTCTTCTTATTAACGAGTTCAAATTTGTGTTTTCCTCTGGTAACAAGTTTTCCTTGCAGAAAGAATGGTTTTTTCTCTGATAACGAGTTGACATCGCCGGAAATTTGTGTTTTATCCCTTTATAACGAGTAGAAATTTGTGTTTTTCCTTTGGTAACGAGTTCGAATTCATGTTTTCTTCCTATTAATGAGTTTAAATTTGTGTTTTTCTCTGGTAACGACTTGTCCTTGTAGAAAAGATGTTTTTTTCCCTGATAAGAGTTGACATGGCCGGAAATTTGTGTTTTTCCTTTATAAGGAGTTGAAATTTGTGTTTTTTCTTTGGTAAAGAGTTCGAATTATTGTTTTCTTCTTATTAACGAATTCAAATTTGTGTTTTTCTCTGGTAACGAGTTGTCCTTGCAGAAAAATATTTTTTTCCCTGATAACGAGTTGACATCGCCGGAAATTTGTGTTTCCCTTTACAACGACTAGAAATTTGTGTTTTCTCGTTGGTAACGATTTCGAATTCATGTTTTCTTCATATTAACGAGTTCCAATTTGTGTTTTTCTCTGGTAACGAGTTGTCCTTGTAGAAAAAATGGTTTTTTCCCTGATAACGAGTTGACATCGCCGGAAATTTGTGTTTTCCCTTTTTAACGAGTAGAAATTTGTGTTTTTTCTTTGGTAACGAGTTCGATTTAATGTTTTCTTCTTATTAACGAGTTCAAATTTGTGTTTTTTTCTTTGGTAACGTGTTGTCCTTGCAGAAAAAAATGGTTTTTTTCCCTGTTAACGAGTTGACATCGCCGGAAATTTGTGTTTCCATTTACAACGACTAGAAATTTGTGTTTTTTCGTCGGTAACGATTTCGAATTCATGTTTTCTTCTTATTAACGAGTTCCAATTTGTGTTTTTCTCTGGTAACGAGTTGTCCTTGGCAGAATTTTTTTTTCCCTGATAACGAGTTGACATCGCCGGAAATTTGTGTTTTCCCTTTATAATGAGTAGAAATTTGTGTTTTTTCATTGGTAACGAGTTCGAATTCATGTTTTCTTCTTATTAACGAGTTCAAATTTGAGTTTTTCTCTGGTAGAGTTGTCCTTGGAGGAAAAAATGGTATTTCCCTGATAACGAATTGACATCGTCGGAAATTTGTGTTCTCCCTTTATAATGAGTAGAAATTTGTGTTTTTTCTTTGGTAACGAGTTCGAATTCATGTTTACTTCTTATTAACGAGTTCAAATTTTAGTTTTTCTCTTGTAACGATTTGTCCTTGTAGAAAAAATGGTTTTTTCCCTGATAACGAGTTGACATCGCCGGAAATTTGTGTTTTCCCTTTTTAACGAGTAGAAATTTGTGTTTTTTCTTTGGTAACGAGTTCGAATTAATGTTTTCTTTTTATTAACGAGTTCAAATTTGTGTTTTTTTCTCTGGTAACGAGTTGTCCTTGCCGAAAAAATGTTTTTTTTCCCTGATAACGAGTTGGCATCGCCGGAAATTTGTGTTTTCCATTTATAACGAGTTGAAATTTGTGTTTTTTCGTTGCTAACGATTTCGAATTCATGTTTCTTTTTATTAACACGTTCAAATTTGTGTTTTTCTCTGGTAACGAGTTGTCTTAGCTGAAAAAATGTTTTTTTCTCTGATAACGAGTTGAAATCGCCGGAAATTTGTGTTTTCCCTTTATAACGAGTAGAAATTTTTGTTTTTTCATTGTTAACGAGTTCGAATTCATGTTTTCTTCTTATTAACGAGATCAAATTTGTGTTTTTCTCTGGTAACGAGTTTTCCTTGCAGAAAAAAAATGGTTTTTTCCCGGATAACGAGTTTACATCGCCGGAAATTTGTGTTTTCTCTTTATAACGAGTAGAAATTTGTGTTTTCTCTTTGGTAACGAGTTCGAATTCATGTTTTCTTCTTATTAACGAGTTCAAATTTGAGTTTTTCTCTGGTAGAGTTGTCCTTGGAGAAAAAATGGTTTTTCCCTGATAACGAGTTGACGTCGCCGGAAATTTGTGTTCTCCCTTTATAATGAGTAGAAATTTGTGTTTTTTCTTTGGTAACGAGTTCGAATTCATGTTTACTTCTTATTAACGAGTTCAAATTTGTGTTTTTCTCTGGTAACGATTTGTCCTTGTAGAAAAAATGGTTTTTTTCCCTGATAACGAGTTGACATCGCCGGAAATTTGTGTTTTCCCTTTTTAACGAGTAGAAATTTGTGTTTTTTCTTTGGTAACGAGTTCGATGTAATGTTTTCTTCTTATTAACGAGTTCAAATTTGTGTTTTTCTCGGGTAACGAGTTGTCCTTGTAGAAAAAATGTTTTTTTCGCTGATAACTAGTTGACATCGCCGGAAATTTGTGTTTTCCATTTATAACGAGTTGAAATTTGTGTTTTTTCTTTGGTAACGAATTCGAATTCATGTTTTCTTTTTATGAACGAGTTCAAATTTGTGTTTTTCTCTGGTAACGAGTTGTCTTAGCAGAAAAAATATTTTTTTCCCTGATAACGAGTTGACATCGCCGGAAATTTGTGTTTTACTTTTATAACGAGAAGAAATTTATGTTTTTTCGTTGGTAACGAGTTATAATTCATGATTTCTTCTTATTAACGAGTTCAAATTTTTTTTTTCTCTCATAACGAGTTATTCTTGTAGAAAAATTGTTTATTTCTCTGATAACGAGTTGACATCGTCGGAAATTTGTGTTTTCCCTTTATAACGAGTTGAAATTTGTATTTTTTTCTTTGGTAACAAGTTCGAATTCATGTTTTCTTCTTATTAACGAGTTCAAATTTATGTTTTCTCTGGTAACGAGTTTTCCTTGCAGAAAAAATGGTTTTTTCCCTGATAACGAGTTGACATCGCCGGAAATTTGTGTTTTCCCTTTATAACGAGTCGAAATTTGTGTTTTTTCTTTGGTAACGAGTTCGAATTAATGTTTTCTTCTTATTAACGTGTTCAAATTTGTGTTTTTCTCTGGTAACGAGTTGTCCTTGTAGAAAAAATATTTTTTTCCCTGATAACGAGTTGAGATCGTCGGAAATTTGTGTTTTCCCTATATAACGAGTAAAAATTTGTGTTTTTTCTTTGGTAACGAGTTCGAATTCATGTTTTCTCCTTATCAACGAGTTCAAATTTGTGTTTTTCTCTGGTAACGAGTTGTCCAAGTAGAAAAAATGTTTTTTTCCCCTGATAACGAGTTGACATCGCCGGAAATGTGTGTTTTCCCTTTATAACGAGTAGAAATTTGTGTTTTTTCTTTGGTAACGAGTTCAAATTCATGTTTTGTTCTTATTAACGAGTTCAAATTTGTGTTTTCCTCTGGTAACAAGTTGTCCTTGCAGAAAGAATGGTTTTTTCCCTGATAACGAGTTGACATCGCCGGAAATTTGTGTTTTATCCTTTTATAACGAGTAGAAATTTGTGTTTTTCCTTTGGTAACTTGTTCGAATTCATGTTTTCTTCCTATTAATGAGTTTAAATTTGTGTTTTTCTCTGGTAACGAGTTGTCCTTGTTGAAAAGATGTTTTTTTCCCTGATAAGAGTTGACATGGCCGGAAATTTGTGTTTTTCCGTTATAAGGAGTTGAAATTTGTGTTTTTTCTTTGGTAACGAGTTCGAATTCATGTTTTCATCTTATTAACGAATTCAAATTTGTTTTTTTCTCTGGTAACGAGTTGTCCTTGCAGAAAAAATATTTTTTTCCCTGATAACGAGTTGACATCGCCGGAAATTTGTGTTTCCCTTTACAATGACTAGAAATTTGTGTTTTTTCGTTGGTAACGATTTCGAATTCATGTTTTCTTCATATTAACGAGTTCCAATTTGTGTATCAGGGAAAAAACCTTTTTTTCCACAAGGACAAATCGTTACAAGAGAAAAACACAAATTTGAACTCGTTAATAAGAAGTAAACATGAATTCGAACTCGTTACCGAAGAAAAAACACAAATTTCTACTCATTATAAAGGGAGAACACAAATTTCCGGCGATGTCAATTCGTTATCAGGGAAAAACTATTTTGTCCACCAAGGACAACTCTACCAGAGAAAAACTCAAATTTGAACTCGTTAATAAGAAGAAAACATGAATTGGAACTCGTTACCAATGAAAAAACACAAATTTCTACTCATTGTAAAGGGAAAACACAAATTTCCGGCGATGTGAACTCGTTATCAGGGAAAAAAAAATCTGCGAGGACAACTTGTTACCAGAGAAAAACACAAATTGGAACTCGTTAATAAGAAGAAAACATGAATTCGAAATCGTTACCAACGAAAAAACACAAATTTCTAGTCGTTGTAAATGGAAATACAAATTTCCGGCGATGTCAACTCGTTAACAGGGAAAAAAACCATTTTTTCTGCAAGGACAACACGTTACCAGAGAAAAAACACAAATTTGAACTCGTTAATAAGAAGAAAACATTAAATCGAACTCGTTACCAAAGAAAAAACACTAATTTCCGGCGATGTCAACTCGTTATCAGGGAAAAAACCATTTTTTCTACAAGGACAAATCGTTACCAGAGAAAAACACAAATTTGAACTCGTTAATAAGAAGTAAACATGAATTTGAACTCGTTACCAAAGAAAAAAACACAAATTTCTACTCATTATAAACGAAGAACACAAATTTCCGGCGACGTCAACTCGTTATCAGGGAAAAACCATTTTTTCCTCCAAGGACAACTCTACCAGAGAAAAACTCAAATTTGAACTCGTTAATAAGAAGAAAACATGAATTTGAACTCGTTACCAATGAAAAAACACAAATTTCTACTCATTATAAAGGGAAAACACAAATTTTCGACGATGTCAACTCGTTATCAGGGAAAAAAATATTTTTTCTGCCAGGACAACTCGTTACCAGAGAAAAACACAAATTTCCGACATCGCCGGAAATTTGTGTTTTCCCTTTTTAACGAGTAGAAATTTGTGTTTTTTCTTTGGTAACGAATTCGAATTAATGTTTTCTTCTTATTAACGAGTTCAAATTTGTGTTTTTTTCTCTGGTAACGTGTTGTCCTTGCATAAAAAATGGTTTTTTTCCCTGATAACGAGTTGACATCGCCGGAAATTTGTGTTTTCCCTTTATAACGAGTAGAAATTTGTGTTCTTTCTTTGGTAACGAGTTCGAATTCATGATTCTTTTTATTAACGAGTTCAAATTTGTGTTTTTTTCTCTGGTAGCGAGTTGTCCTTGCAGAAAAAATGTTTTTTTCCCTGATAACGAGTTGACATCGCCGGAAATTTGTGTTTTCCATTTATAACGAGTTGAAATTTGTGTTTTTTCGTTGGTAACGAGTTCGAATTCATGTTTCTTTTTATAAACACGTTCAAATTTGTGTTTTTCTCTGGTAACGAGTTGTCTTAGCAGAAAAATGTTTTTTCTCTGATAACGAGTTGATATCGCCGGAAATTTGTGTTTTTCCTTTATAACGAGTAGAAATTTTTGTTTTTTCTTTGTTAACGAGTTCGAATTCATGTTTTCTTCTTATTAACGAGATCCAATTTGTGTTTTTCTCTGGTAACGAGTTTTCCTTGCAAAAAAAAATGGTTTTTTCCCGGAGAACGAGTTTACATCGCCGGAAATTTGTGTTTTCTCTTTATAACGAGTAGAAATTTGTGTTTTCTCTTTGGTAACGAGTTCGAATTCATGTTTTCTTCTTATTAACGAGTTCAAATTTGTGTTTTTCTCTGGTAACAAGTTGTCCTAGCAGAAAAAATGTTTTTTTCCCTGATAACGAGTTGACATCACCAGAAATTTGTGTTTTCCCTTTGTAACGAGTAGAAATTTATGTTTTTTCATTGGTAACGAGTTCGAATTCATGTTTTCTTCTTATTAACGAGTTCAAATTTGTGTTTTTCTCTGGTAACGAGGTTTCCATGCAGAAAAAATGTTTTTTTTCCCTGATAACAAGTTGACATCACCGGAAATTTGTGTTTTCCATTTATAACGGGTTGAAATTTGTAATTTTTCTTTGGTAACGAGTTCGAATTCATGTTTTCTTTTTATTAACGAGTTCAAATTTTTGTTTTTTTTTTCTGGAAACGAGTTGTCTTAGCAGAAAAAATGTTTTTTCCCTGATAACGAGTTGACATCGCCGGAAATTTGTGTTTTCCCTTTATAACGAGTAGAAATTTGTGTTTTTTCTTTGGTAACGAGTTCGAATTCATGTTGACATCGCCGGAAATTTGTGTTTTCCCTTTATAACAAGGAGAAATTTTCGTTTTTTCTTTGGTAACGAGTTCGAATTCTTGTTTACTTATTATTAACGAGTTCAAATTTTTGTCTTTCGATGGTAACGAGTTGTCCTTGTAGAAAAAATGTTTTTTTCCCTGATAACGAGTTGACATCGTCGGAAATTTGTGTTTTCCCTTTATAACGAGTAGAAATTTGTGTTTTCTCTTTGGTAACGAGTTCTAATTAATGTTTTCTTCTTATTAAAGAGTTCAAATTTGTGTTTTTCTCTGGTAACGAGTTGTCCTTGCAAAAAAAATGTTATTTTCCCTGATAACGAGTAGACATCGCCGGAAATTTGTGTTTTCCCTTTATAACGAGTAGAAATTTGTGTTTTTTCTTTGGTAACGAGTTCGAATTCATGTTTTCTTCTTATTAATGATTTCAAATTTGTGTTTTCTCTGGTAACGAGTTGTCCTTGCAAAAAAAATGTTTTTTTCCCTGATAACGTGTTGACATCTTCGAAAATTTGTGTTTTCCCTTTACAACGAGTAGAAATTTGTGTTTTTTCTTTGGTAATGATCGAGACTTTCCTAGGGTTCCAATCTTACCGGCAGTGTACCGGGTCAATTGTAGTTTAGTAAGTGGTCAAGGTCGTATCCACGAGGATTGTTAGGTTGAACACCAAAAAGCTATTATTATCTTGATCTAAGTCGCAATAATTCAAGGAAGTAAATTTATCTAAAATATTACTACAATGGGTGATAAAATGATAAAAAGCCTAGCCAAGACAATGCATTGATCAAGTATATCTCTACTAGTATCATGGGAATAAACTACCTACCAACCTTCCATTAGTGTTCAAGTGTGTGTTACCGGTGCACTCCTAAGCTAATAGTTTCCCCTCATATGAGTGTACGAAACTACTCTATGTCTCCTCCTTGGTCTAAGAACCCTAGGCCTAATGATTCAACATGATTAAGATCTTGAATGCAATGACAGTGCCAATAATCCCCGGATAAGAAATCGAATTCCAATTAAGGTCAATTTTACCTTCCGGTTCTCATATTCCTTCTCCCACACCTAATATCTCCGTTCGGTCTCAACTAAGTGTGTGTGTGCTAGTGCCAGGTGATCAATCCAACACCAACAAGCAATACAGTGAAAATAGGAAAAGATAACAACAACACAAAAAGCTATGAAATATATGAATTAACAATCCCAATCAACATAATAGAGATTAATAACTATTACAACAACATCATCTTGGCTAGTACCAAATTTAGCTACTCATTACTACAATTACTAACATGTTAAAATTAGTCTTCATAGCAATAAGATCATCAAAACAAAATAAAACTAGAATATACCGATCACAACCGATGAGTTTGCAACGGCAAGCTTGTATCCATCTCCGGCGAGCATCCATGGAGGTTGCACCAAGTGTTGGGCTTGCTCCAATCAACTACTCAACAGATTAAGCTAACTATTCTAGAGTTAAATTTGTGATGAAAATAGCTAATTAATGGAACTAAAATATTGGCTCTAGCAGCCATGGATATTGGTGTCTTCAAGGAGAAGAGAATGAGGGGGGAGAAGAAGATTGGGTGAAAAAATTCGATTATGATGGGTTTTTATGCTGAAAAACTGCTTCTGTGGCATTCCGGCGTGCGCCGCTAAAGATCCGGCGCGCGCCTGTATAACTAACTCCGACAGCATCTGACAGCTTTCTGCGACGATTCGACGCGCGCGCCGGAAAAGATTCGGTCTGTGCCGGGTCTCGGTTAAATAATCATAACTTGAGTTGTAGACCTCTGATTGAGGTGATTCAAAGTGCGTTGGAAAGATCGTTTCTTTATCTACAACGTTTATGAATAAGTCTTCCCCAGAAAATGCGTTTAAGTTGGGTCAAATGTCCGTTGAAGATAGGCTACGGTAGAAACGCAAAAGACAATTGATCCGTTTGAACTTGATAGCTTCCGGCACACTGTTCTAGATCTCAAAAGACGTGTTTTAGGCTCAACACGTGTCGCCACTCTGGGTCTTGGTTAACCTATAATACTGCAATAAATCACACAAAAATACCAAGTGTAAATCCGACAGACGCTCCGGTTACTAAACCGGTACAAAATCTATCAAAATACGATATTTTATATAATAATTACTATATACACATATGGATGAAACTAAACAATTAATGACTTGAATTGGTACAATAATACTCAAAGTGGTATCAGAAATGGGGTAAAATGTCATAATAATAAGAGACAATTTGTCTCTCATCAGGTAACGAGTTCGAATTCATGTTTTCTTCATATTAACGAGTTCAAATTTGTGTTTTTCTCTGGTAGCGAGTTGTCCAAGCAGAAAAAAAGTTTTTTTCCCTGATAATGAGTTGACATCGCCGGAAATTTGTGTTTTCCCTTTATAACGAGTAGAAATTTGTGTTTATTCATTGGTTACGAGTTCGAATTCATGTTTTCTTCTTATTAACGAGTTCAAATTTGTGTTTTTCTCTGGTAACGAGTTGTCCTTGCAGGAAAAATGGTTTTTTCCCTGATAACGAGTTGACATCACCGGAAATTTTTGTTTTCCCTTTATAACGAGTAGAAATTTGTGTTTTTTCTTTGATAACGAGTTTGAATTAATGTTTTCTTCTTATTAACGAGTTCAAATTTGTGTTTTTTCTTTGGTAACGAGTTTGAATTAATGTTTTCTTCTAATTAACGAGTTCAAATTTGTGTTTTTCTCTGGTAACGAGTTGTCTTTGCAGAAAAAATGGTTTTTTCCCTGATAACGAGTTGACATCGCCGGAAATTTGTGTTTTCCCTTTATAACGAGTAGAAATTTGTGTTTTTTCTTTGGTAACGAGTTCGAATTCATGTTTTCTTCTTATTAACGAGTTCAAATTTGTGTTTTTCTCTGGTAACGAGTTGTCCTTGCAGAATAAAATGGTTGTTGCACTGATAACGAATTGACGTCGCCGGAAATTTGTGTTTTCCTTTTATAACGAGTAGAATTTGTGTTTTTTCTTTGGTATTTAGTTCGAATTCATGTTTCTTCTTATTAACGAGTTCAAATTTGTGTTTTTCTCTGGTAACACGTTGTCCTAGCAGAAAAAAATGTTTTTTTCCCTGACAACGTGTTGACATCGCCGGAAATTTGTGTTTTCCCTTTATAACGAGTAGAAATTTGTGTTTATTCATTGGTAACGAGTTCGAATTCATATTTTCTTCTTATTAACGAGTTCAAATTTGTGTTTTTCTCTGGTAACGAGTTGTTCTTGCAGAAAAAATGCTTTTTTCCCTGATAACGAGTTGACATCCACGGAAATTTGTGTTTTCCCTTTATAACGAGTAGAAATTTGTGTTTTTTCTTTGATAATGAGTTCGAATTAATGTTTTCTTCTTATTAACGAGTTCAAATTTGTGTTTTTCTCTGGTAACGAGTTGTCCTTGCAGAAAAAATGGTTTTTTCCCTGATAACGAGTTGACATCGACGAAAATTTGTGTTTTCCCTTTATAACGAGTAGAAATTTGTGTTTTTTCTTTGGTAACGAGTTCGAATTCATGTTTTCTTCTTATTAACGAGTTCAAATTTGTGTTTTTCTCTGGTAACGAGTTGTCCTTGCAGAATAAAATGGTTTTTTCCCTGATAACGAATTGACATCGCCGGAAATTTGTGTTTTCCTTTCATAACGAGTAGAATTTGTGTTTTTTCTTTGGTAACGAGTTCGAATTGATGTTTTCTTATTATTAACGAGTTCAAATTTGTGTTTTCTCTGGTAACGATTTGTCCTTACAGAAAAAATGGTTTTTTCCCTGAAAACGAGTTGACATCGCCTGAAATTTGTGTTTTCCCTTTATAACGAGGAGAAATTTGTGTTTTTTCTTTGGTAACGAGTTCGAATTCTTGTTTTCTTATTATTAACGAGTTCAAATTTTTGTCTTTCTATGGTAACGAGTGGTCCTTGTAGAAAAAATGTTTTTTTTTCCCTGATAACGAGTTGACATCGCCGGAAATTTATGTTTTCCCTTTATAACGAGTAGAAATTTATGTTTTCTCTTTGGTAACGAGTTCGAATTAATGTTTTCTTCTTATTAACGAGTTCAATTTTGTGTTTTTCTCTAGTAACGAGTTTTCCTTGCAAAAAGAATGTTATTTTCCCTGATAACGAGTAGACATCGCCGGAAATTTGTGTTTTCCCTTTATAACGAGTAGAAATTTGTGTTTTTTTCTTTGGTAACGAGTTCGAATTCTTGTTTTCTTCTTATTAATGATTTCAAATTTTTGTTTTCTCTGGTAACGAGTTGTCCTGGCAAAAAAAATGTTTTTTTCCCTGATAACGTGTTGACATCGCAGGAAATTTGTGTTTTCCTTTTACCATGAGTAGAAATTTGTGTTTTTTCTTTGGAAACGAGTTCAAATTCATGTTTTCTTCATATTAACGAGTTCAAATTTGTGTTTTTCTCTGGTAACGAGTTGTCCTAGCAGAAAAAATGTTTTTTTTCCCTGATAACGAGTTGACATCGCCGAAAATTTGTGTTTTCCCTTTATAACGAGTAGAAATTTGTGTTTTATCATTGGTAACGAGTTCGAATTCATGTTTTCTTCTTATTAACGAGTTCAAATTTGTGTTTTTCTCTGATAACAAGTTGTCCTTGCATAAAAAATGGTTTTTTCCCTGATAACGAGTTGACATCGCCGGAAATTTGTGTTTTCCCTTTATAACGAGCAGAAATTTGTGCTTTTTCTTTGGTAACGAGTTCGAATTAATGTTTTCTTCTTATTAACGAGTTCAAATTTGTGCTTTTCTCTGGTAACGAGTTGTCCTTGCAGAAAAAATGTTTTTTTCCCTGATAACAAGTTGACATCGCTGGAAATTTGTGTTTTCCATTTATAACGAGTTGAAATTTGTAATTTTTCTTTGGTAACGAGTTCGAATTTGTATTCTTTTTATTAGCGAGTTCAAATGTGTGTTTTTCTCTGGTAACGAGTTGTCTTAGCAGAAAAAATGTTTTTTCCCTGATAACGAGTTGACATCGCCGGAAATTTGTGTTTTCCCTTTAAAACTAGTATAAATTTGTGTTTTTTCATTGGTAACGAGTTTGAATTCATGTTTTCTTCTTATTAACGAGTTCAAATTTGTGTTTTTCTCTGGTAACGAGTTGTCCTTGCAGAATAAAATGGTTTTTTGCCTGATAACGAATTGACATCGCCGGAAATTTGTGTTTTCCGTTTATAACGAGAAGAATTTGTGTTTTTTCTTTGGTAACGAATTCGAATTCATGTTTTATTCTTATGAACGAGTACAAATTTGTGTTTTTCTCTGGTAACGAGTTGTCCTTGCAGAAAAAAAAATTTCCCGGAAAACGAGTTGACATCGCCGGAAATTTGTGTTTTCCCTTTATAACGAGGAGAAATTTGTGTTTTTTCTTTGGTAACGAGTTCGAATTCTTGTTTTCTTATTATTAAAGAGTTCAAATTTTTGTCTTTCTATGGTAACGAGTTGTCCTTGTATAAAAAATGTTTTTTTCCCTGATAACGAGTTGACACCGCCGGAAATTTGTGTTTTCCTTTTGTAACGAGTAGAAATTTGTGTTTTCTCTTTGGTAACGAGTTCGAATTAATGTTTTCTTCTTATTAACGAGTTCAAATTTGTGTTTTTCTCTGGTAACGAGTTGTCCTTGCAAAAAAATGTTATTTTCCCTGATAACGAGTAGACATCGCCGGAAATTTGTGTTTTCCCTTTATAACGAGTAGAAATTTGTATTTTTTCTTTGGTAACTAGTTCGAAATCATGTTTTCTTCTTATTAATGATTTCAAATTTGTGTTTTATCTGGTAACAAGTTGTCCTTGCAAGAAAAATGTTTTTTTCCCTGATTACGTGTTGACATCGCCGGAAATTTGTGTTTTCCCTTTACAGCGAGTAGAAATTTGTGTTTTTTCTTTGGTAACGAGTTCGAATTCATGTTTTCTTCATATTAACGAATTCAAATTTGTGTTTTTCTCTGGTAACGAGTTGTCCTAGCAGAAAAAATGTTTTTTTCCATGATAACGAGTTGACATCACCAGAAATTTGTGTTTTTCCCTTTGTAACGAGTAGAAATTTGTGTTTTTTCATTGGTAACGAGTTCGAATTCTTGTTTTCTTCTTATTAACGAGTTCAAATTTGTGTTTTTCTCTGGTAACGAGTAGTCCTTCCAGAAAAAAAATGGTTTTTTCCCTGATAACGAGTTGACATCGCTGGAAATTTGTATTTTCCCTTTGTAACGAGTAGAAATTTGTGTTTTTTCTTTGGTAACGAGTTCGAATTAATGTTTTCTTCTTATTAACGAGTTCAAATTTGTGTTTTTCTCTGGTAACGAGTTGTCCTTGCAGAAAAAAAGTTTTTTCCCCGATAACTAGTTGACATCGCCGGAAATTTGTGTTTTCCATTTATAACGAGTTGAAATTTGTAATTTTTCTTTGGTAACGCGTTCGAATTCATGTTTTCCTTTTATTAACGAGTTCAAATTTGTGTTTTTCTTTGGTAAAGAGTTGTCTTAGCCGAAAAAATGTTTTTTTCCTTAATAACGAGTTGACATCGCCGGAAATTTATGTTTTCACTTTATAACGAGTAGAAATTTTTGTTTTCTCTTTGGTAACGAGTTCGAATTAATGTTTTCTTCTTATTAACGAGTTCAAATTTGTGTTTTTCTCTGGTAACGAGTTGTCTTTGCAAAAATGAAATGTTATTTTCCCTGATAACGAGTAGACATCGCCGGAAATTTGTGTTTTCCCTTTATAACGAGTAGAAATTTTTGTTTTTTCTTTGGTAACTAGTTCGAATTCATGTTTTCTTTTTATTAACGAGTTCAAATTTGTGTTTTTCTCTGGTAACGAGTTGTCTTAGCAGAAAAAATGTTTTTTCCCTGATAACGAGTTTACATCGCCGGAAATTTGTGTTTTCCCTTTATAACGAGGAGAAATTTGTGTTTTTTCTTTAGTAACGAGTTCGAATTTTTGTTTTCCCATTATTAACGAGTTCAAATTTTTTTCTTTCTATGGTAACGAATTGTCCTTGTAGAAAAAATATTTTTTTTCCCTGATAACGAGTTGACATCGCCGGAAATTTATGTTTTCCATTTATAACGCGCAAAAATTTTTGTTTTCTCTTTGGTAACGAGTTCGAATTAATGTTTTCTTCTTATTAACGAGTTCAAATTTGTGTTTTTCTCTGGTAACGAGTTGTCTTTGCAAAAATGAAATGTTATTTTCCCTGATAACGAGTAGACATCGCCGGAAATTTGTGTTTTCCCTTTATAACGAGTAGAAATTTTTGTTTTTTCTTTGGTAACTAGTTCGAATTCATGTTTTCTTTTTATTAACGAGTTCAAATTTGTGTTTTTCTCTGGTAACGAGTTGTCTTAGCAGAAAAAATGTTTTTTCCCTGATAACGAGTTTACATCGCCGGAAATTTGTGTTTTCCCTTTACAACGAGTAGAAATTTGTGTTTTTTCTTTGGTAACGAGTTCGAATTCATGTTTACTTCATATTAACGAGTTCAAATTTGTGTTTTTCTCTGTTAACGAGTTGTCCTAGCAGAAAAAATGTTTTTTTCCCTGATAACGAGTTGGCATCGCCGGAAATTTGTGTTTTTCTTTTATAACGAGTAGAAATTTGTGTTTTTTCATTGGTAACGAGTTCGAATTCATGTTTTCTTCTTTTTAACGAGTTCAAATTTGTGTTTTTCTCTGGTAACGAGTTGTCCTTGCAGAAAAATGGGTTTTTCCCTGATAACGAGTTGACATCGTCGGAAATTTGTGTTTTCCCTTTATAACGAATAGAAATTTGTGTTTTTTCTTTGGTAACGACTTCGAATTAATGTTTTCTTCTTATTAACGAGTTCAAATTTATGTTTTTCTCTGGTAACGAGTTGTCCTTGCAGAAAAAATGTTTTTTTCCCTGATAACGAGTTGACATCGCTGGAAATTTGTGTTTTCCATTTATAACGAGTTGAAATTTGTAATTTTTCTTTGGTAACGAGTTCGAATTCATGTTTTCTTTTTATTAACGAGTTCAAATTTGTGTTTTTCTCTGGTAACGAGTTGTCTTAGCGAAATTTTTTTTTCCCTGATAACTAGGTGACATCGCCGGAAATTTGTGTTTTCCCTTTATAACGAGTAGAAATTTGTGCTTTTTCTTTGGTAACGAGTTCGAATTCATGTTTTCTTCTTATTAACGAGTTCAAATTTGTGTTTTTCTCTGGTAACGAGTTGTCCTTGCAGAATAAAATGGTTTTTTCCCTGATTACGAATTGACATCGTCGGAAATTTGTGTTTTCCATTTATAACGAGTAGAATTTGTGTTTTTTCTTTGGTAACGAGTTCGAATTCATGTTTTCTTCTTATTAACGAGTTCAAATTTGTGTTTTTCTCTGGTAACGAGTTGTCCTTGCCGAAAAAAATGGTTTTTTCCCTGAAAACGAGTTGACATCGCCGGAAATTTGTGTTTTCCCTTTATAACGAGGAGAAATTTGTGTTTTTTCTTTGGTAACGAGTTTGAATTCTTGTTTTCTTATAATTGACGAGTTCAAATTTTTGTCTTTCTATGGTAACGAGTTATCCTTGTAGAAAAAATGTTTTTCCCCTGATAACGAGTTGACATCGCCGGAAATTTGTGTTTTCCCTTTATAACGAGTAGAAATTTATGTTTTCTCTTTGGTAAAGAGTTCGAATTAATGTTTTCTTCTTATTAACGAGTTCAAATTTGTGTTTTTCTCTGGTAACGAGTTGTCCTTGCAAACAAAATGTTATTTTCCCAGATAAGGAGTAGACATCGCCGGAAATTTGTGTTTTCCCTTTATAACGAGTTGAAATTTGTGTTTTTTCTTCGGTAACGAGTTCAAATTCATGTTTTCTTCTTATTAATGATTTCAAATTTGTGTTTTCTCTGGTAATGAGTTGTCCTTGCAAAATTAATATTTTTTTCCCTGATAACGTGTTGACATCACCGGAAATTTGTGTTTTCCCTTTACAACGAGTAGAAATTTGTGTTTTTTCTTTGGTAACGAGTTCAAATTCATGTTTTCTTCATATTAACGAGTTCAAATTTGTGTTTTTCTCTGGTAACGAGTTGTCCAAGCAGAAAAAATATTTTTTTCCCTGATAACGAGTTGACATCACCAAAAATTTGTGTTTTCCCTTTGTAACGAGTAGAAATTTGTGTTTTTTCTTTGGTAATGAGTTCGAATTCATGTTTTCTTCTTATTAACGAGTTCAAATTTGTGTTTTTCTCAGGTAACAAGTTGTCCGTACAGAAAAAATGTTTTTTTCCCTGATAACGAGTTGATATCGCTGGAAATTTGTGTTTTCCCTTTATAACGAGTAGAAATTTGTGTTTTTTCTTTGGTAACGAGTTCGAATTCTTGTTTTCTTCTTATTAACGAGTTCGAATTTGTGTTTTTCTCTGGTAACGAGCTGTCCTTGCAGAAAAAATGTTTTTTTCCCTGATAACGAGTTGACATCGCCGGAAATTTGTGTTTTCCATTTATAACGATTTGAAATTTGTAATTTTTCTTTGGTAACGAGTTCGAATTCATGTTTTCTTTTTATTAACGAGTTCAAATTTGTGTTTTTCTCTGGTAACGAGTTGTCTTAGCAGAAAAAATGTTTTTTCCTTGATAACGAGTTGACATCGCAGGAAATTTGTGTTTTCCCTTTATAACGAGTAGAAATTTGTGTTTTTTCTTTGGTAAGGAGTTCGAATTCATGATTTCTTCTTATTAACGAGTTCAAATTTGTGTTTTTCTCTGGTAACGAGTTGTCCTTGCAGAATAAAATGGTTTTTTCCCTGATAACGAATTGACATCGCCGGAAATTTGTGTTTTCTTTTTATAACGAGTAGAATTTGTGTTTTTTCTTTGGTAACGAGTTCGAATTCTTGTTTTCTTCTTATTAACGAGTTCAAATTTGTGTTTTTCTTTGGTAACGACATGTCCTTGCACAAAAAAATGGGTTTTCCCTGAAAACGAGTTGACATCGCCAGAAATTTGGGTTTTCCCTTTATAACGAGGAGAAATTTGTGTTTTTTCTTTGGTAACGAGTTCGAATTCTTGTTTTCTTATTATTAACGAGTTCAAATTTTCGTCTTTCTATGGTAACGAGTTGTCCTTGTAGAAAAAATGTTTTTTTCCCAGATAACGAGTTGATATCGCCGGAAATTTGTGTTTTCTCTTTATAACGAGTAGAAATTTGTGTTTTCTCTTTGGTAACGAGTTCGAATTAATGTTTTCTTCTTATTAACGAGTTCAACTTTGTGTTTTTCTCTGGTAACGAGTTGTCTTTGTTGGACTTATTTTTAAGTTTTAGTGATGAGTGCCAAACTAACTGTTATAGAGCAAAGGCAAAAAGATGTCTAGATCAAATGTATACGTTTATTAGAGTTTGATCTTTGTATAGGTTTGATCAAACAAGCATTGTAAAGGTCGGTCGACTTGTTTTCGACGAGACTAGTCTAGGTCGATAGGGTAGTTAGGTCGGTAGACTTTTCCGGAACTCGCCGAAGCGAAGGCCGAGGGATCAAACTCGTTAATGAAGGCTAAGGGATCAAACTTAGTAATTAAAGTCAAGGATATGGAATCAGAATTTAGGGAAGTCTGTGATGACCTAGACTGGTTACATATACCTTGTGTAGAAGGTCTAAGTTCCTTAAGTTTGATGTTGTTTGGGACTTAGTTATATTTTAAAAAGGTGTAATCTAACTTCACAAGTAAAAGTTAGATAAAAGAAATCAGCTGCATTGTATTTTATACACAGCAAATTGTTGTTCGACGATCGATGGGTATCTCAAACGGATCGATGAACCGTCGATAATATACCTTGATTAATTCAAGATTACATTTGAAGATTACATGGAAAATGACAGCTAACTACCTCTGACTTATCAAACAAATCAAGGGCTGAGATTAAAAGAACGTTGGGATGATTCAGATTTTTATCCAATGGTTGTAAGTCAAAGGTTGGACAGACTGCACACTATCAAAAAGGAATCTGACACTGTCAGTCCTATGAATAGTGACAGAAAGCATGTCAAATGGAACAAAATAAGGAACGGCTATATTTGAATTTCAAATACAAATCACATGCCATCCTACCTATAAATAGAGGACTTCCAACTCAGAAAAAGTAGAGGATTGATAATTTACAAGAGAAAAATATAAGAGATAATTCTGAGCTGCAAAAGCACCCTGCTGAACCTACTGAACTTAAAGCTACTGATCTAGAGAAAATCTTCAAGTGTATTCGTATTCAAGCTACATCAAGTTTACACACTTGAAGACCGCAAGCCGCCGATTATATCATCCTAATCAAGCCGCTGCAATTGAATCATTTACTTGATTCATTCTTTATTTTATAAAGAACCTGCTGAAAACAGTGAATCGCTTGTTGTGTGAAAGAATGTTGTTTGTGGTGGAGCTGGTGAAGAGGCAATCCTACCCTTCAAGGACCAGTGGAAGACTTTGGAGCAGCAATCCTACTTGTTCCTTGTTTTCAGTTTGTGAAGCCATAGTCATTGGTGAAGGACAAGCAATCTTAGGAATCTTTGTAACAAGATACATCAAAGATCTCTAGTGAATTACCTCCAACATCACAGGAGAAGAGTGGACTGACAGGATTACACCACCTAGAACCACTATAAAATCTGCCTACTTACTTTGTGCACTTACATTCTGCATTTAGTTTATTATACACATCAACCTACTGCATCTAGCAACTAAACTCACACACATACACTACTGAGTATCCAATACTTAGTATCATATTTAACAACAAGTAATAAGGCTTAATTTTTGATATAAATCCGCTGCACAAATTCAGTAAACACAACCATCAGTAGACTATTGTTTATCAGCAGGCTACTGAGGTATCAGCAGGCCGCTGAAGTTGCTGAGTTTGTTAATTCCAAAATTTTAAGTGTTAAGTTTATTCACCCCCCTCTAAACTTAACCAAAGCCTTTTCAAGGGACCAACAATTGGTATCGGAGCAGTGCTTCTGTTCGAAGTAATCCTACTTGTTGTACTTGTGAAAATACTTTGAAAAATCTTTTCAAATCACTGGTTTTCAAAGCCTTGCATCATGGATAACAACCAGTATGCTAGAACAATGTTGATGTGTTCTGCAGATCGTTTTGATGAATATAAACGTCGTATGCAGGCTTACCTTGCTGCAACTCATGATGAAATGATGGATGTGCTCACAGATGGACCACTGGAGATTACAAAGTCAGTAACAATGGGTGAAGAGACACAGTACATTCCAAAGCCTAAAAAGGAATGGACTGCTGAAGATAGAAAGAGAGCAAATCTGAACAACATTGCTATTGATATTATCTACAGAACTCTGGATAGCAACATGTACATGAAAGTGAAAGATTGTAAAACAGCAAAAGAACTTTGGGACAAACTACAGTTGATCTGTGAAGGCACTGATGAAATAAAGAAGAATAAAATCAGTGTGGCAAAGAAGAAGTTCCAAAAGTTTGAAATGAAACCCAATGAAACCATTGAACAAATGGAATCCAGGTTCAATGAAATTCTGGATGAACTCACCCTGCTGTGTATTATCTATTCAAAAGAAGAAATCAACACAAAAATCTTGGAAGCTTTACCTGCTACAGATGAATGGAAGATGAAGGTGACAGCCATAAAAGAAATGAGAAGACTGCATGAAGAGGATACATTCAAGTTATTCTCAGATCTTAAGGCATATGAATTCAAAAAGAAGTTGTCACCTACCACTGAAAAGGAAGAGCCAAAAACCACAAGACTTTCGGTCGCTTCACATCAAGAAGAAGGATCGAAGCTCAAGATGAATTACTGGATGAAATGCAAGAGCAAATAGCATTGCTGAGCAAGAAGATCAGGATGATGAAAGGTGGGAAAAGCTCACCTAGGAATTTCACAAAGAAATTCATTGAAAAGAAAAAGGAAGAAACAAAGAAAGACAATGATTTCTTGTGTTTTAATTGCAAGATACCAGGACACTTCAGACCTGACTGTCCTGAGTTAAAGCAGAAAAAGGAACCAGATTATCTTTGCTTTAACTGCAAGAAGCCTGGACATTTCAGACCAGATTGTCCAGATCTCCAAAAGAACAAGAGTCAACAAAGAAGACATGGCAAGAAGGCTATGGTTCTTCGAAGATGAATCTGGATATGAAGTGGAATCTGAAAAGGGAAATGAATCAGATGACACAGCATTGGTTGCTGATATGGAAGACTATGCATTAATGGCTAATATGGATGAAACAGAGGAGGTATACAATACTGTATCAATTAACACTCCTGCTGAAAGTGATTGTGAATCAACCTGTGGTTCAAATCCTAGAAACTCTTTGCTATGTTGGGTGAGCTCACTTAGCAGATTAGTCATTGGTATCAACAATTCCATGTACTTATGTTTGGGCAATTGAGCAAATGAGGTTGCCAAGGGGATTGGTCTTTGTCATGTTGGGTGAGCTCACTTGACAGATCAGTCATTGGTATTAAACTTCATCTTGTATTATCAATTGAACAAAACAAAAAGAAATCAAGGATCATCAGAGTCACATTGTCAGCAGGCTGCTGAAGCATCTTTATCAGCAGACTGCTGAGCCAACCCTGCTGAGGACAACCCTGCTGAATGGAACGGTACACAGTCAAACTTTATTAAAGTCAAAGAGCAATTGGCGGGATATTTATTCTATCCTTTATGACCACGATTACACGATCTAACGGTTACAATACGTTTTGGAAAGTAATGGGCCACGTGTCAAGCTAACATTCACTTAGATTAATCATGGTTAATATGGATGTACGTGCACTGACAGTTACAACTACTCCCTGTCTATATATACAGACCTATTACACAGAAGATACTCTACTGTAAATCTGTTTATATCTCTGTTTTTACACTGTGTGAACACAGATTTACAAAGCTTTCTTCTTCATCTTTTTCTTTTAACAATGGCGGAAAAGATTGATGTTCAAATCGAATCAAGCCAAAGTGTGAGAGGTTTTGTTGTTGATGCTAATAAGACAGAATTAGCTATCAACATTGGTAGAAGAATAATGAGATACGCAGGCCTGGAGAATGTACTGAACATAAGATTGGAAACAATCTCATATACAAACGTTGTCAGTTTTTGGAAGAATATTGTGGTAAAGGAAGAAACTGAAGAATTCAAAACAATTGTGAATGCACAAGAAATAGAAGTTTCCTCAAGTCTGCTGAGGGAAGTTTTTGGTTTTGAAGAAGTAGTAGATGGTCCAACAAATCCTGAGGAAATGGGATTGTCCAAGATGGATTTTGTTGATAAGATCAAGACAAATAAAGACACCAAATCAATTCCAGGCATCAATTGTAGACACATTGGGATTGAGTACAACCTGCTGAGCAAGATCATTGCTAAAAACATATTAGGGCTGGTTGGAAGTATGAATACTCTATCAGGACCCAAGATAGAGCTAATGATGATTATCTGCCGAAGTATGAAATTTGATTGGGCTGGATACTTTATTCACTACATGAAGAAAGTAGCCAAGGAGGAAAGAGAAGGGAAAAGGAAATCCAAGGCCTTACCCTTAGGATTAATGGTTCAGACCCTGCTGAATCATTTAGAGATTCCAGATGTTGCACCTGAGAAGATTAATCGGTCCATATACAAGAAAGAGATTGATTATGCTATCCCCGGTCCGGATGATGATGAAGAAGGTGTTGCGAGAGGTCGCCGATAGTGATGATGATGGAAATGATGGTGATGCTGGTGGTAAGCAGATTAAGAATTCTGTTAAGTCTGCTGCACCAAAGAAGACCACTGAGAAAAGAAAGGCTGCTGATATTAGAAAGACTACTGAGATCTTGAAGCCTAAGAAGACAAAGAAACAAACAACCGAGATCGCCGGGTCCACCGAGGACCGGTAGAGATTGAGGTTACTGAACCTATTGCCACAAAGAAGAAGACTGTTGCTGAAGTTCTGAAGGAGCAACAGAAGGAAGCAAGGAGAAAAAGAAAGTCTACTGTGGTTGAAATTAATGATGAGCCACTTTCCAAGAGAAGGAAAGAGATTATCCACAAAAAGAAACATGGAAAGGGGAAACAATTAAGAAACTTGGAGGCTCTAAGGGCACAAGAAGAAGAAGGTGATGTAGAAGAAGAAGAAGAGGCTATTGAGGCTGAGCCCTTGATTATTATCAAGCCTAATGAGGATGTAGAGGTTGTTCTTGAGCAACCTGCTGGTGAAACACAGCAGACTACTGTAACTGAGCCTGCTGATAAAGTTGTTGAATCTTCACCAGAAGAAACTGTTGAGGCTACTGAAAGTACACAGGTTGTTGTTGAGCAATCTGTTGGAGATGTACAACAGTCTACTAACCCTGAGCCTGCTGTAGAATCTGTTGAAGAACCACAGCAAACCACAAAGACTATACCTGCTGTGGAGATGGAAACACATGTTCAAGACCCTGCAAATCCTGCAATAGTTCAGGGGGAAGAGCAGTCTGCTGCTAACCCTGCTGATGAGCATATAAGTCAGGGGGAACCAAGTGTGGTACAGATGGAGGTAGTGGGAAGTAATATCCAACCTGAGCAACCTACTAGCCTTGAGGCATCTGTAGAAGAAACATTGCATCTACTTGTTGAGACCTTTGAAGGTCAGCAAGGTATTGCAACAGCTCCCAGAGGATCATTCTTGCCCTATGAAAAACGTGAGAAGAAAAGGAAATAAGGGTATGTTGATCCAAAACTCCTGCTGATGGCTGATTACTTCCAATGGAAGTTTGGATTCTATAAGAAACAAAAACCTGCTGCAGAACCTATGACAGACTTTGAAGAATGGGTTTTTAAGAAATTAGGAGTGAAGAGTTTGCTGGATCTGATTGATACCTCTTTGTTACAATCAAGGCTGATGGATTTGTTTGATGAACAACAAAAAGAGGAGGGTATCAAGTTCAGAGATCCAAGAGGTGATGATGATGACTCTTCTTCATCTGATTCTAATGATAATCACCCCTCTGGTCCAGGAGAAGTCAGTGGAAGTGCCATGATTATTGAACCAAGAGTAGAACAGTCTACTGGTGCTGGACAGTCCACTGAGAGAGAGCAAACTGGACAGATGAATGAGGATGAGGAAAATCTCACCATTGATGATATTGAGGCACAAAGGCATAGATTTTGGTGCAAACAGAATGGTTGGTGAGATAGATCTACTATTTGTTGAAAAACCTGCTGAGCATGTCGATGATCAGCAGACTGTGGATTCAAGTGAGGAAAGAGTTACTGATCATGTTGAGCCAAGTGTCAGTTCTGAGGATTCAATTCAATATCAACACTGGATTGACACTGAAGACACTTTAACCAACACTGGAAATCTTTTGAGAAGAATTGCTGATATTGGGGAATTTCAACAAGAAAATATGGATATATTCCCTGATCAGGTTGTTGTGGCTCAAATAGTACAAAATCGTAGAAGGCGAAGAGGAGGTACAAAGTTCTTTGGGCTACAAACAAGACTCGCACAAAGGTTGGAACGGGAGGTACAGCCGCCGAGTCAAAAAAGACTCGGACAAAGGTTGGAACAAACTTTGGGTTTGGAGGAAACCCCTGTTGTTGTTGAAGAGGCTGCTATAGTGGAGCCTACTGGAATCAAGACCACTATAGGGAAAGATGGTCAGCAGACTGCTGTTAATGAGGAAGAGCAGCTGCTAAACTATGACTTTAGTGATGAGGAGTTCCAAATGCCTGAAGAAGAAGATGTTGCTATTGATCCCCCACAGGCATTTGTACCTATTTTTGAAGAACCAACTCTTGATCCTATCTTGGAAGAATATCAAGGCCCTAACCCTGCTGGACTAGATAGGAGTTGGGCAATGGTTGTGAGCAATCAGAGGCCACAATATAATGTTGAGGAGCCTGCTGATGGAGCTGCTGGAGAAATGGCTGGTGGAGTACCAGCACATGTCCTGGAAGAGTTGAGAACTGTCAGAAATCTAGATCTGATGTGATGCATTCCGTTTAGATCTAGATCTGATGCATTCCGCTGCGTAATCGGGTTAATCTATGATTGATCCGACGATATTACATCTAACAAACCGGTCTATCAAGTGTAACATACTCATCGTCACCACCATCATTTTCAATCGTTAGCGCATTTACCTCACGTAGGTTCCTTACCGTGTTGCTTGTCAAACCTCCCGATTTCGGATTTCTTTCCAGTATGGTAAAAATCATGATGGAATATGCATTTAATAAAATAACTCATTATACGGTCAGGATGAGCCTCATACAAGCGGAGCTCTCCAGTTGGCTCTATTGACCGACCTCGCTGATTTGAATGTATAACATTTATTTTGTGAAATGTTTATATGTATAGTATGTTAATGTAAGTTCGGACCTCGGCTCGCGAAATGATTGCTGAAATATGATTTAACCAAACTCTGGTGATTAAAAATACGAGGCTTTATTTTCTCATTTATACATTACAATGTCTGTTCATCATACTAATTCGACATTTTAAAATGGATTATTGACTCAAAATTTGGCTTTCCGGAAATCCATTCTCACATTCTATTTTTGGAAAGTTGACTTTTGATTAAATAATCGACTTTCAAAAGGTTAATTCGGTGTGATGCAAGGATCCCAAAAAAATAGTTTTTATTGACGGCACATCAAATTAGACAGTTGTTATTGGCATCACATCGAATATGTTTTCAGAGCAACACTATAACATTCGACCACTAGAAAACCGAATACAAGTTCAACATCCGACTTTGCAGATTTCGAATGTCTACGTTCAACATTTATAAAAACGAATCTTGCCCACGGTGGGTGTCTCGGAAGATTCACCGGGAACAATAACTACGCCCAAATAAATCGTTGTCATTTTATGGTAAAACAATTGATTTTTATTCATTGATGATTCCACAACTTGATATAATTCAGCAGCCGATGTGAGCATCAAGTAGAAAGGCGAAGAACACTGCACAATGTACACATACGTTGTTTGGTGATCTTGGAAATTCATATGGTGATTCAAGTGACCTGGAACCGAGTTGCAATGGATCACTTTCGATATGTTGCCTTTAAACTAGACTTGGAAAAGGCCTTTCAAAGCCCTTGACCTAGTGGAATGACGTTATCTTTGGAGTGTTATAAACCGTATGGCTTCATCTATTCATTTGTGTCTCTTATCCGAAGGGTAGCAACCTTGGCATCCTTTAAAGTACTAGTTAACGAAAAGCCAAGTAGAGTTATACATCCTACTAGAGGCCTCCGCCAGAGGACCCTCTTTCACTGTTTCTCTTTATCGTATGTATTGAACATTTATCCGGTTTGATAATGAATCAAATGAAGAACGCTCTCTTCTTGGTATTTCTTTTGGTAGGGGCGAATATGTCATTATCTCGCATATGATAGCATACTTTTCTTTGAAGTTTCGAATACTACCCTTGGTACGCTTACAAGGCTTTCACTCGGTTTGAGACCCTTTATAGCCAAGCCGGCCACTAATCTCCACAACTCAAGCCTATTGTTTAGTTAGGAGATTCCTAATACAGTAAGAGAACACTACTATAGCGTTTTGCATATCCATTTGGGAACCGACATTGGAAAATATATTGGTTTACCTTACATGATGGGGCGCAACAAGATGCAAATCATTGGGTTCATTGGGGAGCGCATTTGGAATAAGCTTTCGGGGTGGAAAGAAAAATTCTTTTCATCAACCGGTATGGAAGTCCTTATATATCAAGTCTGTTTTGCAAGCCGTTCCGACCTCTATTATGCAATGTTTATTGGTTTAGTCAAGTGTTTACCGTTGTACTAAAACCAATTGATGTTAATAAAGGTGCTACTATATTTCTTATCATTTAAGAGTGTGGTCAATCTGTCCCAACACCCCCCTCAAGTGTTGGCAATACGTCTAACATTTGCCCTTTTTTTTCAAAAGTGGGCGGCGCAATCTATGGCAACATATGCAATATGTCTAACATTTGCCCAATTTTTTTTCAAAAGTGGCAATCTGTCCCAACACCCCCTTCAAGTGTGGGCAATCTGTCCTAACACTTGCACAATTATTTTTTAAATAATGTTCCAACCAGGGTTCGATCTCGTGACTTCTGACTCCGATACCATGTTAGGATCAAGCGCTTACCGTTGTACTAAAACCAATTGGTGGTAGTAAAGGTGCTTCTATATTTCCTTATACATTCAAGAGTGTGGACAATATGTCCTAACAGTTTTAAACTTCTCATCATACTTATTCATGAATTAAAGGCTCTTATTATTGGACGGTTTTTACGGGGAGACGCGAAAGATAAGAAGAAGGTCTACTGGAAAATTTCAGAGACATGTTTACAGTGGCGGAACCAGGAAAAAATTTCAGGGTGGTCTTGGTATATAAACTGTAAAGCTAAAAAAAATCCGGGAAAAAAAATAAAAAATGTTGGTAGTGAGATTTGAACTTACAACCTAGAATTATGGAGACTTAAAAAGGTTTGTTCTTAAACCACACTAGGATATAAGGTCTTTTGTTCAAGAAAAAAACATATAACATACTAATATTAACACTACTACTACAATAATAAAAATTTGGGGGGGGGGGGGCCGATATTATGGGGCTTGCGACCGGGGGGGGGAGGGGGGGGGGGGCTTGAGACCACCCCGGGCATAGGGTGGGTCCGCCCCTGCATGTTTACCCATGAGCTTTCATAATGACATACATATTTAATTGCTACTACGATTGGCGGACGTCCTACACTATTAAATCCGGCTACTTTCTCGTCCCTCTTCTAACCATATGGTCCGGACCGCATTTTGCGTGACCTTTGAAATCAATATAAAAATATCTCAAGGAAGTTACAAACAACTGTGTGCAACCACCGGAGTGTCCGCGCGAATTCAAAAGTCACGTCTAGTATGTCCAGACTTCACCACTTACGCACCACCCGGGGAATTCCAGCCCCATAACTTGCACCCCCTATTGGATATATGGTGTGTTTCAAAGGCTTTTAGGGTGTTTTCAGAAGCATTTCAATTGAGAAATTAAAAATCCCTTTAGATGTAAGATTGTAGTTTACTCTTTTATACTAACTAAGAAATAATAATAATGGCTGGAAATTATGAGTGTGGGGAACCAAAACAAACTTTTATTGTGTGATGAAATCATTCATGCAACCACCAAAAGCAAAGTACAAAAAAGATTTTTTTTGGCCATGACACTTGATGGCCAAGAATAATTAAATGAAGTCTAAGCATCATCATCAAATGGTCCACCTCTGCCAACATCCCATGTGAACACTTTTTTAATTATCTTTTTTTTTTTTCCACTTTTGGAAATCAGATTTGATTATAGACAAAGTTTTAGGCAGGGAAAAAGCACAGCATGTTTATTGTTCTGCTTATCTACCACCTTTTAGTTATAATTTAGTGTAATGATACGTACACAACCGTTGTGTGATGCTTAATGACACAACGGTCATTTGTATCGTTGATGTAAATTTACCGTGATCAACGGCGTAAATGCATGTTGTCACTCAGGGGCAGACGCAGGATCCCGAGTGAGAGACGATAATTCTAACGAATTTTCGCAATAAAAAAATGAATAGTTGTGTTTTTTTTGTCCCCTCGAATCTAAAAATAAGCACTACTCTATATCACTAAAAAAATACGACTATACATTTTACGTTATATAAGAAACAATATTGTATATCATAGAATCTGAACACATTTACCCTTATACTCTAATCAATAAGGATTTATAACAATACAAACACTGTTTTTGACGGAACTTATTATTATTTATTTATACGTATCAGTTTGGTAATAACTATGTAATTTTATTCACATGATATAAGTTTTGGGGGGTTCTATTGGCACCCCCCAATTTACTATTGGCACCCCTATTACTCCCGGCACCATAAAAAATTACTTCGGCACCCGGTAATTTTTTACGTAGGGAACGTCAGCCACACTGGTGTTCCTTGTTGAACATCAACGTCAGTAACACCAGTGTGACTAACGTTCCCTATGTAAAAAATCACCGGGTGCTGAAGTAATTTTTTATGGTGCTGGGAGTAATAGGGGTGTTCAACAAGAACACTAGTGTGATTGACGTTCCCTATGTAAAAAGTGTTAAAACTTAGAAACGTCAGTCCACGACTTTCCACTGGTGTTCCTTGTGACACAACAACGTCAGTGTCACTGACTTTGGTGTTCAACAAGGAACACCAGTGTGACTGACGCTTTTTTCATCTGAAAAAATAATCAAAAAATGGGTGCCGGAAGTAAAAACGGGGGTGCTAATAGAACTCACCTAAGTTTTATGTTAAATTATCCGATTATAAGAGGTGATAGGGGCGAATATACATTTTATGGGGGCGAAAAAATACATAACATACATATAGTAGTGTCTTCTCCGAATCCGAGGGGCGTCGAGTGCCCTCCTCTCCAAAAGGTGCTCCTCCCCTGGTGTCACTGATTGTGACATAACGGTTGTACTTCTATCATTACTCTATAACTTATTCATGAATTTATCCCCTCCATCGTAGTTGGTAAAATCTTTTCACATCAATAAAAATCGGAACATGACAGATTTTTTTTTTTTATTTTTACTCTTTATTATGTGTTTCATTGATTCTAACGGAATTTTAGATAGAATGTCGATAATTTTGCTGATTTGATTTTTGTCCAAAAAAAAAAAAATCAAATATATTTTCTAACAGCTATTAACTCTAGAAATCTCCATACATATGACTCAAATTATGTCAATATACAAATTAATTTTGACTCGTATTTGGTCAGAGAAGCATTTTTTTTCAGGGGCAGAAAAGCTTTTACATGTGAGAATACTGTCTATTTAGTTTTAAATGCTATCAAAACCAAAATATTATTGTATATTGAGTATAATAGAAAAATGCACTAAATAGTACATGGACTCTTGTGTGAGAGCAGATAAAAGTACAGAGCTAAATTCATAAATTCGTTTATGTATATACGGAATACGGGTGTAAAAGAACCGAATCAAACAGAATAATACTATAAACGAGTCAAGCAATTCAAAATATTCTCAAGTATGAATTTGAGCATGCATGAGTATTTAGAACTTGAGCGAATCTTGAGTTTAATTGATTTTGAAATGTAATTCGTGAATATTTTTAAATATCACATGATAATAACAAAAATATATCATTTTGGACCGTCATTACATGAACATTTTTTTATCATAGATGCAACAATAATTTATGGATTACCGAACAATATTTTTCTTGTAAAAATATTTGATAGTCGACAAAATATACGATATATAAAATAAACGAAAAACGTCCACATTTTATACAATAATTACGTTGAATATAAATATAAAAATACATATATGTGCCTATATACATACATACATGTCTATAATAATATATGTATTTATGCATGTATAAATAAACATATATGATTTCGTATTATACATAATATGTATTCAGGCATACTTGTCAATAGTTGAGTCAGGTATTGCACTGCTCGTGTTGTTAGACAATGTAATTATTGTAAATATTTCATATTTATTATGCAATAGTATGCATTAAGTTGGAGAATATTGTAGCCTTAATTACCAGATTGACTAGCATGATTTCTAGCCTAATCTGTAGCAATTCAATTGTATATATTACTCTGACAATCAATGAAAAGACTCAGGGAATTTATTCCTTTCATGGTATCAGAGCAAACTTCCTAAATTGTGCCTCTTTCGTTTAATTTCGCCATCTCCATCTTGATATACCTAACCCGCAACAGGACACTGTTCCAATGGATTGGGCCAGTCAACCCGGCCCAATATAAATATCATGGGCCTCGCCGCTGTAGCCGCCCCCATTTATAGCAAGCTGGCCGCTAGGTCCTAGCCGTCTTTCTGTCCGCCACTCCCAAACCGGACGTATCTCCCTCCATCATATGGTTTCCTCTCCTTACAATCAAGGCAAGATCGTACCCGCTGCTCGCCATCACCACGCTATCGTCGCCGCGGACAGCGCATGCGGGCGCCTGGCATGACTATTTACTTGATTCAGTACATGCAGATATTTATTTAAGATACTTATGACACTTGTATAAGTTACTTCTTATTATATCATTAGCTGTCTAATCAAGAGCAGTAGACCGACTTACTTGTCTATAAATAGAGGATCATATGTAACGAAGAAAGAGAGCTGAGAATTAATACACACAGCCCAACTCTGCCCTTTTGCCGCTTACCACCGGCCCAATCTGCTGTTATTTACTTTATGCTTATTCCGCCACCTTGTTCTAAATAACCACCGTACCCTCTCCGGAGGAATCACCTATAACAGCCTTATATCCTCAAGATTGACACTGTTACCGCAAAACTGATATTCCACGCAACATCAGTTGGCTCCGTTACCGGGAACAGCATCAATATCATTCTCGTCAAGATCATTTGCTCCACCGCAAGAGGGATCTCACGGCGGCGACAAGGTTGGATAAGCAGTCAGATCGTCACAACCGGAAGGAACTCCTTCATCATCATCATCACATGCAAACTCGCACTCGAGTCCATCTATAAACATAAAGGTTGGTTAAATCTCTAGCTCAGTTCTTAATCATCAAGGATTCAAAAGAACAGGAGCCCTTAAACTATCGCCTTTACTCCCAAACATACCAGCTCAGAAAATCATCAAAACTAATAGCCAAATATCCCCATTTCGCACATACCCCTAACAACTTTTCTAAAAATGGTTGGAGGAAAAGCTATAAACCCTACCACCCCAGCTAAGCAAATTCACAGAACCCCCATGAAGAAGGGAGGAGAGAACCGAAAGGTGATTTCTTCTGGGGGTGGTGCCGGGAGGATATCACGCCGGACATGAGGGATTTCATACAGGAAAAAACTCGTGCCCGCCAGTTGCGTGAAGAGAATTTAGCGGGAACTTCTCGTTTGAATGCTACAGTGGCAGATAAGGCATCCGTACCGCCAAATTCGAATAGATTAGCCTTGCGAGCACATATGGAGTATGTAGAAGAAATGCGGTTGGGAAATGAGCTTTTAATCGCCGAGGGCTTCCACCTCGCCCCTATCCGAAAATTCAAATCTCCCCAACCCACACCACTCGAAAATCGACCGACGGCGGCTCCCAAAAAACTCAAGCTCGGCAAACGAAACACGGGGAGCGGTCATGCGACGTCGCGGAAGAGATCAGCTTTTGTTCGACTGGGGCCCACGGTCGACGACCGCGGTGCAGCTCCCGGAACACAAAGAAATAATCAGTCAGTTTACACTCGCATGGAGGGGCAGGGGGATTCTCAGATAAAAAGGGGTTATGCGGCGAGCATACCCATCCCCGAGAATAAGGAGGAGTTGGGGGTAATGAAAAAGCAGATAGAGGAATTACAACGCGGGGCCAAAGGAGCAAAGGTTTCGTTCCCACCGGGGAACAAGTGTGCTTCACCCCGATATTTTGAAAGAAGCGCCGCGAGGAGGAACGCATTATCCCAACTTTACCAATTATCATGGAATAACCGACCCGTTGGATCGGCTATCCGCCTTTCAAAGCGGGGATCGGCTTGTGTACGCCTAGCGAGGATGCATGGTGCATTGCTTTTGTGGGGTCTATGCGGGATAGAGCCGCGTCATGGATTCGAGGTCTACCTCCGGCCTCGGTTACATCGTGGGACGACCTCATTAACAAGTTCATAGCGGAGTTCCGATCGGTGGGAGGACCAAAGAAAACACACATCGATCTATACGAGGTCCGTCAGGGCGAGAACGAGGGAACTCGCAGCTATTACGAGCGATTCTATAAAGTTTATGAGCTAACGAGAGGCCTGGCAGACAACGTCGTGATGAGCAGCTTCGAAACAGGATTGAGTCCGGGGTACCTGAAATCATTCTTCGCGCTAACCCCACCAACAAACTTACAGGAGATGTTGAGCTCAACGAGGAAGTACGTCGCGACAGCGGGTAATGAGGGAGCATCTTCCTCGAGTAAAAATAAACGAGAGGGCCGAGCGCGGTCCGCCGAAAGATACCCGCGAGAGGTAATGAACGGGACATCAAGAAACCCGGTAAGTTCAAAGAAGAGCATTTTACCCCCATCAACATCTCCTACACTCAAATGCTAAACGAGGTTCGAGATGAAGTACCCGAGCCTTATCCCATGGTTGCAGATTCACATCGCGACGCTAGCAAATTCTGTGGGTACCACCAGGATAAGGGTCACACGACCGAGGAGTGCAAACAGTTTAAACGGGCGGTGGAGAAGTTACTTGCTCGCGGCCAGCACGACAGATACAAGCAAAACGCTGGGGGGTCAGATAGGCGGAATCAACGGACCCGCCGTTTGATCGGAGTATAAGGATGATAACCGAGACTCCGCCCAAAGCAACAATCAGATTAAGAGTCGCATTGGCTCGATCAACAAACATGTGGAAAAACCGACTGTTTTACGAGAAAACGAGAACCCTTTGGCTTTTACTCGAAGTGAGTTGGTGGCTTCAACCAATGCTGAGGACATGTGTTTGTGTGTGTCAGCGGTTATCAACCGTGCATGCGTAAAACGGGTGATGATCGACACAGGAGCTTGCCGTGACATTCTATACTACAGTTGCTTCAGAGAGTTGGGATTTGGCGACTCCAGTTTGAGGCCGCACAACGGCACCCTTGAGGGGTTTACAAATCACAAAGTAAGTGTCAAGGGGGCCATCGATTTAGACGTACAAATGGGCGATTACGCGCCTTTTAGAACAGAAAAGGTCGCTTTCTTGGTGGTCGACCTACAGTCCAACTACAATATGATCTTAGGGATACCGGCTCTACGTCAATTTCAGATGGTAACCTCCATCCCTCATCAGCGGGCAAAGTTTTATGTTGGTGATCAGATTGGAACGTCTATCAGCGAGCCCGCGACAGTCCTCAATTATATACGAGAAATGAGGACTGAGGCTAAGAGACCACGGATTGAGGTACCGGAGGTTGAAGGAATGGTCAGCATGATCAGGAATGTGAGCGAGCAAGCGCCCAGCAGGTTGGAATGTGAAACGCTACAAGTCAGGGATGAGCCCGATTTCACTGCTGAAGATGAACTAGTAGAGATAGTCATCAACGAGGAGTACCCTGAGCAAAAGATTAAATTTGGGGCTAGGTTAAGCTCTGCTGAGAGAGAAGAGCTGGTAAAGATGCTAAAGGAAAACCTGAGTGCCTTTGCATGGGTTGTCACAGATATGCGAGGGGTCCAGACTGAAGTCGCCCTCCATCATCTGAGCGTGGATTCAACCTTCAAACCGATACAACAGCGAGCACGCCAGTTTTCATACGAAAAAGAGGCAGCTGTAAAGATAGAGGTACGAAAGCTTCTTGAAGCGGGTATCATAAAGGAGCTTGCTTATCCTACCTGGCTTGCAAATGTGGTAATGGTCAAGAAGCATAACGGCAAGTGGAGGATGTGCGTGGACTTCACCGATCTCAACAAAGCTTGTCCCAAAGATCCTTATCAACTTCCTCGAATAGATAGATTGGTGGATTCGATTTCTGGCTTTGAGGTGTTGAGTTTTTTGGATGCATACTCGTGGTATCATCGGGTACGAATGGTGAATCCGACAAGGAGATGACCGCCTTCGAGCCGCTTTGGGGGCCTTTATTACTATGAGATGATGCCGTTTGGGTTGAAAAATGCGGGTTCGACGTATCAACGAATGGTCAACCAAGTTTTCGGCTCGCAAATTGGAAGGAATATGGAGGCTTATATAGATGACATGGTGGTGAAGTCGACAGACGAGCCACGTTGACGATCTTCGAGAAACTCTCAACAATGTTAAAAAGCACTCTATGAAACTCAATCCACAAAATGTACATTTGGGGTTCGAGCGGGCAAGTTTCGGGTTTTATGGTTAGCCGTCGCGGCATCGAGGCAAACCCGGAAAGATACAAGCTCTCCTCGATATGAAGGAGCCCACAACGATCAAGGAAGTTCAAAGGCTAAACGGCCGCATTATCGCACTTGGTCGCTTCATAGCAAAGTCAGCCGAAAAGTGTCTTCCCTTCTTTAAAATTCTGAAAGGAGATAAGACATTTTCATGGGGGGTGGAATGTTCGCAAGCTTTTCAAGCCCTGAAGGAGTATCTGGGCAAGCCACCTCTCTTAGTCAGTCCGGCGGTAGGGGATGTGCTATTTTTGTATCCGGCGGCTTCGGATTGAAGTTTGTCGCCGCCGTTCTTGTAAAAGAGGCCGGAACCCTCCGTAATCCCGTGTTTTATGTAAGTAAAGCTCTCGGTCCGGTAGAGAGCCGCTATTTTAACATTGAAAAATTAGCTTACTCCCTTGTTATTGCGCCCGCAAACTCGGGGCTACTTCACATCCCATACAATAATTGTTTTAACGGACAGTCCGATACGACAAATTTTGCACAAACCGGACCTTTCGGTCGCCTCCTCGGTGGGCAATCGAAATTACCGAGTTTGATATCCAATATCAACCTAGGAACGCAATCAAGGGGCAAACCTTGCCAGACTTCATCGTAGAAACAAGTTTTAACTCGCCACGACCAAACTCGCCTATGCCAATCGGACCCGCAGAGGTCAGGGGGCATCGAGTCGGAATGGTTGTGGAGCAGGAGTCATTTTAATGGAACCGGGAACTACGAGAGGAGATCGAAAAGGCTCTAAGGTTTGAGTTTGCCGCCACGAATAATCGGCCGAGTATGAAGCGGTCATAGCGGGGCTCAAACTTGCAAAGGAGTTAAACGTAGAGAATGTGGAGGTTTATTGTGACTCTCAGCTTATCGTCAAACAAATCTCGGGGGATTATGACACGCATTGTGATATTCTCGAAAAATACGGTAAGGTTGTCCGAAAGCTAGCAACGGGTTTTCAATATTGCGAATTTATCAGAATCAAAAGAGAGGACAACGAGCGAGCAGACTACTTATCAAAACTCTCTCTAGAGGAGGAGCTCGCGGACCCTTCCATCATGATCGAATATTTAGCGACGCCCTCAATCGAAGCAGCAGAGATTATGGATATAAATACATCACCTGTGGTCGCATGTTGGATAGATGAGATACAAGCATACATCGAAACGGGCATCTTGCCCGATGAGGCGGACAAATCACGCACCCTCGAAGAAGAGCCGCGAAGTATATCATCATGAGCGGAGTTCTTTATAGAAGGTCGGCTACAAAGCCCCTTTTACGGTGTGTACGACAAGAGGAAAGCTTGGTGATTCTAAACGAGATTCACCAAGGCGTGTGCGGAGGACATCCAAAGCAAGCCGCTCTCCGGCACAAAAGGTTTTAACCGCCGGGTATTCGGCCTAGTATTCTTAAGGACTGCGAGAAGCTAGTCGGGGAATGTCCTAAATGTCGAAGCATGCGGATATCCCACGATTACCATCCGTCGAGCGAGCATTGTGGTCGCACCTTGGCCTTTCGACATGTGGGGACTCGATCTAATCGGACCATTTCCACCAGGAAGAGGCGGATGCAAAGTTATCATAGTAGCCGTCGATTATTTTACAAAATGGATTGAGGCCAAACCTATGGTTAAGATAACCGCAAAAGCGGCGGGTTACTTTTTGCACGATCAAATTTTCTCTCGCTTTGGCGTTCCGCGAGCAGTGGTGTCAGACCACGGTCCACAATTTCGTACGGATTTTTCAAACCTTTGCGCAGAATTCAAGGTAAAGCATTGGCAATCATCTGTAGCATATCCACGGGGTAACGGTCAAGGCGAGGCCGGCAATAAGCAAGTGATTAAGATGCTAAAGAAAAGTGTGGATGATAAAGCAAAAGCAGGAGGGTGGGTAGACGAGTTGCCCGCCATCTTATGGTCTCTCCGCACCACCATCAAAACACCAACAGGTGAAACTCCTTTTGATTTAACTTATGGATCGGAGGCAATGAGTCCGGTCGAGATGGCCCTGCCAAGCATCAGGGTCGCTCTTTACGACCCCAAGGATAACGCGTTGAATAAACAAATCAATCTCGATCGATAGAAGAAAAAAGAGTAATGACCTATCGGCGGTTGTTAAACTACAAGCGAGATAGCGAAGAGAGAGCATGATAAACGTATCCGCGACCACTCGTTCAAAGTAGGGGATTTCGTTCTTCGCAATAGGAAAGCAACGGGCATGGAACCGACAAGGGTAAACTTACGACGGGAATCGGGAAGGACCTTATCGGGTGGCAAAGGAGATCAAAAAAGGAACCTATGTACTGAAGAACCCTGAAGGTTACGAGCTCAACAGGCCTTGGCATGCGGATAATCTTAAGAGATACTATATGTAATAATCGGATACGGTTATGGTCATCCTCTTGTCAACGATAAGGAGCGTCTAGGCTTTCTTTGTAAATTTTTTATCATCTAGCGGGGTGATCAAAATTTTATAAATCCAATTTTACATCCCTCCTCACACAGCATTTTACTCAGGCAGAAAATTTTTAAGCAAAGGTCTCGGTTTCCCCTCAACCTTTGTCAAAAAGTGGGGGCAATATGAGGAGTTTTTCAAGAAACGCCACGCCGCCAAATCTCATATCAAACAGAAGGCCACCCCCCGGAAATTTAATTTCAAAAAGCAGTATCTTTGACATTAGATTTAGCAGAGCGAATAGCGACCGAACAATTGGCTTAGATAAGATTCAAGGAGGCACCAATTGAAATACAACAGCGGCTTGGAATCTTATCTAACCCAAGGGGGATTGATCGGACTCAATTACAATAACAGAGGCAAACAAGCAAATATGGGCGAACAGAAAGCAAACCTTAATATACAAATTGCAAATGGAAAAGTAAGGAGTTATGCGGAAAAGTAAAAATAAGTTGCAAATTACAAATCAAGTAAAGGCAAAGTCAAAACAGAATTTACAAGCAGATCAGGACAAAAGCAAAGCTAAACTTCATCTGGGCGGCTGTCTTCATTTTGAATATTGGCAGAGTGAAGGGAGGGGTGGAGTAGCTTGTCGACTTCTGACTCAGAGGAAACAGGCGGAGTAACGCCTTCGGCGAGCCCCGATCTTCGGTTCGCGCTCATGAGTTTCCTCACCATCTCCACCTTCAGCGTCGACCGGTTCGAGCTCGCGACGAACTAACTCCCTCAGATTATTTTCTACAACAGCAGGAGCGACCCAATCAGGAGCAAGCTTTGGAGCATAGGCCTCGAGCTCCTTATCCGAATAAGGAATCCGCGCATGGAAAGCCCTTAGTTCCTCATCGAAAGGGTGTGTGAGAATCCGGTCTCGCAAAGTTTCAACATGCGGATCCTCACTACCCCGGGCCCATAAACGACGAGCAAGGTGATAGCCGCCCGGTCGAAGCCCATAACAAAGCGTCGTCGACCTCGGCACTCTTATCGGCCACTTTCGATTCATAACGGCGAGTGCACGATGAGCATCGTCGCATTTAGCTTGAAGCTGCTCCATCAAATCGGATAACTCTTGAGCTTTGGCCACACGCTCCTGTGCAAGCTCCTCCGATCGGGCAGCATTCTGCTCAGCCTCTATCCGCATTTTGTCAGCTTCTGCCCGAAGTCTGTCAGCTTCTGCCCGCAGTTTATCAGCTTCTGTCCGCGCCTTATCGGCCGCTACCCGCGCCTTGCGCTCTTGGGCAAGCGCCCCCTCCAGCGCTTTCTTCTCTGCGCGATCACCGCTTCACTTTGTCCTTCTCGGACTCCAACTCGCCGTGAAGTCGCGCCATTGTGTCATGGGACTTTTCCAATGCTTTCTTGGACTCGTCCGCACGCTTTAGCACTATCGGCACTCAAGGATATGGTCTCGATATGGTCGTTTATAACCGGGCCAACCCGGTGCCAAAGCGAAAGGAAAGAGATATGCGAGGTCAGTATCAACTTTGAAAAATAAAGCAAAAGACAAATATGGTAAAACAAAGGAAACTTTACCGTGCTCATAACGGTGCCGAACAGACCCCACAGATCTTCGGCGTTGGGGACAAAGGTACGGCGAGGAGTGGTCCGTCCGCCAGACGACCCTATCCGCGATCCCGCGACCGATCTCCAAGTTAATGTTTGGAGGCAGGCCCCACTTCAAGTGCTTTAGGGGAGGAACATCTGCGATCCCCTTCGAAATTGCTTTCGCCTTCGAAATATTGAGGGGTTGGCTCATAAACCCCTCATCCAACCAGACAGCTGGGAAGCCCGCTGGCCCAACGGGCACATTTTTGGGCAGCGTGATCAGTTCGGTACCCGCGACTGCGGACACCTCAGAAACCTTCTTGCCTTTATCAACAGCAGATGTCGAGCCCGCGGTAACCTCGGCAACCCTCACCTCTCGCCTCTCTATCCGCGGCGGCCTTTTCCTTGGTTTCATCTTGTTTGGATTTTTTGTGGGGGGAGCATCACGATCGCCGCCGATGTCATCAATGCGGACGGCCTCTTCGATACGGCCCTTTTCTTCGACCGGTAGGTGGCAACTTCGGGAGAGTTGTCCGTTTCATCGCCTTGCTCGCCCCGGGGCGTAGCCGTAGTAGATTTCATCGGCGGCACGGCCGTCTTCTTCACTGCGAGCTTGAGGTGCCCGCCGTCCCATCGGTCGGACTAACCTTTGGAAGATCGCCCGCACCTTCACCGATTTCGGCTCTGTTCACCTCCCGGTCGTCTTCGCCCGGGACGAGAGAGTTGCGCGAGTCAATCTATCCATGGTACCCGGAAAGTACGAAGCGTGTTAAAAAGATAAATATATGGGGGAAACAAGAAAGATGCGGATGCAAAAAGTAACAAGTAAGAATCCTACTCGGTGCTCGCATAGAGGGTCGCCTCCACGGGTGGTACATTGGGATGGTAGGCATATAGCATGATGACATTCCCCGTACCAGTCGGGGTGGGTTGGCAACGAATCTACAGGTGCAAGGGGAGCGCCAACCCCCGCGGCAGGAAGCCCCGCCAACCCAAGATACGGTTCGCTAATATCGAGAAGCACTCTCCAGTTGTACGCGCGGGCTTGATCCTCATTCCTGCGAGTATAGCCTAGATCATCTTTTATTTCGGCTATGAACCCATCATCGTCGTCCCGGGTTTTGATATCTTTGAGGTGTTCGGTTGTCACAGAGTTTGCCGGCAGTTTTGCAAAAGGCCATCCCACCCGTGACTCCACCTTCATGCATCTCTTATCCCAGTCCGCTACTTTATCTGGGAGGTCGAATAACAAGCGGGGCCGACCACTACTCGAGCGACTACGTGGTTGAATCTGGCCGGCGTCGCCTTTCCGCGAGAAAGAGTAGAAATATAGCAAAGCGCCCCATGAGGGTTCGCGCCCTTTCAATCGGCCGATTATAATAAAGGATGTCACGACGCGAACAACTCCCAAACTAAGGTCGCGGGGCATCACCCTCGGCTCCTCCATAAACTTCACGAAGAATGGGTCGAAGGGAGGCCGAGTCCGGCAACAAAGTGGTCGAAGTGGAGCCATATGTAATCTTCAGTTTCGCGGCCGCATTTCCTTGACACATTGTCCGCTCCCATGCTCGCGAATCGATAATCAGAGGGAATGTCATATATAACCAGCGACGACGTGTAATCTGTAAGGCTCCTCATTCCCCTCCACTGAGATATGAGCTCGCGGTCGACACTCTTTTGCGCATTCAGCTCGGCGGTAACTTCCGCGGACCTAATCTTGACAGACCTTTTCTTGCTCGCGGTCGACGTCCCAGGAATCCTAGAAGAACTCGCGGCCCTCCTACCCAACGAACTCAGCACCACCCTATCCTCATCCTCGTCGTCGCCTACTTCCTCAATCTCACCACCAGCGGCGCCACTGCCAATAAGAGCGATTTCATCCTCCGGCTCTGCCTCTCTTGCTCTCATCAAGTCGAGTCATCGACCATCGCACCTCGTCGCCGGATCCGTAACCGGCGACTACACGAACTTCCTCATTTGATTGAGTATCTTCGAAGACATCTTCGAAAAAGAAAAAGGGCAAGGTGGACACGTTTAATCACCCAGACGTGATAGTCGGGCCGAGGTGAAAGCGAGTACACCCCGACACCTCGCCCCTCTATCTTCTTTAAACAAGAAACTCGAAAAAAAACCTATCTTTCTCCCAAGCATTAACCCAGAAAAACCCCAGGCAAACTACCCCCAATCACATATGCACTCATACAGGAATAAGTGATATGTCAACATATAAACGCAAGCAAATCATGAAAGTAGCATAAGCGGGGATTTAGGCGAGAGGATAAACGTACACAATGCTCAAAAAACGGGATCATCGGGATCATATACTACACCAAAGCAAACTAGGGCAACATTCATACAAAAACGCAAGGAAAACAAATCGAAATCACGATTTTTGGGAAGGAATCAAAGTGAAAAAACGGAAACGAGAGGGAAGATTTTGCTACCCGATCGTTGAAGGAGGGTGAAAAGTAGACTGATTGCTGAGGAAAACGCTTGATCGGAGCTCTGTTAAACCTTGCCGGAAATCGCCTCCTCGTCGGAATTTTGTTATCACCGAGGTCAGTTTCACCAAAAGTGGTGAATGGTGTAGGAGGACCCCCTTTTATAGAGGAGGAAAAGGGCGGGAACAGTTATCACGATTTTCGAAATTCAAAACGTTTCGAAACGTCTTATCTCCATGATACGTCTAACTGACGTCGGTTCGTATCCCAAGAAACGGCAGCCAATCAGAATAGGCGGCGATTCAGATCATACGCAACCTCTCACGTGACTGACGCGACGTTTGAACTCGGTACATTCCTTTTCAATTCTGGTCGCCCAGCTACCGGCGGTCATCATTAAGCCCGACAGAGCGTTGTCGGCGACTTAGCCCACCAGAGCGTTGTTGGCAACTAAGGCCGATATAGCGATTATCGGCGATCAAAGCCTGTTCGCTGCAATGCACAGCAAGTTATTGATGGTTTCGATGACACTGATTTAAGCCCGACAAAGCGTTGTCGGCGACTAAGCCCAACAGAGCGTTGTTGGCAACTAAGGCCGATATAGCGATTATCGGCGATCAAAGCCTCGTTCGCTACAAGCACGGCAACTACGGGTGGTATTCACTTCTTTGACATACTTTCTACTCTCTCCGCCCGGGCGGGCACATCCAGTCGCGAGTAGGGGGCCAATGATATTCCTTACCCGCCACCGGGCCATTGTTCCAATGGATTGGGCCAGTCAACCCGGCCCAATATAAATATCATGGGCCTCGCCGCTGTAGCCGCCCCCATTTATAGCAAGGCGGCCGCCAGGTCCTAGCCGTCTTTACGTCCGCCACTCCCAAACCGGACGTATCTCCCTCCATCATATGGTTTCCTCTCCTTACAATCAAGGCAAGATCGTACCCGCTGCTCGCCATCACCACGCTATCGTCGCCGCGGACAGCGCATGCGGGCGCCTGGCATGACTATTTACTTGATTCAGTACATGCAGATATTTATTTAAGATACTTATGACACTTGTATAAGTTACTTCTTATTATATCATTAGCTGTCTAATCAAGAGCAGTAGACCGACTTACTTGTCTATAAATAGAGGATCATATGTAACGAAGAAAGAGAGCTGAGAATTAATACACACAGCCCAACTCTGGCCTTTTGCCGCTTACCACCGGCCCAATCTGCTGTTATTTACTTTATGCTTATTCCGCCACCTTGTTCTAAATAACCACCGTACCCTCTCCGGAGGAATCACCTATAACAGCCTTATATCCTCAAGATTGACACTGTTACCGCAAAACTGATATTCCACGCAACATCACATCTCTGCAAATTTTTTTCTTCTCTTCTCTGCCATGGCAACCCAAGCCAAGTTTCATCCTGCCCTTGCTGTCACAAATATCAAGACTATAATCCCAATCACTCTTGAAATAGAACAAGGGCAATACTCCTCTTGGGCGGAATTATTTAAAATCCATTGTCGGGTTTATGATGTTATTGATCACATCATTCCTCCAACGAAAAAGCCTGCAACCAAAGACAAAGGTGTTGAGGTTGATGATGATTTATGGTCCCGTCTCGATGCAATTGTGCTCCAGTGGATTTATGGCACGATTTCCAACGACCTTTTACATACGATTATTACCCCTAATGCTTCTGCTCAACAAGCTTGGTCTCGATTGGAAAGTATTTTCCATGACAACAAAAATCAACGAGCCTTGTATCTAGAAAATCAATTCAAAAATGTTCGTCAAGATGATTTCTAGAACATTTCAGCCTATTGTCAAGAGCTTAAGATGTTAGCGGATCAGTTGGCAAATGTGGGTACTCCGGTCGACAATCAGCGGCTTGTTATGCAGCTCATTACTGGATTGAACGAGAGTTACGATGGTGTGGCCACCATCCTTCAACAAAATGATCCCTTACCTGAATTTTATGAGGCTCGTTCAAAGCTCATTTTGGAAGAAACCCGGAAAACGAAACGTGCAGCCATGGCAGCCTCTCTTCCCGACGCTGCCCTTCATGCTCAAGGCTTCAATGCTCCAGCTACTTCTCCGGTGAATGAGCAGAATTATCGACAGAACAATGGCCAACGACGCGGCCGAGGTCGCGGCAATCGTGGTGGTCGAGGCCATGGGCAGCGCGGTGGCGGTAATAGCGGGAGCAGCCAGCCAAATCAGCCTCAGAACGTTCAAACTCAAGGTCCACGGCCATGGTAGGTTCCTCCACAGTGGCCGGCTTTTTATCCATGGTGGCAGCAAAACAGTTGGGTCCCCCCCCCATGCCCTTACCCAACTTCAGCGTGGGCTAAACCTTCACCACAACAGGCTGGAATTCTTGGCTCTAGGCCCCAACAAGCATATAATATTCAGGATCCATCTCCTCCTTCTGCACCTACTGATATTGACGCCGCCTTACACACGATGTCTTTTAATGTTCCGGATGATAATTGGTACTTAGACACCGGTGCAACTTCTCATATGACGAACAATGATGGTAATCTCTCGTCTTATTCTAATTTAAGCAATTCTACTCGTAATATCATTGTTGGTAGTGGTCACGGTATTCCAATTCGCGGTTATGGACACTCCACCCTACCCCCACCACAACCACCACTAAAATTAAACGATGTACTCCATGCTCCAAATCTAATTAAAAACTTAATTTCAGTCCGTCGTCTCACCACTGATAATAATGCTTCAGTCGAATTTGACCCTCTTGGTTTTTCTGTGAAGGACCTTCTGACGGGGATGAGATGTGTGGAAATATTACTCAGCAGACTCTGTTGAGCCTCAGGATTTCGTGCATAATATTTTGTACACCTTATTTAATTGTAAAAGACATATTAATTGTGATTCATATAAACAATTAATATGTCAAACTCTAGTTTACTTTATGTCATAGACATAACTTTTACTTTTTACTTTTGCATGCTTGCCGCCCACATCTACATACTCAAGTGGCCGCCCAAGCTAGCTAGCTAGTCTCTCTATCTCAATTGTATCTATTTATACATCTTTTTACTCAATGAATAAACTAAGTTGAAGTTTACTCTTGTGTTTATCACATTCTCAAACTCTCTTCATGGTAGCGAGCCTTACCGAGTTCTAAAATCCGCCGCAAAACTCGTTCTTTTTCGAAAAATGTCAACATTATCTCGAAGTTTCATCTTCTTCGTAGACTCACATTTGCCTCTCAGACCGGGATAACCGAACACTCTTCTTTTACAAATCATAAACTTGATGGTAACAATTACTTGCTATGGTCAAGGTCTATGAAAATGTATATCTCCGGCCAGGGCAAGATGGGATATCCGTCCGGTTCCAAACCCGCCCTCGCTCGAAACCGACCCCAAGTTTGAAGCATGGACACGAGAAAATAACCAAGTCATGACCATCCTCACGAGGTCTATGACAAAAGAGATCGTGAGAACTTCATGATGTATGACACTCGCTAAGGAAATGCGGGACAATGCCGGAGACCTTTACTCAAAAAAGGACAATACATCCGAAGTCTATGAACTCGAAGCTCGATTCAAAATTGCGGACAAGGGGATATGTACGTAACTCAATACTTTAATCAACTATCTAAGGCATGGCAACACCTAGATATGTTGGAAACTCACCCCCGGAATGATGTTAAAGATGCCGCACTCTTTAAAGACATTATCGAGAAAAAGAGAGTATTCAAATTCCTTACCGGATCGAATCCTACTCTTGATGATGTCGAGGTAGAATTCTTGCTACTAAACCTCTTCCAAATCTCAAATCCATGTTTGCCGAGGTCAAACATGAGGAAAGCAGGAGGAAAGTGATGCCGCCGAACTCCCCGCCGACAACCCCGTCGAAGGTTAATGAGACTTACGGAAGCCTACCGAGAAAGCCGGAAAGGCGTTCGTGATCACCGCAAACGCACAAATCACACCAAGGACAATTGTTGGAAGCTACATGGCAAACCTACCCCCTCTAAAACCTCAAAACCAACCAGGGAAAGTCAAGGCAAACTTGTCGGTGAAGAGGAGAATGACAAGAAGCCGAATGCTCGGTTCTTGTCGCCTTTAAAACCTTTATTGCTCAAAGCATCGGAAGGTAGCTCCCCTACCGAAATGGCCACTCATGCTAAAACAGGTATATTTTACTCACCTCTTAGTAATGAGACTTGGATTGTTGATTCGGGGCTTCTTCCCATATGACCGGTAATAAAAACCTTATTACCCAATATATGCCATGCAACCAAATTCACGAATTAAGATCGCCGATGGTTCTCGTTTCTTATGCAAAAGGTGTTGGGAAGGTTAAACTTACTAATCGATATATCTACGAATGTCCCGTTTGTTCCAAAGTTAGACCGTAACCTTATATCTCGTCAGTAAACTCACTAAAGATCTGAATTGGACTGTTGTTTTTAATAAGAATCAGTGCACATTCCAGGATCTTTCTTCTCAGGAAGTGATTGGGCAAGCTAAACCCTGCTCAGGACTTTTTGTGATCAACCCTGCTGAAGACAAGACCGAAGACGGAGAACCGCCTCGGCGGCTCGCACTCAAAACCTAGACAATATCATGTTATGGCATTATAGACTAGGACATCCAAGTTTTGGTTATTTAAAGTCTTTAATCCCTGAATTGTTTAAAGGATGTAATCTTAATGATCTTCAATGTGATATTTGTCAATTTGCTAAACTCACCAAATCGTGTATGCTAAGTTACCTCACTTGCCCTCTTCCCCTTTCACCCTAATTCACGGTGATGTATGGGGACCCTCAAGAGTGAAAAGTATAACGGGAAAAAGGTGGTTTGTAACCTTCATTGATGATCATACCGAAACACTTGGTCGTTCTTAATGAAAGACAAATCGAAGTTGGACCTATCTTCCAAGAATTTTATCACATGGTCTCCACCCAATTTGATACTAAGATCAAGATCTTAAAGGCGATAATGCTCGGATTACTATGAGTCTAACCTCAAAGCAACTTCTTGACAAACAGAGGAATTGTTCATATCGGTAGTTGTGTGGAAACACCCCAACAAAATGGGGTTCTTTGAAAGAAAGAACAGCATCCGTCGGAAATGGCCAGATCAATCATGTTCACTACACATGTTCCTAAATACATGTGGGGTGAAGCTATATTTGGCTTCGCAACATATTTAATCAACAGACTTCCCACAGAGTGTTAGGTTTCAAAACTCCTCTCCAAACCCCGCCGACCACACACTCACGCTCTCATCTTATTACCCAATTGCCTCCAAAGATCTTTGGTTGTACCGTGTTTGTTTATATCCATGCTCAACACGAAGTAAACTTGATCCTAAAGCTCATAAGTGCATTTTCCTTGGATATGCACGGGACAGAAAGGTTACAAGTGTTACTCTCCTACCGAAAAGAAATTTTACAATTCTATGGATGTGAAATTCTTTGAAAGGACTCCATATTACAAACAAACCTGCGAGCCGATCACCGATGGAAACCCGATTGAGATTGAACTAAGTCCGTTCCCTCAAAGCAAACCATTTACCCTCGCAGAGTCCTAACCCCTCGGCGGACTCATAACCTTCGGCATCCCGCGGATACTCACATTGCGACCCTCGGCGGTCGCGACCCGAGTCCGCCGACCCGAGCTCGCCGAACCGAACCTCAAAGCAACCTGCGAACCGTAGTCCGCCGGACCTCGCCTTACCGACTCTCGGCGGTCTGCGAAGTGGATGACGGACCTATTGCTCTAAGGAAAGGGAAAAGATCATGCACCGATCATTCTATTCATACTTATTTATCTTATGATCGGTTGTCTCTGTCTTTGCCATGTTTACACGGGACCCGGACTCTCACTCTATCCCTAGAAATATTCGGGAGGCCCTTCAAAATGATAAGTGGAAGGTCGTTGTTAAAACAGAGATGACTCGCGCTCTCCGGATAATCATACTTGGGACCTCACAACTCTTCCCAAAGGCAAGAAAACAAGTTAGGCGCAGATGGTTATTCACTATCAAGTACAATGCCGATGGTAAAATTGACAAGTATAAAGCCGATTGGTAGCAAGGGGATTCACTCAAACTTATGGCATTGACTATAAGGAAACTTTTGCACCAAGTAGCAAAGCTCAACACCGTCGTGGTATCGATTTCCCTAATTTGTCCAACTTGACCGGCCTCTTCACCAATTGGACATCAAAAATGCCTTTCTAAATGGGGACCTCACCGAGGAGGTTTATATGACCGTACCCCCGGTTTTATCAATCCTCATACTCAAGGCAAGGTGTGCAACCGAGGAAATCTCTATATGGCTCCGAAGCAATCACCAAGGGCATGGTTTGGAAAACTCACTACCGTGGTTAAAGCCGCCTTGGATATCATCAATGCAACTCGATCACACCATGTTTGTCAAGACAACCAACCGAGAGGAGGTCCATTCTAATTGTATATGTGGATGATATCATCCTTACCGGAAATGACTCTACCGAGATCCGAACTTGAAGACTCTACCGGCAAAGGTGTTCCAAGTTAAAGATCCGGGCTACCTCAAGTACTTTCTTGGTATGGAAGTAGCTAGAAACACCAATGGCATTTCGGTCTCCCAAAGGAAGTATGTCCCTGGACCTACCGAAGGAAACCGGCATGATGGGATGCAAACCCGTCGTATCTCCAAGTAGACCCCGGTCATACCCTATCGCATGGTGACATTCTTTGTCGGGGAAAGAACAATATCAAAGGCTTGTAGGCAAACTCATATACCTTTCTCACACAAGACCCGATATTGCATATGGGGTCGGTCCCGGTCGGTCAATTCATGCATTGCCCTACCGAGCAACATTGGGATGCAAGTGAATAGGATACCGAGGTATTTAAAATCCACTCCCGGCCAAGGCCCGCACTTCACCAAGTCTACCGATAGATCAATCAAGGTCTACACCGATGCCGATGGGCCGGATGTCACATTGACGGGAGGTCTACCACAGGCTATTGCTCATATATATGGGGGAACCCGGTTACTTGGAGGAGCAAGAAACAACCTATCGTGTCAAGAAGCGAAGCTTCGAAGCCGAACTAAGGGCACTTGTACTTGGCATTTGTGAAGCTCTATGGCTAAAAAGTGGTACCGACCGAACTTCAAAGAACCGTATCAAGCAACCTATCACACTCGTTGTGATAATAATTCAGCCTTATGCATGGCGAGAAGATCCGGTCCATCATGATAAAACCAAGCATGTGGACATTGATGAGACACTTTCGAAGGAGAAGATTGATGCCAAGATTATTCAACTCAAAGTATGTTCCTCGACAGATCGAATGTTGATATTCTTACCAAGGCTATTCCACTCTTATGTTCAGCAGACTAAGTAGCAAACTTGGCTGCATCAACATATACAGCCCAGTTTGAGGGGGGGTGTGGAAATATTACTCAGCAGACTCTGCTGAGCCTCAGGATTTCGTGCATAATATTTTGTACACCTTATTTAATTGTAAAAGACATATTAATTGTGATTCATATAAACAATTAATATGTCAAACTCTAGTTTACTTTATGTCATAGACATAACTTTTACTTTTTACTTTTGCATGCTTGCCGCCCACATCTACATACTCAAGTGGCCGCCCAAGCTAGCTAGCTAGTCTCTCTATCTCAATTGTATCTATTTATACATCTTTTTACTCAATGAATAAACTAAGTTGAAGTTTACTCTTGTGTTTATCACATTCTCAAACTCTCTTCAAGATGTAATAGCACCGGCGATTTATACCCCCTTACCCTCACAAGTCCATCTACTTTTTGCTATCTCCTCTGATTTATGGCATGATCGTTTGGGCCATCCGGGAGCATCCGTACTCCGCTCCCTTAATAAAAATAAATTTATTGATTGCACTTCTTCAAATTTATCTTCTGTTTGTGCCTAGTGTGTTTTTGGCAAACATATTCGCTTACCTTTTTATGATTCGTCTACGAACAGTTTGATGTCTTTTGATATTATTCACAGTGATGTATGGACGTCTCCTATTTTAAGTTTTGTTGGTCATAGAAACTACCTTATTTTTCTTGATGATTATTCGTGTTATTTATGGACTTTTACCCTCGGTAAAAAATCCCAAGTTTTTCCAATTTTTTCCTCGTTTAGTACTCACATTAAAACCCAATTTTCGATGAACATAAAATGCTTCCAATGTGATAATGGAAAAGAATTTGACAATGAATCCTTTAAGTTATTTTGTGCTCAAACAGGCTTAATTTTTCGATTCTCGTGTCCCCACACCTCTTCCCAAAATGGAAAAGCTGAGCGTACCCTCCGCACCATAAATAACCTCATCCGTAGTCTCCTTTCACATGCCTCCATTCCTCCCTCATTTTGGCATCATGCTCTCGAAATGGCCACATATCTTCTCAACATTCTTCCTCATAAATCACTCAATTATTACTCTCCTACTCAACTTCTATATCACCGCGATCCTTCTTGCACACATCTACGCGTTTTCGGCTGCCTTTGTTATCCTCTCCATCCTTCTACCACCATTCATAAACTCCAACCTCGCTCAACCCCTTGTGTATTCTTGGGATATCCACCCAATCATCGCGGTTACAAGTGCTATGATTTATCTACACATAAAATAATTATTTCTCGGCACGTAATTTTCGACGAATCACAATATCCATTTGCCAAACTTCACTCCCCATCACCGGATAATTATCGTTTCTTAGATGCTGGGCTCCATCCCCTTATGCTCCACAATCTCCAGGATATCTCTCCTGCAACATCTTCGGTAAGGCCTTTGACCTCGGCCTACTCTTCTCCTTCCCAGCCGAGCCTCTCTCCTTCAAGCCAATCTGTTTCCACCTCGGCCCAGCCCAGAGACACTCCGTCCCCAGCCCGGCCCTACTCCCTTCCTTCTCCACAGCCTGCCTGCACTTCTCTACCCGTCATATCTCCTCCTCCTCAAACCTCTCGCACGATCACCACTCGGGCTATGCAAGGCATTTTTAAACCCAAACGACAATTTAATTTGTCCGCTTCGGTTCAACCATCACCTCTTCCTCGCAACCCCAAAGCTGCCTTGTCCGATCCGAATTGGAAAGCTGCCATGACCGACGAGTTTAATGCTCTAATTAAGAATAAAACGTGGGATCTTGTACCTCGCCCATCCAACTCAAATGTTATTCGTTCTATGTGGGTTTTTCGCATTAAAAAGCACTCTGACGGTTCTTTCGAGCGATACAAAGCTCGTCTTGTTGGTGATGGTAAGTCTTAGCAGGTTGGGGTGGACTGCGGTGAAACTTTCAGCCCGGTAGTGAAGCCAGCCACGGTTCGGACTGTGCTTAGCATTTCTTTGTCCAAGTCTTGGCCTATTCATCAAATTGACGTTCAGAATGCTTTTTTACATGGCGAGCTCAATGAAACAGTCTATATGCATTAACCCATGGGTTTTCGAGATCCAAATTTTCCTGATTATGTATGTCGGCTGAAGAAATCACTTTATGGCCTTAAATAGGCACCACGGGCTTGGTATCGGCGGTTTGCTGATTATGTTTCCTCTATTGGCTTCTCACATAGCACCACTGATCATTCACTATTTATCTACCGGCGCGGCACAGACAGCTTATATTCTCTTATATGTTGACGACATAATTCTTACTGCTTCATCTGATGACCTTCGCACATCTATTATGTCTCTCCCGGCTACTGAATTTGCTATGAAGGATCTCGGTCCTCTCAGCTATTTTTTGGGTATCTCTGTCACCAGACACATAGGAGGATTATTCCTTAGTCAGCAAAAATATGCCGAGGATATTATTGCACGTGCCGGCATGTCCTCTTGCAAATCCGTCGCCACGCCTGTTGACACTCAGTCTAAACTTCCTACATCTGGCACTCCATATGATGACCCCACGCTCTATCGCAGTCTCGCTGGGGCTTTACAGTACCTCACTTTCACTAGACCGGACATCTCCTATGTTGTCCAACAAGTCTGCCTACACATGCATGACCCTAAAGATATTCACATGAATGCTCTTAAACGCATCCTTCGCTATCTCCAAGGAACTTTACATTTTGGCTTGCATCTTTACAAATCCTCCGTCGCTTCTCTCACGTCTTCACTGATGCTGATTGGGGTGGGTTTCCTACCACTCGACGGTCCACCTCTGGTTACTGTGTCTTTCTTGGTGACAATCTTATCTCGTGGTCCTCCAAACGACAACCCACACTTTCTCGTTCCAGTGCCGAAGCCGAATATCGAGGCGTGGCTAATGTCGTATCTGAATCCTGTTGGCTCCGCAATCTGCTCCTGGAACTTCATTGCCCCATTAACAAGGCTACACTCGTTTACTGTGATAATGTTAGTGCCATATACCTCTCTAGCAACCCGGTTCAACATCAGCGCACTAAACACGTTGAGATGGATATTCACTTTGTCCGTGAAAAGGTTGCTCGTGGTGAAGTCCGCGTCCATCATGTCCCGTCACGATATCAAATTGCCGACATCTTCACCAAAGGACTTCCCCCGCATTTTGTTCGATGATTTTCGAGCCAATCTCAGCGTTCGCGAACCTCCTCCTTCAACTGCGAGGGTGTGTTAGACAATGTAATTATTGTAAATATTTCATATTTATTATGCAATAGTATGCATTAAGTTGGAGAATATTGTAGCCTTAATTACCAGATTGACTAGCATGATTTTTAGCCTAATCTGTAGCAATTCAATTGTATATATTACACTGACAATCAATGAAAAGACTCAAGGAATATTATTCCTTTCACGTGTATCGTTCGTTTAATTTTCAAATTGAGTCATGTTCATGTTTGAGTTGATTTAAATCACATTGAGTTTTAGCTCAGAATAATCTCAAACTACTGATAAATAATTTAATCGACTCGCGTGAAAGGCTAGTACGGCGTATTTGTATTCTTTCGCAACTAATATGGGGGTGGGTGATCTACTTGGATTTTGGTTTTGAGGGTACCTAGATTTAATTGTGTACTTACAAGTAGTATTATAATAATTGTTGGTCAAACAAAATAATATTGGTTTTAATTTTTTTTCTTTCTGGGTACGTGCGATTTGGATGCCAAGGAGTGTTAGGTCAGTACATAATTCAGGTACTCCAAAAACATGGGATTTTGGGCATTGGTTTTTGAATTTTTCAAATCATGGGGGATGTTGGAAATCTAGATCTGGATCGGATCATTAAAGATTTAATCTTATTGAATCACGCAGCGGAATCGAATTTAAAATCCGTTAAATACGAAAAACGTTTATCTTGAATTAAATTTAATTAATCTACTATGCAAAAGAATATTAGAAATCGTTACCAATCTTAAAGAACTATATAGATGTCAAGATCTTTCAGATTGTATCTCTCACAAAGACGGATGGACGTCTAAATCTTCATTCTTGAATTGCTTGAATATCCATCATGAGAAAACTAGATTTTTCCCTTAATTTGGAGTTCATAAAAAACTAATTTTTCCTCTCCTAATTTTATGTAATATGCGATTAAAGTGACTAGAAAACTAATTAATTAATTTATAAGTATAAAATAGAAAACTATTTTCTGTTTTAAATCTTTATTTATCATATAAATAACAAGTAGCATATTCCATTAAAAAGAAAACTATTTTCTATTTAATCACACAATTAATTAGAACTGATTTCAACTCGTATATCGGGAGCCAATCTGGGGATCATGAACCTATAATCAAAAGCTCCAATAAATCAAATAACTGATCAAACTCTTCAATCATATCATCCTCTTTATTAATCCTGATATTATGCCATCATAAATTTAGGATTGCACTCTTTCGATCATAGAATTACACTCTACTATATATATATATACAAGTGTCCACTGATATAACCATTACCTATGGATATCCCTTAAGAGACGATTTGTATATGAAGGTAGGCATTTTCCGTTTAACCCCTTCATAACATCTTATCCTCGACTACCATTAACTCACTAGTGATCGATATTTATAATCTAAGATTATAAATTCAGCCGATCGATCAGTTCCAGAATTAACAAACGAGGGAACCGTCTTTCTACTTCCCACAGCAAGGAATGAACTCTATCTTTGTGACTTACATTCCCTGCTACCTATCCCTGAATGATGCCGACATTGACGTGTTTGAGAAAGCTTAATCGAGCTAACTTTAACGCCACATCAAACACCACCCTAAAATAGGCATATGTCTATAATCACATCAGGATTAAGATTAATAGATAAATGGTCATCTTGTGGTTAGATTCTCTCATTACGGAATTATCATGAGAGCGTCATATTAAATCGGTCCAAGTCCTACATGATCAAATCATATATAAGTGATGCCACTAAGATGTCCAACATCCACGGTCCGGATCAGGCGGTCACACATGAAGTGTTTTGGGGCACTAATTGTGTGTTAATTGAAAGATCCCGAACTTCATTTAATCTCACCACGGACTTAATATTTAAAAAGTATCACCATAATTTCAATCCTCTTGTACATAACTCTTATGAACTGAGTATTATGGTCATATTATGAACCTTTTGGGGTTTTTTGTGATGTACATTTAAATATATACAAATATACGAATAAAAGGATTAATAACAAATGTTATTTTGTTTAATTAAAAACAATACAATATTGTTTTTCAGGCACCATATCTAATAATACAACATGGGATTTTGGGCATTGGTTTTTGAATTTTTCAAATTATGGGGAGTGGTATAAAACGTGGATAAATATTTTTGAATAATAATGAATACCGAAGACTTTTGGTTGTAGGAAATACTTTTGCAACAAGACACCCTCACACATTTGGAGTAGCAACAAGACACCTGTCACGGATTTTATCTAATGAAAACAACAAGTAATAAAATTTATAAATCCGGTATTCCCCAAGTGTAGGGATCGTAGCATAGCGATTAATACCGGAGTCGGTCACAGGGAATCGGGGTATCTAGTTCATTAATTTTCCTAAGGTTGTTACTATTAAAACGAAACCTAAAACGATAAAATAAACTGGACAGAGGATTGTCAGTCCAAAGCCAGGAAGGATAAAAGCGAGAACGAAAGATAAAATTTAAACTACAAAGAAAATAAACAAGACAATGATCATGGTGATTAAACAATGAACAAACAATAAATCCACCAATCCCGCAACCCTCGATTTCCTCTCTAAACTATCTTATGATGATTTAATTCAAGTTGTGGTTCACCTATCAAAAGTATGAATTCCTACTCTCGTAGATAATTCGCCTATCAATCTCTCATCTCTCGATCTATAAGATTGACGCTATCAAAACAAGGTGTAAGATCTCTCAATCTAGCAACCTAGATATCTAACCTATCAACTCTCGTTATGTCAAGGTTAAAAATCCCATCTTTTCTATGGTGATCTAAGGTTTACACCGACTCTCGTCATACGGTAAACATCAACAACAATTCATCTTTCGATATTGATTGCATAACAAATAATCATAGAAAAGATTCAACTTTGAATCAAATTCACAAAACAAATCTAGATTGAAAATAAAGAACCTGCTGAAACGGATTCTCATGGTTTGAACAATTGCTCAGCCTCCAAGCATTCAGCATAAAATAGTAGCAAAACGAAATAAAAAGCGAATATAAAACAAGAAAAATCGCAACCCCAGCCTCCCCTAAGGGGGCTGGGGCCGCCTAGGGTTTTCTCCTAATGATTGTGTATCAATAGGTCTCAATAATGTATGTTTTAGGGTTGAAATACGCGCTGGTATTTATAGAAAAGTAAGGCGGCTGCTGCTATGTCGGCTTAAGGACGCCCGTCCGACTTTCTGGACGCTCGTCCGGCCTGCTCCGGACGCTAGGGGGACGCTCGTTCACTCGGCGTCCAAACTCTCTCGTTCGATTTCTCCTCTTGGACGCCTTGATCCACCTCTTTGGACGCCGATTCGGTCCCTTTTTCTTCCAAATTCATCTTGATCTTCATTCCAACTTCATCTCTATCTCTTTCCTTCCATGCAAATCATCACTTGAACATCTTTTAAGCTCCTTTCACCTCATGCAAGCGTACCTACATCACGATAAAAACATGCAAAATGTAACATCTTACATCTAAAGATATTTATCCAATAAAATCACATAATTAGCTCGATTTTGCACTTTAATACTTCTAAAACTCATTTGCTCAATATTTCAATATAAAGCTCGATTTCTATGAAAAACATCCACATATGGGGAAAATTGACATAAAATATATCCTTATAAAACGTATAAAATCACCCTTAACAACTCCCCCACACTTAAACCTTGCTCGTCCCGAGCAAGACAAAACATAATCAAGACTCGAGACATATAAACATTTATGCAACCATAAAGCATATTCAATAGTTTAGAGGTTCACCCAAGTGTGTGTGCATAGCCATAATAAATTTCCACTAAATCCATACTGGAAATTGATTCAAGCAAAACTAGCCAACATCCCATTTAAAATAGAAATATAAAAACGATTATAACATGCACCTCACAAAACATACATATTCCGAAAAAAATGATAGAGGGTATTTAAGACCTTTCTGACATACTCAGAGGATAATCCCTACAACATATCTTTCAGTTCTACTGGGGATAGTCTGAAGATAACTACGGTCTTCACCCATCTTTTCACATTGCCATGCTCTAATTTTTCTTAAAGTTCTCTTAATTACACATGTATAGCATATGCCCTCATTCCCAGCAATAGGACGTTTCGTGATAACACCCTAGCTAGACTACTATCATCAGGCAGTCGGGAGCTATTAACCTCATAGTGGTATAGGACATTTCGTGATAATGCCCTACCGCACTCAAATCATCGTTAGCTACATCCGACATACACATATTTTATTCATACAATTCATCTTAGATTGGTATTCAAACCTTAGATTATATCCCTCCTATCACATTCAAACCTTCAGATATTCACAGTATGTCATACTTTAATTCTAAACACAACCTATTAAAATTTTCAAAATTCGTATGCAAGCAAAGAATCATGCGATAATCATCAAAAATCTCTAATCAAATGGGCATAGCTTTAAAATATAGCTCATCATTTACTATGGCACGTGAAAAATAGTGTTGGGTGAAACATCTAAATTTACTAAATATGCAAAATAATGCACCAATGATATAAGAACTCAAATAAAGATATGCCTTTTCTCACTTGGGACAAAACAAACAAAATTTTTAAAATTTAGCACTTTTTCATAGAAATATAATAGTATGGCAAATGAATGTAGATACATAAAACTATTCCCCTCCCCCACACTTAGCTTACAACATGTCCTCATGTTGTACGAATTAAAGAAAAGATAAAAGAACTTAGCTGATTCGGTAATGATATGAAGATAGGCTGAAGAATGATAGATAATCGATCCGCGTTTCCGAGGCACGAGATGTCATAGGTATTCCTCTCCAGATTCACTTCCAAGGCCAGCTTAACAAGAACAGCTAAAAAAAAATACCTGCACCACTTGAAAAACATGGCAGTATCTCGGGGAACACGGGGTAATATAATATGGCAAAAATAATGATATAAGCACATGGTATAATTGCTCAGATGGAAAAATCACCACACATGGAAAACACAGGACACCTAAGCGTCAAACATAAAGCCACAGAAGCCTACAATACAAATATGGACCACATGTGCATACAGAAATAATGAAACTCCAGATGAAAGTGTTAAGGCTTACATGATGATGATAGAGGACACTACAGAGTAGCAGGGCTAGGTGCACTAAATAAAATAAAAATAAAATATAACACAATGCAACTAAATGATATGCAACTATACTAAAAAGGCAAAATGAAAATAAAGAAAATAAACTAGCCCAACTAATTCCATAGATGTCGCCCTAATCTAAGCACGGTCAAGAATATAAACGTCTACTAAATAACGCCACAGAAGCGTAACAAAATTCGATTATGCAAAGCCACAGAAGCTTGCCATGTGAAGTGTGGACGTGCCGTTAACAACCCTAATACCCTAGATAGACAACAAAAGGAACAGCATAAGTCAAATTTGGAATCACGTCTAACTAGGTGAATTACTCAACATGGACTGCAATAGATGGAAAGAAAACCATAACGGTGAAAGAACAGGACATCTATGCATATACAAAGGCCACAGAGGATCACATGGGAAAGAAGTCATAGAGATTTTTCAGATTAAGCTCATATAAAGATTGAACATATACATGGAACATTACAAAATAGTAGGCTAGGTGCAACTACATGAAAATATATTACAATGCAATCTACATGATATGCAATTAAATGATATGCATCTAAATGATATGCAAAAATAAAAGAAAGAGAACTAGCCCACTCATTTGCAACACGACATGTATATAATAAACGTCTACCAAATAATGACAGTTTACGATAAACGACAGTACTATTCATTACACGCAGTGTAGACGCGCCTTAAGAATCATCAAAGGTGATAGCATTATGGAAAACCAACAGTTAGCTATACTAAAAGATATAACTCATAAGCCAAAGATAGTAGCAACGGAAAACCGACAGTAGCTACCCATATGAGTTACAAAAATAACAAGAAAACACATAGGTCTCAAAGCTCACAGGATTCATCACAACGATATGTAGCATACGGAAACCGACATTAGCTACTAAATAACAATAAGAACAGTTATAGCATACGAGAACCGACATTAACTATAACATGCATAGATGAATCATGTATATAAAAGTTAATCAATTATTTAACATGGATCGGTAGATGGAAAGATGTAAACATGCAAGTTCAGAACATCTACGTAAAAATAATTAGCCACAGAGGCTCACATAGGAACAACCATGTCAAATAATAGACGTAAGTATCAAGATAAAATCTATTCACAAAAAACTGACAGACTGGACTGGCGTTCAAACAAGACAGACGGACGTTTAAAGCATATTCAGGGCGGACGGACGTTCAGGCAAGCAGACGCCCGTCCAGAACCACATAGAGCAGACGGGCGTTCGGGGAAAAAGGTAAACGCTCGTCTGACTCTCTAAAAACATAACAGCGTTGATGCATTTTGGGACGGACGGGCGTTCACTTACTATGGACGCCCGTCTGACTTAGAAGAAAAGCACAGCAGATTCGACCTATATCAGAAGACAGCAGCAACCCCAGAAATAACCTAATATCATATCATTAAAACAGAAACCCTAGTGTTTATTGAAAACAAAACTATGAAACCTAAATTCACGTTTCATAAATTGAGTAAAAAAAAGGTTTTGCACATTCTTAACCCAATGGTTATCGAAACACGGCAAAATAAAAAAAACCTCAATTTATTCAACGGTACTTTATTTAAAACTACCTAAAAAGGTACGGAAACAGAAACCTAAACCTAAACTACGAAAAATTTAAAACAGAAAAACGGAAAACACTAAAAAAAAAGGAAGAAAAAAAACGTGTTGAAATCTTCTGAGCCCAAAATGGAAGGGAAAACAGTGGATTTTGACCTCAAAAACGGCATTGAACGGCCATAGGCCATTCACCATGTCGTCGGCGTCGGAACGAGCTTTCCGAATTGGGGTCCTGCGCGTAAATCCGACACTCGAGCCGAAAGTTACGGCCAAAATACTAACGAGTGCTAAAACGAGCCCTTTTATCCAAAAATTTGACCGCAAAAAACGTGGAGTCAGATGATTCAACCTCAGAACCCTACCTACGAAACCTACCTACGAAAAACAGAAACCCTAGTACATTTATTTAATAAGCACAAGAAAGACAAACCAAGGTATCTACCTAAAACAAAAATAAATAATAAAAAAAAAATTGGTGACAGACAGGCCAGACGGGCGTCCAAGTTACTGGACGGACGTCTGCCTGGAGAAAGAACAGGACGAGCGTCCAAGTTACTGGACGCTCGTCTGCCTGGGCAAAACACAAACAGAGACGATCAGATTTGGACGGACGGGCGTCCAATAGCTCAGGACGCCCGTTTACGTTCAACTGAAGCACATAAACGCTGCTAAACACGAAAACAGGTCCAAACAAAACACGAAAACTAAACAAAACCCTAATTGGAACCTAAACACAAACCTATGAAAAATTAATAATCACTAGATAACACAAACTACCTACGAAAAACAAAACAGAACAACTTTAGAAAAAATTAATAAGAAACTAGACGACCGTACCGATTCCCCGGCAACGGCGCCAAAAACTTGTCACGGATTTTATCTAATGAAAACAACAAGTAATAAAATTTATAAATCCGGTATTACCCAAGTGTAGGGATCGTAGCATAGCGATTAATACCGGAGTCGGTCACAGGGAATCGGGGTATCTAGTTCATTAATTTTCCTAAGGTTGTTACTATTAAAACGAAACCTAAAACGATAAAATAAACTGGACAGAGGATTGTCAGTCCAAAGCCAGGAAGGATAAAAGCGAAAACAAAAGATAAAATTTAAACTACAAAGAAAATAAACAAGACAATGATCATGGTGATTAAACAATGAACAAACAATAATCCACCAATCCCGCAACCCTCGATTTCCTCTCTAAACTATCTTATGATGATTTAATTCAAGTTGTGGTTCACCTATCAAAAGTATGAATTCCTACTCTCGTAGATAATTCGCCTATCAATCTCTCATCTCTCGATCTATAAGATTGACGCTATCAAAACAAGGTGTAAGATCTCTCAATCTAGCAACCTAGATATCTAACCTATCAACTCTATCAAGGTTAAAAATCCCATCTCGTGATCTGTTTCGACTCTCGTACGGTAAACATCAACAACAATTCATCTTTCGATATTGATTGCATAACAAATAATCATAGAAAAGATACAACTTTGAATCAAATTCACAAAACAAATCTAGATTGAAAATAAAGAACCTGCTGAAACGGATTCTCATGGTTTGAACAATTGCTCAGCCTCCAAGCATTCAGCATAAAGTAGTAGCAAAACGAAATAAAAAGCGAATATAAAACAAGAAAAATCGCAACCCCAGCCTCCCCTAAGGGGGCTGGGGCCGCCTAGAGTTTTCTCCTAATGATTGTGTATCAATAGGTCTCAATAATGTATGTTTTAGGGTTGAAATACGCGCTGGTATTTATAGAAAAGTAAGGCGGCTGCTGCTATGTCGGCTTAAGGACGCCCGTCCGACTTTCTGGACGCTCGTCCAGCTGCTCTGGACGCTAGGGCAGACGCTCGTTCACTCAGCGTTGATGAGAGTCAACTTGGCTATCATTTACTATGTAATTATACCCGTTTATACCTCGTTTTATATGTTTCCGGAGACATTTGATTGTATTTTGATGTAATTTACACCTTGGTTATCATTTCGGGACCTAGGACGTAAAGTCCGGGATTCTCGGTCTTTTTCGGTGTAATTTACTATACTCTCGGTCACCCTAGTGTCCTGTAGGGATTATGTGTGGTATTTGTTGTGATTTTGTACAGGACTTAGGTGTTTGAGATGTCCGGAAGGCGAGTTACGAGGATTGGAACGTGTGCCCGAAGCTTAAACGTTCAAACGGATCAAAACGCGGTGGTACTACAACCATACCTTCCATTGATCTGCATTTTGATCCACCTTGGAGGCATTTTCTGGGCTGGACATCTTCATGAAAGTTGTAGACAATTTCATTATCTTTCCAACGGATTTTGAATCACTCAAATCGGAGGTCTACACACAAAGTTATGGCTGATTTACTGGAGGTGTATCAGCCAGCGCGCGCCCGAGAAATGCTAGGCGCACGCCTACGGGGGAAAAATCGCCAAAGTTTCGGTCCGTGTTTTCAGCATCATAGGCGTGCGCCTACACTTTCCTAGGCGCACGCCTAGCGTCCGAACACATAAAACACTATAAATACCCCCATTTTAGATCTAGATCACATCCATCTTCTTCCCAACTCGTTTTTCTTCGAGTTTTTCATCAATTTTCATTAGATTAGCTTAGTTTAGAGGTATATTAGCTTAGATTAGTTGTAGATTGTTGTAATCCGTTGATTCTCGAAGATAGCTTGACGCGTTATTGACGGGATTCGGCTCGGAGATTCGACTATCTACGGCATAATATATTTGGTATTTCAATTTCCTTTCTTGTTCTTGCTTTTTGATCTTGATCTTTGTTAACTTTGATTGTTGATTTCTTTTATTTTGCTTATTATAATGAGTAGCTAATCCGTTATATAGTCGAGATATGTGATAGCCTTCGAAATCAAATCCTTAGCTCGTTGATTGAAGTATTTTGATGTTATGATTGTTAGATTCTCGATGTTGTTTTTGTTCTAGAACTTATGCCTAATGACGTTTATTGAACTCGCGACTCGATAATCGTATCACACGTGGCTTCTTTACATATGTATTTTGCGAGAGGGTGCGGGAAAAGGGGTTCTAGGATCACCGTGTAAAACCGACCGAGTTGTTCGATTCGGTTTCGTGTGTGAGGTTTATATCGTTGTTAACGAGCGTCTCATAGAGCGTAGACCGTGTCGGGTCGGTTAAATCCGGTCGGCGGATTTGTTGAATTCGACATAGGAAACTAGGTTGTTGAAATTGGCGCTTAGTTTCGGATATAGGAGACGACACCCTTCAACGATGCCGAGAACATTAGAGTTTGTCGAAACACTTCCGGAAACGAGTTAGGCTTAGAGAGTAGTTGATTGGATCATAGCTCGGCTATCTCTTTTATATAGTTTAAAATCTTTGTTTTGTGTATATTTAGTTTGTAGAACCGGTGATCTGACAAATCACCACGTTCAATATTTGTGTTGACCTAAACTAGGGACGAGACCGACTTTGGTACTCGACCAGATTCCCTGTGGGATACGACTTGACTCACCAATTCTAGGCTACAGTTGACCCGGTACACTGCCGGTGAGATTGGACACTTAGAAAAGGCCGATCAAGTTTTCTGGCGCCGTTGCCGGGGAATCGGGTTGATATCTTGTAAGTTAGTTGAGTTCTTAGGATTAGGTCATTTTTCTTATTTGTTTTTTTTATGTATAGTTTGTTTTATTTTGTTGTTGTTGAAGTGTCACACCATTTACTTTAGTAGTGGTAGTGACTAGATACCGTGATTGTGTTTGTGTTATTTCCCTGTTTGCAGATAATGAATCCATACTACAATTACGGCTCCTATCCTTACCCATTTGGATATTACAACTACGGTGCTATGGGTTACCAAACACAACCATTTTACCAGTTCAACCCATACGCCGCATCTTATGGAAATGAGTGGGATAATGCCCCGAGTTACTTTGATCAACAACTCGATACTTCTCCACCTCCGGAATCAGAGATCTCAACGGAGCAACGGTTGGCTCTTGAGCAAAAGGTTGAACAGTTGAGTAAAGTGGTCCAAGAGCACCATAATGAGCTTCGAGATGGCGGACCGCAATGCAAACAGCCATACGAAACTTGGAGCTTAAAGTGCAACAACTTGTTTGAGGAGTTTGAGAGGAGAGAACGTGAGACTTTGCTTGAAATCACCCCGGAGGAACACTACGAGGATGGTATGACTCTTGTATCTATTGAGTCACCTGTTCCGTCTTCATTTAGCCCTATTGTTATATCTTCGGGGGTGCACCCTATTGAGTTTGTTGTTGATGTTGAGCCTATTTGTTCATACTTGGTGCTAGAGTCATTGTTAGTTGGGATATGTTTTAGTTCGGGGAAAGTGAATTCGTTGTTACGTGCAACGGATTCATCGAACCATTCATGGTGGTGGGGATTGAGCCCCATATTTCTTTTGTTTCATTTTCAAGGGGTGCTCAATTCCTATGATTTTGGTAGGGAGAAGCAACGGTTTGCTCTCCTTTGGTATAGCTATCCTTGACATAGTTCGGGGTAGAAAGTCGAGCTGAGGACTAAAAACTCAGAATGTGCTTTTAATGCTTTTCTTTCCCCTCGTGTTTCACTGTGTTTCTTTAGTTTCTATTTTGATACTTCGGGTAAGTTTTGTTGTAATATAACCCGAGGAAGTGTGTTTTGGGGGGTTAGTGTGGTGTTTTTGGTTTTGATGAGTTGTGGTAATCCGGGTAGTTTCATTGTGTTATACTCCATACTTGTACACCTTTGGTGTTGGTTGTGTATATTTTATAAGTACAGGTACCCTGGGAGTTCAGTTTACGGATGCTACATAATCGTACTCGCGCCTTTTTCCGGTTGTAAGCTAACTTTTCTACCCTTATCCTTCGTGTTTCGTTTTAAAGTAGGGGGTAGTCGGTTTAGCTTCGATGTTTTGTTTTCATGTGGAACGAGTTATACTTAGTGATTGTTATTCCTTTAGTGTAAAATGAGTCGTTTTTAGAAATTTTGATGCCTTTGACATTGGTTTTGATACATTGAGCCTTTTGATATTGTTTTGATTGAACATATAGTGATTATATGAATGCATTTCATTTGAGTTGGGATCGTGTATTGAGAATGGAATAGTCCTATCACGTTAGCTTCGACTTCATGAATCACCTTGACTAGTGAACGATTATGGTAGTTATTAATGACCCGGTTACCTAGAACTTATATTAGTAACTTCGAGGCGAAATAGGAAGGTCTTCGTGGTTAGGTACGGGATGACAGTTTTGGCATTTATTTTGACCCGATCAGAGCCAAAGGCCAACCTAAACGATTAATCCATTGTTACCCCTCTAAGCCTTTTGTAGGGTGGTTAGACCGCCACCCGAACTAGCCTTTCGTGTTACTAACCCGTGAAAATCGATGTCCCTAACTTTATTTCGGTCTACGTATCCTTGACTACCTTGCAATTGAGCTTGTTTGTTCCGCACATTTTTACGATGTTGCGAGGTATTGTTGAGACGTAAGTAATGGTATGGAGTCGTAATTTCCGAGTTATTTCGGAACGAGGAGTGTAACAATGTGTCGGTTTCGGTTTTGTTCGGAATTTTGATGTATATAAGAAGAAAAAAAAAGAAAAAAAAAAAAAAAAAAGAAAAGAAAAGAAACGAAGTGGTAAATGTACATATTTATAGTTTGTTATAAGTCCAAAAAGTGGACTAAAGTGTTGTGTGGTATTGTATATTATGAAGTTAAGGTTAGGGTTTGGACTCCGGAGGTGTAAATATTTGGAAAGATTGAAGGCGAAGTGATAACCGCGTTTTGTGTATATATCTCGGTTAAAGCTCTTTTGCACCCTCTCTTTTCCATTTTATCGTAAATATCTTTTCGTTAGCCCCGACCCCTAGCTTAACATTATAACCCTTCAAGTCTGCTCGACCGTACTAGACTTCGATTGACCTCGATTAGTGGAGATGTTTACGACGTATAAGCCTATGGTGTAGCCTCGGTACATTATACGTCTATAATCTAAACCGGTCATTGGTGATAAATGTTGAAGAAGCTCTTCACACACACACGTTCTTTTCTCGATACAAGGTAGAACTTAAATCTTATGCATTTGTGTCATTTACTTGTGTTTTACCATTTCAATTCTTATAGACTAGATGTATGATTCAATGTTGACTCCATCTTGATTTTTGAATCGCTCATTTTTGCTCGAGGGCGAGCAAAAGCTAAGTAGGGGTAGTTGATGAGAGTCAACTTGGCTATCATTTACTATGTAATTATACCCGTTTATACCTCGTTTTATATGTTTCCGGAGACATTTGATTGTATTTTGATGTAATTTACACCTTGGTTATCATTTCGGGACCTAGGACGTAAAGTCCGGGATTCTCGGTCTTTTTCGGTGTAATTTACTATACTCTCGGTCACCCTAGTGTCTGTAGGGATTATGTGTGGTATTTGTTGTGATTTTGTACAGGACTTAGGTGTTTGAGATGTCCGGAAGGCGAGTTACGAGGATTGGAACGTGTGCCCGAAGCTTAAACGTTCAAACGGATCAAAACGCGGTGGTACTACAACCATACCTTCCATTGATCTGCATTTTGATCCACCTTGGAGGCATTTTCTGGGCTGGACATCTTCATGAAAGTTGTAGACAATTTCATTAGCTTTCCAACGGATTTTGAATCACTCAAATCGGAGGTCTACACACAAAGTTATGGCTGATTTACTGGAGGTGTATCAGCCAGGCGCGCGCCTGAGAAATGCTAGGCGCACGCCTACGGGGAAAAAATCGCCAAAGTTTCGGTCCGTGTTTTCAGCATCATAGGCGTGCGCCTACACTTTCCTAGGCGCACGCCTAGCGTCCGAACACATAAAACACTATAAATACCCCCATTTTAGATCTAGATCACATCCATCTTCTTCCCAACTCGTTTTTCTTCGAGTTTTTCATCAATTTTCATTAGATTAGCTTAGTTTAGAGGTATATTAGCTTAGATTAGTTGTAGATTGTTGTAATCCGTTGATTCTCGAAGATAGCTTGACGCGTTATTGACGGGATTCGGCTCGGAGATTCGACTATCTACGGCATAATATATTTGGTATTTCAATTTCCTTTCTTGTTCTTGCTTTTTGATCTTGATCTTTGTTAACTTTGATTGTTGATTTCTTTTATTTTGCTTATTATAATGAGTAGCTAATCCGTTATATAGTCGAGATATGTGATAGCCTTCGAAATCAAATCCTTAGCTCGTTGATTGAAGTATTTTGATGTTATGATTGTTAGATTCTCGATGTTGTTTTTGTTCTAGAACTTATGCCTAATGACGTTTATTGAACTCGCGACTCGATAATCGTATCACACGTGGCTTCTTTACATATGTATTTTGCGAGAGGGTGCGGGAAAAGGGGTTCTAGGATCACCGTGTAAAACCGACTGAGTTGTTCAGATTCGGTTTCGTGTGTGAGGTTTATATCGTTGTTAACGAGCGTCTCATAGAGCGTAGACCGTGTCGGGTCAGTTAAATCCGGTCAGCGGACTGTTGAATTCGACATAGGAAACTAGGTTGTTGAAATTGGCGCTTAGTTTCGGATATAGGAGACGACACCCTTCAACGATGCCGAGAACATTAGAGTTTGTCGAAACACTTCCGGAAACGAGTTAGGCTTAGAGAGTAGTTGATTGGATCATAGCTCGGCTATCTCTTTTATATAGTTTAAAATCTTTGTTTTGTGTATATTTAGTTTGTAGAACCGGTGATCTGACAAATCACCACGTTCAATATTTGTGTTGACCTAAACTAGGGACGAGACCGACTTTGGTACTCGACCAGATTCCCTGTGGGATACGACATTGACTCACCAATTCTAGGCTACAGTTGACCCGGTACACTGCCGGTGAGATTGGACACTTAGAAAAGGCCGATCAAGCGTCCAAACTCTCTGTTCTGATTTCTCCTCTTGGACGCCAGTCCACCTCTTTGGACGCCAGTTCAGTCCCTTTTTCTTCCAAATTCATCTTGATCTTCATTCCAACTTCATCTCTATCTCTTTCCTTCCATGCAAATCATCACTTGAACATCTTTTAAGCTCCTTTCACCTCATGCAAGCGTACCTACATCACGATAAAAACATGCAAAATGTAACATCTTACATCTAAAGATATTTATCCAATAAAATCACATAATTAGCTCGATTTTGCACTTTAATACTTCTAAAACTCATTTGCTCAATATTTCAATATAAAGCTCGATTTCTATGAAAAACATCCACATATGGGGAAAATTGACATAAAATATATCCTTATAAAACGTATAAAATCACCCTTAACAACACCCTCACACAGTGGCGGACCTACATACAGCCAAGGGGGGGCAACTCCCCCCCTTAATCCAAAAAAAATACACTAAAATTTGTACACTACATATAGTTTGCCCCCCTTAAATTTTTTATTTGCCTTTAAAATTTTTATTGCCCCCCTTTACTCGAGATCCTGCGTCCGCCCCTGCCCTCACACCCTCTAAGGGGAATCGAGCTATTATTTCTCGGTTTAAGATGGAAAATTGGGTGTGGCGATAGTGTTTGACGTCTTCGATGAATTGCGTAGTTGCCTACCTTACCCATCTTCAGTGCTCATCCCATTGCAAACATTCCCCCAAGTTGCAAAGTCAACAACCCAATTGATCCGTACCGCTTCATTGGGGAACGTATCTTCTTCGAGAGGCCTTCCACCCATACAAGGTCGATAAGATCCTATTTATGCCTCTATCCCTAAAAGCCAATGAGGACAAATTAATCTGGCACCACTCACACTATGGGATATACTCATTTAAAACGAGATACCAATTGTTTTAAGGATGCTCAAAATGAAGGATGAGGCCGAATGAGTCCAGGAAATATACATATTTTGGAACATCTTGAATGCTATAAATGCCAGACTATTTGATGATGATAAGGTGTTTGTTGGCTATGTCCCCCACGTGCCCAAGCAAAAGCGGGCGTATTTTATCAAGCATTGGTGCGACCACAATAATCAGCAACGAGCCGAAAATTTGAAGTAAAATGAACCCCCCCTCCCCCTGGGCTCAATTAAAGTTCAATGTTGATGTGGATTTTGGTGGCTCGTCAACAACCATCGGAGGAATTCTTAGGAATAACCAAGAGAAAATCATCCGAAGCTTTTACATGAAGCTAGAAGGAAATTTTTATGTCATAGTAGGAGAAGCCTTGGCAATATATAATGCTCTGGTTTTCGCTCTTAGTTGGGTTTTCTTTCACGTTATCCTAGAATGAAACACTCTTAATGTGCATCATCGACTAAAGCATCATGTGGAAGACTACACTTATCTCCCTTGTGAAGCATTTTAGACAACCGTAGAAGCTTATGACTGTTTTTGTCTCTTTATCTTTTTTTCTTATCACAAAGCATTTTAGATATGAAATGCCTCAATTTTGTTGGATTAAAATTATGGGGTCCTTCTCCTTACGTCCATGTAATTCGTGCTTCTATCGAGTGTATAAGGATTCTTTTAAGTGCTAGTTTTAACTTATACGTAATCTTTTAAGTACAAATGCTTTTGGTCATTATCAACAAAACAATATAGTTTTAAAAAAAAAAAATCTACGACTAGATTATTTTTACACTATGAATGTGTTTGGTTATATCACTTGTACTTAAAATTAGTCCTTGTGAGGATCCCGACTCTCTATCACGGACCACGAGTAATAAATCTAGCTTTTACCATATTAAATAAAAATCAATAGTATTTAACACTTAAACGCTAATCATAAGGGTCTCATTCTCCATGTCCACGTGATAAGTAAAGATGTTAATAAGATAATCTAAGTGCGCTCAGCATTATAGATTTGCCATTATACTAAATAACTGAACGAAATCGTCCGTTTATAAAATTCGAAACTCCACACTCCAGCTCCAGATTCAATTGTCAAGTTAAGATAATCAAACCTTTACCGCTAGCCTCTTTATACCACTGATTAGTATTTTGTTTGTATTATGTATTAATTTTTTCCATGCCAAAATTGTGTATATGAATCACTCTCCTAAATTAAAAAAACAGCCTGAGAATAGAAAAAACCGTTTATCGTGATATTCTCCCAAAATCCAGCTCACTTTCCTCCTTTTTTTTTTTTTTTTTTTTTTTTTTTTTTGCCTTCTTTCCCTAAAGGCGCAAAACACAACTCAACCTTCTCCACCGTCCCTCCTTTGCCCTCCAACGCATTCCCCAGATTTATATACACAAGAAATTATTAAAATCTCAAAAAATACTAATAATATTAATAAAATAAAATAAAATCTCTAATCCTCCGCCACTTTTATAACTCGTCCACAGCCGTTACACCATTACAGAGATATTTCTGTCATCACCTTTCTAGGAATGCTCCACAATATCTGCTAGCTAGCGAGCGAGCGAATCAAGCGCTCTGTGATTCCGCATTTGATTTTGAAGCTGAATCGTAAAGGTTTAAGGACGAAGATTCGCTTCAATTTTTTTTTTTATGAATCGTTCGGTTTGAATTTTGATTTCCAGCTTGTTTGAGCAGTTTTAATGGAGTTTTCAAGCATTTGAAGTTAGTTTTGCTCGATTAACATTGAGGAAAACGAGTTCTAGATTTGAAGTATTAGGATACGGAGTTGAATTGTAAAGGTTTATAAGGAAGGAGAATCGATTGTTTTTTTTTTTTTTTTTGGATCGTTCGGTTTGAGATTTGATTTCCAGCTTGTTTGAGCAAAATTAATGGAGTTTTTAAGCATTTGAAGTTAGTTTTGGATCGACATTGAGGAATTAATAGACGGATAGGAGTTGTACAGACTTTTTCAAAAAGGTAGAGAGATACAGATGGCGTTGGATGATAGAGGAACATTCGTTGCTGTGAGGAGAATGTCGCAAAGCTTTGATAGAGGCAACAACACTGCTTGTCATACTACTTCTGGTAATTTTTTGAATTTCAGTTTGTTCTTTCAAACTTGTGTGTATTTAGGTTGTTTTTGTTTGTTTGTGTTTTCTGTTTAATATTGTTCTCCAAACTCGAATATCCTTCACTGCGTGTGTGTCTGTGTGTGGTCAATTTAGTCATTTCCATATTCTGTGCGGAAATGCTTATTCATTAGCCGAAAAGTTAGCCAGATCTGTGAAGTTGAAATTTACTAGATTTGTTCATGTCTACTTTCAACGATATCTGCTGCGGTGAGATTTTGCTGGATTTCTGTTCTGTAATTCCGCTTTTATTGCTGGTGTCATGCTGCTTGATTTTTGTTTCTTATTTTTAATTTTAATTTTTTGTTTTTATAGCTTTCACAGCATTTGATGCTTGTGCTATGATATTCTGCAATTTTTATGTTAATCTTAAGTATAAACTCCCAAAACCATTTTGTTTAATGTGTTTGATTAATTTGAGGATGAAATAGCTTTTGCCTGATCTTCTGGACTTGCATTTTTAACTTCTGAAAATGTGTTTATGTGTCAGTTTTTTGTAAGAGATTTTTTTTTGTTCTGTGAACTTTGAGGTCGGTGGATTTAGCTGATTCGGATAGAATGTTACTAGAATGCGACATATTCACATGCTTGCCTGCTTAGATTTTAACTCTAAACAGGGGTTTAAACTGGCGATCCATAGAAAATGCTATATGCTGCTTGGGTATTTTGCTTTTAAATGTCTGTTAGTTTAAACTATAGAATGATACGCTTGCTTCCTGGTTCTAAAAGCTCTTTGCATTTGAAAACCTCACTCGTTCAAATATATTGCATTTCTGATAGGATGATATTATGAGTTTTTTCCAGTTGTGTTTAAAATCAGGTTATGACGTTTATGCATTCTCGTTGATGTTGCAATTTATGCTATTGAATTGCTATCATTTTGTGTCTTGAAACGAGAGCGAATGCCTAAGGCATTCTGCTGGATTTTTAAGTGGAATTTTGCTCTCGTTTAACTGCTTTTGGCAGATACATACCAGTTGTTTTCATATTAAAAAAACAGAAAATACATGATTGCTAAGATTTAGCTGTTGTCATTTGCATAACTGATATTTTCCTGATATAGTTAGTGTTTATTTGTTGATATCCGTCTAAAATATTGTATGTAAGGACTCAGCTTCACGGTTTCGATTTCTGCCTATAACTAACCCTTTCATTTCAGCAGAGGTTGTGGCTGGATCAGCGGCATGGCTTGGAAAAGGTCTTTCATGTGTGTGTGCTCAAAGAAGGGAAAGTGATGCCCGACCATCATTTGATTTGACACCTTCCCAGGTAATATCGGGTTGAAGCAATTCTTGATTTTGACATCGTAAACTACATTTCCTTATGCAACATATGGAAACCAGTAGTATTGTCTTCTGACACTTAGATTCACCTGCTTGATGTTATTGAATGTTCTGAGTTCTACTATAATTCAATGTCATGTGTCCTGCAAAATTGATTAACCGTCAATTGTAAATACAGCCCTGGCAAAAAAAAAGTAAATGTGCAGTGGAAATATGACTGTAATAGTGATCCTTAAGTTTAGTTCCAAGGCTTATTTGTTCGTTAATCATTATCAGAGAACCTCCTTACAGAGGCGTGAGCGTATAATTCTGGTTGAGGTTTGTATTGTATCAGGAGGACAGCTTGCAGAGATTACAAAACCGTTTGGATGTTCAATATGATAGTTCAAATCCTGAACATCAGGTATACTATGTGATTTGGTGATTTACGAGAACTGCTCTGTATTTAGTAGAACAAGCTCCTTTTAATTGGGTTTTCCCCTATTTTCCAACTTCTTGTCCGTGGTATAGGAAGCTTTGAAAGCATTATGGAATGCTGCTTTTCCAGAGGAAGAACTCAACGGATTAATATCAGAGCAGTGGAAGGAAATGGGTTGGCAAGGGAAAGACCCGTCTACAGATTTCAGGTATAATGCTTTTATTCCTTCTTCATTTAACTATGTGAGACTCTTTACTTGTTTAGATGCCTTCTGTTTTCCCGTAAATCACAATTCAAGTTTCTGTCAGGGGTGGTGGGTTCATATCGCTGGAGAACCTGTTATACTTCGCTCGGAACTTCCCAGTAAGTATTTCTGCGTATACTTTTGCTTGCTGGTCTTCAAGTGAGATATGTACATGGCTCTTACTTCTTCGTGTGTATATACAGTTCAACATTATTGCTCTTAGTTTGTATTAAGTCTGATTTTTAATTTGGTAGGGTCTGGTCCTTCTGATCTCCATGCTGCTATTGATACGATCGTATTGCTTTTATGTTGATGATTATATTGACACGCCATTTCTAGATTAATACGATGCAACTTTGATGTAATTTAACATAATTCAGAACAGTACCGTTTAGAAATAGCTTGAAGTATTGAAGTTTCTCACTGTATGCTTCTGAAATACACGGCATTTCTGCAGAAATCATTCCAGGATCTTCTTCGCAAGCAAGAAGGGGACAGGGCCATATGGGAATATCCATTTGCTGTTGCCGGTGTTAACATCACATTCATGCTTATTCAGATGCTTGACCTCGAAGCCTGTTAGTAATATTTGTTTCTATCATGTGTTCACTTGTTAACACACACACACACACACACACACACACACACACACACACACACACCCCCCCCCCCCCCCCCCCCGGTTTAATAACTTTGTAAAGCTGGTATTTACTTAGCTTTCTGTATAATTTGGCAGTAAAACCCAGGACCATTGTTGGAGCTACATTCTTGAAGTTTCTTGCTGGTAACGTCTGGGAATTGTTCTATTAATGCATCTAGATTTACATTAGACAGTCGTTAACTGGTTAGGCATTGAAGTAACCCGAAATTGTGATTTTCTTCTTTTTCTGGCAGAAAATGAATCAGCGTTCGACCTACTCTATTGCATCACATTTAAGCTGATGGATCATCAATGGCTTGCTATGCACGCGTCTTACATGGATTTTAATGTATGTTCTCCTACGTCTTTGGTCTTCTTGCTTTCTTTCTTTGATTTAATCCATGTTTTAGACGATTTCAATTCTAGGGCTGTGTTTGGCCACATAAATCATGCCTTTCAAAGGGATTTGATATATGCACCGCAACAAACTTATACCCCTGTCACACCACACACAATTGACTTTTCGAAAGTTTATTATTTTGTCTAGAATCTCGACTTTGAAAAGGTCGATTGTATGGTGTAAAATCATGATGTTTAAAAATTTCAGACCGATCACCTTTCCTTTTCATTCTTGCAGACAGTGATGAAAGCAACTCGTCGTCAGCTTGAAAACGAACTCTTGCTCGATGACAATACAACTCTTGAAGATTTACCCTCATATAAACTTCTAACCCGGTAGTTTTAGTTTTAGTTTTTTTCTTTTCTTTTCTTCGTGTCTTTGGAGAAAAGCTTTGGTGGTTTCGATGCTTAGAATCTCTCTGCATAATCTTGTTTTAGCCGCGTGTCGTTTTCTGCTTTTTAACTCGGGTGGTCTTCTTTCTAATTTCCCACACTTGGTGCCATATACCTTATCAATCTATTTCTTTAAGATAACAAGAAGCATGCTGTTATTGCTAATTGAAAGACTTTCCCATGATGAGTGTTAGTTATGAGTTGCAAGCATGTTTGATAAGCATTTTATTCATGTTCCCAGATAAGTCAATGCTTCTGTCCTGTCGATTTATACATTTGTGGAAAGCAGAGTTTGTATATGGTATATGGTTTGAGGTTTGTATTAATCGCTTTGCTCCACACAACGGAGTATTTTTGACTCGGTAAGTGGTTTGAGAAATACCTCTAGAGGTCGTCAAGGGTATTCCTATTAGAATGTTGAATGTTAGATTTCATTATCGAATCTCTTTTGAGTAAGAGTTATACTCGGCAGACATCGGGATTGACTTTTGGATTTACCCCAAAAAAAAAAAAAACTGTTGCACCACAAAAGTTTGTCCAAATGTCTTGCTTTTTAGTTCTGTCAAGCTTTATAGGTTTGAAAGTAGGCATTCTTTTTCATTAGTGGCAATCAAAGTTGTGGCCTATATGTCCTTTTTGAAAGGTCATTAGGAAGTCGGTCTATTTCCACGCCCCACCCATGTTCCCACATGTGGTTTTGCACTCCAACTGGCGTGCATATAACCATATTATTAAGTGGAAAGAGCCACCCCTTTTGTTTTTCAAAAAAAAAAAAAAAACCATTACTGTCACAATAAAGGTTAAAATTCCATATAAAAAAAGAACATTAAGTACATATTGACGATAAAGGTGAACATGAAATTCATACCTGTGAGGGTTGGGCGTCCGACCTCTTAAACTAAAAAAATTATATAGAAATTGCAGAGAATTTATATAACCGACTCAGCTACAACGAACCCAAGTTTAATGTCATCGCTACTCACGTTAGATGACTCGTTGAGAAGCAGAAGTTTAATATCATAGCTAAACCTGTTGATGTGCCTCCACAGTTCTTTTCTTCAGTCACTTGTCATGATCGATTGGATAAAATTGACTTAATAAAAAAATCGATTGTTTTTTATGTGATGCCTCCGTGAAAACTCAATGGTTTCACCAACTTTTCTTCGGTCTCTTGTCATGATCGATTGGATAAAATTGACTTTATAAAAAAATCGATTGTTTTTTATATGTTGCCTGTGTGAAACGTCAATATTTTCACCCAACTGCTAATTCAATAGATCGTAAATGGGTCGAAACTATCATTTTAACGGGTTCACCCCAATTTCGGTTCAACAATTCAGGACAAACGGTTCATTAAAAAATAATAATAAATCAAAGATAGTTAACTGGTTGTTCAAAAAACTATGAACTATCGGTTTGACGCCAGTTCACAATTTGTAAAAATAAAAAAAACATACTCGGCTTGTAAGGTTCAACGGTTCACTCGGTGATTCTAAACCAATTTGAAATCATTGATACACCGGATTTCGGTTCAAAATGAACTCTATCTATCTAGTTGTGTGTGTAATGCCGGTTCACTCAGTGATTCAAAACCAATGCAAAATCATTGATTCACCCAGATATTGGTTCAAAATGAACACCTCCAACTAGTTGTGTTCTAATGCCACAACTTAGGCTTAACGACTCTGGGTAAACCATAATGGATCCAATAACTATCTAATTAGGTCCGTCGTCCTCGCTTTACCCCTACCACCCACACTCTTCACCTATTCCCCTCCCCATCCTTGTAACACCTCAGATCACGGGCCTGATATCTCTAAATAAGTCATAAATAGTCCGGTCAGCTGATTAGAACACTGTCCTCGCTTGGTCTAAAAGAGTTAACCCAAGTTCACAAGACATTTAAACCGCAAACTTATATGAGGGTGAGCGTGAGCATTCACTTACTTTACCGATATGAGACCTTATATTCTCCCCCTTATAAGAGACTGACGTCCTCGTTTGGACGGCCAAAACTTATTCCACTTGGACTTGTCCCAGTTTGTCCCTACCAGAGGATCTAGGATGTCTCCCACACACTGGACTTGTCCTAGTTTGTCTCTACCAGAGGATCTAGGGTGTCCCCCACCAACACATAGCATAGTGTGGCACTTAGATCCGTCTAATAGTCGGCTCTGATACAATTCTGTAACGCCCCAGACCTAGTAGCGTTAAATAGGCCATAAGTGTCCGGCTTAAACCGTCGTCTTCGCTTGATCTAAAAGGACCGTATTCTTCAAATGTTCCCTCCCCACAATACATTTGGTCTGAATCATTTGATGTATGTTTCAAACTGGATCATTTGGTCTGAATCATTTGATGTCTGTTTTCAAACCGGATTTAAATTGTATGGTCCGAATCATTTGATGTCTCATGTCACCCACCTAAAAATGACCCGTTTTCCGATAGAAGGGGTCCACAAGACCAAAAAAAAAAAAAAAAAAAAAAAAAAAACCTCAATCTGAAACAAAAATGCAGATTCCATAAAGATACCAATCCAAAGTAAAACATAACAAAGCAAGCTCATAACAAGTTCCACACAATTAACTCCATCCAAAAAAAATTCTTATCTCACTAATACACAACCATAAGCATCATCAAAGATGCTTTTTTACTCATAGATCCATGAGTGAAGGCTGCTCTTCCATTCAGCAACGCCCTCCGGAAACCACAAAGCAATCTCCTTCCTAGCACTCTCAACTGCATCACTTCCGTGAATGACGTTCCTGAAAACCACCAGAACAACGCAACAGAGATCAATCCACGATAATCCCGTATCATGAAATACAGAACTTCTATAGCTCAAACATACATCCAGATTGTCACAAGGATAGCCTATTGCGGTTAAACTTTGAAGAATAGATACGGGGCAAGTAGTTGTGGGATTTTTGAAGAATGTAGAACAAGGGTACGGAAAGAATACATGTAAAGCTAAAAAAATATAAGGACTAAATTGTACATAGTATAACTATAAGAACAACACTATAAACTTTAAAAGCAACCTTCTTTTTCATTTTTGACGGTTTTTCTGCATTTAAAGTAGCTTTTCATCAATCTTGTATCTTTCTTTTTTCAGTTCTCAACAAGGTTCTTCATTTCCTATATCCATGTGATGAATATGCATATCATAATCTAGTATCCAACTTTTCGAAATTTTCAAATTCGTCCCAGGTTTGTACTTTGTATCCTGGGTATTTTGTGTGTATGGGATACGGTGACAGAATACCAAACATGGGTATTCATGCATCGTATATTTCAATTTTAGAACTTATCCAAGATCCATTAACCATACAAGTCACTAAACAAGCAAACTACAATCATTCATCTTATACAAGAGAACCAGAAACTGATAAATTAAATCACAAGTAAAAAATGAAAAGAATAAAAATTATAACTTTTCACAAGTTTAGCTAGTTTACCTGCCGATATCAATAGCGAAATCGCCACGGATTGTCCCGGGAGCAGACTCAGCGGGGTTAGTTGCTCCAATGATCTTTCTTCCGGTTGTCACTACGTTCTTTCCTTCCCAAACCATAGCCACAACAGGTCCAGAGATGATGTAGTCAACCAATCCACTGAAGAAAGGTTTAGCAGACAGATCAGCATAATGCTTCTCAGCAAAAGGACGATCCACAGTGATGAACTTCAACCCTGATACATAAAACGAAATTAATCAAACACAAAAGAAAAACCTTTCACATATAATGCTCTACTTCTTCAGAATAATTTACATTCAAACAAAAGTTCTCTCCACATTTTGGCCATTATTATATTCAAATACATAAAACGCTGATGAATTGAATCAGTATGAGCTTAAGACAGGCTCAGAGCGTTTTCCAAGCTATTCTTTTACTTTTTAGGCAACAATTGGAAGAAGAAACTAGAATGTCTCTGCATCGTTAACGATTAACGTGATACTAAACCTGTGCCTATAAAAATAGGTTGCTATAATGAGCATAGTTCACAGTAGCCTGTAAAAATCTGCATCAATTTATGAAACAAAATCCTAAACATTTTTATTACAGACAGAAAATCATAATTTGCAGTCCATTAGCTGAAAAAGCAGCAAATACAAACAGCATAGTCTATTAACCATGGAGAATGTTATAGCAAATCAAAAACTAACTCCAAAAAAAAAAAAAAAAAAAAATAATTAGTACCTTTCAAGGTGAAGCCCTTTTTCTCAAATCGGCCAATAATTTCCCCAACCTGAAGACAGATAAGAAACAAATAAAGTAATTCATTAATTCCTAACCCATGAATTCACCCTTCCGCCTGCAATATTCTTTCAAGTAGAAACAATTTTAGGAGCTAATTCCTCGAGATTATCATAGACAGAAATACTTAATCCGTACTTATGCTACTCTAACAGCTCCAATTTACTGTAAACGTTCTTCAACAAACACTCGTGTTTGAATTCTAATGAATTCCAAACTGAAATCGATTGAGTAGCAAATCGCATCAGAACTAAAAACTCAAAGATCTGCGAAATGGAAGAGAACAGAAACTAACCAGGCCTCTTTGAACGCCATCAGGCTTGATCATGATGAATGTTTGCTCCATCTTATTTCTGCGAAAGGAATTGCTATCTCCGGGATGAAGGCAAAGAAAAATGACAAGGGATTGAACGAAGGCTGGAGAGAATGGGGCGATTTATATATGCAGGAAGCAAAACCCTAGGATGAATTATTTAAGTGGACCGGGTTCTCTAGCTCGGCTCTAACCCGATTTAGATATACATGAACCGAGTCGAGTCTTGCCGAACCGAACATCTGTCATTAACACAAGTATTGAAATTGAATTCCATTTCCTACCTAATTCAAGATCCATTCTTCAAACACTCGTCGTAATCAAGTGAATCTCTCGTACGCTTTGTCCAACCGGACGTTTCAGTAGTGTATGGCTTGATCTCAGTATAACTGGTGTTCAAGGCTCGTCTAATCACGCGTCAGCTTAGACAAGAGTTTTTCTACGGTTATTGTAGTAAACAAGGAGAAATGTTATGTTAGACTTTATGTTTGAACAAAATTCGTTGATCGTTTGTTTGGGTAAAACGGCGCATAAAAAAAAGGTTGACCCATCAAAAGTCCGCTTCCTTCCCAAACGAAGAAAAGAATCAACAAGGATAAAGTACAATATGAGTGGATAACAATGTTTCGACGTTAATATATTTGTAACATTATGTTTTAATAAATGTAATAGATACAAAAACATAAAGTCTTGGTTGGTTTATCTTTCTGAAGAAATAAGCCGTAATTTTTTCTGATGTTTTGTGTCATTGATCTTAATCAAACACTTTTCGACCGACTTCATGAATAACTATTATTTCGGTATGATTTGAGAATGTAGCAACAAAAGATTTTTAGTTGGGCATCGTGATATTGTTGTACCACCATTATTGAACAATTAGCCAGATTGAAATATTGTTTTGTAAGAGTTAGATAAATATCATGCATTCGGATGACAAGTGATATATGGATTCGACGTCTATTGTCTCTTACAAGTACCATAACATATGTTTGATCATGACTTGTTGGAGTCAAGCTAAACATAGATACCAAATTCACAGTATTGTACCAACGATCTGATGTATGATACTTAGGGACGATGACTTCCTCGTATTATTCACACTCAAAATCGATCTTCGTTAATATCAAGAGATCTATCGACCATGGAATTTTCGATGAATATGATTTATACATATACTTTTTAAATCATTCTCTCACTACAATCAGCCTGATGTGCAAAAATTCCGTCTTCAACTTGTATCCTAAGAAAAACATATTGAGGAATTCTAACAATGTTTAGGTAATCAACATATACATACGTCATCACAAATTATAATTCCCGTTTTTTTATTTTATTTTTTATTTATGAAAATACACGGGCAAATCCGTTTATTTTTAAAACCATCGTTGATGAAACATTCACTGAAACATTTGTACCATATTCATCGAAATGTAACATTAGGCGCAACTAGAGCTTTTCATGGAAAAATAGGCTTATAACGTATCGAAATGTTATTAAGACTTGGACATCTAAATTTTGTATATCTAGACATGTTACTTCCCGAGTTATTTATCAATAATAAACCTAGTGATTTTAAGTGTCAATAATATTGTCTTTGAACTGAGGTGTGTGAATTCGATACATTGTATCGTCTTCCATATTTTAAAAAAAAAACATGTACACGCAACTATTGTATAGTGACCAATTGAGACATAGCAACTATTCAATAATACCAAAGAACATGTACACATTTATTTCAATAAATTATCAAAAAGAGGTATAATACCCTCGATTGAGTTTAATCAAAATAAATGTGTTCAGAGTTATGTTTTAATTTGAATCGAAAGAGAACCGAGTTCATACAAGAGTTGTCGGTCTAGTGCTAAGTTAGACTATAATCATGCAGTGAAGACGAGTATTCGAACCCCGTTAACGGAAAGAAAAAAAAAAAAAAAAAAAATTTAACAGAGTTCAAAGCTCAGTGGAAAAAATCTTTTTTCATTGGGACTCCATTGTCTCCCCTTGTTCAAGAACTCAGAATCACGCGGGTAAACATACCCAAGCCCACCAAAAAAAAAAATCGAAGAAACTATTACCATGTCTCGGAACTTGAAGACAATCACGCAGCTCTACGGTATTTTATTGATTTACAACTTTCAAAAGGAACATTTATTTTTTAGTGTTTTGATTGATAATTGTGTAATGATTGCTCAATAGTGCTTTAATTTCGCTCAACAGGCTATGATTTGCTTCTGGGTTCGATTGCTGCATTTTATGTTTTCATGGTTCCTTATACAAAAGTTGAAGAAAGCTTCAATGTGCAGGTTCGACTCTCACCTAAAAGGGGATAAAAGGGTTGTCCCCATTTTTAATTGAATGCGCAAATTGTTATAAAGTTCGTGACTTTTGCTTTGATTTTACTTGGGTTGTAGGCTATGCATGATATTTTGTACCACAGACATCATATAGAGAAGGTAAATTATGGGTTTAGTACTTCATTGTGTTAATCCAGAGAGGGGATTAAGTTTTTTCTGATTGTCATGTTTGTTTTTACTGTGGCAGTATGATCACTTAGAATTTCCGGGAGTTGTTCCTCGAACGTTTATAGGTGAGTTTAATTAAGTTTTGGATCGTTTCCTGGGATTCTGCATTTTATCACTACTTTTTAGTTATTGACTGATTGCTGTTTGTCAAATGCATTTGCTAATGTGGGCTGGATACGGCGAGGAAATTGTTTCTGATATGATTATTGTTGATTCGGTTTTTAATTTGGTTTTTGGTTTGCTAATTCGTTTGTTAAGGAGATTAGAGCCTTGCTAAAGCTTTAGGAATTCTTTCCTGACCAGTCTCTGGTTATCAAATGAAAGCCTGTATTGATTTAAAGGGATAAACTCTTTTTTGGTCCCTTATGTTTCACGATTTTTTGAAATTCTATCCCCAATGCTTCATCTTGACACTTTTAACCCTCATCTATGCATTTTCGGTCCATTTTTGTCATGTGTCAACCTTTTATTGGTTGTACCTTTGTTGTTGGCTGTTGGACAGATGACATATTGGACTGAAATTATAAAAAAGATGCATGCATGAGGAGTAAAAGTGTTAAGACAAAACACCAGGGTGCAAAAATCGTGAAAAAAGGGACAAAAAGTGTCTTTGTCACTTGTTTAAATGACTGGCTTCATGAATTTTCACAATCTTGGAGTCTTGGTCTTTGTAATTAGTTGTTTTCGACTTATAAGTAAGCTGTAAGGTGTAAAAATATATATGAAGGTCCATTAACTGATTCTGGAGAAATTACATGACTGTTGATATATTTCTTTCAGGTGCATTGGTCATATCGATATTTGCTTCTCCGGTTGTATTGGCAATGAATCTTATGCACTTGCCAAAAGTTTTTGGCCTTATCACTGGTTAGTCTTCGAAAAATTCAAAATTTTCATAGTAAACATAGGTGGCCATGATCGTGAAAGTACCGTGCCTAATGTCCTTGAAGGGGGAATGTTTTGTTATGTTATTGAAAGCATCTATGTTCAGCTTATACGATTTCGTGCCAGCTATATATTGCATCTACCGAGGCACAGTAATTTTCTCATTGCTTGCCTTTAACCATTAAACATAGTGTGAACATCATTGGTCCCGAATCTTCATTTTCCATGTGGACACAGAAAGAAATTTACGAGTGCACTTCTTGAGGTAATGTAATGGTAGTTTTATGATGTGGAAATATGTCTAGTGTAATAAGAAGGATGCACCAAGATATTTTTCTTGTATGTACTTATGCCTTTGACATGATCATTAAATCACCAGAATGAACATTATTGTCAACGAGTTTTATGTGTTTTAAGCTTTTGTGGAACTTGAAATCTGCCTAATATTGCAAAGCTCGACATAATTCTGTTTGATCACCATCATACTGGATTGTTTGCAGAAAGTTTAGTGCCTCTCCAAATTGAATTGGAAACGCTATATTTGGGCTTAGTCTATATTACATTGAATGTTTGCTTTAAGTTCTCTGATTCATGCAAGAAGACCTTTTGACGTGTCCTAGAATTACGTGTGGTTATCTTAATACTGTCTCTTTTTCTATTAATAATTAAATAATCAAGGATAAATGATCGAGATGTGCTGCAGACATTCCTGAGCTTTCCAATTTCGCATGATATGTTTCAGTTCTTTCTATGAAAGATGCATCAACGTGGAGTCTGTTGTAATAAACTATACCGAGATTCATTGTGTTTTGGTTTACGTTTGTGCAGTTCGTCTGGTTTTGGGTTGCCTCGTTTTGTCTGCATTGCGATTTTTTCGAATAGAGGTGAGTATTTGCTGTGACCCTGTAGTGATATTGTTCATTTTGTAATAATATTAATTTGTGTTGTAAAACAAAATAGACTCCACTTGATCACCGATTATCATTAAATGTTTGTCCCATTTTGGCCTAGAAAAGCTAGTCGAGTCCCTTTGTTTGAAAAAAGAGTTCGTGCACCAGATCGTCCCATTTCGTCAAAACCATCTAGTAGATAGCAGTTTATTCTACTTATTTGTGCCATCTCTTGCTCTTTGTTTTCCCTATCCCATGAAAAAGGCCAAAGGACAGCCCCCCCCCCTCCCCCCAAGGCTATACCGTATGCGGACATACGGTAAATTGTTCGGGAAAATTATTATGTCAGGAACATTTTTTCCGGTTGTCATTTACTTCAAATTGTTGGTTTTAGTACAGATTAGAAAGAAGTTCGGATCCCAGGTTGAAGCGTTTTTCGTGATACTGACGTCACTCCAGTTTCACACTCTGTTCTACTGTACTCGTGCCCTTCCAAACATATTAGCATTTTGTCTAGGTAATAGCCACTTTTTTATATTCTGCCATGGTGTATACTGTATATTGTCTACAAACTCTAAAATTGGAAGTTTTTTTGTAGTACTTATGTGGATCATGGAGTTTGATGATGTGGCACAATCCAAGGGATCGATGGCTTGGATTGTGCCACATCATCAATCTCCACATGTGGAGTTACCACACAAACCTCCCCCGAAACGGCCCTCTCAGACGTGCAAGTTTGATTTCATTTAATTCTATGAGTTTTACGCGACTGATTATTTTTTAGTTCCTTTTGTGTAGTTAATCTGGCATACGGTTTTTGGCTAAAGGGGAGCGTGTATACTACATTAAGATGCTTGGTATGTTTTTTTTCACGATTAACCATTTTATTTCAAAATTGATTCATCTTAGTAAGTTTGTTGACCCAAAGGCCTCAATTTCCTTGACAAAAAACATCTTTCACTCCGTATTTGTAGAACTCCTTATCCAATCCGAGCCTTGTCAAAATTTCCCGTAATTTGTGCGTATAATACAATGCCTTGTAAAAACCGGGATATGTATTCTCAAGTTTTACTTTTGTTGCTTTGGTAACTGTTTAATGTATTGTTAAGCTTCTCATTCATATATTTCATTGCCTTTTTCCCCGTTGTATTCAGATATTTGCTACAATTATCTTCAGATGTGACATGCTTCTACTTACTGCTCCTATAGGCTTGGCACTTTTGCTGGTAAGCTGCTTGAATATCCATGTACCACATGGGAACTCTGACTATTTATTTGGCACCGATTTATTCCTTGATTATCTAATGCGTAACAGGGATTCTTGTTAAAGTTGAGCAATAAATTTGTCGTTGGTTCATGGTGTGCTTTTCCATAATTAAACTATAATCTTGTTTTGATTGCAGTCAAAGTCAGTTTCATTATGGAAAGCTGCAAGGGTCTGTATCGAGACTGCCTTATTTTGCATAGGTTGGTTCATTATACTTCCTCCGTCTCAAATTTTAAGTCTTAGGAAAGCTAACAATTGATCCATTTTATAGTATTCTAGGACAAAATTGCCATTTATCTTTTAATGTGTTTTATACGTTGGGATACGAAAAGGCAGCGTATTAATGAGTTAATTTGGGGTAGACGATAAGGGTGAAATCGGAAAAAATGCATTACATGCTGTATTGATTTGAGGAAAAGACTTATAGTCCCTCCGTCCCATAATATAAGTCTTTTTTGTCATTTCACACGGTTTAAGAAAACCTAATAAATGAGTTACTTTTTAATATTTCAATTTAAAATATTGTATTGTTTTCAGGTACCGACTGATAATATTGCATTGTTTAGTGTGAAAGTGAAAACAATGTATTTAATATTGTATTGGAATGTGAGAAAGACTTATATTTTGGGACACCATAAAAAAGTTAAAAAGACTTATATTGCGGGACGGAGGGAGTATTAAGGGACACTACTAAAATGCTAAAAGGACTTATATTATAGGACATTTTCAACTTATCTTGTTTCTCTATGTAGTTGTTGTCGTGCTCAGAATGTATTCTATATTTTGTGTTCTTCAGTTATCATGTGTTTGGATTGCAGGTCTTACCGTACTTATTGATTCGGTCATGTGGAGGAGGAAGTTGTGGCCTGAATTCGAAGTCTTCTGGTTCAATTCCGTCTTGAATCGGAGTTCAGAATGGGGAGTATCCTCTCTTAGATGTTCTTGAACATATGTGTTTATTATTGGTCTTATGCATGCGAGCGGATAATATATTTATTTAGAACTTGGTACTGGTTGGGTTGGAACCAAGAAATGAATCTTTCTGTGAATTTGCATAATAAATAATTGGGGAAAAGACACTTTTACCCTTGCAGTTCGTCATATGAAGCGTTTAACCCCTGTGGTTTTTGAATATACGGTTTGCTGCAAACCTAAAATATAATGTCTCTGTGTTTCGTATGGAAAACCACAGAGGGGTAAAGTGTCATTTCCCTTGGAATATTTTACCAAAAAATTATCTTTTTACATAGGAGGGCTAAACGTATAATAAAAAACCACAGGGGTTAAATGCTTCATATGCCAAACCACAGAGGGCAAAGTGTATTTTCCCCTAATTTATTTGCAGAAGTTTAAAGTTTTTGACCTCAGTAATACATACATTCAGAAGTTTAAAATTTTTCGAAATTTTCCCTCACACAATCAGATTTCCATACGGCTTTAGAATTATCATACGTAATTGTATCCGTGTTATGTCCTTTATACCTGGTAGATTTGACGGGGCATTTTTTATTTTTAATAATAATTTAGGATTAATTGTAGATACTTGCTGTCATATGCCAATACGATTTGTTGTTGATTTTTATCGTGATGGATAAGTCGAATCCTTTTTTCAGACTTTGAGTCTTGACAAGACATCGAACACCACAACTGATTTGTATTATTAATCTTTTCTGTTTATCCTTAATGCGGATTTCGTAGACGCACTCATTTCATTGGTACTTTACTTCAGCACTTCCGCGTGCATTGCTGGCTGCGTATCCTCTTTTTTTGGTGAGTGCCGATATATAGTTGAAGGTGACGAAGCTTGATAAGCGTAACACTCTGTTATATTCATGTCAATCGACTTCTGCTATGTTGATATAAATTCGTGTATTTGGTGCTCTTACTTAAAGAACATTAATTTAGTTTCTCTTGTACTATTTTGAAGGAATAAAGACACTTTTGATCCCTTTCGTTTCACAATTTTCAAACTTTTGTTCCCAATGATTCATCTTGGCACTTTTACCCCTCATCTATGATTTTCTTACATTGTCATTCTATTTTTGCCACTTGTCAAGTGTTTATCGGTTGGAGCATGTCGTACCTTCAATGCTGGTTGTTGGACACGTAGCAGTTTGCACTGAAAATGTGAAAAAAAAAACGCATAGATGAGGGGTAAAAATGCCAAGATGAAACATTGATGATAGAATTGCGAAAATCGTGAGACAAAAATCCCCTACTTAAAAGACTATGGTCTCCATTCTAGTATCTTTAAATAACACCAACTCCACTAATTTTATCTGCCCCTCCCTTTTAACACGGGGTGATCTTTTTTGGGGGGTGACTAAGAACGTCTTTAAGTTCAAAATAGTGGGAATTTGGAACCCTTTTAACACGGGGTGAATCAATCAACGACCGACGGTACTGCTAGTTTTAATCCAATCAGTATTCTTGTCACAGATGGATCTTTTTATCTTGCCTTTTCTCATGCAGGTGGGGGCTTTTCTTGATAGAAGGGTTGCGTTTTATGTCATCCCCGTTCTCTTTTTTGTTATTCTATATTCAAAGCTTCCTCATAAGGTATAAAAGCTAACGAGTTCAAACAATCCGTTCAGCAAAACTTGCATTTTTGACGTATACATTTTACGTAATTGTTGCTTACGTGGCAGGAACTCCGTTTCATTATCAGTTCAATTCCGATTTTCAACTTGTCTGCAGCAGCTGCAGCCAGCAGGATGTGTGTGTTTTTTTCTTGTCTTTTCTTGATTATTATCACATAAATTATCAAACTTTTTACCTAGGAACTTTACAGTCGGGTATCTTTCAGAACATGAATTATGAATTTAGCTTCGGGGCAAAGATATATTTGGTCCCTTTTGTTTAACGATTAAGAAATGTTCTAACCAATACAAATTTTTGACGTGTGGCAAAAATGGACGGAAAAGTTAAAAATATGCATAGATGAGGGGTAAAATTGCCAAAAAGATGAAACGTTGATGGTAGAAATGCTAAAAAACGTGAAACAGAAGGGACCAAAAGTGTCTTAATCCCTTTTAGCTTATTGTAGGCCGCCATGCTATCTGAGATGTCGCGCTTTCTTTTCATTATAAATGTTGTTTAAGCTGTCTGTATATGTTTGGCACTGAATTTTCTTGTTCTTGATTTATATTGCTATAGATATAACAACCGGAAAAAGGGTTTTTGGAGATATCTTTACGTCGCTTTGCTAGGATTATTCCTGGTCAGGTATGATCTTTTTAAGGATATTCGGTCAATGCTAAATCCCGTTTCACTTTGACTTACTGATGCTCTTCTTCTTTTTTATTTATGGTAGTTTAGGATGCACAACCATAACATTTTTGGCCTCGTACGGTAATTACCCAAGTGGTCATGCACTCAAAGCTTTACATAAAACCGGTACCCTTTTCTCCCTCTGTCTGCGTATTGTGCTTTACTTGCATTGGACACTAGATTCTAGTGAAAACTGCAGAACGTTTCTTTGTGTGTGTACGTGTGTGTGTGTTTTCGTGAAGTTTTGTACTATAAGATACTTTTTTTGGTTATTGACTTAAAATTGTTGGAATGTACTGGAATTTTAAAAAAATTAACAGGTCATTTGGCAGACAAGACGGAGGGAATATGGGTTCATATCGACACTTTTTCTGCAATGAGCGGAATTTCACGTTTCTGCGAGATTGACAACGGGTGGTGGTATACATTATATTATTTGGTTTCAAGATTATGATTGAATCGATCTTTAATTATATGATTTATTTAGATGTTTTAATTAGGGGACATTGCATTAGGCCATTTGCCTTTGTGCATAAGTTGTGTACTACCTCTGTCTCTGCCCCGTAATATTAGGTCTTTTGTCTTTTCATTTTTGCAACATAATATAAGTCTTTTTAGAATAAACAATAGAGCAATTATTACAATTTTCTTTCATCTTGCGAATAATTTATTATCCGTCCAACAAATTTTCAGTTTTTGACAACTACTGCATTCGTTATAGTCGGAGGGTATTTTAGACTATTTTGTTTAATATTTTGGGGTTCAGGTACTCAAAAGAAGAAGGGATCAGTGTGGATCAATTTGACAAGAAAAATTTCACATATTTATTGAAGTGAGTGTGAATTTCTCTCTTTTATCTCATTTTGTTGGGATTATTCTCATACGGTAACGATTTTGATTTTTTCTTCTGTATTTTTTGGTTTGACTGATATACCCTTTGTGTTCACTCATGCATTATAGCGAACACTCGAACATCAGCGGATTTCACTGTCTTTTTGCTGTAAATGGATTCTCCAGGATCAAAATAAGCACCGGATTTCCTCCTGTATCACTGGTAATTAAGCACGAGGCGGATTTATTCGCACTTTAATGCCCCTGCACTACATTCAATTTACTGTGGCACCACCCCACATACCAATACCATGACACCACGTCTAAAATTGACTTTTCAAAAGTTTGCGACTTTTTTAAATCGACTATGCTTAAAATCGACCACACCGGATTTTAAAACTTGATTTTAAGCATAGTGATTGTGGTCTAAAACCTGGCACCACATTACTTTGTGCACCACACCGAATCTTCGTGAAGTCAATTTTGAGTAAAGAATCGACTTTCAAAAGGTCTTTGGTCCGGACAATCAATCTTGAGAAAGTCAATTCTTGATCAAGAATCGACTTTCTGAAGGTCGATCTCGTGTGGTGCACTAGCGTTGTGCCTCGGTAAAAAAAAACATGGTGGTGCAAATAAAGGGTCCTTGAATATAATCTTTATAATTTTGTATACCTTGCAGCTTAAGGAACCCAAGGTTTATGTGCATGGAAGTGTTGAGAATAGGGAAGTTTTGCAGAGAAAATGGCCAGGATTATGCTAGGCGATTCTGCAGTGAATACCGACAACAATAACTCGAGACTGTAATCAAACCGAACCGTAGTGCATTGTACCGTTGGATGAGTGTTGTATACGTGTTTTGAATTGGATTAAATATGTTTGTATACACGTGATATTCATCCAACGATATAGTAGTCAAGTGTAATACGCGAAACGGTGCATACAAGATTTGGCACTAATTGATTGATTGATTGACAAGTCTAAAGTGATTGGATTGATGTTGCTTAGTATTTTCTAGTCAAAGTGTTTACAATTCATTTCCCTACGTATATTATTAGGGCATTGTTAATGGCACCACACTTCGTGTAAATTTCGATTTTGTAAAGGTTGAAAGCTGTTTTCAACCCCTCCAAAATCAAAATTATGCACAAAATTTGACTCTAGAAAGGGTTGAAATCAGATTTCGACCTCTACACAGTGTAAATTTGCACGAGGTGTGGTGTACGAGTAAATTGACCGTGGTGATTAACAGTGTCCATATTATTATTATAGACATTAGCCGCCTAAAGAACATAACTCAGTGATAAAAAAAGTAGGGGTGCTATAATGATAACCTCGTTTTTTAGATGGGATGTGTGAATCGAGGCATAATATTTGATTTACATTATTCACAAAACTTTAGAGGCAGGACAATGAAGGCAATTTAGATTGATGCAAAGCATTTTCTTCATTATAATTGCACTAAACTTAAACTTAATGGATCACAAACCAAAACATTGTGCCCTCCCTTCTTAGGGAATACTCACAATCTCTTGGAGGAAAAGGATAAACTACAAAATATATAACAAAAATACTCTTATAAATATTCTTTCCAGTATCGTTAGAATTACGACCTTACACTAAAAATATACAAAAGAAATGCATAGGTAAATTTTTTGAATTTAATTTAAACGTCATGTTAAAAGTTCATTGAACACTATTGGATCGATTCGAGATTAACCGGACTAGTTGATTTTGAATAGCTTTTAAGAAAGTTAAAAATACAATAGATAGGTTTCCAAAAAAAAAAAAAAAATACTAGATAACTTTTTTAAAAAAAGAGTAAGTGTTTCAAAATAAAATTGAGGGGGTTTTATCTTTTCTTTGGGGGTCAAAACTCAAAACCCTTATCATAAACCCGTAGTTCACTTCAAACGAAGAACAGAGGAGAGATTTCAGCTCCATTTTCTTGCAATTCTTCTAAAAATCTTGCACTTTTCATTACAATTATGTTGCTCCAGCTCACAATCCCAAAACCCCCTATAAATCTCCCAATCTACGACCACTCCCATGTTGAATTCTCTTCAGTTTCCTCATTTTCACTAACATTTCCATCTGGGTTCTGCAATTCATCGGTTCTTCAACCAATTAAAACTCATAAAAACCCAGTTTTTACTTGTTATACATCACGGGACCGTAGCAATGGAGGAAGGACAATTGATTTTGAGAAAAAGGGTATGGTGAAATGGAGGGATCTTTATAAAAGACTGTCCTCTAAGGAGGAACCTAGAAAGGCGGTTGCTGATGTGTTGAATCAGTGGGAAAATGAGGGAAATTGGATTGCGAAATCCGACCTTTCTAGAATTGTTAAGGAGTTTCGAAAGTTCAAGCTTTATCATCTTGCTCTTGAGGTAATAGTTAAAGTCTAAAACTTTTACATTTTAAGTATTTTAGTGCTTTTTGATTCTGTTGTGGTTTAACATTTTGGATGTGATACTGCTGCCTACTTATTTTTCTACTGTTACTGGTTATTAAAGTAAATCTCTTGGTACACCTGAATTTGTTTCCAATTTTACCCTTCATTTTACTTTGCTTTCCATGCATATTGATTCTGACCCGATTTTAGGCGAAGACTGAATGTTGGAAGTTTTGCTGAACAAATTTTGGTAGGAGAGTATCAAATGTTGATAGTTATTCGTTACAAGTATTCTAGAGGTCACCTAACATTTGACTCGAATCGGTGTGAGAATAATCGTTATATTACGACTGTTATTCATTCAAGATAGTGTATTAGGCTTGAAAAGTTGCTCAGTTTGTGTAGCTTTGGCTTCAGCCAACGAGTTGTCTCCACGTCAGCTGTGGGAGTCAAACTAATGATTTTTATGAGATATGAGATATAGATTAAATGCTTAATTATGGAGTTTTGTTCATGTTTAAGTAGTTATTTATGCTTATGAACTCTAGTTGTTGTTCTCCAATTTAAGATAGGAGAAATGGACAACATCCACTTTAATAAATCAATTATTTCGGGGTATTTCTCTTATGATTTTTCATACTAATCGTGACAGTAACATAGATACAAGAATATAGCCTACTTGTATGCGTTGTCTTCAAGATTTCTCCCTTTATTTACCCGTTTCATTGTTTCTGCCAAGAATGGATATTTGTTGATGAATCAAAAACCACCTAGATATTCTAGGAACTAGTACCATGTTGGGATCATTCGAATAAATATCTTTTCCCCGAATGCTTTAAGGGAGTGGCTATTCCAACTCTTCAATCTAGATATGCTTGTCCTTGCAGTTGTAACACAAGATATTGTAGAAGATAAGTATATTTGTTGCAGAAAAATGGAAATAGACTGATCTGTACTTTTTTTTTTTTTGTTGACGAAATTCGTTACTTAACTAAAAGATCTATTAAGTCAATTCCAATAAAAACCATGAAATGATTAGTTGGGGATGCACCCTCTTCTTCTGAAAAACAAGTACAAAAAGAGCAAGAAAAGGCTTTTGACTTCCACAAAGACGGCGTCTAATGAATTTAGGTTCTATTTGAAACGCTTTAACTTAAATGCCATTCGGTTTGCTTGGGAGATCTTTACATCCAAGTTTTTGAATAGATCTCTAAAATAACAACCAAATGTTGCTTCAGTTTTATTGAAACTTCTTGATATGCTAGTGGAATAATGACACTTTCGGTCCAATAGCTTTTACTCTTGTCTCAAAACTAGCCCCTATTTTTAATGACACTTTTCAACTTAATTATTTATTTTTGTTATACTTTATGCATTTTGTTATGCTTTTAGGACACTTGACAGATTCGGCCTCATTAACTTTTGTGTCACCCAATCATCAATCCATTAAGTCCCTAAAAGTGTAAGAAAAGAATGTATAGTTAGGGTTGAAAACTTCCATTATGAATGAGACAAGGGCTAGTTTCAGAACAATAAAGACAGATAGGGAACCGACAATGTTTTTATCATTTTTTTTTACAACCAATAACACGATAACATGTGGCACATACGTGAAACCAAAGATGTATAGTTATGGGTGTGAAGTATCATTGTAGAAGGTAGGCCGGCGTTAGTTTGAGACGATGGAAAAGATTATGTACCAAAAGTGTCATTATCCCATATACTAAATTACCTAAAAAGAGTTCTCGTCTTTTATGTGTTTCATATAACTGCATTGAGTAGACTCTCTTGTTTGTTTGCCATCATATACTGCTAAAAACGTCTCCAGTCGGGTGATCAAAGATTGTTCCTTTGCATTGTATTTCACTGTTTGGTCCCGAGTTTAACGTATTGTTTTTACCCGTTTGGTTTGCAGGTTTACGAGTGGATGAACAATAGAGAAAGTATTACAGTAACCAGTAGCGACGGTGCTATTCAATTGGATCTAATCTCTAAAATTCGCGGGATTTCAAGTGCCGAAGAGTATTTCATGAAGATACCGGACACCATGAAAGATAGACGCGTCTACGGCGCCCTTTTGAACGCCTACGTGCGTGCTGGACTACGTGAAAAAGCCGAATCTCTAATGGATATAATAAAAAGCAGAGGTTTTGCTTCTAACTCACTTCCTTACAATGTGATCATGACACTCTACATGAGACTAAAAGAATTCAACAAGGTCGAATCCGTCATTTCAGAAATGAGGGAAAAAGACGTCCCGTTAGATATATATTCGTATAATATCTGGTTAACGTCCTGCGGTTCTCAACCATCTGAAGAAAAAATGGAAGAAGTATTGGACCAAATGAAACAAGACGAAACTATACGTCCTAATTGGACGACGTTTAGTACGTTGGCTACCCTTTATATCAACTTTGGACATGTACAGAGAGCTGAAGACTATTTAAGGAAAGTTGAGGGAATGATTACGGGTCGTGAACGTATGGCGTATCATTATCTGATTAGTATATACGGTACTATTGGTAAAAGGGTAGAAGTTTATCGTGTTTGGAACCTGTACAAATCGTTGTTTCTTACAATCCCGAATTTCGGTTATTACACAATGATGTCTTCTTTGATTAGATTAGGTGATATTGAAGGTGCAGAAAAGGTTTATAACGAATGGCTTTCGGTTAAGTCGATGTATGATCCGAGAATAGCAAATCTTTTGTTGGATTGGTATGTAAGAGAAGGATACACTGAAAAAGCCGGTGTTTTTTATGACAAGATGATTAAAGTCGGTGGAAAACCAAATTCAAGAACATGGGAGATTCTTGCAGAGAGTCATATTAAGGAGAGGAGGATTTCTGAGGCTGTTTATTGCTTGAGGAACGCAGCTTCGGGTGACGGTTGGTCGAAATGGAGCCCGAAACGAGCATGTATTTCTTCGTTTTTTAAGCTTTGTGAAGAAGAAGGTGACTTGGAGAGCAAGGAAAGTGTGTTGGAGATTTTGAGTCAAATCAACGGGTTTGAAGATGGCGGTGTAACGGATTCGGCTCGAGATGATGGTGATGATGGTGAAACAAAGAGTCTACTAAACCAGTTGCAAGTGAGCTTGTGATAAAACTTGTTAAAGATCTGTAGGTAAAGCCCTTTTTGGTAATTTTGCACTTTTTGAAATTTTGCTACTTGAATTATTAGGGGCTTTGTAGTGAAGATTTTATTGAAATCTATATTCAGTTGCTTATTTGTATGCAATATTTGAATCAATAGCTAAATGTTCTTCATTCTAATAGTTACTTGGACTTATGGTGAGTACGAATACGCGGATACGGTATACATATATGGACACGGATAAGTAGGTCCGGTTTTTTCCGAAAAACCGGTTCCTTTCATTTTTGGGTAGTATTTCATCGGTTTGGACAAATTTTCATTCATCATCTGGCGGTATTTACTTGAATTTCAACATGGTTCCTCATTTCACGTATCCGAATTGCAGATATGAATCTTGTATCCAACAATTTTGCCTCTAGGTGTGTATCCAAATAAATAAATAAAATTTAGCAATCATGATTCTTAAGTTCTGAACAAAGAACATCATATAGAATTCCGACGCATCAATTATTCCTAAGTTGTGAACGAAGAACAACATATAGAATTCAGACGCTATCAGCGAGCTCCGCGCAGAGTTTCCCGTAAGCAACCGCTATTTTATTTCTAGACACGATTTGGTCTTGATCGATTTTACTTGTGGTCAACGAGTTCACGCAACGATCGAGTTCTTGGTTCGCCATCTTGGCGTCATAATTCGCCATAGGTGGATCATCTTGCAAATCTACGGTAATCGACTGTAACTGCTTAATACTACCATCATACGCGGAAACACACTCTTCCAAGACGGGCTTTAACGGTGGAGTAGTAGTTGTTGTGTCCTCCGACAATTTCACAAAGAAATCTCGGGTATTCTTAGCGTTTCCCATGGCTAAATCTATCGCGATTTTCAAAAGCTCGGTGTTGTTTTTCGCGATGGCGCTTACGGATTTAATTTAAGGACTGTTGAGCAAAACGCACGATCTTCAGTACTTTGTCTTCGGTTGCAAAACTCCGTCACAACATTTGCCGGTTCAACCGGTTTCTCGGTTGTTGTTGGTTTCGGTTCTTCAGCTGCGAATGTCGGTGACATGAAAAACACGAACGATAATACCGATATGGAGATTAATGCAAGAAATACATGTTGAAATTGAGTTGTCATTGCCATTTTTTTCAAGATAATTTAGAGTGATAATACAATGTTGATTCTTCTATTTGTAAGAGGCTAATTAAATAGAGTTTAGTTCCCTTAATTACTTAATGTAATGTAACATTAAAGACATGTATTTATTCGTATAAACATCAATTCAAAGTAAATACTTTTTTTTTTGGACTTAATTAATGTTTCTTGTTGTTTTCCTTTTGCGTTGAAACGTAAAAGAATTCGGCCATTACTTGTTAAATTATACCCCTTTGAAAATTAACTCAGATCATATCTTGGCATTGCTTTGATAATTTTCTTTTCTTCTGAAATTGTCTACTTGAATGAGTTTAGAAACTAATTAAAAATGAACAATTTGGTGGCAAATCCCTAAAAAGTAGCTAATTGCCAATTATTTTTTTCTCTACATTTTCGAAGAAAATAATGACATTATATTTTTCTATAGTTCTATTTTACCCCTACTAATAACTATATAGAAAAACAATAACAAAAAAAAAAAAAAAAAAAAAACAGAAAAAAAAAAAAAAAAACTGAATTTAATACTTAATATTCCATTTGGGGTGGAATCAACTATTTTTCCTACATCCGTAACATTGAATTTACCCTGTAAAAACAAAGTTCATTGGAGGCGACTTCCTATCATAGGCGGATCCACATTATACATAAGGAGGTCGGCGGACCCCGTTAAAAAATAAAAAAACGCTATATTTTACATATAGAAAAATATTTCGGACCCCGTGAAAAAAAAAAATTTATCTTAAAAAGATTTACGGACCCCGCTGAACTTAAATTCTGTATCCGCCACTGGTTCTTATATATTTGTATTTTTCCTTCGTCAAAACTTAATACGTAATGTCCCTTCGGAGACATCTGATAAAATTGAAATGATATAGTGAAGATTAGCATGACCCTGCATAAGGATGACACACAAATCGAAAAAACTGAATACATAGTGTATCTATATAAGAAGAAAAAAAATCTCCGGGGGTGGACGCCCTTGTTCCTTCAAAGGTAGCTCCGCCCTGGTCAGGTAAGTAAAAGACACTAAAACTGATTTTAAAGTGTTAAAAAACAACCCATTGTGGATGCTCTAAAGCCTTTTTAGGTAATTTTGCACTTTTTTGTTACTTGAATTACCGGGGCTTGTAGTGATGATTTTGTTGAAACCTACCATTTCCAGTTGCTTAAGCGTATCCAATGAATCCTACATCATGATCAATGGATTCTACATCATAATCAATGATGTAAAAACGTGTCGTGTCTGAGTGGTTGTGACTCAGGAAATATTAGAAGAAATTGAAATCGTTGTAACGCCCCGCTCCCGGATACCGAGCCCTTATCCGGAAGAGAAACGTTCGGCGCGTATAGCATTAAATAAATCTAATATTATACGCAAGCCTCTACGTCGTCGTATCAAATAAAAGCAAACGGAAGCTAGAAAGACTCGGGTAAAAACGTAAAAGCTACTATGAATAGAAATTAACCATACTAAAGATGGAAATGTAACTTTATTACATTAAAAGGAAAATACGAAATCCAAAATAAGCGTACGACAAGTCTCGAAAGACCAAAAGCCTACTCCAAAGGTACTAAAAAGTCTATTAAATGAATAACAGAATAAATAAAATATAAATCTTCAACGAGGCGTCGTCAAATGTCGTCATCGAAATCCTCCTAGTAAACATGCTCAACATGTTCGTCTTCTCATCCCACAATGCATACAAAAGAAAATGCAAAGGAGGTAAGTACAAAGTACTTAGTAAAAGTGAGAAGCTATGACAACAATTATAATTTATAAAGAAAACATATTTAATCGTTTAGTTATGTTTGTGTGACGACTCAATCTGGGGTTCATTCCATGTCCATCAACATGAATTGACTAAACGTTTCTACTTAACTTATCTATGTCACAACCGCACTCAAGGGCACTACGCGTATCCACTTTTGGGACACTCTTGGCAACATATTAGTGGATCACACCAATATCCATGGAGGCTAGAATAGGTAGACTCCGATAGTACGCGCGTCTCAGTGGAGTCCCCCGAACTTGTGGTTTTTTTGACCTACGGGTTCTTCCACCTTCAGAGGTAGCACACACATCGTGATATAGGCGGTGCCTATCCAAGAGATACATGTTGTTTAATCTTTTACTAGTCAAGTACGTATTTATTAAAATGATTAACTAACCATCTAATTGTTTTCAATTAATCTCCCTCACAAATACTACTCTCTTCCTAGACCACTAGACACGGATAAAGCCTAGCAATTACACAGACATTGATGAATACTAATTCACCAAAGCACAAGCCTATCATGCTCTTCCGACGGATCCGAACTTCAACTCCCTTTAAGAGTACATTCGGTGTTTTAACTGAACGAATCAGAAGCTCAATTCAGGCTTGTTTAGATTATACCATGTTAACATATCATGAATAAGGGTTTAAAATAGTGAAAACACGATTATGAAGCCGAAAACCAAGCTGAAACGGTAAGACAGTAAAAACAAGGTAAAACAGGTCAAACGCCCGTTTGACATCCTATGAACGCCCGTTCGACATCGAACGCCCGTCCACTAACCCCAAACGCCCGTCCGTCAAAAAAGGCTACATCCTGAATCAAAAGTCTAACCTCAAACGCCCGTCTGCCTTGTGCAAACGCCCGTTTGAGCTGCTATGATCGCAAACGCCCGTTTGCCTGGGTTTTTCCCAAAACGCTAAAATCTTCAATACGCGGTTTCTAAACCATTTCTAAATCACATCGAATTAAACATAGTAAAACACAGATAATTATATATAATCATATCATAGCATCGATGATCATTGATCAACGAATGGACACATCTTTCTATCATCTAAACACCTTAAAACTTGATCTAAACCTTATAAACGATAATTGGAATCATAGGAAGAACCTCTTACCTTGATTGCCAGCAAAACCGCAAGCAAAACGCCAAGCAACTGCAACAATTGTTGATCCTCAACCCCAAAACCTATGTGATCAACAAGAAACCCTAAAATCCTATTTCTTTGTAGAAAACCGAAACTGAAAAAGCCTGTAAAACTGAAGATTACCTGGTTTTACTGCTGTGAAACTATTTTTAGATTATTCTACGCTTCAAGACGATCGTTTCGACTACTCATGGCTGCGAAACAGAGCTACGGATTAAAAGATACGAATTTTTCAAGAATCGAACTCTACGAATACCAAAAACTGGGGCTAAACTGAAAACTTACGAAATTGAGATATGTTATTTTCCAAAGTTGCGTCTCCTCGCGCTGATCACTTTTCTCTCCTGCGGCGTCTTGAACAGATGAACGGATTGATCACACGGTTCTTCCTTTTATTTCGCTTTCTTCTCCGCGTTGCCTCTTCCTCTCTGCCGTTCCATCTCTTTTTTTTTTTTTTCCAGAAATTGCGTGTGAACTAATGAATTAGTTTGGGATTAATTCCTTTTTATAGACAATAATTAAATCCTTTATAATTAATAGCTAAATCCTTTAATTAATTCCTTTTTAATTAAATAAATGGGACAATTAATAATTAGGTCGTAGTAAATACGCCCAATGACTATTTTAGCCTTTTACGAAAAGTCGGGATGTTACAATCGTTGCCATGAAGCTATCTACAACACCATGCTATCAGTGGCGGAGCCAGGATTTACGATTAGTAGAGGCGTAAATTGCAATCAAATACACGGGCGAACGCCGTAGGCAGATGTGAGATTTTTTTATCAACGAGCTTAGTTCTAAATGTAATATTACCGAGAAAGTGTTTCAAAAAAACCTCGTAGAGATATAAATAAGAACATTAATCCAGAAGAACCAGCAATGCCGACCAAGTATACTTAAGAACAAAAAAAAGTTAGCAAATTTAGACATAATATTTTATATAAATATCTTTATAAGAACGTAACAAATTTAAGAATTTCGTTAATTGATGTAATATTATAGGGTTTTGTATAAATATAGTAATTAAGAATTGTAAAATACGAATGAATATTAGTAGTAATTAAGAATTGTAAAATACGAATGAATATTAGGGATGATATTAGAGAGATTATATATAAATATGATTCTTATTTATTTATTTATATTTTGCATGAAATTAGTTAATAAGAGATATCATGCTAAAACAACTAAATTATAGAAATAGAAAGGTTTCATAGCAACTAAATGTGAACAAAGTTCCAAATTAATCCCTCCGTTCTTAATTATATGTCGCGTTTGTGAAAAACATACAAATTAATAATATGATTTATTGTGTTGACTTGCATTACAAAGTACTAAAAAAATCTTGAAAACTTGTAGTGGTGTATTGAATATAAAAAATTGATTGATTGAATGAACCTAGAAAGTTGAAAAGTAATATTGAAAGGCGGAAATAGTATTAAAATATATACTGGAAATGTAACTACGACATATAAAAAGAAGATTTTGATTTTGGCAACTGCGACATATAAATAGGAATGGAGGGAGTAGTAAACAAAAGCTAAAAAAACATGCCAGTCAATGGCAATATGGCTCAGAATCGAACCTGAGACGTATAACTAAAAAGTAATTGCTTTATATAACAGTTAAGCTAGATTAAAGGTTTAATCATTGTGAGACAACATACTACATAAATGAGTTTCTATAAAATATAAAGAATCGTCAAAGGTATATTAGTCATTTCCTAAAAAATTAGGGGGAGGGGCACGTGCCCCCAACCCCTCTGTAGGTCCGCCCCTGCATGCGATGCAAGTGTTAAACACCAAACAACGCCGTCCTAGTGTTTTAACAATTCAGTTCCCAGGCAAAACGACGTCGTTTTGCATTTTTCACCATATCACAACCTGCACCGCAACACAATGGTACAACGGAGGATCCATCCTTATATTAGAATCGGGTAATGTTAATACCCAGCCATTCAGACATAACGAGTGAAATAACATGCTTTAATCGTGATGTAGACATCATGATCAATAGCGTAAAAAAATATTGTGTCACTCGTGTCTGAGTGGGTGTGAGACTGTGAGTCATGTAATATTAGAAGAAGCATGAATGGTTACATGTTCTTTACTTGCTTCATTTTGCTTGCTCGTTTATTTTTATGACATCTTTTGATGCATATTTTCCTCTAAAACGTTTTCAAGGAGTCTGAAATCACATCAAACCTATTTTCGGGGCGCCACAGTGAGGTTGAACCGTCGGAAAGTTAAACTTCAAACCTACTTTTGGAGTACCACAGTGAGGTTCAACCGCTGGAATGTTGAACTTCAATTCATACGTGAGGGTCATCAAACCTACTTTCGGGCTAGGATGTACGGATATGCAGGTGTGATATTTTTGAAAAAAATATAGGATATATGTACAAGGGTCATTTATGTAAATATGACAAATATAAGTCCCGGTTCCCGTCATTTGTGGTATTAATATTTCATCAATTTAGACAGTTTCATTCATTATATGAAGGTATTTATTCAATTTTCAACATGATTCTTCATTTCGCATATCTGAGTTATGAATATGCATGTACGAATCTCATACCTAATTTTTGAAAATTACAAATTTGTCCCTTGATGTATATCCTGAGTATATGATACTATCTCCGTCCCAAATTAAGTGTCCTCTTTTTAGTTAATCACATATTAAGAAATGTAATTAATGTGTTGTGTTTTTATACTATATTGACATTTACCCCTAAAATAATAAATGTTTGTGGGATGTGAAATGAAATGTAATAAATAAATGTTTGTATATCTTTGGAAAATAAACATTAAATGATGATAATATAAAGCGATACTTTTTATGGGAATTTTTTTAAAATATGGGACACTTATTATGGGACGGAGGTAGTATGTAGCAATATCGAATACGTATGGGATACGAGACACGTAACCATACATGGGTATTCGTGCATCATGGCTTTCGAGGCGCCGCAATGAGATTCAAATGTTGAAATATTGAGCTTAATACAGGAGGGTCGAATGTCTACCACATGTGAAAAGTTGAATCCACATCCCGAGTTTAGTGCCAACGAAAGATGTTGTCAAATAAATCTTTTGGACCCATTGGTTGAATGTCTTTTGGTCCACTACTCTCAAGTAATAGTTGAGATTTTATCCACCATGCAATTTCAAGAAAAAATCCACCATGCAATTTCAATTTCCTCATTAATCTAAATCATTATTCTTGCATCAAAAAGTAGTCCATGTATTGTCAAAAAAAAAAAAAAAAAAAAAGTAGTCCATGTGCTCTCTTTATATCTAGTTATTTTCTTGACCCAGCCTTCCCTGAAAAACCGGAAATAATGATAATGAAGATGCAACACCAACAATTATAAATAATTATATTTATAAAATTAATAATAATTATATAGATAATTTATTATTAATCGAGTCGAGTATTAGATGCATGACTCGAGTTCGATCTTGCCCTATTTTATAAAGAACAAATGAATTCTAGCAAAATAATCAAATTTATGAGTCCAGTCGAGTTATGTCGAGTTATAAACATGTCAAGTTCGATCTTATATTTTTATAGCTCGATCAAACTCGAGGTGACTTTTAAACTCGAGTTTGTTCAATCGAATCTAGCTTGAGTCTTAGAGAGTAACGACTCGACTCGACTTTAATCGGTCCATTTCAATTAGTTGTTTTTCTCATTGCATCGAATAATGATGGACCAACACTGCAAATGTAATGTATCAATTTTATCATGAGTAAGTTTTAAATTTTGCAAATTTAACGTTGTTGAAGGTGAATCTGTAAAATATAAATTGAAATCAATTATAGTAGAATCTTTATTCAGATATATATGATAAAAAAATATCTAAATTATGTATTATGTACTGCCCAAATTACACATTCTCTATTTAAAAGATGTCGTGTATAGATTATGATGCACTTCACCATTAATCAATATCCTGTAAAATACATAAATATGTGGTTTGAGTCTCTAAAATGTAAAATCCATCACCAAAAAAACTTCTAGGTTCTTGAAATTAAACAATTTGATCTTGAAAAAAGAATTTAATTTTTTTTTTATGAACTCATGAGTTGGATATATCCGTGTAGAGGTTCATGATTTGTGAACTACATCGTTTTAATACTAAAAAAATACCGATCTTAATGGGTCACGTGACCCTACCCGGCCTCAACAACATAGATCCGCCAATGTTCTGAGGTTTTCTTCGAGAAATCCATCTCACGGTCAAATTAGTTTGAGAGAGATGAAAAAGACGAGATACCAAGAGCTTGGTATGACCTAAAATCTATTTGTTTAACATGACCTAGAATAATTACTACAGCATTATGATTTAAGGGATATTTTCGGAAGCAAAATGAAAAAAAGAAGCGCGCTAGCGAGGTTTCAATTGTCGATCAATAAAATGTATTTTCGTATTATTGTACTACCTCCGTCTCAAAATATAAACCCGTTTAGACATTTTCAAACAGATTAAGAAAGTTTGTTGAATTTATAACGTGTCACTAATTTTTATTAAAAAGTCTAAAATGACATTTCATTGTTATTAGTGTAAAAGTGAAAAGACGAGTATAAAATAAATGAGGGGCAAAATGAGAAAAATGTAATAAATGTCGTATTGGTTTTTTAAATGGATTTGTATTATGTGACAAAACCAAAAACTAAATGGAGGAACTTGGGAATCCCCATTTTTTTAGGGGTAAAAGGACATTTATTTATTCGCATAAAGAGAGCATGCCATGATTACATGGGAAGGTGACCTGGTGCCCCATTGTTTGAGACCTACGCGAGATAAACCCTCTTTAGCTAGAAGATGAGCAGGAGTGTTACCCTCTTTTTTGACAAAATAAAAATTGCAATTAACAAAACCCAGAAGAAGCACTTTGCAGTCATCAATAATAGATCCCAAAGGTGAAAAATCTGCCTCTTTTGACATTAATCGTTGATAGACTGCCAAGGAATCGCCTTCAAAATTGATATTGGAATAGCCCTACATAATAGCAATGATCATAGCCTGATGGATGGCCATGGCTTCATCAACTGCAACATCATAGCCTTCCGACTAACTTTGTGGACAAGCTATGGAGTTGTTAATTCTAAAAATCTGAAGTTAATAGTATTGTTCAACGGCGGAACTCCCAGGCTTCAAGTAATCTTTTAGAACTTTTGTTAGATATTTAGTTCAAAAGCGGATCGGAGTATTTTATTTCTTGCCATCTCTTATGACCTGACTATTCTGTAAATAGCATTGAGGGGATATATGATACTCTCAAAGAATGTGCTGTCATTAGCAAATCAGCCGGAGAGATTGGTTTATCTGTTCATAATGTTCGTGCCATTGGAAGCTATATTTGTGAAACTAATGGAACATCTACTGGCATATTGCCGATACTGCGTGTATTTAATGACACTGCTCGCTATGTTGATCAAGGAGGTGGCAAGAGGAAGGGTGATTAACAGTGCCCTTATTTTCATTTGATCTTTCATGTGACTGTTGCTTAGGGTTCTTCCATTTGATTTCATTATCCTTTTATAATAGGTGCATTTGCTGTCTACCTTGAACCATTGCATGAGTTTCTGGATCTTTTAGAAAGAACCATGTATGAATATGATCCTCTTTAATTGTCCGGGTTGCGTCCTTTGTTTTGTGTGTTTACCTCCCGATGCAGGCTGCTAGCATCCCGGAGAGTATTTTCAGGAGTTGATACGGCCATTGTTGCAGAGACGATTGAATCAGACAAAGCTTTACCCCGTCAGACATTCAACAATGGTATGCTATGTGAGCAAGTAGTTCACATGGTCAGCCTATTCTTAATGTTGTAGGATTTTTTTTGAATACGAAAGGTTTAACACACTAATTAAGCCGCAGGCGGGACTCAAACCCATGTCTCATCTTGCCAGGGTATAGCCTATTTGTGGGAGTCCGGTATGCATTTTTTTATGACCTTCTTGCTTGGGTTTAATTTTCAGACTGACAACAAGTGTTTGTCCAATCTTAATTCAGAGTTGATAGTTTTTCAACCCCGTTGGCATTTATCAGTTGTGCAAATGATCCAGAAATGGACATGATCTCTGATTACATAAGAGGAGTAAATGGACACACTTGGTTACAGTTACGTGGAATAGTATTGGACACAATGTTATGTGAATTAATGAAAACGTCGGGTGATATATTTTCAGTGATAAGCGACTCTTCTTTCTCTGAAAACTTTACATTAGAATTAAGTGGCTCTTAATTAAATAAGTTGTGTTTTAAATTGTTATCAAACACTACTTATTTCATCTACCACTTAATTTTTCAAGAATTATTCACTATTTTGTTTTAAATTTATTTATCGCCGTGCAATGCACGGGTTTTTTTTTTCTAGATTACAACCGGACCACCGCCGGAAAACATCCGGACAATTTAAAGATCCACACCAGCCTAAAAGCTGAACACCACCACCGGAAGAAACGAAAATAAAACAGAAACGGGGATAATCCCATTTTAACCAAATTAGTAGTGATTCACTTGATGCTTTTAGAAAATTCAAAGTTATGATGTGTTTATGCTATCTCCAAGGGATTTGATTTCCTGCACAATAACAACAAAATAATGCAAAACTTATCTCCAATGGTACTTCAAGTGATGCTTCAGTCTATTGTTGCTTCATCACTTGCTTCATATTTGAGTAGGTAAGTTGTATATTACTACTTTCGCAAAATTTATGGTACACAATCCTTTTTTTTCCAGTTGTAATAGGATATATGTTTGGATTTGCGTTGTAACAATTGAGGACATGTGACTAAATATATATTAGGTTTTAATGGGAAAAAAAAATATGAGTAACAATTGCTTAGTCGCATGCTCAATGTAGCATTTTATAAATATTTGGCACTATTTGCATATTGAAACTAATTTTTTGTCGGATCATGAGTTATCATCTCATAATTGTTCATTTTTGAAATCTCCGTGTATTATACACGGGTTTGTGGCTAGTATTAGAAGAAGCATGAATGGTTACATGTTCTTTACTTGCTTCGTTTTGCTTGCACGTTTATTTTTATGACATCTTTTGATGCATATTTCCTCTAAAACGTTTTCAAGGAGTCTGAAATCACATCAAACCTATTTTCGGGGCGCCACAGTAAAGTCCAACCGTCGGAAAGTTAAACTTCATACCTTATCAAACCTATTTTTGGAGTACCACCGTGAGGTTCAACCGCTGAAATGTTGAACTACAATTCATACGTGAGGGTCATCAAACCTACTTTCGGGCTAGGATGTACGGATATCCGGGTATGAGATTTTTGAAAAAAAATATAGGATATATGTACAAGGGTCATTTATGTAAATATGACAAATATAAGTCCCGGATCCCGTCATTTGTTGGTATTATTTCATCATTGTAGACCGTTTCTTTCATTATATATATGAAGGTATTTATTCAATTTTCGACATGGTTCTTCATTTCGCATATCTGAGCTATGAATATGCATGTACGAATCCCATACCTAATTTTTGAAAATTACAAATTTATCCCGTGATGTATATCCTGAGTATATGATACGTAGCAATATCGAATACGTATGGGATATGAGACACGTAACCGTACATAGGTATTCGTGCATCATGGCTTTCGAGGCGCCGCAATGATGTTCAACCGTTGAAATGTTGAGCTTTATACAGGAGAGTCGAATGTCCACCTTCAACATTTGAAAAGTTGAATCCACATCCCGAGTATAGTGCCAACGAAAGATGTTGTCAAATAAATCTTGGCGGGTTCTATCGGCACACGCATAATTACTATTGGCACTCATTTTTTGATCTTTTTTTCGGACGAAAAAAACGTCGGTGACACCGGCGTTCCTTGTTGAACACCAACGTCAGTGCCACTGACGTTGGTGTTCAATAAGGAACGCCGGTGGAAAATCGTGGACTGACGTTTTCTAAGTTTTAACATTTTTACAAAGTCGAATGTCCACCTTCAACATTTGGGCGTCGGTGGCGGGCTATCGGCGCACACGGTGTTCGAAAAAAACTTGTGGAGACCAACGTCATCGACCGACGTGACGTTTGGTGCTCCACAAGAAACACCAGCGCCACCGACGTCCCCTTTGTAAAAAATCATTGGGTGTCTGAAGTAATTTTTCATAGTGCCGGAAGTAATAGGATGCCGAGATTAAATAGGGGTGTGCCGATAGAACCCGCCTAAATCTTTTGGACCCATTGGTTGAATGTCTTTTGGTCCACTTCTCTCATGTAATAGTTTGAGATTTTATCCACCATGCAATTTCAAGAAAAAATTCACCATGCAATTTCAATTTCCTCATTAATCTAATTGATTCTTCTTGTCTCAAAAAGTAGTCCATGTGCTCTCTTTATATCTAGTTATTATTTTCTTGACCCAGCCTTCCCTGAAAAACCGGAAATAATGATAATGAAGATGCAACACCAACAGTAATAAATAATTATATTTATTTTCTCAAAAAAGATAATTATATTTATAAAATTAATAATATTTATATAGATAATTAATTATTAATTGAGTCGAGTATTAGACGACTCGAGTTCGATCTTGCCCTATTTTATAAAGAATAAAAGAATTCTAACAAAATAATCAAATTTATGAGCCCAGTCGAGTTATGTCGAGTACTTAACGTGTCGAGTTCGATCTTATATTTTTATAGCTCGATCAAACTCGAGGTGACTTTTAAACTCGAGTTTGTTCAATCGAATCTAGCTTGAGCCTTAGAGAATAACGACTCGACTCGACTCAACTTTAATCGGTCCATTTCAATTAGTTGTTTTTCTCATTGCATCGAATAATGATGGACCAACACTGCAAATGTAATGTATCAATTTTATCATGAGTATGTTTTAAATTTTGCAAATTTATCGTTGTTGAAGGTGAATCTGTAAAATATAAATTGAAATTAATTATAGTAGAATCTTTATTCAGATATATATGATAAAAAAATATCTAAATTATGTATTATGTACTGCCCAAAATACACATTCTCTATTTAAAAGATGTCGTGCATAGATTATGATGCACTTCACCATTAATCAAAATCCTGTAAAATACATAAATATGTGGTTTGAGTCTTTGAGACTCTAAAATGAAAAATCCATTTCCAATAAACTTCTAGGTTCTTGAAATTAAACAATTTGATCTTGAAAAAAAATTTTAATTTTTTTCTATGAACTCATGAGTTGGATATATCCGTGTAGAGGTTCATGATTTGTGAACTACATCGTTTTAATATTAAAAAAAAACCCCGGATCTCAGTGGGTCACATGACCCCATCCGGCCTCAACAACATAGATCCGCCAGTGTTCTGAGGTTTTCTTCGAGAAATCCATCTTACGGTCAAATTAGTTTGAGAGAGATGAAAAAGACGAGATACCGAGAGCTTGGTATGACCTGAAATCTATTTGTTTAACATGACCTAGAATAATCACTACAGCATTATGATTTAAGGGATATTTTCAGAAGCAAAATGAAAAAAAGAAGCGCGCTAGCTAGGTTTCAACTTTCAATTCTCGATCACTAAAATGTATTTTCGTACTATTGTACTACCTCCGTGTAATATCCCGATTTTTCGAATAAAGGGCAATTCGGTCTTTTAATAAATCGGAATATTATGTTCTTTTGTTTTTAAAGGTTTTATAAAAGAAAATGGGATAATTAAGGAATTATAAGATAATTAGGAAAATTGGGATTTATAAAAAAGAACAAATCCTAATTAACCTAATCACTGTTGTCAAAAAAAAAAAAAAAAGAGGAGCAGCCGCATTCTTTGAGAGGGAGAGCCGCATGTTTTAGAAAAAAAAAAAAGGGAGAAGAGGCTTTCGATTTTCGAGGCTAATCCGTTGCTCTTTTCATCAGACTCATCAAGAGAGAAAGGATCACCGCGAGACGAGGATCGTTTTGATATCAACAATCCTTAAATCCATTAACGTTTGGATTTAAAGGTTAAACTTTTGACGGGTTGAAGCTTTGGTTCGTTGTACCACGCAATTAAGGTAACGTGGTTTTCTTATCGTATGATTACGGTTTCGTAAAGTGGTAGAGCAATTTGTATGATTGTTTTTCATGGTTTTAATTCGTTTAAGTCGAGTTTGGGTTGAATTTGAGAAGAAAACGCAGAACGCAGAAAAGCTGTCCTCTGTAGTGCAGGAAAGGAAAACGCGTAACGGGTGCAAGAGGAGGCTCGGTCGACCGAGCTCGTCCATTCGGTCAACCGAGTGGTGGTTCATCCGTACGGATGAGGTGTGTATCCGTACGGCTATTTTTACGTTTCGGACGGCAAGTTATCCGTCCGGACGGGGGGGGGCGTTCCGGTCTTTGTTTTTCTTTTTATGTGTTTTAAGCTTTATAGTAGCATGTTTCTTGCTTAACCTTATGTGACAAAGCTCGAATTAGCTTTTGATGCGTTTAGTTCTGGCACCACATGGATTCCCTAAAAAGACGAAGTGTGGGACCGTCGAAAGCTTTGGATTTGCCTTGTGCTTCGATTAGCTAGAGTTTATCGATGTGTGTGTAATTGCTAGGCCTTGTCCGTGTCTAGTGGTCTAGGAAAGAGAGTAGGAGTGGTGAGGGAGCTTACTTGAAAACACTTAGGTGGCTAGTTAAACATCTAATCAAACGTATGTGCTAGATTAATAATCTTAAACATCATGCAATGCTTGGTAAGGCATAGTACAATATCGCGATGTGTTCTACGACCGGACAAAGTAGATCGTACCCACGCCGGTCAATCGATTGGCTAGATAAAGCGTACGGTACATTCGCCGGTTATCACACTATCGGGACTCGGATATTCCCGGGGCTACTAGAGCGTGTCTCTAAGTAGGTTGCACCCAGTTGTCCTAGTATATCCTATTACTAGGCGTAGTGCCCTTGTTATTCATGATGTAACAAACTTGAGCTAAGCTAGATACCTTTTGGAACATCATGTTATGCTATGAACATAATATGATAGTCAACTAGGGTTAATAACGGAACAAATTAATAAAAGACGGCGTTGCTTTTATTTCTTTATGAGATCATAGTTATACGATCTTCTATGCGTTACTGAGTACTTTTGTACTTACCCCGTTACGTTGTGTTTGTCTTTCCCTTTCCCCAAAGAAGATGAACAAAGTTGCTAATGCTTGATGAGTTCTTTGACGAGGACGTGTGAGATGGAGCTCGTGAAGACTTAGTTCTTTTACTTTTGACTCTTTCAATAATGTTGTTGACTTAGTTTCAAACAATGTTGTCTTTCTTTTGGATTAGTTCTGGTTAAGTTCTTTTGAGATCTTTTGGGATTTGAATGTTGGATGATTAGTTTTCTTTATTGAATTTAGTTTCACAGCATTGAAAACCGTGTGTTCGATCTTTTGTCTTTTGTTTTTCCCGAGTCGTTTTATCTTCCGTGTCGTTTTAGTTCTGATGTATGACGTAAGGCTTACATATATTATTAAATTTATTTGATAATATATGTGCCGAGCGCTCTTTCCGGATAAGGACTCGGTGTCCGGGAACGGGGCGTTACACTCCGTCCCAAAATATAAATCCGTTTAGGTTTCACACAGATTAATAAAGTTGATAGAATTTATAACGTTTTATTAATTTTTATTAAAAAGTCTAAAATGACATTTAATTGTTATTAATGCAAAGTAGTGAAAAGTAGACGAGTATAAAATAAATGAAGGGTAAAATGAGAAAAATGAAATAAATGTCGTATGGGTTTTTTAAAAGGGCTTGTATTATGTGACAAAACCAAAAACTAAATGGAGGAACATGGGAAGCCCCATTTTTTAGGGGTAAAAGGACATTTATTTGTTCGCATAAACAGAGCATGCCATGATTACATGAGAAGGCGACTTGGTGCCACATTGTTTGAGACCCTCGAGAGATAAACCCTCATTTGCTAGAAGATGAGCAGGAGTGTTACCTTCTCTTTTGACAAAATAAAAATTGCAATTAACAAAACCCAGAAGAAGAACTTTGCAGTCATCAATAATAGATCCCAAAGGTGAAAAATCTGCCTCTTCTGGCATTAATCGCTGATAGACTGTCAAGGAATTGCCTTCAAAATTGATATTGGAATAGCCCCATATAATAGCAAAGATCATAGCCCGATGGATGGCCATGGCTTCAGCAACTGCAACATCATAGCCTCCGACTAACTTTGAGGAGAAGCTATGGAGGATTCCCCTATTGTGTGCACACACCAAACCTCCGATTTGTACCTCATTTCCTTTTACAACAGCATCCACATCAATTTTTACCATAGGCAATTGGGGAGGTTCCCACACCACCTTAGACAACATTATGGTAGTCTCCGGCACTCGGTTTCCTTGAGCTTGGATATAGCTAGAAGCTTCTATTTCTGCTTGGATTATAATTTTTCCTGGCAACGGCTCTTGTTGCTAAAAAATTAAGCTACATCGGCTCTTCCAAATCAACCAGAGAGTATTAATAAGTCTAACATCCGTAGATTCAATATATCATAAACTGTACTATTCTAAAAAGTTGGATGGAAGACTTAAAAATTTTAGGGATGTGAATTTGTTGGCCGGCCCTAAATGTTGAATATGTGTCCTAAACCTAATCGAGTTGGACCGGATCCGACCGGGTCGGGTCATTTACAATTTATTTATTTTCATGTAATAACTTTATTATGATTAGTAAAAGCACTTTTGTTATTATATACTTTGTTTATTTATTAGACCAATTATGATATTGTGTATATGATAACGTCCTTAGTATTAAACTGTGATAGAGAAACCATGATAGTGATTTTGGTTGATGAGATTTCTAATCACTTTAATAAGTTTGATACTTAAATGTCTCTAGACTGATGAACTGTTGAACAGGGCATTGATAGTACGAACAAACTAGAACGTATTAGATGTCTTATGTCTTTAAGGGTAGGGATAGATCTCGTCTATCAAAGTGTAGTGACACTTGAGCAGTACGTGGACGTGTATTAGAGAATGCGTACGTGAGACTGACCCACTTTGTTGTATGACAAAAATATGATTATATTATATGACTTTTTATTATATATTTGCAATAATATTGAATAATTTCATAATAATGCATTAAAAACTTATAAAAATCATAGTTAGTTAGAATTAGATGCATAAGTTATAAAAACGATATAAATGATGGTTTTTAGTGTCAGATTTACGTTCGGTGCTTTGTTGCTTTTATTGCAGGATTATACGTTTACCGAGATCCCAAAAGATGACATGTTTTGGAGCCTAAATCATATCTTTTGTGGGATAAAAGATTATGCCAAAATCTAACAACTTTGAACGGATCAAGCGTCCTTAGTGTTTCTACCGTAATTCATCTTCAACGGACATTTGACCTAACTTAGAGGCATTTTCAGAGAAAAAGTCCTTGATGAAAGTTGTAGATCTTCAAGAGAGCTTTCCAACGAATATTAAATCATGTCAATCCGAGGTCTACACTCAAGATAGGTTTTTACGAACATCGGAGATGTTGCATGGCCGGCACGCACCGGAGAAGGCCGAATCCCGCAGAATATTTCGACAACGGCACGTGGGTCGACAACAAGAGAATATATACTATTTAGCCGGCACGTGCCGGTGGTGCTCCGGCACGTGCCGGTGGTGCTCCGGCACGTGCCGGTGGTAGCCGGCACGCGCCGGCCTTGTGGTGCGATCTATAAATAGAGCTCATTTTCGGCCCTATTGGAGTTGCTCCAATATATATATCTCTCTTATATAGATCTCTATCGTCTCTTTTGTTGTTTTTTTAGTTAAATAAATGCGTAAACGGCACTCGTCGGAATCTTGCGATGTAATGTTGTAATATAAGTTTCGTTATAATGCTTAGAAGATGTATCAAGGTTCATTGATGTGAAGGAGTTGTTATTTCCGGAGAATACGACTCTAAAGCTACAATTGTAATCTAAAGATGAGCGGCTAAGGACTCGAGGCTAGAACCACCATTGTAAAGCCACCATCACCGGAATAAATAAGAGTTTGAACATATTCGTTCTAGTAAGTTTCTTGTTCTTCCTTCATGTTTGAATTGTTTATGTGCAATTTGTATGAACTATACTTATGTTGCATGCTAATAGAATTTAAACATACGACGATTGATAAATTCATAGATTACCGTGAAGGAGAGTAATAATATTTATTCCAACAAACGAGAGTTGAGGGATAATATTATTAGATTAGGATTTTATATCCATATCTTTGATCCATAAATGCTTTAGTTGTACCGAAAGGGGGACTAATTAAAAGGCGATGAACCGAGAGAAGAAACGCCTCTTTAGTAGATAATAATCCAAGAACTTACGAACGAATATGTGTTTGTCTTATTAATTTCGGTGGGGTGGTGGATCATTGGTGAGTTCTAGTTGTTTTAAATTATATGTTTTTATAAAAGTTGTTATCGTAGTATTATTTATTTTCACGTTTGCTACCTTAGTTTGTTAATTAAAAATCCGAGATCATAATCATCAATTTTAAGAAAGAAATCGAAGGCAAAGACTCTTTTTCGTACAAGTCCCTGCGGATACGATCCGGTTTCACCACTATAGCTGCGAGCCTTCGCACTTGGGGCTGACATCGGTTTTATTTTATTACTTGTTATCTTTTGCTTTGCATAAAACCGCGAACACACTTACACTGTTAAGTGTACACTATATGACAGTTGTGTAATTATCCTTAGGACCGGAATCTGCATTGCATCACGTTGTGGATTGTCATGCTTTGACACTATTGAGGTTTCCCTTAACCACGGGGAGATCATGCGGTAGTGATTGGGTATGATACTGAAGCATGCGGAGTATACATGTTAGGTCGTCTGGGAATCGCATACCCTATGAGTATGAGTGAATATCCGAAAGAGCCTTCCCATAAGGAATGTCTAGTTGTCGTGAATCCTTGCAAAGTGGGAGTAAATGATTTATTCTGAGAGAGCTTGATATCCAGATTGTGGGATACGATCAAGATATGATCGTATGGATATTATTACAACGATATGATTCTATTTACACGCTAACCGAGCACATGAAAGGTAGTAGTCATTGCGTATCGACTCTTCCGATGATTGGGGGTCATGGACGTGTTGCTAGACGCTATCCATGATCGTTAGAGATGAAGGGAATTTTCGTAATTGCGCCTTATGTCTACGGCCAATATATTCGGAAGCCTATCGGGTCATACACATGTGAATATCGAGTCGGATTAAAATGCGGTTATAGTTGATGACCAAATAAGGAAAGTTTTATCTCAAGACTATAAAGGTTATAGTAGTAAATTAATATTGTGGTATTTATTTATTATGAATAAATATAATACAAGATTATATATATATATATATATATATATATATATATATATATATATATATATATATATATATATATATATATATATATATATATATATATATATATATATATATATATATGTATGTATTTAGATACATATTTTGAAATTTATATGTATATATGATATATATATATATTTTGTGAATTAATCATAGCATTATATTAATTAAGGAAAATCCCAAATCCCAATATTTGGGGATATGGGCGCATGTCATTAGTGTACTAGATACACTTGGATTGTGCAATTTAATTAATAAGATTACCATAATATTAATATTGGATATTAATTGACTTTTGGAAAATAAAAGAGATAAATCAATCGTACTGATTTTCCTTATTTTATTAGGAAAATGTTTTCCTTTCTCATCAATCTACTAGAAAATTCTCCTAATCAGATTATGTGGCAATAGGGGCGCAGGTTACTCCTATAAAGGGAGGCTTGACTAGCTCTTTTATACATCATTATTCCAAGAGCTAATTGTTCTTGAAAAATAAGAGAGCTTCTTAGAGAGAGTATTGTGAGGAAGAAAAAGGTCGACCTAGCAGTCGAGTTTTTCTAGTAGTAATCCCGGAGGATTCCGGCGAGGTGTTCGTGTGGATAACAGGTAGAGGCCGGACGCTTGGACGGCTTGTGCGCATCTACATCTACTGAACGGTCAAAGCTTTGATCTTTAAGATCAATAAAGGTATAATCATTGTCCTCCTTGTTATATGTTTATTGTTTAAACGAAGTCGATCCTTGGATCGGAAATCAAATTTTAATTTTCCGTTGCGCTACTCGTTTGATTTCCTAACAGTTGTATCGGAGCCAACATCGAGCTTAAGCAATAAGCATAATTAATCCGCGTAGTAAATAGATCCAATAGATTAAATCATGTTTGATATTGATTGATAAAAAATGCACAAAAAGAAAAAAAAGAGGATTGGCGGCGGTGCTCGGCCGACTAGCGGCGGCGCGGCTACCTCAACACTCACCGGCGGCATCGGCGGCCCTAGGCTGTCGGCGGTTGCCGGCCGACGCCACCCCCTGTTTTTGTTTTGTGTATTTTAATTTCAATATAGTACATGGTTATTAAATTATTAATTGATTAAAAGTTAATTAATTAATTGATTGGATGCTATAAAGACGAAAGTAGTTTAAAATTAATCTTTTTCATAAGACGTGATTGTATGATTAGATAATATATATAATTCGATTATATGGACCTCGATTGATCATGGACTAGACCAATATGATAGATGTGAATGATTTATTTTCCTGTTGGATTTTTATTGTTGTCCTAGGCCGTTATGATGAACGTGACCTAGTTTTACTTTTGCATTATCTCATTCCTGTTAGCGCCCCCCATGTGCGGCGGGTGTAAAATTTAATAGTTAGATTTTATGTAATAATATATTGAAGACAAAGACGAAGGCCTAAAGAAAGAAAAATAAAGATCCATGAAGATGGTGCATGTCAAAGACCCATTGGCGGTTGCGGCTACCCTTAGCTTGTGACCCACGGTTTCGTCAGTTTGTATTCGAAACCGGACTTAGAAAAAATCCATGATCATACCGGTTACTTTATGCACGGAATGTTGTGTATGTTTTACTTTATATGATATTGTAGTAATATGCACGCTTAGATGAGACAGTAATGAAAATAAAATTAATTAAGATAAATTATTCCAACGAAAAAAATCGAGTCATAAATATGTCTCCCAATATTATAATGACTGTGAAGAGCCCTTGTTCGGATCAAACTAATCGGCCCACGTCGGGAGTTAACCTACCTCGGGTATATCGTTATTATCGAGATATGATCGTTATGAGATCTCAAAAATACTTGGGTTACGACTCGACTAAGAATCTCACGGTGATTGGCCCACGTTAGGACCGTTTGATTTTAGAGACATGAGGTTGGCTATCACATAGACGATGTGAATTGTCAAAGAGTTGACTAGTCAAACCACTGGAAGTCGCGTTGGACGCGATTAGTAAGTTGTACCTACCCGTCGAAATTGACCCGGTCGATCGGCCAACGTCGGGGATCGAGTCAACTAGATGGAATTCTATCCACTAAAGAATTAATTGAATTCTTGAAAGCCAATAAGGAATAGTTGGCTAGTGGGAGCAAGACCTTATAAAATTTAAAGTGCAATTTTTGGGTTTTGTATACATGAACTTTTATTTATTCTATCTTCATTTATTTGTTGTAGAATGTCGAACAAATTGAACCTTCGTTTTATCATCGAAAACAAACTTGACGAAACCAACTTTCTCGATTGGGAAAGAAACCTCAAAATCGTTTTGAGGCATGAAAAGATTGGCTATGTCTTGGACGAACCCATACCGAAAAAGCCCACAGAGGGCACGGCTGCAGATGCTGTCGAGAAGTACAACAAGCACTGTTATGACAATACTGATGCTACATGTATCATGCTTGCTTCTATGACACCTGAACTGCAGCAACAACATGAGTCTATGGATGCCTACACGATCATTGGTCACCTAAAGGAGTTCTATGCTTCTTAGTCTCGCACTGAGAGGTATGAGGTCTCGATGGCACTTTTTGGTTGTAAGATGGCGTCCGGGACTTCTGAGGGGTCGCACATGTTTAAGATGATCGGGTATATTGAAAGGCTTGAGAATCTTGGCCACAAGTTGGAACACGAGTTATGTATAGACTTAATCTTGCAATCTCTGCTTGAATCAAACTCGCAGTTTGTGATGAATTATCACATGAACAAGATAGATTGCTCCCTTGCGGAGTTATTGAACATGTTGAAAACTGCTGAGGGCACTGTGTAAAAGGGCAAGCAAGTGTTGCTCGTCACTTTTGTCAAAGGGAAAGAAAAAGGTCCAGAAGAAGACCAAGAAGGCAAAGGCTCCCCTAAGCCTGAGCCTAAAATAGCCGAAGGAAAGTCCGGGGATGCTTGCTTCTATTACAGATGCTTCAACTTCAGGTATGTTTGTGATTGAGATCAATATTGCTTCTTCTAAGTCTAACCACTGGGTATTAGATACTGGTTGTGGTTCTCATATTTGTATGAATATGCAGCCACTAAGAAGGACTAGAGATCTGAAGAAAGGAGAGGTGGACCTACGCGTTGGGAATGGAGCAAGTGTTGCGGCACTAGCCGTAGGAGTTTATTTTCTTTCATTGCCTAATGAGCTAGTACGAGCTTAATAACTGTTATTTTGTTCCTGATCTTACGAAAAGCATTATTTCTATATTTGCATTAGATGTTGAAGGATATTCTTTTACGTTTGAGAATAAATGTTGTTCTTTTTTACGTGATGGAATATTTTATGATACTGGCATACTTAGCAATGGTCTCTACATATTAGATATGAATGTTGACGTACTTAATATAAACAACAAGACAGCCAAAATAAATGACTTGAATGAATCCTACGTATGGAATTGTAGACTTGGCCATATAAAAAAGACTCGCATTTCCAAACTCCATAAAGATGGATTATTAGATCATTTCGATTACGAATCGTTTGATACATGCGAAGCATGTTGACTTGGAAAGATGACAAAGTCACCATTTAGTGGCAAAGGGATAAGATCCAATGAATTGCTTGAGCTCATACATACTGACGTGTGCGGCCCAATGTCAATTCAATCCAAATGAGGATGCTCTTATTTTATCACCTTCACTGATGACCATTCACGCTATGGTTATATATACTTAATGAAGTATAAGTCTGAGGCCATTGAAAAGTTCAAGAAATTCAGAAGTGAAGTTGAGAAAAAACTAGGTAAAGAAATTAAAACACTTCGATCCGATCGAGGTGGTGAATACCTAGATGGAGAGTTTTAAGATTACTTAAAGGAGAATGAGATTCTACCTGAATGGACCCCTCACGGGACACCACAGATGAATGGCGTATATGAGAGGAGGAACCGCACTTTGTTAGACATGGTGTGATCCATGATGAGCTATGCAGTTCTTCAAAGATCGTTTTGGGGTATGCTTTCGAAACAGCATCCTAAACCGTGCTCCATCAAAGACGGTTGAATCTACACCATACGATGTATGGACCAAGAAAAAACCAAATTTGGCATATCTTAAACCTTGGGGTTGTCCGACTTATGTGAAGCGGATTATGCCTGACAAACTAGAAGCCATATCTGATAAATGTCTATTTGTGTGTTATCCTAGAGAAACTAGAGGATACCATTTTTACCACCCTAGAGAACAAAAGGTGTTTGTTGCCAGGACTGGCCATTTCCTGGAGAAAGAGTTCATTATGGAGAGGGCCAGTGGGAGTAAATATGATCTTGAAAAAATTCAAGAACCACTTACGGACAACAATCAGTTGATGGAGGTAAAGCAGACACCAGCCAATGAGGTGGCGTAAGTCCTTGCTCCAAACACAGTTGCACGTCGAAGATCCACCAGGGAACGCCATGAACCTGAAAGGTACACGGGCGTATACTTCATGGAAGATGAGGACCTTAAAACTTACGAGGAGGTGTTTATGAGGCCTGACAAAGAGAAATGGCTAGAAGCCATGAATTCTGAAATGGAGTTCATGAAAGACAACCAAGTTTGGAACTTAGATGATCCACCTAAAGGAATAGTTCCTATATGGTGCAAGTGGGTCTTTAAGAGAAAGACCGACATGGATGGTAACATAGTCACCTACAAGGCTAGGTTAGTGGCAAAAGGTTATAAGCAAAGACAAGGCATTGACTATGACGAAACCTTTTCGCCCGTTACCATGTTAAAGTCCAGTAGAATTTTGCTTGCTATTGTAGCATACCATGATTACGAAATCTGGCAGATGGATGTGAAAACAACTTTTCTTAACGGGAATCTGTCTGAGGAAGTGTATATGACACAACCTGAGGGTTTCACAACCAATGACGCTAGGATGGTGCGCGAATTGCAAAGGTCCATTTATGGATTGAAGCAAGCTTCTCGAAGTTGGAATCTTCACTTTGATGAGACAATCAAACAGTTTGATTTTATCAAGAACGAAGATGAGCCCTGTGTTTACAAGAAGGTTAGTGGGAGTGCCGTCGTTTTCCTGGTGCTTTATGTAGATGACATACTGCTTATAGGGAATGATGTGCCCATGTTACAGTCGGTCAAGGCTTGGTTATCCAAGAACTTCTCTATGAAGGACTTGGGAGAAGCAATTTATATTTTGGGCATTAAGATCTACAGAGATAGGTCTAAAAGGTTGCTTGGTCTGTCAAAATCCACTTATATAGACAAGATGCTGAAAAGGTTCAGCATGTAGCAATCCAAGATAGGGTTTCTACCCATGTCGCATGGGGTCTACCTGTCAAAGGAAATGTGTCCGGAGACAGAGGAGGAATGGGCGTGCATGTCCAAGATCCTGTATGATTCGGCTATAGGGTCTATCATGTATGCCATGTTGTGAACAAGTCCAGATGTCTCATACCCTCTTAGTATGACTGGCAGGTACCAAGCGAATCCAGGTGATGGTCACTGGATTGCAGTCAAGAATATCCTCAAGTACATAAGACGTACTAGGGATGTGTTCTTAGTCTTTGGGAGCAATGATTTGGTATTACGAGGTTACACAGATGCCAGTTTTCAAACTGACAGGGATGAGTTAAAGTCACAATCTGGATTTGTTTTCACGCTTAACGGCGGTGCAGTGAGATGGAAGAGTTCCAAGGAGGAGACTACTGCCGATTCTACAACCGAAGCCAAGTACATTGAAGCATCGGAGGCGGCAAATGAAGCAGTTTGGATGAAGAAGTTCATTATTGAACTTGGTGTGGTTTCCTCCATTGAAGGTCCAGTTCCGCTGTACTGTGACAACAATGGGGCAATTGCTCAGTCAAAGGAGCCAAGGTCTCACCAGCAGTCCAAACATGTATTACGGCGCTATCACCTAATTAGAGAGATAGTTGATAGAGAAGATGTAAAGATAGAGAAAGTCCACACGGATGATAACATAGCTGATGCATTGACCAAGGCATTGTCACAGGCTAAACATGTGAAACATGTTCACATGTATGGGCTTAGGCATATGGGTGATTGGCTTTAGGACAAGTGGGAGATTGTTGAATAGGTGTCCTAAACTCAATCGGGTTGGACCGGATCTAACCGGGTCGGGTAATTTACAGTCTATTTAAGTTCATGTAACAATTTTATTATGATTAATAAAAGCACTTTTGTTATTATATACTTTGTTTATTTATTAGACCAATTATGATATTGTGTATATGATAGTGTCCTTAGTATTAAACTGTGATAGAGAAACCATGATAGTGATTATGGTTGATGACATCTCTAATAACTTTAATAAGTTTGATACTTAAATGTCTCTAGGCTGATGTATTGTTGAACAGGGCATTGATAGTGTTGGTCCCTTGGAAAGGCTAACACAAGTTTAGAGGGGGGGGGGGGGAATAAACTTGTCACCAAAAACTTTCCCAAAACTGAAAGTACCCCAGGAACTGAGTTTCTCAGTAACTCAAACTGAACTATCAACTGATGTACAATATGACTCAGTTCAGTCTCGTTTCAACCCTTTGATCCTGTGTAGAAGTTAGCTAATTCAGTTTAGCTGATGCTAAAACTGAACTAACTTGCAGCGGATAAGATAAAGCCTTTGTGCAATAAATGTGTTAATAAGAATTCTAATCTCCTATGTATCAGTTCTGTGCTGACTCAGTGTCTGAAGTTTGCTGAGTGATGTGATGAGATGATTATGCAATAAATAGAGTAATCACAGTATAAATGTAAATGCATAAAGTAAATCAACACAGAGTTTTTTTATGGAAGTTCCAGGTGGTGTAATCCCGTACATCTCCCCTTCTCCTGTGGTGTAGGAGGTATCACTAGAATCTTGAGATAACTGTTACAAAATCCTAGCCCAATGACAGTCCTTCACGACACTCTAGTTTCATTGTCTACACATAATGAAGAAATGTAAGATTGCTCCCTTCACTCTGCACACTGATCCTTCGGAGGTGGAATGACTCCTTCACCAGCTCACCACTAACACAAACACAGTCCGCAGACTGCACCAACAGCTGTGGCAACCAAGTTGCAACCGTATGAGGAAAGGTGGAGTTGCTCTCCTCAAACTATGCACAATCAACATTTTTTCACAAAGGTTTGGTTTAGAATTAATCAAAAGATTTATTCAGTGAGCTGTCTGCTTCTTCTGGATATGGCGTTGCAGCTCCAAGATGTCTTCTTCCCCCTTAATGGGTTACTGGATCTTTCTTTGTAATTTTCAAGGCAATTCCGTTGGCTTCCCCTTTTCTAGATATGAAATCTAATTTTCTGGATCTGGATCTTTATATATATGCTTTGTAAAACTTTTTCAGATCACTTCTCTCAAGTGCTTGCCTCTGTGTATTTATAGGGGTAATGTAACGGTCAGATAAATTTTATAGCTATTGCATTTGTTGTTTAGCCAACGTTCATATGTACGACCTTTTGTCGTTTTGTTGTTTCAAATTCAACAAGGCCTTAACTCAGTTTTCTACTCTTCTTCAAAACTGAGTACCTTGTATACATGACATCTGACTTTAATTGATTAAGTCAGGGTACACCATTCAGTTTCTTCTTTTATTGGTAATTGATAATCTTTGTCCTTAATATTATTCAGCTTTACATGATCTATAGTTCAGTTTCAGGTCACCACAGACTTGCCTGAATCCTGACTTACAGTCACAACTTAATCAGCTTCTAACTGAGTTTGCCACCTCAGTCTTTAATAACTGAGTCTGTGTCACTCAATTCTTCAGTCTTCTTAGACAAGCCAACTGAGTCTGTGTCCTTCAGCTAACTTATTTTCTTCAGTTCTTTCATAACTGAGTCTGATCCCTCAGTTCTTCATATGTATACTCAGTTTGCTTGCTGTGACTCAGCTGTTCGCCTAGTTCCTATCTATTACAATGCTTGTCTGAAACAACCTATACAAAGTTCAGAATCTAGATAGAACTTATACATTTTCTCTAGACCATTTCTTGCTTCTTCTTTCATTACGCACTATAACAGATAGTTATGACTTCATCATCATGGGTTGTAAGTGATCTTACTAAATGCGTGACAAATCATCATCAAAACACAGATATTATTTCCAACAATTTCCCCTTTTTTGATGATGTATCATAACCCTCCCTAAAAGCAATAATAAGTTAATAATGCAAGAAATCATAACAAATTAAAATAACAAACTAAAAGCAGCTGAGTTCATTACAAAGTTATGCCAAAACAAACTGAGTTACTGGGTTTATCACAATTTTTCTTTTTCCAAAGACAACATCTTTTCACCAAGAAAGATACTTCTTTTTGTTTCTAGAAGCCTTCTTTCTTTTCCTTCTTCTCTCGATTCACCATCTCTAGGCTTGATATGCAAGTATTCATTGATCAACCTATTTGCTTCTTCGTTATCTTGGTTCTTGAGTTTCATCAAGATATCTTTAATCTCCGCATCCATTAACTTCTCTTCTCCTTTTGATATAAGACCAAGTTCCTTTTCTTTAGGCTTCAGGATATTTTCCCCCTCAGTTTTTGTCTCTTTGCTTCCATCTGCCTTTAAATTTTCCTTCAATCTGGCACAGATTGCAAGCTTCTTCCTGATGTTCAACACAGCTTTAACTGAGGCTTCTTAATCTTCCTCAGTTCTTGTTTCTACAAAGGTTTCTTCTGCAATTAGCTCTTCGATCAAATTATCAACTGCTTTTCCATTTTGTTGAATAGCAAGTAGATCAGCATCTACTTGTCTGTCTTTTTCTTTGATCATCAGTTTAACAAGGTCTTCTTCAACAGACTTTGTTCTTACAGTTTTATCTTCAGCACCTCCAGTTCTATCATCAGTTTCATAATCTTCCCCATTGTTTGAAGATATGTAAAAGCTTTCTTCAAATAACTTGTGCAAGGTGATGATGTTGGAGTAGCTGTACAGTCCTGAGCAATGTGCCATTGAGATAGACCCATGAAAGTTGTAGAGCTTCTTCTGTAGAGTCTGCATCAGACTTTCGATGATCACTTTTAATCCTTCCAATTTTTTCTCAGTTTCAGTTAATTGGCGTTGAGACCTTTCAGTATCATTACGGGGAACGTCCTTCAATATCGATTTCCTTGTAGACGCATTTTGAACTTGAGATGAGGAACTGGCTTCATAATAATGAGAGTCATGACTTAATAGTTCTTTCTTATACTCAGTCGCGCAAAATCCAACATCTTCCAAAGCTTCTCTTTGCTCCTCAGTATATCCTTCATGCGTCTCAGTTGGAAGTTCACTTTCTTTAGTATCATCATTAATTAGAATAGTGTCTTCTGTTTCAGTCTTCCTTAATGAAAAATGTTTCAGCATCATCCTCATTTGTCTTCTTGCTGTTCTTTCATCCTGGTTTTCAATTTTGCTTGAGCTAGAATTTGGTGTTTTTCTCTTGACTTCATCATTAACTTTCCTTTTCTTTGCCTACTGGCTACTAATTTCTCTATTACCTCTGTTTCTGTAGGTCTAGAGATGGAGAAATAGTTTAGTATCCTTTGTACCAAATATGGAAATCCCTTTTTCAACATGAACTTTTCTCGATTTGCATTCCTTCCTTGAACTTTTGCTTTTTCATCTGAAACTTGTTTAATCAGTTGCTTGAGAACAAACTTGTTCCAATCCAGTTTTTCTTCAAACCAAATAGCATAGATAAGTTTCAGTTTCTCTGTTGACAGAGTGTAAAGATTCCATGTGTGACCAATGACATTTTTGGTCAGAAGAATTGTCAAAAACGCGAATTCTCGTTTTTGTTGATGAATGGATCCAATGAAATTCTTCTTGTCTTTGTTGAGTGCTGTGACATTCCAAAGTTTGTCTTTTTCTTCATTTCCAAAAGTGAGAGATGAAGATCCTCCAAATATGTCCAACCAAAGATCATAGAAAGCAAATGTTCATTAATAGTAATGCTTTTATCTTGAACTGCTGTCCTGAGACTCTTTCCATCATCGGCGATTACGGCGTTTCTGTAGAAATATTTGATATTTTCTGGGTACAAAGTATTGACTTATGTATTGATCAGATTTTCAAGTCCTCGAGCCTTTTTGATTTTGTCTGCAATCTGAGTTGATAGGATGGAGTTTGAAATTTTTTGACTGAAGTCATCCAGACTCATGTTTATTCCTTCATCAATGTTATATTGCTCCATGGATTTCTTGAGTGTTTTGAAATGATTGAGCAAGATTTTGTCAAGTATGCGTTTCTGAGTTTTTTCAATCGTTTTCAATAAGAGTCGTGTAACAATCAATGAGATTTGTATGGATGCACATCTACTTCTTCTCCTTGATTGACACGTGGCTTCAGGTGATTTGTCTTGTCAGCCCAAGCGACAGATAGTAGCTGGGAAGTTTTCTGCTTTTGACCAATTTGCCCTTCATCAGCTTTTGCCTTTTTCAGCTTTGTGTAGAAAGTCAGTTTTTCTAAGGATTTTACAATAAAAACTGACTTTACCTGCAAAACAGTTTTATGTTTTCTTCGGTACCCATATTTTCTTGGGTCCGGCTATATTAGTTACTGAAGTATAGACTTCAGTTTCTTTGATGAGAGAATTAACCTTTCTCATCTCTTTTCTAGATAGGCCATTACGCTCAACCTTAGTTGATTTCACAAGGATTCTTTTAGATTTATCATCTTTATTTTCTTTGTGTAATCCACTAGGTCTTCCAGTATTCTGATGTGTAGAGTTTATACTCATTGAAATCTTAAGACTGGGTAACGATGGGGAATTATCATTGCTTTTGTCAAATTTACTAGATAATAACCTTTAAGCTAGATTTGACATCTCAGTTTCAAGAAACTCATTCCAATATTTTGCTTTGCCAAGTTCTATATCTTTTAGTTTCAACTCCAGTGTGAGTTTTTCTGTCAGCTTGGCAAGCTTAGAGGTTCTCTGACTGAGTTCAGCGAATGATAAATGAGTTGTAGAATGTACCTTTTCTTGATTACTTGTTGCAGCTTCCCGATATGAATGTACATTCTTTGGTTGCTCTAATGAATCTTTTATATCGTCAGTTTCTTGCAACAACTTCTTTTCTTCTTCTTCTGAGAAGCTACTTAGTGATGGAACTCCTCTGGATTTGTCATCATGTATATTGATAATAATATCCACATAATCACTGATTTGAGGTTCTGGATTTGTATGTGAATTTGTAGCACAACCTCTCAAAAATTTGATCCTGGAAATCAGATACATTTTGCAAATAGTTAGTCAGGGGGTGAATAAGCCAACTTCTAATTCTAGATGTATCCATTAAAATCCAACTAAGTGCTTTTACAACTGATATAGTGAGGAGTTTTCACCAACTGTTTTGTAAGATATCTTTGGATCACTTCCAAACGGAAGAACTGCTCCGATACCAATTGTTGGTCCATTGGAAAGGCTAACACAAGTTTGGAGGGGCGGGGGGGTGAATAAACTTGTCACCAAAAACTTTCCCAAAACTGAAAGTACCCCAGGAACTGAGTTTCTCAGTAACTCAAACTGAACTATCAACTGATGTACAATGTGGCTCAGTTCAGTCTCGTTCCAACCCTTTGATCCTGTGTAGGAGTTAGCTAATTCAGTTTAGCTGATGCTAAAACTGCACTAACTTGCAGCGGATAAGATAAAGCCTTTGTGCAATCAATGTGTTAATAAGAATTCTAATCTCCTATGTATCAGTTATGTGCCGACTCAGTGTCTGAAGTTTGCTGAGGGATGTGATGAGATGATTATGCAATAAATAGAGTAATCACAGTATAAATGTAAATGCATAAAGTAAATCAACAGAGTTTGTTTATGGAAGTTCCGGGTGGTGTAATCCCATACATCTCACCTTTTCCTGTGGTGTCGGAGGTATCACTAGAATCTTGAGATAACTGTTACAAAATCCTAGACCAATGACAGTCCTTCACGACACCCTAGTTTCACTATCTACACATAATGAAGAAAGGTAAGATTGCTCCCTTCACTCTGCACACTGATCCTTCGGAGGTGGAACGACTCCTTCACCAGCTCACCATTAACACAAACACAGTCCGCAGACTGCACCAACTGCTGTGGCAACCAAGTTGCAACTGTATGAGGAAAGGTGGAGTTGCACTCCTCAAACTATGCACAGCCAACCCTTTTTCACAAAGGTTAGGTTTAGAATTAATCAAAATATTAATTCAGTGAGCTGTCTGCTTCTTCTGGATATGGCGTTGCAGCTCCAAGATGCCTTCTTCCCCCTTAATGGGTTACTGGATATTTCTTTGTAATCTTCAAGGCAATTCCGTTGGCTTCCCCTTTTCAAGATATAAAATCTGATTTTCTGGATCTGGATCTTTAGATATATGCTTTGTAAAACTTTTTCAGATCACTTCTCTCAAGTGCTTGCCTCTGTGTATTTATAAGGGTAATGTAACGGTCAGATAAATTTTATAGCCGTTGCATTTGTTGTTTAGCCAACGTTCATATGTACAACCTTTTGTCGTTTTGTTATTTCAAATTCAACAAGGCCTTAACTCAGTTTTCTACTCTTCTTCAAAACTGAGTACCTTGTATACATGACATCTGACTTTAATTGATTAAGTTAGGGTACACCATTTAGTTTCTTCTTTTATTGGTAACTGATAATCTTTGTCCTTAAGATTATTCAGCTTTACATGATCTATAGTTCAGTTTCAGGTCACCACAGACTTGCCTGAATCCTGACTTACAGTCACAACTTAATCAGCTTCTAACTGAAATTGCCACCTCAGTTCTTCAGTCTTCAATAACTGAGTCTGTGTCCCTCAGTTCTTCAGTCTTCTAAGACAATCCAATTGAGTCTGTGTCCCTTAGCTAACTTATCTTCTTCAGTTCTTTCATAAATGAGTCTGATCCCTCAGTTCTTCATATGTATACTCAGTTTGCTTGCTATGACTCAGCTGTTCGCCTAGTTCCTATCTATTACAAAGCTTGGTTGAAACAACCTATACAAAGTTCAGACTCTAGATATGACTTATACATTTTCTCTAGACCATTTCTTGCTTCTTCTTTCATTACGCACTATAACAGTTAGTTATGACTTCTTTCATTACTAAATGCATGACAAATCATCATCAAAACACAGATATTATTTCCAACAGATAGTACGAACAGACTAGCACGTATTAGATGTCTTCTGTCTTTAAGGGTAGGGACAGATCTCGTCTATCAAAGTGTAGTGACATTTGGAATGTACGTGGACGTGTATTAGAGAATGCGTACGTTAGACTGACCCACTTACACTGATAAGTGTCACACCATGTCACGGTTGTGTAATTATCCTTAGGACCGGAGTCTGCATGGCATCATGGTGTGGATTGTCATGCTTTGACACTATTGAGGTTTCCCTTAACCACGGGGCAATCATGGGGTAGTGATTGGGTATGATACTGAAGAATGCGGAGTATACATGTTAGGTCGTCTGGGAATTGCGTACCCTATGAGTATGAGTGAATATCCGAAAGGGCCTTCCCATAAGGAATGTCTAATTCTCATGAATCATTGCAAGGTGGGAGTAAATGAGTTATTCCGAGAGAGCTTCATATCCAGATTGCGGGATACGATCGTATGGATATTACTACAGCGATATGATTCTATTTACACGCTAACCGAGCACATGAAAGGTAATAGTCATTGCGTATTGACTCTTCCGATGATTGGGGGTCATGGGCGTGTTGCTAGACGCTATCCATGATCGTTAGAGGTGAAGGGCATTTTCGTAATTGCGCCTTATGTCTACAACCAACATATTCGGAAGCCTATCGGGTCACACACATGTGAATATCGAGTCGGATTAAAATGCAGTTATAGTTGATGACCAAATAAGAAAAGTTTTATCTCAAGACTACAAAGGTTATAGTGGTAAATTAATATGGTGGTATTTATTTATTATGAATAAATATAATACAAGATATTAATTATGATGATTAATTAAATATATATGTATTTAGATACATATTTCGAAATTTATATGTATATATGATATATATGTATTTTGTGAATTAATCATAGCATTATATTAATTAAGGAAAATCCCAAATCTCAATATTTGGGGATAGGGGCGCAGGTCATTAGTGTACTAGATACACTTGGATTGTGCAATTTAATTAATAAGATTACCGTAATATTAAATATTGGATATTAATTGATTTTTGGAAAATAGAATTACGGTAATAAGATAAAGATATTCAATATAAGATATTGACAATATCTAGATTTATTTAATATGAGATATTAAAATAAAAGAGATAAATCAATCATAGTGATTTTCCTTATTTTATTAGAAGAATGTTTTTCTTTCTCATCAATCTACTAGAAGCTTCTCTAATCAGATTAGGAGGCAACAGGGGTGCATGATACTTCTATAAAAGGGAGGCTTGACTAGCTCTTTTGTACATCATTATTCCAAGAGCTAATTGTTCTTGAAAAATAAGAGAGCTTCTTAGAGAGAGTATTGTGAGGAAGAAAAAAGTCGACCTAGCAGTCGATTTTTCCTAGTAGCAATCCAGGAGGGTTCTGGTGAGGTGTTCGTGTGGATAACTGGTAGAGGCCGGACGCTTGGACGGCTTGCGCGCATCTACGTTTACCGGACGGTCAAAGCTTCGATCTTTAAGATCAAGAAAGATATAGTCTTTGTCCTCCTTGTTATATGTTTATTGTTTAAACGAAGTCGATCCTTGGATCGGAAATAAAATTTTAATTTTCCGCTGCGCTACTCGTTTGATTTCCTAACACTAAAACCCTACACCGCTCTCGTTCTTTCCCGGCTTCATGGCGGATCCGCCGCCTGGGGTTCCTTTGGAGCCCTCTCAACCACACACTGCAAGCTACGTCTAGGTCACCGGTGAAGCAGCCACGCACTCCACCTTCAATGCTGACACGCTGCGAGCCTCCACTTTCAAAGGCGTTCCATCGCTAATAATTCCAGCCGACACCGAAGCTGCCATGGCCGCCGGTTTTTAAAGGTCAATTGTTGGCAAATTTTCGAAGGACAGGCCCCCTATTGATATGATCTGAAAAATTTTAAGCGTCCAAAACTATAAAGGTATCTATGCTTTAGGGTTTTTAGATAGTAAACACGCTCTTATTCGAAAGCATGATGAAGATTATATCAAATTATTTTCGAAAGCATCTGGCAAGTAGGCAATAAGAATATGCGTGTGTTCAAATGGAGGGTAGACTTTCATGTTGATCGCGAGTCATCCATAATTCCTATTTGGATTTCTCTACCGAAACTCCCAGTACATCTTATGAATAAGGATTTATATTTAGCTTGATGCAATCAGTTGGAAAACCTCTTAGAATTGATGCTGCTACGGCTGAACTTCGTAGACCTTCGTTAGCTCGGGTTCAAGTGGAGGTTGATGTTTTAAAGAATGTACCTGATCGGGGTCAATCAGGTTATAAAATACTCGACCATCATAAACCAATACTAGCAAGAGGACTAGGCCCATCGTAGTATAGCTATAGTGAATCAAGGCCGATCTCACAGGGAACCAATTGTGGATCATTTCATATACAAACAATTAATTACACATGTCAAGGACATAGAGGCGGTCTACGACCAACATAAAACAAGAAAGGTAAAGACACGACTCGACACAACGTAATTAACCTCCCCAATTATAGTCTTTATCGTTTGGACCTAGATAATTTATATAATAAAGCGAACTTATTAAGCGTCAATCCGTTTGTATCTATCTTAGATTGGCTACGGGAGTCATCCTCTTTAACTTGACTTAGCACCGGTAGGTCACTAGATCCTTGTGATATTGTTACGTGACTTCGCCTTTTGGTGCCTCCATCTCATATAACTCACACGCTTACGACTCTAAGGATGCCGATATTAACCGTACACCTCGTCCAGGCAACATTCCTATGGTTAGGCGTACTTCCTAAACGATTACTCAAGCTCTCGTCCAACTAGCAATTACCACGTTATAGTCTCATGCTAATCTATGACGTACGTATAATCAGGTGCTAGCAATTCCCAAATATAAACCTACCTAGATAACGCTGAACGTCCGAAGAGCAATTCATAAGCCTACCTAAGAGTTTTATATTGGTATTTCATTTTTACACATTTTAATTAAACTAAGCGAGTAACATAGCCATAGCCATACCTACTGAGATAATAAATTCCATTAAGTTAACCTAACCATAAAGACGTGGCTATTTAACGGATGAAAACAGGGCTCGGTCGACCGAATGGTCTTTTTTCCCCAGATTACATCCCTGAACATATCTCTCAGCGTTTCATCATACAGAACAGATTAAACAGTAATTCGCACAGTATTCATATAAACTAACATAGATACGCATTAATTAAATCAAGTAGATTCATGAATAAATACTAAGTAGATGACGTAGGTTATGGGATCCCCATAGACAAGGAGTCGCCACATCCCTAACGTCATAGCCTAGATCTACATCATCTAGCTATGATTAACTAACTCAAATGATAAAGCATAATTGGAGAATTAATTACTGAAAATAAAAAGATAGAAAATAAAGGCTTACATATTGCAGCCCTTAAATTGCTGGAAACCCTCAAATTATTCTACATTGTATCAAAGTTGTATTATGAATTGTAAGATTGAAGAAAGAATGAATGATGATGGGATGTATTGGTGTTGATTTACAATTTCTCGTAGCTGCTGCTTATATAGGAGTTTCTGCCGACTTATGAAGGATCTAGAAGGTAAATACGAAAAAATCCGAAAAGTGACCGAGCCGACATACTCGGTCGACCGAATGGATAGGCTCGGTCGACCGAGCCCTTTTACACGTGTTAAACGCTCTCTTTGTCCGACTTGTTCCCCACCGCACGCTTGCGTGTTGATCGATTAATCTTTCATTTAATGCTCCGATTTTCTTCCTCTATTATCTTGAGACCGTTGATTGAATGACATTAATCCTCTCGATTTGTCGTGATCTACAAAATAAACATTTATAGCACAATAAATCGGCCTTTTAACAATAAAAACAGCTAAATACCAAATATCATATTAATAATCACTTAACATTAAATAATAAATATAAACGAGTGATTTAATACGAAATATATATTATTAATCTCGATTTAAGGTCAACGTTGATGACTTTTACGGGTATAATTTGACCGTCATCAGTACTTAGTCGTATCTGGATTCAAAAAGAGAATGGAGATGGTTTCTGGCAACCTATTCTTCCAGAAAGAAATTGTCCTGCTTATTGTACTCATTGTTGGCATATGGGTCATAATCAAGACTCTTGCATCATTAAGCATCCGGAATTAGCTGCCTTGACTCGTCAGAATCCCAATAAACTGGCTCAAATTTTTGTGGTGAAGCCTACACAAGAACATAAAAAATATGCGGTGAACAACGAAAGCCTGCCAAAAAATACTGTAGAAGATACTACTGCTCCCACCAAGGAACCAAAATTGCCTTTGGCTATTGTCTCCGAACAAACGGCCCAATACCATGTTCCAGCTCTGCAAGTGCAGCCAAATGCACAATATGTCTATGCAATGGGTGAAGAAAGTGCCTTAGAGAATTTGGAAAGCAAGGGATTAAGTTCAAGTACAGTTGATGGCACTCGAAAAATTGAAGCTGCAAAAATACAACTGCAACTCGAACCGGCCCCCGATCATGCTGGAAGCTCTACTTCTCCACCAACTCGAAAGAACACTATCACCGAGTAGATGGGTTTTTCAATTAATAAGGATAGAGAACTCCAAGAACTTTTGGAACACATCGCCTAGAAAAATCAAGGAAAAGAAAAATTATTCTTCTGATAAAGAAAAGGAAACATTTGAGGTTGGAAAAATACATATGATGGCTAGGCGACTGAGAAAGAAAAACAATCGTTACCTTCAAGATTTTGTAATTTGAGTTATTATACTCGGCTTGTGTGTTTCAAAAATCTTTTTTGCTTTTAATAAAATTTCTACTTAATTAAAAAAAAAGTCTAACATCCGATTCTTCACTTTCTTTCTCAATCAAAAACTCAAAAAAGTCTGGGCATAAACGGAAAGGTAGTTTTTTCCAGGAGTGACCATCTGGGTATAACGACCAAACGGCTTTTGCAATGGAGAACTCGAAAAAACAAGCACTCGAAAAAACAACGCCATATCGTCTCTTGCGCTTTCTCGCAAATCTTACATATGCCATCTCCAATATCTCTAGAAAGTAACCCCATAGCTGTTGGTAGCGAATTAAGAAGGAATTTCCAGCAGATGTGAGCAATTCTTGTTGGAACTTTACAGTGTTTTAGCTCTGAAATAGGTTTAAGTGTAAGTGACGAACAGTCAACTTTAGGCCCGGATTTTAATGAGTTACGGAATGAATTTCCGGGATCTAAAAACAGTTTTGGAAACTAATAATATAGTAGTTGATGTTAGGTTTTTGAATAACTCGATTCATATATCGGGTGAATGAGAAATTAATGTCTAAAGATAGAGTGATTTATGTAAGCCGAAGCTGACATGAGTTCAGATCGAACCTGTTGGAACAATGCATCTGTTCGAATTCTGTTCATGAACAGAATGGCATCTGTTCAAAATTCGGTTATTTCCAACAAATAACTTCCACTTCTGAACAATTGCTTCCTCTACCAAAAGTTGTCATAATGCCTATATAATCCCATTGCCTTGAATGAAAAGTATATATTTTTTTCGGCACAATTTTTTTTCCTGCACAATGAAATACTATAAAAAAATAATTAGAAAACACATTTTCTACATAAACACAAGTCTGAGATAACAAGGCTGAATCAGTTCGACCGCGTGTTCACATTGAAGTGCCACAATCAGAACAAGGTAAAGACAGTTGTATCTTGGGGACTTCTTTCCATAACCGTGGGCATTTAATTAGGGCAATAAAGTCTTAAGTACAGCGTTCTACACGCCTCTGTCTAACGAGTAAATTTTCGTTTTTACTTATTGTTTTCTGCAATTTTCCTTCAATGTGTTGCAGTAGTATGAACATATGAATAAATTCTTTTCTTTTATGTGTTCAACTTGTTGGCATTCTGTTTCTACAAGTTCATGTTATTCGATTTCAGAAAAATTAGCAAATCGGTACTACACTACTAATTTTCACAACAATTCTTGGTTTCACTTTCACGTTCGAGACAGAACGCCAAATCTTCTTTTATAGCAATGGGAAGAGGACGCCATATCTCTTTCTCGTTGATGCATTTTGAGTTGAAGAGCAAGATAATATCCCGACTTAATTGAATAGATGCCATTGCAAGTGTAATGCCAAATTAATTTATCCTCCACATTTCGAGATGATAAAGGTATGGACAAGATACATTATGCATCATAAGGACAAAAAATGCTTATACTTTGCGCATGATTCCACTGTCTAGCGTAGGCATTGATCAAGACGCTTACCTTGTCCGTTTGAGCTGGAGTCGTTAATAAACTAGGCTTGAAACTCGGAGGGAGAGGGAGCCAAGGATCGGACTGGATGTTCACTTTTCAGCCATTACCAATACGCCATCTAAGGCCTCGAAAAAGGAGGTCACACCCTTGAAGAATGCTTCGCCAGATTGCAAAAGGCCTGGAGGTAATAGTAGCCGTGCCAAAACTCTCCTTCAAAAAATATTTTGTTTTGAGAACTTGCGAAGAAAGAGCGTTTAAGTCAACAAGAACACGCCAAGCTTGCTTGGCAAGCAAAGCTAAGTTAAAGCATTCCAAATCCCGAAGTCAAGACCACCATCAGACTTCGGTTTACAACAGTAAGGCCAAGATTTCCAGTGAATTTTATTACCCCCTTATGTATTTCTCCAGAAGCAGCTCCGGCATTTTAATGGAAGCCCCATTTTCGAATTGTTTATTGCAATTTCGGAACAATTACAATTATTTTTTTTGACCCGGGGATGTAATCCTCCTCCAAATATTTTTTGCAACTTGCACGATTAATTGTGTTTAATAAAAAAAATGGTTTATCATTTTTTAATTTTATTGTTTCTTCAACTTAATCGGTGTTTGTCAAGGTCAGATTCTCACAGTTATCTTTCGTCATGTTGATTTTGAATTTGATTTTTAATAGGTTAATTCCTTAAAAGTATAGTTTTTTTTATACTTATTAGCCTTATAAGGACATAAAGGAATCCGTTGGTCTTATAAGAACACATTATATCATAGTTTACTAATTTACCCTTGCACATCTCTTAATCTCACCTTCACCCTCAACAGGCATCTCAGATGGTGAAGCCGCCAAACCGCTAGCTGTTATGCTTTTCTTCACATCAACAACGTCCCTTGTTCTGATGTACAAACCCCTGCTTCCAACTGCAAGAATGTTTTGCTTCTCGTCTCTGATTGTCAACCCCTGTCATCAAATTCATCAACGGAGGGTTTAACTCATTAGACCAACTAAGGAGTAGCCGAAACGTCTCCCTTGCACCCTTCTCCACTGCAGAATCGGTTTTCGGCATTAATGGGCCATCAACGGCGGCGGAGAGCAGCGGCAGCCGCCGGAACGACGAAATGGGTCAGTCGTATAGAGTGAGATTGATGGCATTGGGCGGCGAGAAGATGTTTAGGAGATTAAAAAAGAAGCTAGGTGGGAATTTGAAGGATGTCAGCAAAAATAGATTTACTTTTCTTGATTATGTATGGGTCATATCATATATGATCAGGGCAGTCGCCAGCTACTTTGCAACCCGATTTGATTGTGTTTTCTTGAAGGGGCAGAAGCAGGGATATGAGATCTTATAGGCATGAAGTTGAAGAAGTAGTGAGATTGCCGAGAATTCGGGGGTCGAATTTGAACACTTGAGTCGCCTTCTTGTTGCTTCTTGAGCCATGGCAATGGCGGCTGCCTGTGATAACGATGAAGATCATCACCATCCTAACAAGTAGATTTGAACATCTTTTGTAACAAAGAAACATCCTTTTTTTTCAACAACCTCACTAAGACAGAAACATGGAACTCTACACAATTGGAAAAGTTTATTTAGTTAATTTCTTGAGGTTATATATATTTAGGAAGATTGAGAAGAGCTACAGTCAGCAGAATGTCTCTGATAGAGTGAAAATGTGGAGGGGTGTGTGTGTTGGGTAAGGCCAGATGGTTGAAAAGAGATTTGGTTCAATTGCTCTTCTATGTATAGTAAGTTATTCTGGTCTCTTGCAATGGAGTACATGAAATTGATGGGCATTCAGGAATTGACTCCAGAACTGGCAGTATTGCGAGATTGTATTGATTCTTCTTTAGAATCAGGTTGTTTGTTTCATTGCAACCTAATATGTTATGACTTGCTACTTTAATGATTTTCTTATATTGATGCATGTTTTGCTTTCTGCGTTTGTGTGCTTCCTATCATATTCTTCCAGAATATATGGCTGATCATTTATTAGGGAGACTAAAGTAGGAATTGATTGGGGCTATTCCATCAAACATTTAAGTTTATTTCAAGTCGAGAGCAATTGCCTTTTATTCCACTAAGGTTCAGAATTATTTGGAATTAAGAGGAAATTTCAATTGTAATTATTATTAATAAAGTGATATTGATGTCACTACATATGTCACTACATACATTAGACAACTAAGGAAGTGACATTGATGTCACTGTAAATGTCACTGCATACATTGATGTCACTGCGGTGTCTCTGCATTGTCAAATGTTATAACATCACGATGTCTCTACAATGCGGCGTCTCTACATTGCGGTGTCACTTCATCGTGGTGTCTCTGCAATACGGTGTCACTTCATCGCGGAGTCTCTTATTTGCGATGTCTCTGCATCGTCAAATGTTATAACATCGTGATGTCTCTGCATCGGGGGTGGTCACTGCATCGCGGTGTCTCTGCATATGGGTTGGTCACTGCACCGTGGAGTCTCTGCATCGGAGGTGGTCATTGTATCGAGGTGATCAACGGATCTGGCGTGGTCAATGCATCGTGGTGTCACTTCATTGAGGCGTCTCTGCATTGCGGGCGGTCACTACGTCGATGTATCATTTCATCAAGGTATCTCTGCATCACAGTGTCTCTACATCAGGAGTGGTCACTGCATCGCGGTGTCACTTCATTGCGGTGTCTCTGCATCACGGTGTCGCTTCATCGCCGTGTCTCTACATCGCGGTGTCACTTCATCGTGGTGTCTCTGCATCGTGATGGTCATCGCATCGGGCGTCGCGGTGGTCAATGCATCAGGATGGTCATTGCATCGAGGTGGTCAATGCATCGGGGTGGTCAATGCGTCGCGGTGGTCATTGAATCGTGGTGGTCAATGTATCGGGGGTGGTCAATGTATCGCGATGGTCAATACATCGGTTAAAAAAAAAACCTGAACAGCGCCTGAAAAAAAAACCAAACAAACAACAACAGTGTTTGTTTCATCTCATAATAATAAAAAAATATTAAAAAAAGAATACAACAACAACACCACATCCGATCCAGGTACGCCTCTTCTCCCTTTTTTTATTATTTTTTATTTTTTTCTTCATTAAGGGTATTTGAGTCTATCTATCTAATTTGTGTCCTTATAAGTCCAACATATTCCTTTTTGTCCTTATAAGTCCAATAAGTCCGTTTTATGTACTTTTGGGTCTTTGGCCCTTTTTAATATTGTCTCTTTAATGTGTATACCATTCGTATTTTCAATTTTATCCAAGGATTTTAACTGTTTTATTTTTATTTTTACTTTTTATTTGTGTGTCTCCTACCTGGTTCTTTGTGTAATGATTTTTTGTTTTTTGTTTTTTTTGAGGTATTCAATCCTATCCGCTAAAGTAGCAAAATATCGTTCAGGGTTGGATACCCCAATATATTGTGAATAGAATCCAAACCATATCTAGTTAGAAGATGCGCCGGGACATTACCCGTGTGCCAAACAAAAGAAAAATGCTCTAAAGAGAACTTTGTCGCCTCCAAAAGGCAGTCCTGCAGCAAACACATGAAAGCCGAAATGTCCTCCTCATGGTGAGACAACTGCTGAACACAGGCAAAACAGTCACTTTCGACCACCAGCCTAGGTACCCCTAACCTCTGGCCCTCTACCCAAGCTAACAAGATAGTCCTCAACTCCAACAGGACAACCTCAATGCCAAGGTCAAAACGAAATAAGTAGGAATATAGCACCAACCCCAGACGCACTATCCGTCACTGAAGCATCAACATTACACTTAACCATCCCCCGAGAGGGGGTTCCAAGTGATCCTCCAGGTTCCCCTCTGAAGGCCCCTGCCGTAATCCTGTTGGAGAAATTGAGGGAAAAAGAGAAAATGATTTTTTATTCATTTTAAAATGATTTTTTAATCATTGTTTACAACCACTTTATGAGCCGATTTCGATTAAGCTCTTGTATAGTTTGTCAAGATTTTATGATGACTTTGAAATCTATGTGTGACGTAGATGAAAACTGGTCTTTGAATCATTCAATTCGGATATCGGGTGAATGAGAAATTAAGGCTTGAAGTTTGTTAGTTGAAGTATTTAAAACTTGGAAGTTGAAAAGTTTAACTTCCTAATCCCACATTGGGAATTGTGCTAACAATTTCTCAATATTTAAAGGGAGAGAGAGTTCAGAATGGATTTAGTTTGACGATGTTCTGCTAAAATTGCCACACGCGCACGTGCTACCACCCGCCCGAGCTCGAGCCCGTTGTCCGTTGACCTTGGGCTTGGGTAATTGGGCCTGAGGCAAGTATTAATTTTTTTGAGCTGAGTAGTAATACGAATTCGATCCGAGTTGAGAGGTATGATTCAATTTAGGCTTGACTCAGCTGTGTCCTTTCACCTGCAACTGATACATAACTACAGAAGTTAGTCGAGTTGCATCATTACTTCAACCTGGTGGAGTTAAAGGTTGTTAAAGGAAACTTGGAAACTGAGGGAGTTAAAGCCTTCGTGGAGCTCCTTCAACTGATGCCTCCTTCAATACACTTCAGGGCAGTCCCTCCCTATAAAAGGATCCTCTGCTATAATGGAAATGATACACAAAAACACAACACAAATTCATTCTTTCTGCATAACAAATAGTTGAAGAGTTTTCTGAAGTGCTGTCAAAGTTTGAAGATTGTTCAGAGTTGAAGTACCTCTCTTTGAACATGTAAACTGAGTAATCCTGAGAGACAATTGCATAATCCGTGGGTACAAGCCGGAGCAAATTTGTCTTAAGGACAGAGTTCTCTCGCCTCAGTTCTTAAGAAAATCCTTTTGGTTTTTTTTTTCATTTCATTTTTCTTTATTATAGTTGTAATATCCATTCAGCTTAATAAACAGATTGTTCTTCTTCTGTCTGGTTATTTATTTTATTTTGCATACGACACTACGGATATAACAATCTTAAGACAAATTTTCAGAGCTTTCTTATGCTCTGAAAAGTTTTAGTATGCAAATAAAGATAAATATTCAGTTCGTATTCTGAACAAATTTTTTTTATTTTCTGATCAAACTGAATATAATTTTTTATATTCAGTGAACTTCATCTTCTTTGGTCTCATTGAAAACGAACCTGAATCTGAATTGTTTATCTTCTGTCTTTGAACAGAAATGACTACTGTTAATGATGTGTCATTGACACTACTAACGATCTTTGCGGCAAGTGGAAGTCTGAATCCACTATCAAATGCAAGTTTGCCTAGTACTGTTGTGACACAATCTACTGTTGTTGTGGCTGGTTCATCTCATGGTAAGAAGCCAGAAAAATTTAATGGGCTGAATTTCAAGCGTTGGCAGCAAATGATGCTGTTCTACTTGACTACACTTGGATTAGCCAGGATGCTCACTGAAGAGCAACCAGTTGTTCCTCCAAACAACCTCGAACACAGGGCTCTGGTTGCTCAAGAGAGTTGGAAGCATAGTGATTTTTGTGCAAAAATTACATTCTGAACGGTTTAGACAATACTTTGTATGGTGTCTATTGTATGTTTGAGTCTACTAAAGAACTATGGCTTGCCTTACATAAAAAATATATAACTGAGGATGCAAGTGCTAAGAAATTTATTGTAGGTAAATTTCTGAAATATGAGATGGTTGATTCCAAAACTGTAATTAAACAAGTTGAGGAATTACAAATCATTATATCCGAACTTTTAGAAGAGGTTATGGTGATTAATGAAAATTTTCAAGTAGCCTGTGTGATTGAGAAACTTCCTTCTTCATGGAAGGAGTATAAAAGTTATCTCAAACACGAGTGAAAGCAGATGTCTATGGATGATCTGATTGTCCGACTCCATATAGAGGATACAAAAAGAAACATTCTGTGCAGGTTGGACATGCCAAAGCTCATGTTGCTGAGGTCAAAAACCAGAAGAAGAAGAAGACTGGACAATCTTTCAAGAAAACTGGTGAATCGTCCAAGAAACCACAAACTCTATTTAAGTTTAATGGTGAATGCCGCAACTGTGGCAAATTTGGGCACCGTGCAGCTGAGTGCCGTGGGAAGAAGCCATTTCAGACAAGGGCATATGTGGCTGAAACTGATGGTGATGATGACATGTTCTGCGCTGTGGTGACAGAATGCAATGCTATTGGGAATCCAAGGCAGTGGTTTGTGGACACTGGAGCCACAAGACATGTTTGTGCTGACCGTGGAGTGTTCTCAACCTTTAAGGCTGGAGCTGGTGACAAACTATGGATGGGTAACTCTTCCCATTCAACCATTCAGGGAACCAGGAATGTGATTCTGAAGATGACTTCAGGAAAGAAGCTGACATTGACCAATTTTCTCGATGTTCCTGACATTCGTAGGAATCTAGTTTCTGGTGCTATGTTGAGCAAGGCTGGTTTCAAGATGATGTTTGGTTCTGATAAGGTCATTCTGACAAAAAATGAAGTGTTTGTTGGTCGAGGCTATCTCACCGACGGTATGTTTAAGTTGTTTGTAATGGCTATTATGCCTAAGACTGTTGTGCCTGATGAGGCTAATAAAATTGCATCTACTTCTGCTTACTTGCTTGAGTTTTCTTGTTTATAGAATAATCGATTAGGACATGTTAATAATAAATCAATTCGTAGATTGATGAATTTAGATTATTTACCTAATATAAGTTTAATCAAACTGAAAAATGCCAAATATGTGTCGAAGCTAAAATGACTAAGGCACCATTTCCTTCAATGGAAAGAAACACAGAACCGTTAGATTTAATTCATACATATTTGTGTGATTTAAAATTTGTGCAATCGAGAGGCGGTAAAAAATACTTTGTAACATTTATCGATGATTGTACAAGATACTGTCATGTCTATTTGCTAAGTAGAAAAGATGACACAATTGAGGCTTTTAAAAACTATAAGAATGACATCGAAAATCAACTTAGCAAACGAATCAAAAAGGTTCGTAGTGATAGAGGTGGTGAATATGATGCACCGTTTAATGAACTATGTTCACAATCTGGCATTATTCATCAAACTTCAGCTCCGTATACACCTCAATCAAAAGGTATTGATGAACGCAAGAACCTCACTCTAAAAGAGATGATGAATGCTATGTTGATAAGTTCGAGTTTACCTCAGAACTTGTGGGGGGAGGCCATCCTCTCAGCAAATGCCATTCTTAATAGAATTCCATCAAATAAGATGGATTAGACCCTATGTGAGTTGTGGCAAGGCCATAGGCCAAGCTACAAAAACTTGAAAATGTGGGGGTGTTTAGCAAAGGTAGAAGTGCCTAAACCTAAACAAATAAAGATTGGGCCTAAAAGGATAGACTGCATATTTATCGGTTATGCAAATAACAGTAATGCATATAGATTTCTAGTGCATAAATCTGACATCCATGATGTACATGTGATACCGTCATTGAGTCAAGAAACGTTGTGTTTTTCGAGGATGTCTTTCCTAACAAAGACAGAAACAATGAAGACACGAGTCCAAATAAGCGGACGCATGAATCCACAGAGGATACCACTCCAGAAAATGAGGAAATCGAACCTCGTAGGAGTAAACAGGCTAGGACTTCAACGTCATTTGTGTTGGATGTAATATCGCCGGACGGATCTAGATCCTCCCGATTACGCAGCGGAATAAACAAGAGGATCACGATCATATAAAATTAAACTACATAATTTAATATCTACCTACAAGAATGTGAGATCTACTTACCAATCAAAAAGAGAGATCCAAAAGATTGATGAAGTCAAGATCCAATTTGAGATGCCACGATCTTCCGATGTGTATCTCCAAGCAACAACCGGTGGAAGCCGATTCTTGATTGCTTGACCTCCTTGATTTGCTACCCGGAAAATCCCGAAGATTTTCCCAACTCAAACCCTAAGCTTTGGCCGAATTCCTTAGCTTATTTTGTGTGTATGATGCGTGTATTGTGATGTGAGAAAAGGCTTAGGAGAAATCTCTTTATATATGAGATAAATCCTTGTCCTCCAAGAATTTAATAATTAATACAAAATCAATTATAATAATCATTTTCCATAAAAGATACTCCTAGAATAATCTAGAATATTTAAGGATCAATCTAATATATTTTCCTTAATTATTTAACAAATAAACAATTAATCACATGTCTTATAATTATCAAGAAAACTAATTCCTTAATAATTACCAAGACAAAACACGCCCCCAATACTAGAAAATTAGGGTTCACACGAAATTTCACATAATGGGCCGAGTCCATGAAAAATGTATTTTCCATGTATTTTATTATTTAGTCAAATAAATAATAAATCGCACATCAATTAAATAGTCCAACTTCTTAATTATTATTGAGACCCAACGTCAAGAAACATATGCATGTTAGGAGCCACGTTGGGGACCATGGACCTATAACATGTAGCTACAATAAATTAAATAAAATTATTCATCAAATAGAACAATTCTTATTCAATCTATTAATTCCGGGATTACGCCACCATAAACCCGAAACTGAACTCTATCGATTATAGATATATACTTACACTCTAATCACTGAGTCGATAAGCGTCCATTGATATAATCATTAAATACGGATAAATCCTCCATAGACTGTTCGTTTTGATTCGGGATATTTCCGTAAACCCTTCTCAAAACATCTTATCCTTATTTACCATTAACCCCCTAGTGATCAATTAGTTTATAACTAATATAATATGAATTGGGCCCATGGATCAGTTTCTAGGATTAACAAATAAGGGAACTGTCCGTCTATTTCCCGCTGGAATGAATGGATTCCATATCTGTGAAGTCACAGACTACTCACTCATTCCAGAATAGAGCCAATGAGAAGTGTTCAGATCACATGTATCCAAGTGATCCTTAACTAACACATCAAACCCTACTTTGAACCAAGCGAAGAGATCGTGATCACATCAGGATTGAGATTAATCCATATATGATCATCTTGTGATTCGATAAGATTTCTCGATCATAGAATTATATCGAGAATTCAAATCAAATCGGTCCTGTCCTATATGATAGACATCATATATAAATGCCCCACTAGGTACCCTATACCGACGGTCCGGATAAGACGGTCACACCGTTAAGTGTTCTGGGCGCATTATTGGTATATTAATCATGAGACCCATACTCTGATTAAATTCACCACAGACTAACTAGTTTTAAGCATATCATCACTAACTCAATCCTCGTGTGTATGCCATACACTGAGTTATGTGATTACATACCGATATACTTAGGTTTTTCAGTATTGTATAATATAAGCATAAATGCAAATATTAAGATGAATTATAAATCCTGTCAAAAACAATTACAGAAATTGTCATTCGGGCACTACACTAACAATTTGGTCCGGATTTTCTCACCTATATGGTAGAAAACGATCCACGAACATATTCTGAGGCTATGGCAAATTCAGAAGCGCCTTACTGGAAAGATGCAATAAAAAGTGAAATAGACTCCATTATGCAAAATCACACTTGGGAATTGGTTAATATTCCACCATGGCATAAATCACTTGGTTGTAAGTGGATTTTTAAGAAAAAGCTTAAAGCTGATGGATCTATTGATAAATATAAGGCCAGATTGGTAGCCAAAGGTTATCGACAAAAGGAGGATCTTGATTTTTTCGATACATATTCACCGATAACAAGAATCACTTCGATAAGGGTTCTTATTGCAATTGTTGCAGTCTATAACCTTGAAATTCATCAAATGGATGTTAAGACTGCTTTCTTAATTGGTGAATTAAAGGAAGAAATATACATAGAACAACCCGAGGGGTTTGTAGTTCCAGGTCAAGAACACAAGGTCTGTCAACTCGTTAAATCATTGTATGGGCTAAAACAAGCGCCAAAACAGTGGCACCAAAAATTTGATCAAACAATATTGTCAAATGGGTTTAAAATTAATGAGTGTGACAAATGTGTCTATATCAAGAACACTTCTAATTCTTATGTGATAGTTTGTCTTTATGTTGATGACATGTTGATCATGGGAAGTACTCGTGTTATAATCATGAATACTAAGAAAATGTTGACACGGAATTTTGATATGAAGGATATGGGAGTTGCAGATGTAATTTTGGGGATTAAAATCTCTAGAATGTCTGATGGGCTTGCGTTGTCACACTCTCATTATATTGAGTCTGTTCTAAAAAGATTTAATGTCTTTCATGAAAGTCATCTGAAAACTCCAATTGACTTAAGTTTTCACTTATTCAAGAACAAATGTGAACCTGTGTCTCAATTGAAATATTCACAAATCATAGGTTGTCTGATGTACATAACCAACTGTACTAGACCAGACGTAGCCTGTGCCTTGAATAAACTAAGCAGGTTTACAAGTAATCCAAATGAGGATCATTGGAAAGCTCTGAATAGGGTACTAAGGTACTTAAAATTTACAATGAATCTGGGATTATGTTATACAAGATATCCAGCAGTATTAGAAGGATATTGTGATGCAAATTGGATATCTGACTCCAAAGATTCAAAAGCCACAAGTGGATATGTATTCACTATTGGTGGTGTTGTAGTGTGATGGCAATCCACAAAGCAAACATGCATAGTTCGTTCCACAATGGAAGCTGAGTTCATTGCATTAGATAAGGCAGGAGAAGAAGCAGAATGACTTCATAATTTCCTAGAGAACATTCCATGCTGGACTAAACCTATTGCTCTAATAAGCATACATAGTGATAATCAGTTGGCCATAAGTCGAGCACAAAACAATATGTATAATGGTAAGTCTCGACATACGTCGTAGACACAATACTATTAAACAACTGATCTCTAATGGAGTGATTTCCATCGATTTTGTTAGATCGAAGGAGAATCTTGTGGATCCGCTTACAAAAGGTTTACTAGAGATCAAATGTCAAAATTGACACTCGGAATGGGACTTAAGCCTATTACGACAAAAACTTTGTAATGGTAACCCAACCATGTTGACTGGAGATCCCAAGATCATGGTTCAAAGGGACAACTAAGTTACGAAGGTTCAGTGAACACTTACCCATTCTGTGAATAAAATTGTTATATGTCAGTGGTGTAAAAGTTAAGTGAATTTTTTTAATGATTCCTATAACTTGATTTAATTCAAGTGGGGTATGGAAGAATACTCTTGATAGGAGATCACCTATGTAAGTGTGAAGTGGGGCCGCTTCTGTGAGAATTCAGAGGCTAGAATTCTCTAACGCGCTTTCTGAAACCAGGGTGATTCATGGCCAAAATGAACACAATCATGAGAACCAAATACGGTGCTAAGGGAAATATTGTGTGAATGCTATTATCTGGTTTTACAATAAAGACTGAACAGTTCAAGACATAGTTCACTGAATAGCCGAGTAGATCCGATAGTATTTCATTGAGGCAGGTTCAAAGCCAGAAGCTACCTCTCCTGATGCAATATTTTTCTGTCAGAAATCTCTTCAGGGTTTGCATTTGCATTAATTTCCATTCATGTGGGGGATTGTTGGAGAAATTGAGGGAAAAAGAGAAAATGATTTTTAATCATTTTAAAATGATTTTTTAATCATTGTTTACAACCACTTTATGACCCAGTTTCGATTAATCTCTTGTATAGTTTATCAGGAATTTATGATGACTTTGAAATCTACGTGTGACGTAGATGAAGACATGTCTTTGAATCATTCAATTCGGATATCGGGTGAATGAGAAATTAAGGCTTGAATTTGGTTAGTTGAAGTATTGAAAAGTTTAACTTCCTAATCCCACATTGGGAATTGTGTTAACAATTTCTCAATATTTAAGTGGGAGTAGTTTTGTTAATGGTATAAGCTCCAAGGAAAGGGAGAGAGTTCAGAATGTTTTTAGTTAGGCGATGTTCTGCTAAAATTGCCACACGCACGCGCCGCCCGCCCGCCCGAGACCGTTGACCGTTGGCTTGGGGAATTAGGCCTTCGTGGGCCTAAGGCAAGTATTAATTTTTTGGACAAAGTTAAATTTGATTTTGTCAAATAAATTAACTATATTCTGATAAGTAATTCGAGTTAAGTAGTAACTATATTCTGATAAGTAATTCGAAGTGATACATAACTACAAAAGTTAGTGGAGTTGCATCATTACTTCAACCTGATGGAGTTAAAGGCTGTTAGTGGAAACTGGTGGAGTTAAATCCTTAGTGGAGCTCCTTCAACTGATGCCTCATTCAATACACTTCAGGGCAGTCCCTCCCTATTCTTTCTGCATAACAAATAGTTGAAGAGTTTTCTGAAGTGTTGTCAGAGTTCGAAGATTGTTCAGAGTTGAAGTACCTCTCTTTGAACAGGTAAACTGAGTAATCCTGGGAGTCAATTGCATAATCCGTGGGTACAAGCCGGAGCAAATTTGTCTTAAGGACAGAGTTCTCTTGTCTCAGTTCTTAAGAATATCCTTTCTGTTTTGTTTTCATTTCGTTTTTCTTTATTATAGTTGTAATATTCATTCAGCTTAATAAACAAATTGTTCTTCTTCTGTTTGGTTATTTATTTTCTTTTGCATACGATACTATGGATATAACAAATGCCACAATAGTTTGCTAGTATTCCCCAGCTGCTCCTAGGGCCGAACTACATATCTGCGACCCATGAACCGGATGATGATCCAAGACCGCACCACACCACTCCTTCCAGATATGCCACATCAACCAAGTAACCTCTGCACCTTCTTCTGTGATAGACTCTCCACCAAATACGAGAAGAAGCCTCGAAAGTCCGCTGCCCTGCCCTGGCTTACTACAACTCCGAAGGCGATTGCGCCCACACCCTAGACACCAACTCGCACTCCAGAAGTACATGCACTAGATACTCCTCCGCTAAGCCACACACCATGGACATACTAGTCCCTATTATATGCCTCACTAAGTTCCTCGCAATTGGTAGACAATCATACAAGTAACGCCACAAGAAATGCTGAATACGTGGCCGAGTAGGAACCTCCCAACACTGCCGTCAAACTCTATCCGGGTCACAGGAGGCCGAGGCTCTCGAGGGTAAGACCCCTCCTCGGTACAATGATTATTATTTTTATTTAGTCTAGATTGTTATTGTTGTTGTTGTTGTTGTTATTATTATTATTATTAAAGATAATACTAAACACGAAATACCAACAAGGTATCGACCTAGTGATTTACACTAGGTCATAAACCGATAAAGACTAGGGTTCGAGTTCGGCCAGGAGCGAAAAAGTGTGTGTGTGAATTTTTTTTCGGTTAAAAAAAATGCCAGCAACAACCACACGAATTCTGAAAGGATAGAATACTCAGATTCTGTATGACATTATCAATTTTAACTTTGAAACAATGTAGCAGAAACGTACTTCTTTGTGTATGTTTCTTTTGCGGAATAATGATTAAAAAACGATAAAATTCATATTAAAAAGTTGTTTTTTTTATTAAAAAGAAATATATATGATAGTTTGACAGTGATTTTTTAAGTGACGGATTATTTTGCTCCTTTCCCGGTTTGTTTCATATGCGGGGTGGAAAGTCTCCCCGCAAAGTGAGACCGTACTTCATGGTTCATAATTTTAGCGAATGTTCATGGGCAGCGCTATTTTGTGCCTCAACCTTCTGTGAGACTGCCGGAGGACCTTTTACTTTTAGCGACTGTTAGAGGACCATTTTTTGGCATGAGTTCAACCGAAGACCGGATGAAACTCAACTTGACCAAGGAGAGGGGCTCATATTTGAAAGAGCAATGATAGAGACACAACAGATTTACACAACGGATTGACACAACAATCATCCATACCCTTCATTGTTGTGGGACCTAGATCAATCAATATAGGTCCCACAACAATGAAGGGTATAGATGATTGTTGTGTCAATCCGTTGTGTCTTTATCATTTCCCTATTAGAAATCAAAGGAGTGACATTACATCTGGAGGGAAGCTTGCTATGGTATCTGGTTTTGGAAAATAAACTTGCTATGGTATCTGGTTGTGGAAGAATAAAATTTTGCATGATCATGAGACTAATCTTTTGAGGTACTGTCGGAGACTAAAGGTGGGGACCTCTCCCAACAGACATCTTCCAACAAGGTTTGTGCATTCACAAAAGGTTCGAACCCGAGACATCTTGCTTAAACGTCCGTAGTCTCTTCCACTCCGACCAACCTTTGTTGGTGGAGAATATAATTTTGCATGATCATTAGAAAGAAAGACCCCCTGTTTTCTTATATTTTTCGATAGAGAATTTTAATTTCACACGATAAACAAGAACAACACATAATGTATACTGTAACTCTCCGTTCCCGGACACCGAGTTATTATCCGGAAAAGGAATGTTCGGCACGTATAAAATAAAATAAATTCACTTTATACATATGCCTCTACTATGTCGTATAAAAAATAAAGCAAACGGAAACAAAAAGACTCGGGTAATTTTTTTTCAAATATCCAATAATAGAAACTCAGAATCTAGGGGTAGAAATGTAACATTATTACATTGGAAAAAGAATCAACGAAAACCTAAAGTTCGAACTCCAAAATGTACTAAAAGAAAACTACATAGTTTCCAACAAACTTCCAAGTCTAACAAATGATAAATAAAAGCATAAATAATCAAGGTCTTCAACTCCGACGTCCTTAAACGTCGTCATCAAAGTCCTCTTCGAATTCCGGGATTACCTGTTCGTCTTCTCTCCCCTAAACACATAAATAAACATGCATTTGAGGTAAGTACATTGTACATAGTAAGAAGTAGAAGCTACAATATAATTAAGGTTTATTATCGAGTTTTAATAAAAGGATTATCTTTGTGAGACCGACTCAATCTAGGGTTCATTTCATGCCCATCGACACGTCATGACTATATATTTCTAGCTTAGCTTATCTTGGTTACATCATTACTCAAGGACACTACGCATGGCGTTCATCAGCCTGCAGATATACTTGCTAGCTAACGGTGATTAGCACCGATTAGCTCCGGGGTCTCTCCGGTATGCGTATACGTCCGATGAATTTCCCCCACTACCCTTCAGCCTTTTGAGCCAGTAGCGTTGTTCACCTTTTATGAACGTATCACATCGCCGATATGAAATAGTGTCTAAATGAGAATAAGTGACGTTTTAGCTTTTACTACACATATGTAATTATTATTGAATTAACTAGCCACCTAAGTGTTTTCAAAGTGAATCTCACCTTAACAACTCTACTCCCTCACTTAGACAGCTAGACATCATATCATATAAATTACACAGACATTGATGAACTCTAGTTCATCAACGCACAAGCCCTTTCATGCCCTTCCGACGGTCCCGAACTTCAACTCCCGTTAAGAGTACGTCCGGTGCCGGAACCAAACGCATTAGAAACTCAATCGGGGCTTGTTCATGTTTGATTAATGTTATAAGGTCATATTACAACGTTTAATGTTAAGGGTGATTTTATACGTTTTATAAGGATATATTTTATGTCAATTTCCCCCATATCCGGATGTTTTTCATAGAAATCGAGCTTTATATTGAAATATTGAGCAAATGAGTTTTAGAAGTATTAAAGTGCAAAATCGAGCTAATTATGTGATTTTATTGGATAAATATCTTTAGATGTAAGATGTTACATTTTGCATGTTTTTATCGTGATGTAGGTACGCTTGCATGATGTGGAACGAGCTTGAATGGTGTTCATTTGAAGATCTAAATGCAAGTAGAAGAAGAAGGAAGAAGATTAGAGCTCGAGTTTGAAGTTGAAGTGAAGATGATGAACTGGCGTCCAGAATGGACGGGCGTCCGGAATAGTGAGCGAGCGTCCAGGAGGAAAAAGTTGATTCAGAGAGTTTGGACGCTGAGTGGACGGGCGTCCACCTCCGTCCAGAAGAATGGACGGGCGTCCAGAGGCATCGGACGGGCGTCCAACACCGACTTCAGCACAGCCGACTTACTTTCCCTATAAATAGCAGCGGGATTTCAACCCTAAAACATACATTATCGACTCTTATTGATACATACTCATAAAAAGAAAACCCTAGGCGGCCCCAGCCCCCTTAGGGGAGGCTGGGGTTGCAATTTTTCTGCTTTTTATTCCCGTTTTGCTTTTCTTTATGCTGAATGCTTGGAGGCTAGACGATTTGTTCAAGTTATTTAAATCCGTTTCATCAGGTTCTTTCTTTTCAATCTTGAGTTTGTTTTGTGAATTTGATTCAAGTTGTATCTTTTCTATGCTTATGTGTTATGCAATCAATATCGAAAGATGAATTGTTATTGATGCTTACCGTATGACGAGAGTCGGTGTAAACCTTAGATCACCATAGGAAAGATGAGATTTTTAACCTTGACATAACGAGAGTTGATAGGTTGAATATCTAGGTTGCTAGATTGAGAGATCTTACACCTTGTTTTGATAGCGTCAATCTTATATATCGAGAGATGAGAGGTTGATAGGCGAATTATCTACGAGAGTAGGAATTCATACCTCCGTTAGGGTGAACCACATCTTTAATTGAATCATCACAAGATAACTTTAGAGAGGAAATTAAGGGTTGCGGGATCGGTGGATAATTACTTGTTCAATTGTTTAATCACCATGATCATCGTTTTTATTGTTTTTCTCGTTTATAGTTTTATTCATTTATTTTCGCTTTTATCCTTCCTGGCTTTGGACTGACAATCCTCTGTCCAGTTTATTTTATCGTTTTTAGTTTTGTTTTAGTAGTAACAATTTAAGGAATTAATAAGATTAGATTCAACATCCCAATTCCCTGTGGATCGACCCCTTACTTATCCCACTTTACTGGCAATTACCCGATATTCGGTCGGTTAGGAGTTAGTTTTGCATATAGGTTAGGGTTTATAAATTGTTTTTGTTTAGTGATGCAAAAATCCTCCGAACATTTAACATCTTCTTTAAAGGCTTAAACATCATTTAATTAAAAACTGAGGGCAATGCGTGTGCATCCTTATGGAATACGTGCGCATTCCCTATCTAAAACCTGCTGTAAATTCTCTGTTCAAACAATAAGTGCGCATTGTTATCAATGCGTGTCCCTGACCAGAACACAAGCTGAAAGACAATGCCCAACCAATGCATGCGCATTGCTTGCAATGCGTGCGCATTGATCATGTTGGGAGTATCCTGCACAACTCTGAACCAACAATGTGTACGCATTTCCTTTAATGCGTGTGCATTGCACCTGTTGTGAAAAGAAGGAATTACATCTTGAAACACGAATGCGTGCGCATTCTATTGAATTATGAAAATTCAACCTGCTGAAAATAAAAACTACATCCTGTAACAGGAATACGTGCGCATTGCTAGCCAACGCGTACGCATTCAGCGCAGAAAAGCCCTAATAACCTGATTTTCATCCCTTAACGATCTCTACTCGAATCCAAACATGTTCTATACGAATTATAACATAAAAAAACAACTTAAAAACATAATTTTCTCAGATCCTACATCTCCTAAACCATGAACATCATCTAAGCCAAAAACTTGATACAAAACGCATTAAAAACATGATCTAACTACTCTCAACCATAACTAGATTGTAAGAAGAGTTCTTACCTTTTAGCAAGCTAAATTCCAAATCCAAACTCAGAAAAACGCAGCAAAACTGATCCTCTTTTCTGCAGAAAAACATGTGTGATAAATCCAAACTTAGATTAGATTCGATCACACGCTTCTAAACGTACAAAGCTACGAATTGATGAATTTGAATCCATCAAACTCGAACAAGAACAGAACTAGGGCTTAAACATACCTTGAAAAAGCTCCAACTTTCTGGTATTGAATCGACGCTCTCTTCATGACGATTCCGTTGCTTTACTCTGATCTGAAAACGATTAAGAATCGACATAGAAACTGAAAGAAAATCTCTCAGCCCTAATCCTTGCTCTCACACGAGAAGATGAAGTTGAGGTGAAAAATCTGATTCAAAAGGTTAGGGAAACTGATTGGGTTTATTTTCCTTAAGTAGGAAAAATCCAATCATTAACCTAAATCCTTATTTTTCTTAATTACTCGTACTAATCAGATTATTTTCCTTAATATATATATATATATATATACAACTCGACATATATACATATATTTAATAAAATACTTAAACTCCGAGTAAAAGAAACCGAACCCAATATTTCGTTTTTATAAAATGATACGTCTGCCCTTTCTCGAAAATTGAAATATTACATATACAATTACTAAGCCACATTTATTAGTGATGAGACTCAAATTTATTCTCAACACATCCTTAGTTTTATTGTAGGGATTGTCGGTTTACATAAGGACCCTATTAATCTAACCGACTTAATTATTATTGATATAAAAAGTCAAAACATTTTGGGTCCAATTATCCCACTAATCTGTCGGTGATGATATACTATCTCCATACTAAAATGTAAGTCTATTTGAGTTTTTTCATACAGATTAATAAAATTGGTAAATTAGTTATGTGTCATTCATTTTAATGAAAAGTCTAAAATGACATTTGACTGTAATTAATGCAGAATAGTGAAAAAATGGGTGGGTAGATAATAAATGAATGGTAAAAGGAGAAAAATATAATAAATACTTCATTTATTTAAATAGATTTATATTATAAGACAAAACAAAAAAGCTAAATAAATCTATATTTTGGGACGGAGGTAGTATATTAAAATATATATCCAATTGTCTATAACGTGTATAAAGACTATAACATGTACAAGGGACAACATGTGAATCTCAAGCAAATAATGCTCTTATATACAAAAAGGGTTGGTGACATGTCATGAACTCGACTCCAAAACCCCATGTGATAACTTCTTTGCTCCTTGTAAATGACCTACATTACATACGTTATATATATGATGTAAGACAAGACTCTGAGAGAACCAAGTTCGTTATGTACGAACGCATGATGATTGATATCGTTCAATCGGGCGAAAAAAATTTCCATCATATGATAACTTGTTTGCTCCTTGTTATTGACCGACATTACATAAGTTATGAAGTAGGACATGACTCTGAGAGAACCAATTAAATTCGTTATCGTACGAACGAATGATTGATATCGTTCAATCAGAGAATATAAAACTCTCATGTGATAACATGTTTGCTCCTTGTATTGACATACATTACATACATTATGATGTAGGATATGACTGTGGTGAACCAAATTCTTTATCTTACGAACGAGCGGGTGATTGATATCGTTCAATCGAACGAAGAAAAACTCAAACAAAATCGGACACAAGCTAAAAGGCTTAAAAGAGAGAATTTTAGAATTTTATTGATGAACAATGTTATGTATAGCAACGAGATCTCCATTAGGTGTACGAAAAGTCTATAAGCATGGGCGGACCCAAGTGAAAAAGAAGGGGGCAATCAGAGGCGGATCCAGAGAAAAACTTCAGTGGGGTCACCCGTCACAAAGATTAGTAACCCTAAAATTTTTTCGGGTTGGGCGGGTAATTAGGTCAAAATTTTCTGGGTCGGAACCAGGTTAGGCAGGTAATTAGGTCAAAAATTGAATTTTTTATTACCAAAACGACGTCGTTTTGCAATTTTTTTAATTCCAGTGGGGTCACGTGAACTCCCCGGGTCACGTGGCTCCGCCCCTGGGGACAGGGACGAAACCAAAAATTGGTGATCGGGTGGGCTAATGGACTATATTTATATGCTCGGGTGGATTTGTTTAAAACAACTAACTGTTGGATTGATTTACATAAGTTTTTGGTGTACCGAAAATAAAATCCGGGTAGGCGCAGCCTGGGGCCAATGCACTCCTGAGATCCGAAAAAATCGATATAGTTTTGCTTGTAAAATAATGTTCAAACACTTAGAGATTGTTTGTTAAATCTGAAATCTAAAATAATAAGTACCGAAATCTAAAAACAGTTAGATTGTTTGATAACTTACCGATTTGAAATATGAAAAACATTTAACTTTACAATTTTAGCCTTACACCGCATTATAAAAACATATATAACACATTTGATGCATACATACATACATATATATCAATATACTACCTCCGTTCAAAAAATACAAGTCATGCTAGGTGTTTTCACACAAATTAAAAAAGTGATTGAATGTCATAAATTTGATGGTTAATATCTAAAATACCTCTTGATTGTCATTAATGCAATAGTTGTTAAGTAATAAAAAGTGGTTGGATTGATAATAAATTAGGAGTAAGATAGAGAAAAGAGTAATAAATGTTGCATTGTAATGTAAAATGACTTATATTATGAGACAAAATTAAAAGTATATGATGACTTATATTTTGAAATGAAGGTTATATCAATATCATATATAGTAGTATACTAATTAATTTTGCATACCTTGGACGACCAAAAGTTTGTCCTTTTGTTTTTTTTTTTTTTTTTTTTTTTTTTGGAGGAAAGTAAAACGACGGCGTTTTGATCAAAGGTTTTTTTTAATTTATTTATTTTTATTATAGGTAAAACGAAGTCGTATGATTTGGTACGGTGTTATCACATCAACGTGTTTATCACCAGATTTTTTATTTGAAGCATTCAATTCTCTTATTCGAGTTTCGGAAATTTTAATTGTGTTAGATATTTAGTTTCTATTGGTTCACTGAAACTTTGGTTCGATTTTTTGTGCACGAAGGTGCATTTCGATCTTCAGAATTTTTTGGTTAAGTAAAACGAAGTCGTATGATTTGGTACGGTGCCACAAAAACTACACCGTTTGTGCTGGAACATTGTTTCAAAAAAACAGGACACATGTCAAGTTTGTTTTATACATGTGTTGTGACTACATGTTGCCACCTGTTCCATATGAATTAAAACTAATAAAAAAAATGTCCAGGGCTTCCAACATTTGTACACTTTCACGTCGTCTTCTCAAAACAAATTAACATCCCTCCCATGTTGATTGCCTCACCTCACCGCCCTTCTCCCCACCGGTTCATTCATGTCTCCATCTTTTCCTTCACTCATACTCTTTCTACATCAAATTGTTCTTGCCCCGGCGAAGAAAAAGTGGCAGACGCAGGTATTAACCATAGAGACATAGATGTTGGCGTTGGCTCTTGAAATTGAAGGTTCCTGCGGCGGTGGTGAGTCTGGTGGTGGTGGCTCTTGAAATTAATGGTTCCTCTTCATCATCTAATCGATCATTGGTAATTTTGGAAAAAAACTAAATAGATCTTCTGTGTTTTGTTTCCAACCGTATGGTATTTTATCCGGTCAAAATAGCGGCTGCAAACCAACCGGAGAGGTTAAATCATTGTTCTCATCTTCAACTTCATCTGATTAACGTCGATGTATTCATCCTTTCTAGGTTCTCTGCCGCCGCCTCGCTCTCCTCCCATCATCATTCACCATTTTCTTCTTTATTCTATTCACTGTTTAGACTAATTGTTGCTTTCGAATTAATTAATTGATAATTGATTTTTTTTGCTTCTTCTTCTTTATTCTATTCACTATTTACGTTAATTGTTGCTTTCAAATTAATTAATTGATAATTGATTTTTTTGCTAACCAGGTCGGTAGACAGCGGCCGTAACGGTGGTCGGTGGATCTGATGATGGTGGTATGCAGCTTCTTCTCCTAGATAGATGTGTGTTTTTCCTCAATTTCCGTGGCTATTACTTCGTCTCTCATCTTCACTCTATTTTGTTGTCAATTTTTCCATTTCCATTTCCGTTGACAGTTCAAGAAACATATTTTCAATTTAATTGAAAGATTGATTTTCTGCTTCTTGTTTGTTGTCCTTATTCCTTTGTTTTGTCTTTTAATAAATTTGACAAGCTATTCGATTAATCGATTGTAACTAAAAGGCTTTTTGTTGTGCAAAGCCGTATCTTTAGGTAAAGATTAAGAATCCCTTTGCGTTGAGTCAGCTATCGTCCACTTTACAGGCTAGCTGCTGCTTTTTTGTTGACGGTTTCTATGCATCTGTTGCACCTTTTATCTTTTGATTTTTTTCTTTTTTTTCGAATGATTTTTGTGAGGGAGGCTGAAACCATGCATTATTCTCATTATTTTCGCTAATTTTCTGAGGAATTATTGTTTGCAGGAAATTATTAGGGGAGCTGAGGTTGATTAACATGCTTCCTTTTTTAAAAATTATTTATTTTATGTTTTGTAATCAATCTCATTTGGTTATTATTATGTTCACATTATGACTATTAGCATAAATAGCCTACTATTGTATTCAATCAAAGTAATGCAATACAATATCTTTTTCTATTATTCTATCAGTGTGTTAATATTTTTTATTGAATTATTTGTTATTGATGCCCGAAGACTTTTTGGATTGATATTGTGTTTTATAGCTGCTACCGGTCCTTAAAAATCGGTATAGTTATGTTTTCTGAGACACATCTCATGCATCATTACAATTATAGTAGAAGGAAATTGTATTTCATCCTTTGTTTAATCGCCTTCAACTTAGACCAAGAGGGCACATAATGGCGAGATATATATATATATATATATATATATATATATATATATATATATATATATATATATATATATATATATATATTGTTCATTCTTGATATGTTGAACTTTTTCCAATTTAGGTTTATGATGTCAGTCAAGTTCTTAGTGAAGGTTATTTTAAGAGCTATCCGAGCCTTGCAAAATCCCAGAAAATCGAGTGGAACAATCAGTAAATTATCTTTCTTTCTGCTTTTTATGGTTTTCTGATATTTAGCTATGCTTGCCATTCATGAATCTTCCACATGATTCATTGATCATGATATATGTAATTTTATTTCCTGCAGTGCCATATCAATGATTCATGTTGTGTTCATCACAACAATGTCAATCTACTTCGTCTTTTTGTCAAATCTGTATTCTGGTTGTTCTCTTGCCCCGGCCTTTTTGTATTCAACATTCACTGTCGTCTACATTGCTTTGGTGGTAAGCTCATAAGTATTGTCCTCTTTTTTTTTTTCAATATTTATGATGTAAGTAATCTTATCATATGGAATCAAACAGTCACCTGCATTAAGGATATTTGGATCTAGAGGCTGTTAGATTGACCCAAATTGTTTTGAACTCCTATTTAATCTAACATACGCACACTATACTAAGAAAAATATATATACAGAGGTTTCTTTGGTTTTTATATGGAGGTGCCTAGAGTTTTTACGATATTGCTCCATATGATTTGAATTTCACGTGCTTTTCACAGACTTCAGTAGGCTATTTTTTAAGCGATATTGCAATGATCTTCTGGTTTTATCCTTCTTTTGGTGGGATGGAGTATGTGTTGCGGATGCTGTGAACCCTTCGGCAATACCACAGGTTTCCGGTGGAACTTCCATTTATGGCACAGCAAAAAAAGTGAGGGCACACCGTGCATCGCACGGTGTCCCCCACTAGTATATATAAAATTGTACTAAGTCATATATATATAATTGTACTTACATTAGTAAGTCATGACATCTAAAAGATGTAACAAAATAAAGATTTTTGAAATATTTCAAACAAATAACAAGTATAAAAAATAATTTAGGAAAAAATATCATCACATTGCAATGAAAAATAAAACCCCATTTTAAGTGAACAAATGTCCATGAGATGATTATTATGCTCCATGTTCTCACCTAATATACGTGGTAACGTGGAAAAAAGGAAAGGGTCGGCAATATTTTACAAGCGGTAACAAAAGCGCTGAATTTTTTATCTCTTATTGCATAAAATTAAGTGACACTTAATTAATTAAGATGTGTTAAATTTTTTATCAAACATCTCTAATTCTAACCACCACTTAACTTTTTCAGAATAAGTGTTTAATTTGTTTACCAAATAGCCCCTTAATGTCCAAAGTTGATCTTTGAATTTGTTCTTGTGCGACTATTGAGAATTTTTTCTAGATCCGACGCTGTCTCTAAATAGTATTTTATAAATTAATCTACTCATCGTTAAATATGATTTATTTTTTGATAAACTTGGAAAAATATACTCCAAAAAATAAAATCACTGAAAATATGCTAGAAAAGTTAATATTGGAAAACTATGACTGCGTCGGCACATGAGCGACGCATGAGCCACACACGAGCCATGTAGCAACGCAGAACCGAATGGAGCATAGTTTTCCAATATTGACTTTTAAAGCATATTTTCAGAAATATTATTTTTTTGAAACATATTTTTTTTAAGTTTTCCTTATTTTTTTTAACGTCATTTTCTGAAATATTCGTTGCTCATCACGTTAATTGTTTGAGAGATTTTCTTTAAGGATTTGATTGGACAAAGCTGTATATGTTTTTCTCTAGACACGATAATAATTGATAATTATCAACTTATATCTGGTCCAAGAAGAAACGGATTGATCACCTACTTTCTGGTCCCTGACCTTATTTGTAATAATTTGTTTCATGTAAAGTAGGTATTGATTGACGCATGCTTATAAGGTGTGGGGTTGTGGATTACAAATTGTTAGACAGAACAATACAGAGGAAGAAGTGTTGCTGCATTCGGATGATCATGCCTAGGGGATAGTTTATTAATTTGTTGTTGTTATTATTATTATTATTATTATTATTATTATTATTATTCACTCATGATATAATTATCTGTTATTAGTTTCTTTTCCCTTAAGTTAGGGTTAGGTCGGCCCTGGTAGTATTTAAAAGCACAATCTTGTATGTTTTGCAGCATCAATGAAAATTGCCCATTGTTCTGAATCAAAAACAACAATTCTTGTGTTTCTTCATGGTGTCAGAGCCATAAATTCTCAAGCCATAAAATCACACAACTCGTTTAATCCATCTTTGTTGCGCATCCGATGGCAAAAGAATCTGGATTGACGATTCAACAATTCCATCAATGCTCCAGTTTGATCTCGATTAAACCGAAACTTACGAATTTCCTCTTATGGAGATCGCAGGTGACTCCAATGATCCGGAGCCTTGGTGTTTATCATCATGTCTCATCAGAAGAGCACCCCGCTAAGAAGACTATGAATTCCGAATGTGAGGAAGTCGATAACCCGGAATTTCAAACATGGGCGGTCAATGATGGTCTGATATCGTCGTGGCTGTTAGGAACCATGAAAGAAGAAGTGGTAAGCATGGTTCATGAAGAAGACTCTTCCGCATTCTAGTTGTGGAAAAATCTTGCACAACAATTACTTCCCCAAACCGTGGAGAAGGATGGGGATCAAGAAAGGCATAAAAACTGTTGATGAGTATTTGCGTGAATTTAAATCTATCTGTGACAATCTGGCCACTATCAAGAAGCCAGTGGCCGATATGGACAAGGTGTTCCAATTCGCACATGGTCTAGGCAGCGAGTATATGAATTTCAGGACCACCATGCTATCCAAACCTCCTTATCCAACCTTTGCTCAGTTTGTTGTGGCTCTTCAAGGCTATGAGCAGACGTTGCAAACTCAGAAAAAGGAGGATAAGCCATCTATTGATCACTCTCAGGCTTACATGATGCAACGAGGCCGCGTCAGAGGAAGAAGTGGTGGTGGTAGAGGTCAATACAATTCAAGGGGTCGAGGCTTTGCCCCTGCTGGCAGGTCCACAAACAATGGAGGAAATTAAGGAAGGCCAAATCAGGATGAACGCAATAAAGGGCTGCACCTGAAAATAGGAGTAATCAGATGCAAGGAGGTTAGGTGACGTGTCAAATCTGTGGAAGAGCTAATCATGCTTCACTTGATTGTGGGTATAGGTTTGATTACACCTATCAGTCCAAGCAAACTCAGAATGCCCTTGCGGCTATGAACATTGCAGATCAATCAGATTCAACATTTTACGCAGATACAGGAGCCACATCACACATGCTAAATAATGAAGGTAATTTAACACACTCACATGTATATACTGGGCCTGATAAGGTTTTTGTTGGAGATGGTAAAGGTCTAAGGATCTCACATACTGGTAATCTTGTTTTTGGTAACATGAATTTGAATTATGTTCTTGTTGTGCCTGATTTAACTAAGAACTTAATTTCAGATGGAAAATATACTACAGATAATCAATGCTCTTTTGAATTTGACAGGTGTGGTTTTGTTGTTAAGGATCACAACAAGAAGGTCATAGCACAGGGGCATAGGCAAGGAAATCTTTATGCTTTGGATCAAGGAAGTCAAGAGGCTTTAGCAGCTGTTAGGACTGGGAAAGCTCCATCAACTGTGTGGCACCAAAGACTGGGGCACCCCAATCAGAACTTGCTAGTGAAGCTCATACAATTAGGAAAAGTAAATCTTAGTTCTTGGGAAAATAAAGACAAAATGTGTGTCAGTTGCCAGTTAGGGAAGAGCTGCAAACAACCTTTTAATAAAAGCACTTTTGTTTCAAAATTTCCTCTGGAAAAAGTACATTGTGATCTTTGGGGTCCTGCTCATGTGTTATCGAATCAGCTTTATAAATATTATGTGGTTTTTTTTATGACTTTTCTAGATTTTCCTGTCTTTACCCCTTAAAGAAAAAATCAGAATTTTATAGTGTATTTATGAAGTTTCGAAAACTTGTTGAAAACCAACTGAATCATAAAATCAAGATTTTCCAGTGTGATGGTGGAGGAGAATTCAACTCTAATACTTTTCTTGATCATCTCCAACACTGTGGGATAGATTTAAATGTATCTTGGCCTTACACACCAGAACAGAATGGGGTAGCAGAAAGGAAACACGGACATATAGTGGAAATTGGTTTGACCTTATTATTCCATTCAGGACCACCCTTGAATTCATGGGTTGAAGCGTTCAATACACCCTTATACCTTATTAACAGGCTACCTTATTCGGCTTTAAAATTTGACACACCATACTTTCGGCTATACAAAAGGCATCCTAATTATAATGGCTTAAGGGTGTTTGGTTTCCAGTGCTTTCCTTCGTTAAGAAATCAGACTGATTCGAAGTTCGGTAAAAGAAGCTACCCGTGTGTATTTCTAGGGTATACCCCTATACACAAAGGGTACATGTGTCTAGATCCTCTCACCAAAAGAGTTTATATTTCTCGGCATATTGTTTTTAATGAGCATTTTCCAGAATGCACAAAATGTAGGTACAGAACCAGCCACGGATATGTCCGAGTACCCAGCCATATATGAAGGTCGTACACATCCTGTTAAGCACACCAGCTTCACTCCCGACTGCTGTGAGGAGCCATCCAGCCTTACTCCTTCGCAGTCAACAGATCCGAACCCTACTGAACCTGAAGATCAAACACGACAACAGGACAATTCTGATCTCGACAATCCTTCAGAAATTGAAGTACAAGATCCAGTTGACATACAAGAACATGTAGTTATTCAGCGCCCTGTGAGAGACCGTAGGCCTTTTGCCTATCTCAAGGATTATGCGACAATAGCTTCTCAAGAACTTGCAAAACCGAAGAGCTGGAAAATTGCATTAAAGGACCAAAAATGGAAACTAGCAATGGAAGAAGAAATGCAGGCTTTACATCAGAATGAAACTTGTATTTTAGGACCTAAGCCGAGTACGGAAAACGTGATTGGTTCAAAGTGGGTATACAAGATTAAAACAACTGAACATGGAGATTTAGAGAGGTACAAGGCTCGTTTAGTGGCTCAATGCTATTTGCAACTAGAAGGGGTTGATTATGAAGAAACGTACATCCCGGTTACTAAGCCAACAACTATCAGATTGGTTATTGCCGTAGCTGCCTCTCTCAAGTGGGCAATGAAGCAGTTGGACATTAAAAATTTGTTTTTACATGGGACCCTCAAGGAGACTGTGTTCATGGAACAACCACCTGGTTTTCTTGACGATAAGCATCCGGATTATGTGTGTTTGTTGAAGAAGTCGTTATACGGACTTAAACAAGCTCCTAGGCCTGGTTTGACAGATTGTCTCAGTTTCTGCTACATCTCGGCTTCTTATGTAGTAAGGCAGACCCATCCTTGTTTACTTACCATCGGTCTGGCATTGTTCTTGTACTGCTGATATATGTGGATGACATTCTCCTCACAGGTAATAGTGCTCAGTCTTTACATGGTTTGATCAAAGTCTTGGGCAAGGAATTTGTTGTGAAGGATTTGGGGTCCTTGCATTATTTTTTGGGTGTAGAAATTAAATCCACTCAAGATGGTGTCTTTCTGAGTCAGGCCAAGTATGCCAACTCTTTTCTCTTAAAATCTGATATGATATCAAGTTCTGCTACAACCACACCTATGGCTCTAAAAACTCAATAATGTGCTGGTGATTCTGAGTTGGTGGATCCGTTTGTTTTCTGGATATTAGTGGGTGCCTTACAATATCTGACACGACCCGATATTACTCATGCTGTTAATAGAGTATGTCAACATTTCTCTTAACCTACGGCTCGAGACTTCAAGGAAGTCAAACATTTATTGTCGTATGTTAAGGGCACCCCCGATCATGGGCTGCACTATTTGGCACGCTCTTCCCCCTCATTGTATGCTTTCAGTGATGCTAACTGGGCTGGTTGTCCCCTGACTCGCCGGAGTACAAGCGGTTTTTGTGTGTTTTTTGGTGCGAATTGTGTGTCTTGTTCTTCCAAGAAACAACCCACTGTGTTTCGTTCCAGTACTAAAGCCGAATATCGGTCAATGGCCTCTGCCACCGCTGAACTTACCTGGATTTATTATCTTCTTCGAGATCTTGGGGTTGCTCTTTGGCATCCTCCTCAACTTATGGGTGATAATCTCAGTGATGTCTACCTTACGGTCAATCCTACTTCGCACTCTCGTTCGAAGCACTTTGCGTTGGACTATCATTTCGTTCATGAAAAGGTGGCCGAACTGTTAAGTGTAGTGCCCGAAAGACAATTTGTGTAATTGTTTTTAATGGATGACATAATTTATCTCACCTTATTACTTGCTTTGTGCTTGTAAGTAATACACTGCTGCAAACCCTAAGTATATCAGTATGTAACCACTTAACTCGGTGTATGGATTACATGTGAGGATTGAGTTAGTGGAGATATGCTTAAACCGTTAGTCCGTGGTGAACTTAATCGAGTTTAGGGTCTATTGATTAAAACACCAATAATGCGCCCGAGAACACCTTAGGGTGTGATAGTCTTATCCGGACTATCGGTAGAGAGGTACTACGTGGGGCATTTATATATGATGGCATTCATATAGATTGGACCGATTTAATCGAATTTCTCGATATAATTCCGTAATCGAGGAATCTTATTAAATCATTAGATGATCATATATGGATCAACCTTAATCCCGAGGTGATCACGGGTCGCTTGTCCCGGGGTAGTGTTTGATGTGTTAGTTACGGTTCACTTAAATATGCGTTCCAAGCCACTTCTCATTGGCACTATCTCCGGATGAGTGAGTAGTTCGATTTTCACGGACATGGAATCCATTCCTTCCCGCGGGAAATAGAGAGACGAGTCCCTTATTTGTTAGCCCTAAGAAAGTGATCGATCCCGGGAGTTTCGCATTTGACTAATTAGCTACTAGTCGATATGCATACTAATTGATCATCAGGGGGTTAATGGTAAATAAGGATAAGATATTCTGAGTCGGGTTCACGGAGACTTCCTACTCAAAATGGACAGTCTATGGAGGGTTAATCCGTATGTAGTGATTATATCAATGGACGCTTATTCACTCTATGGGTTGAGTATAAGTATATATCTGTAATCGGTAGAGTTCGGTTTCGGGTTTATGGTGGCGTAATCCCGGAATTAATAATTAATGTACTTATTCTGTTCGATGAATAATTAATTATTGGAGCTACTGGTTATAGGTCCATGGTCCCTGATGTGGCTTCTGTAATTCGGACTAATAATCTTGTTGTTCGGGCCTCAGTGATAATTAATTGGCTGGGCTAATTAATTGATATGCATGGATATTATTTAGTTGGGCTAAATAATATAATACACATAAAAGACATTTTATGTGGGCTAAAACCCTAGGGAGGTGGCGCCATATTGGTTCTCTTTTAGCACAAGAATTGATTTTCTTGTGTTATGGAAAATAAAAGATATTCTTGTTATGTGATTGGTTGGATGACATGTTATTTAGTTTCCTATTGGTCAATAATATGTCACAATTATTCATTAAGGAAAATATCTTTTTATTTTGTTTAATTAATTATTTATTTAATTAATTAAAACTTGGAGACCAAGGATTTACTCTCCTATAAAAGGAGAGTTATTCCAAGTGTAAATCACAATTGAAAATTTCGCCCCCCCCCCCCCCCCCCCCCCCCATTGCAAAAGAGAGAAAAAAAATTAGTTTTCTCCTCTAGGGTTTTTAGTAGAAGAAAAACTCTAAGTTTTTCTTAGTGTTGCATATCAAGGAGGCTCGTTTATCAAGAAGGGTGTCCACCAACCGCCGTTTGGAGAACACATCGGAAGATCAAGGCGACTCTTCCCGTTATTGGTAACACGTTCTTAACCCCCTTGTAGTTGTTTAAGTCCTTTAATTATGAATTGTGTCATATAAGTCGTGATCCATCCGCTGCGCATAGATCTAACTCGTTTAGATCTAAGAACCTGCATCCTTCACGAACGACAGTTAGTTACTCGACATGTTCCTTCCTCCTCGAAATTAGCCGACGTGTTCACCAAGCCTCTGCCAAAGGCTCAGTTCCAGTTCATTTGTCGCAATCTCCGTGTTCAACCTGCTTCCCACGTGAGATTGATGGGGGATGTTAGACATAACAATACAGAGGAAGAAGTGATGTTGCATTCGGATGATCATGCCTTGGGGATAGTTTAGTAATTTGTTGTTGTTATTATTATTATTATTATTATTATTATTATTATTATTATTATTATTATTATTATTATTATTATTATTATTTACTCTTGATATAATTATCTGATATTAGTTTATTTTCCCTTAAGTTAGGGTTAGGTCGGCCCTGGTAGTATTTAAAAGCACAGCTTTGTACCATTTGCAGCATCAATGAAAATTGCCCATTGTTCTGAATCATAAACAACAATTCTTGTGTTTCTTCACAAATTTTGGATTTAGGGAAAGGAAAAACCATTATGATGGGGCGGACAGAATGAATTTGGTAATTCGGATTAACCATTTTAGGCGAAGGAGGATGATGAATTAATCCATTATGACTCAAATAGGGATGCCGATCGACCTGAGTTTTATGACGTTATATGTGGTGTTATAGTTGATTACCATACGGAACTAAGTGTTACGTTGTTAGAGACGATGAGAATTACCTCTAGAATCCTCTGGTAGGGTCCTAGCGAGGACGCCGGTTCCTTAAGATAAGTGAGTGTATTGTGCCAACTGGAAAAGTGGGAGAAAGATTACTATGATATAAGATTGATAAATAATGGACTTAGTAATTTGTGTTAAGTATTTTAGGTCATAAGATTGATACATAGTGGACTTAGTAATTTGGGTTAATTATTTTAGACCAAACGATGACGATGAGTCTAAGTGGTTATAATGGATCAATTATGGCTTAACCGCTTAAGTAGCTAGTACCGCTAGGCCCGAGTTAGAGCTATTGGTAAGTTCGCCTAAACCTACATTAGTGACAGAGCTTCACAGTTTCTTGGGCTTGGCTGATTATTCTTGGAAGTTTGTACAAGACTTTTCAGTAATAGCTACACCCATTACACAACTGACACGAAAATGAGTTGAGTTTGTATGGCAAGATAAGTGTGAGAAATCTTTTCAAACTCCTACGAAGAAGTTGGTAACATCTCCAGTGTTGACTCAACGGGCACCCACCAAGGAATTTGACATATATACTGGCGCTTGAGGTCAAATGTTGGGATGTGTTCTAATGCAGAATAGGAAAGTGATTGCATACGCTAGCTTCTAAAAACTTGAAGACACATGATAATAATTATTCGGAAAGCGCTACAGTCTTTGAAAAAAACTCCCGATCCATCACCGAAAAGCATCTATCACCGCACAGATTTTTTTTTTCCCTTTTTTATTGTTCAACACAAAACATGTGGGCCGCCAGATCACTTTTTCGGGAGCTTTTCGGTAGTTTTTTTCGGGAGACTTAGCTTTTCCCTAATTATTCCACTCATAGTTTTGAGTAAGTTGATCTGATGAATTAGATGCACTTCTTGGATGGAGTACACACTGAAATCTATGCTGATCATACAAGTCTAAAGTATTTCTTCATTTAGAAAGAGGTGGACATGTGACATAGTTTGTCAAGGACTACGACATTGATATCCGGTATTACAATCCTATAAGATTAAGAAAAAACATAAAAATAAGCTGAAATATAAACTCAAATCATGTTCATGTATTAAATATATTATGGGAAAGTCTTGTGTGCTCACTCCATATGCACTGAAGTGACACTTAGACTAATCAGAACCACACAATTTATATCATGTTTGAAAATTGATGGTCAATAATCAACCACATCACACCTCCCCACCAATCCTCAGTGCACACAAAAATTTCCCATATATCATGGAGTACACTAAGATATAATCACCGCCATCACTTCCCATAAAAAATATGTTTAGGTTGTACATGATTTGATCGGCTGATGGGCCATTAGCTGCTAAATATTATCTGTAAAGCAATTATATCGTAATTAAACTTGACAAGTATGTTTTAATTAAATGCACAAATTAGCCAACCAATCATTATGTCTCTCTAAATATGAAATGGGAATCAAAACACATGAAACACACTTACACATGCCTTCACACCCCAAATGGCCATCTATACACATGTAAACACATGATAATAATTCCCTTGCAATAATAATAATAATAATCCGACCCGGTCCCTTCCGGTCAACTTGATTGGGTTTATGCACTACATTAATAATATAACACTTGACCTAAAGCTAATCATTCTTACACACAAGACAAACAAGAAGCTCATGCAATACTAACAACTAGGGACGGAGCCAATGCAAGGGCTAAAGGGGGCTAAGCCCACCCGGCGAAAAAGAATTCTACACCAAAAATCGTATATAATTCAACTTATTTCATCAAAATATCTTGTTTAAGTCTACTCGATTGCCTGAATATATTCCACTAGCCCATTCGAGATCCAATTCCTGGCTCCGTCATTGCTCACAACCAACCCTAGGTGTAAACGGTTCAATATGCGAGGGCTCGATTTATATTTACATTATACTTTCATACGACCGAATCAAACGGTAAAGCCTCAACACACATATGCATCCTTTGCCGAGACTTCAGTACGTTCTTTGCGTGAGCAATGAAGCTACGTGGAAGAACCGCACCAGGTTCAGTGCTGAAAATCATTGACCAAACACCGTTTTTTGTGCAACTCTGAAGGATACCTGAGAACATTTCCAGCTCACTTGATCACTATCTATAGTGATCAAAAACCCATACTGCGATTCCCGTTGTCTTCGTAAGACTCATGGTTTGCACATGTACATCTACGTACGTGATTCTAATTCTATGTTTCGACAAACTAAAAACTCATCCTTAACGCCTGCTTCACAAACATTCGCGAACCAATATCAATTCAGGGCATCTCCAACCCTTACAATCAAAATTTATTTCATTCCACTAAAATGGTGTAATATTCACCAATTATATTCTACCATCTCCGATAGGGATGTCAATAAGTACGGGTGAGCACGACTTTTACTATATCGATATCTTACCCATCAATTTGTTTTCCTACCCATACCATACCCATTACCCATGCATGTAGAAGTTCTCTTACCGATGCCCCACCCATATGGATATCCATGGGTCCATGGATATTTGGTTTTAATCATCCAAATTTCCTATGATAAGAAAATTTGAGTAATAACTGTAGACGTAAGTACACAGAATCAAGTCTTAAAATATGTGTTGAATCCTTAAAACGTGATATTTGAATGCGTTTGTTCGTTGTCGTTGTGTATCAAAATGTTGAATCTTTAAAACGTGATACTTGTTCTATAAAGTAAGAAGTTTCACACAAGAAAAATGACATATAAATCGTACAATCATTTTTTTTGAAGGGTCGTACAGTCAATTGAATAAAGGAAATTAATGAACCATGATCATAATTCATGACAAAATATCACGTAGATTACTCAAATATCACAGATGTGACAAAATAAGTTTATTTTTATACAAAAAAAACATAAATAAATTTGTCTATTTCGTAAGGGAGAAAAACAAACAAATTAAAGTGCCTTAGAATTCAAAAATCGGATTTTCACAAAATATATTAGATTAAACATACACTGAAACAAATAAAAAGCAAAAGATTAAAAAATCTCACCTATTAACCTTGATTTTGGTTGCGCGAGTTGTGAAGAAAAAAAAAACCAATATACAGTGCAACAAGATTGATACAGATTTCAGGTTTGACTATTGATATTAGGGAAGAATAGATTAGATTAAAAATGCATTATTAAAAACAAAAAAGCGCACCTTCGAACCATGATTTTGACTGTACGATAGAAATGAATGGTATAGAAAACACTGAGTTTTTTACCTCGACAATTGATATATTAGGAGAATAATAGTTTTATTTAAATTATTTTTTTTGTAATGTTACTTTGTTTATTTTATAGTGAGATGTTTTGTTGTTTTCTTACTTTTTAGGTAATGTAAGTAGTCATTGTTTTATCAAAATGTGGTGTGCGTGTAAACCGTGGGTTGGGTGGTATTATCACGGTAGACAACACATATCTATATCCTACTATACCCACGGTAGGTTTTGGAAAATGAAACCATACCCTAAAAAATACCATACCCTCGAGTGGATATGCACCGGATTAGATCGAAATTATCATATCTAATCTCCGATCATTCCATACCAAACTTATCGTATAACTAGATTACACAAAAGTGCAATTGAAAAATAAATAAACAATTAAAGGTGGATAGCATCGGGTTTCACCCCGACACCGTATATGGTGGAAGGTTTGTGCTAACACCAAAAGTGTGTGAAATTTGGTATAAAATTCTACTGTAAGGATTTCATATTAAAACACGTCGTCGGATGACTGACACGTGTACAAAAATACAATACATTTTTGTTTTTTTATACGTGAAGTCATTCGACAACTATTTCTAATAAAGAATCTCTACGACAGAATTACTCAGAGTATGGTTAGAAAACATTTTTACACCCAAGAATTTGATTTAAAAAAAAATAATAAAATTGGTATTTATTATTTTTCTCATCTTATTATTAACAGAGCGTGAAGTACTGCCTTGATGGGGGAAGATATGCTTTTCCTCTTTCCTTCTATCAAACATAGATTCAAAACAGTATTTACCATTTTACCCTCCATTGTTTGATATATCTATATATATAAAATCTTTTAAAAATCAAAATTGAAGTATTACAATTTTCTGAATCTGCGACCGACAATGGTGTCAGGTTTGGGAGATCGATGCTTTGGGTGGTTTAAATTCAAAACAAAGAATCAACATCCAAACAAATATCCCAAGCCCTTTTCACCCAAAAAGCTCCAAACAAAAAAGCAAGATCACAATTTATAATCAAAAACTCAAATCCTCTACAAGGGCATATTCGACAATCCACATCACCTAAACCAAAAATAATAACTACTGCCTTTTAACAGGTTGTTTATTACGCCACGATATAAAAATTTAAATATAAAAAAAAAACGGCTTATAAATATATTTCAGCATCAAAAAAGGATATTATTATTATTATTATTATTATTATTGCATCAGCATCAACAATGGCAGAGCTGGGGAGCCCAACTGTGATGGCAAAGCTCATCACTTTCCTCTCCTCTCTGCTTCAAAAGGTAGCGGAATCCAATGATCTTAGCCATCGATTTCAAGCCCAGGAGGTTTCCGTCTTTCATGGGCTCACTCGGCCGACGATTTCTCTTCAGAATTACATGGAGAGGATCTTCAAGTATGCGAATTGCAGCCCTTCTTGCTTTATTGTTGCTTATATCTATCTTGATCGATTCTCTCAACGCCAACCATCTTTGCCCATCAATTCTTTCAATGTTCATCGCCTTCTCATTTCTAGTGTTATGGTTGCTGCAAAATTCTTGGATGATATGTAAGTTTTTCTACTTTGTTTTAATTTTGACCCGTTAAGTGTTTGATAAAATTCTTGAATGGAAAATGGTGTAATTCTTTTCTGAAACCTGCATAAGTGGTTCATTATGATCTGATTTCCCCTGTTTTTTGTGTTTTCTTGAGACCTTTTTGATTTGAATCGGTGCAAATTTTTTTGGATGAATTTGGACAGGATAAGTACAAGAATTTCAGTAAAAGACTGTAAATATTTTTCTTACCTGCATTTTCCACTTTTTAAGGACCCTTCAAAAGCATCCTACCAAAAAGCTGTTGTACTAAAAGTGTATTACAGTTAGTTTTCTTGTTGCGTATGGAATTCTATTGGGTAAAAATAAAAATTGGTTATTAATGCTTATGTCATATTCTTGTAGGAAGTTGTAATGATCATTTTAAGTATCTTTCTCTTATCATCTAAGACATTTTTTATTATTATTGTTTTGGAATCTTTCATATTTAGCATATAGTTTACTCCCTCCGTTCCACAATAACTGATGCAGTTGTCAAAAGGTTTTGTTCCATTTTATATGAGGCAGTACAATTTTCAATACAACATTTATTATGTTTTTACTTGATTTACCCATAATTATTACACTAGGAGATATAAAAAAGAAGGTCACATTAATTATATCTAAGGACATTCTAGTCATTTTATTGTAAAAGTTAATGCATTAACTCAACTCCGGGGGGAGTATATACTTTATGGTGCGACGGTTGTAAGAAGGTTTTAACAACTCTCTTTCACATAATAAATGTGTGAAGGTTAGAAAGAAGTAGATATCCATATCAAAGGCCTTTAAATGCACCACGTTTTTGTTTTAACGGGTACCACAACGATGTAAAAGATAAGTAGTTATTCAAGGCACTACATAGTATGTTTATAAATGATGAATTTACATATGGCACCATACCTGTATTTTTTAATCACATATTGATTCGGCTTTTTGAAAGTTGATCCTAAAATCGACCATCAGTTTTTTTATGTTGAAAACCGAATTTGGGACGGTAGATTGTACTATCGACCTTAGAAAAGTCAATCTTTACTTGAAATGAAAACAATCGACAAATGTGTGTTGTGTCATATTTAAATCAACAGACATATGTAGTGTCCCTTAATTTGGCTACCCAAATAGATCTTTTGGATGCCCTTAAAGGCTCCTCTTATATTTTATACTAAGTTTTTAAATATACCTTGCTAAATCTACTTCGACACAATAGATCTAATGACCATGTTAAAAATCGATGACGATATTCGATTTTTTAAAAATAATATGTATGATCAATATATGCAGTCTATCACATATAATAACTCTTTAAAAGGAGTTATAATACGAGAGTCAACCTACCAAATCTACTCATCATACAAGACTCACCTTTTCTATATTGTACTTTAGAATATTAAACTTGTTTGGAAAATTGAATACATGATTGATTGACAACATTTTTGTACTTGTTAAGCCAGTACTATACTTCATATTATTATGGAAAATGCTATGTCCATGCGGGGAAAGTAGTAGTGGATGATGATATGATGATCCGTCACACGATTCGAGAGAAATATTTTGTTTTTTATGGCGTATGACTAAATCGTGGTGAGGATGATGTTGTGGATGATGTTGTGCGATGATGTCTACATGGAGGTAGAAATGGAGAATAAGACTTCGTATTATTGTTATTATCTGTGTTGTGCCATCACAATTATTGCTGAAAGCTATAGTACAACTGTCTATTTACATACCTCACCAAATCAAAATAAATAAAGTCAAAAAAATCCCATTAAATTCCAGTTGGAGTCACCCCTCAATTTACACAAACTTTTTATTAAAAGCCATTAAATTCCTTATTTTGTGTATGTTCACATTTGATGCTAAGATGTAAAAAGATTAGCTGTCACATTTGATACTAATTTCTTTATTATATGTTATTAAATTTAAAGGTATTACAACAATGCTCACTATGCAAAGATTGGAGGCATAAGCACAACAGAGATGAATTTTCTTGAAGTGGATTTCCTATTTGGATTAAGCTTCCATTTGAATGTGACTCCAAACACATTTCATAGCTATTGTACCTATCTTCAAAGAGAGATGTTAATGCAAAAACCCACAATTGAATGTTCTCTTAATTTGGGGAAATCATCAAAACTTCAATTGTGTTTGAATGATCAGAAGAAGCCTCCCATCAACAAAAACAACAACTTGCTGTTTAAGTTCAATCGATGTTCTCTATTGAACCAGACTGTTATTTGAGTATCGAGTATATAAAAAGATGAAAGGGTTTTGTCTTTTTATAGACATGACACTGGTCTATTGGTATGGTCTATTAGAGACTCTGTATCTAAGAATCTTTCTGAACTGCGTGTAGTCAGATTAGAAAATAGTGGTGTCTTTGTCTCTTTGGTGAAACCCTACCTCGTCTTTATTTTTCGTCATCTTTCCTTTGTTGTCCTGTTTGTGTTTTAGGTTGGGTTTCAGGTTTCGGGTTAGATAAGTTAATGTACATATGTGTTGTTGCCTTGTTATCAAACTTTGACCTTTGGACACTTAATGCTTTTGTTAATGTGATCGAGTTAATTTCTTGACGAACGTTATTACGGGGGACTCTCTAGTCTAGAGTATGGATTGTCATAGAAGAGATCAGATTCTCTACAGTGAAATGTTGCAATGTATCGCGTTGTGGTAATGATCTGACCACACATTCATAATTCGAAATATATTTAACTATTGGTAAACCATTTGGATTAGGCTTCCATTTGAATGTGACAACACGTTTCATACTTATTGTACATACCTTCAAAGAGATGTTGATGCAAAAACCCATAACTTAAAGGGAAGAATGTTCTTTAATTTGGGAAAATCATCAAAATGTCACTTATGTCTGAATGATCAAGAAGAAGCATCCCCCATCAACAAAAATTGCAGCGCGCTTGATGTCTAAGTTCAATTGATGTTTCCACTGGAATTATCATGTATATAAAAAGATAAAATGTTTTGACTTTTTATAGATATAACACTGGTCTGATGGTTTGGTCTATTACAAACTCTGTATCTAAGAATCTTTGTCAATTGCGTGTAGTTAGATTAGAAAATAGTGGTATCTTTATCTCTTTGGTGAAACCCTACCTCGTCTGTACTTTTCGTCATCTTTCCTTTGGTGTTCTGTTTGTGTTTTGGTTTGGTTTGGATTTTAGGTTTCGGGTTAGATAAGTTAATGTACATATGGGTTGTTGCCTCGTTATCAAACTTTGACCTTTGAACGCTTAATGTTTTGGTTAATGTGATCGAGTTAATTACTAGCGTGTTACACGGGAGACTTTCTAATCTATAGTATAGATTGTCATAGAAGAGGTCAGATCCTCTACAGTGAAATGATGTAGTCTATCATGCTATGGTATTATCTGTCACACATCCATACTTTTGGAATATTTAACTATTGGCAAACCATTTGGATCAAGCTTCCATTTGATTACGACTCCAAACACGTTTCATTCCTATGTATTGTACCTACCTTCAAAGAGATGCTGATGCAAAAACCCACCATTCAAATGGAAGAATGTTGTTTGAATTTGAAGCTTCCCATCAACAAGTTGTTGTCTAAGTTCAATCGATGTTTCAATGGGAAAACTTTGTATAAAGAGTCTCCAGTGAACCAGACTATTATTTGAGTATCTTTGTATATAAAAAGATAAAATGTTTTATTATTTTATGGACATGACTCCGGCATGATGGTCTGGACTAGTAAAGACTCTGCATCTAAGAATCTTTCTAATTTGCATGTAGTTAGATTAGAAAATAGTGGTATCTTTGTTTGTTTGGTAAAACCCAACCTCATATGTATTTTATGTCATCTTTTCTTGTTTTGTTTGTGCTTCGGGTTTGGTAAAACCCAACCCCATTTGGTTTAAGGTCAAGTCCTCGAATTGGGTCTTTTAATTAAAGTTGTTTTTTTTTTTTTTTTTTTGAAAAGCAAACCTATCGCGTTTTTAACATCTGTAAATACAAAATTCAATTTATTGATAGTCTCAAAACATACCTACAAAGTAGTCTTTTTGGCCAAGTAAATTTTTTTATTGAGACCTTTTGTTAGATATTCTTTTCATAAATATTTTTTGCAATCTCTTACATACGAGTTGTCGAACGAAATAATGTTATCGCAACGAAACGGGGTTCGACATAAACCAATACATGCATCAGTTCATGAACGGAGTAAAAAAAATTGGGCCTTTATAAAAAAAAATTACATATTATATTAGGTTAGATCAGATTGAATCTATACGAATTTTTTTTTCTTTTTAGCGAAACATGTACCGTTGGGCCCTTCCGACACCGTTGGGTTTAAGACCACGGTCTCTCTGGCCTCACTATAGGGCCGGCCTTGTTTATACACATTAAGTTATGATCATTCAATGTTGATCCCTTTTTCGACGTGGATCAAGATTCGGTAGTCTTCGATTACGAGGGATAAAACTGAAAACGGAATTAATTTAAACTGAAAAACCAAACTAATCGAAAACTAATATTTTTGGTTTGGTTTTGAAACAAACCAAACTCTTGCTGAATTAGATCTCTTAAACCAAACGTAACTGAACGGTTTGAAATATACATACATGTATTTGGCTATTTATATTAGTTACCGGTTGTAAACCAAAACCTAACAAAATTGAAATCAAACCAATCAAAATAATTGGTTTTGTTTAGAGTACAAGTTTTTCAAACCAACCAACTTATAATAGTTAAAAGAATAAATAAATAAATAATAAAACCCCGAACCAACTTAAGAAAATCTAGTGAAATCTACTGGTTTTGTACTTAGCGTGTTGGGATAGTCCTAGAAAGGTCACTATTTTTGTCCTTAAAGTTTCAGTGTCCTCACGGGTCCACTGCCTCAAAGGCTACTACCCTTAGGTGAGGAATCTACTGTTTACCTTATGTAGGAGCAATAATGTTAGATCCACGTCTTTCGGGGTATAGCTCAACGGTTAAAGAGTTTGATGTTACGGTGACAGTGTATCTTAGCTGAGGTATGAGAGTTCGAATTTCGTATTGAACAAGCTCTTTCAGCAACAAAAAAAAAAAGACAATATGTGTATACTAAACGATTGAGACACATCTCTCGATTTACATCATGCACTGATCGAACTCGGTGTGAAAAGTACCGAAAGCCTGAGTGGCCCTTCTTGCTCTAGGATCAAAGATTGAGTATTTTTTTTTGTTATGGACTGAATTTAGGGAATAAGCTGCCTACGTATCCAAACATATATTTGGAATCAAGTCCAACCGTAGTTCAGGCGGTTATGCATAAAAGTGGAGTTAGTGGGCAGTTATGCAGTCTACCCACGTCACATTTATACATAACAGCTCTTTCGCAAAGATATGTCTCTTTGACCGATTCCTTTCCAACCAGGGACTTGCTCTGATCGTCATGACCAATAGGGACCTGCCCTGGTCATCTTGATCTGGTTACGCGAGTAGGGATCTGACCTGGTCTGTCCTCTTGATCTGATCTTCTAAATGGCGGGAACCTGCACATGTCGCTAGACCAAGGGGGACCTGCCCTGGTCAGTGCAACCTCTGGCCTTAAATATATCCTTGATCTGATCTGCTAATTCATCCACATGACATGTGCCACGTGGAGACATTCGAGTTATCCTCAATCATCCACTAATCTTAAGGACAAAGTGATGGAAGACCCTTTGTGTTGGGTTCAACCTTTTTAATAGATTTAGATCCACGACACATTGAGTTATAATATATGTTACCGAACATTCTTTTTCCAGTATCAAATATGATATTTAATTAGGAAGTATCATACCATGATCATTGATCAATTATGTTAAAATATATTATTCAGAAGTGTTCACGGGTAGGTCAACTGGCTATGGTCTATGCTATCAAAATCCAAATTTATGAGCCACTTATATCCATATTTTTATTCAAAGTATAAAATATTTATAAGACACAAACCAATACACATTTTTACTAAAAATAAAAAGTCTACCCTGTTATGAAATAATATCATTGATGGATTATCTATTATTCTGATTGATTTAAGTAGATTTGTGATTAATTCAGATTATTGTGTTCACATTGTAATCTCTACTATAAATACCCCTTATATCATTGGAATAATACACAAGCAATTTTCCCTTCTTCTATACTTGCATTTCCTCTTGTTCTTCCTCAATTATCTTCTTAGTTTTATAACACGTTATCAGCACGAGTCTCTAACCACGTCTCAAATCATCAAAATTGTTTTGATGAAGTTTGGCAACCTTCGCAAAAACAAAAAAAAAAAAAAAAGACCTACAAGAATCACCATTCATAGATTGCCAGAAGGACTCAAGTCGATCAATTAATATATTTTATATCTACACATCTCGATACGGGTAAACATTAAGGTAAAAATTTGATTTATTTAAATTATTTATCGTGATCAATTCTATTATTTTATAGATATATGTAATATTGATGCTAGTGGTATTGACATCATCAAATCATTATGGATCAAGTCAATACCACGTAAGCAAAAGATATGAGAATACTCATCGGTGATACGAAGCCTTGATGGCTATATTCCTTAGACAAAAGAGTTTGTCTTTTGTGCAAATTGAAAAATGAGGTATGATCACACGAAGTTGATCAATGTTTGAAACGAGCATATAATGGATCGAAATCCATATGAAAATAGAAAGCTCGTAAAAGTGAATATAAAATTCACATAAATGGGCATGTCAAAAACCGATGAAAGTGAATATTAAATTCACATAGATGAATTTCGACGTGCCAAAAAAAAAAAAAATTGGTGAAGGTGAATTTGAAATTCACGAGAGAAAAAAGTACAAACATGTCATTCATATAAATAAAAATTAGGACCCGATGTCCATGTAGAAAGACATGTTCCACGAGTGATCGAAATTCGAGATAAGAAATCTACCGAATATATCATGGATTTCATGATCACAAGCTTGAGAAAATAATTAAATCATTTTCATCATTGATGATATGCTACGAAGAAGAATATCAATCAAAGTAATTTATGATGTATATGAAATTGATTATGATTTCGTAACATGAATGAAAAATAATAATCCACTCGGATGTGGAATTATGAAAATAAATAATGAGTTCCGACCAAATTATAAGAGTTCATACTTTACAAAGAACGTGACTCAATTTATAAATATTTGAAATATTTGGTTATGGTCGTGGAGGAGGACATTATTGATATAAATTCTAACAAAATTGTTTTATATGATTAAAACAATAATCATGACAAGAAACAAAGTAATCTTTTAGAAGATTACGCCACATGTCGGAGTTAGTGGCGATTTACAGAAATTGTTTATACGATGCATTTAAACTTAAGCATCGTTTATTAATAAATAAATTGTTTCTTGTCTTGGCCTTATTTTGATACGGCTAAAGTATTTTGTGATATATATAGTAGCTTTGGAATTTTATTTTATCGATTGTGTATAATTGATACGTGTGACTAGTTTTCTTCAAAAAGAAAAAAGGAAAATAATTGTATCATCATGTATTTTTGGTAAGTAAATCTTGTTATTTGACCACAATAATAATATATGATTCTCAATCGCCGGATTAATCAACATGTATATTACTTTTGCAATCATATTCATATTAATTAAAGTCATTTTAAATAGTTAAAATTAAATAGATTATATTTTACATGATTGTGTACGTAGTTGTGTTAATCACTTACATGGTGCGCATATATGATCTTTATATTGATACGACGAGAATGTTTTATACGCTCGCTTTATAATTTATCAATATATTTTTCACTATAAAGTTGATATGATATGAACACATGATATTTCCATATCATTTAGTTAATTGGATTGATATTAAACATAACTTTACAATATTTGCATGATCATTGCGGTAATTAATGCATTCGTTGTATTTTTGGCAACTACATTTGCAATAATTTCAATAAACAAAATCATATTTGTTAATTTAATGAAAAGATTTTATTGACAATAAAAATAGTGATCATCATTAATGTGATTATCTATACACATGTTTATTACAGAAAAATATTCAACCCGCGGTTTTTTTTTAAAAATGAATACCATGTATATTGTCTTTGATTGTAAGGCGCATTCGCTCTATATTGTTATTATATTCAAAATTTGTTGTCTAGTTGTGATAAGAATGAATATGAAAACATATTATAGTGCTTTATTGGTGAGTGAAATTATTCATAATGATTGATTCATGAATTGTAATACTGGATAATTGTCACTCGGATCCACTAGCATTTACAATATCAATTTAATTTGCTTGAATTGATACATAATGTAATTTTCTATTTAAAATAATTAATCATTGTAATTCATTTATATTATGTGACAATTGTTATATTTTGAAAAATTAATTGCTCATTTCGTTCTAAGGAAGAAATGGAGTCGGAGCATGAGAGCAATTAAATTGCCTCATCGATAGTGCGACACGCACATTATATTGAGAACCAACTCCTCAAAAGTATTAATGAGAGATGCATATGGTAATGCAACATGCAAGTGCTATATTGAAACAAAATTGTTTGAAATAAAGCACTATGCTCTCTCAAGTCTCGATTTTTTTGAGTAATATGGGTGTTATATCGAGATCGAAATATTTGCTTTATATACTATTTCCCGATGAAATGTGTATAAATAATGTGTTTGAAAATAATGAGATATGTCCATTCCACGAAGAGAATGTGATCGATACTACATGCATCATTTAAAACAATGATATATGTATCATATTACATGTGATGCATCACAATCATTCGTGAAATGAATGCGACAAAATTAAGTATTTAAGATGCATATAGTGATTCTGAATATTGTGGTTATAAACATTCTTTATGTGAGAATCCACTAGAATTGGGATGGTGATTCAAGAAAATTGGTATAACTCGATACATTGTATTCATAATTGTGAGAACGGATATAATATCTCTATATGAGACAAAATTTCTCCACAAATCGAAAAAGATAAAAGAAGTTTGTTGATACCCGCATAAGAGGATCTCACATTAAAATGTTGAATCCGTCACGGGTTATTTCAAATTTTTGACATATCAATTATGAGAAAATGTTGTCCGAGAATGAGGGAGGAAAACCCAATATGAATTATATCTCGTGACAAACTTCGACATAAATGAACTATGAGTTCACATATCATTCATTGATATCAAACCCATGAAGGGTAGATTTTATGCACATTTTGCATATATCAAATATTTTCCGAGAAAGAGGGAGAAACGAACCAAAAGTTCGTTGTCTCATTCTAGTGATTTCTCTAAATATAACGTGAATTTTTTCGAACGATTCTTGAAGAATCTAAAATCACATAGTGATATAGTAAATCGCATGAAGCGAATAAAAGAGCATCAATGTATAGCTCGGTGCTACATGTTCGATGAAGATCGATTCTCGGCATTGGGGGAGATAAAGAAAATCTCATGTTAGAATAAAAGAATGCCGAGAAATTTTAACAAGATAAACGATCTTCCACGCATCGCTTTAATCGAATGCGAAAATAATCTTACTTGTAGTATTTAACAAGTAATATGCCAGATGCCTATATTGAAATTAAATGAGTGATTATTTATAAATGCACCAACAGTATGATTAAAGATATTTCTCTACGCCAGAAGCGTAGAAGACCGATCGGTGTTAAAGATAAAAAATCCGCGGAAGAATGATCAATTTATTATTGATATTCAAATCACTCATGAAATCTCTTAAAGAGATTCGTCTTGTAGACGAAAACCCCAAAACAAAAAATTGCACGTGCGACAGATGATTAAATATTGGGGTTGCGGAACAACCAATCCATACATTGATAAGGAATTGGTTTATGCTAATATCAAATTAGCAATGAATTTTATGGGAGAAATTTATAATAAAATATAATAGTCGTCGACGACATATTTGCCTCTTTAATTGTTATTATTATATCTGGATCCAGTACCTAAGTCATCAGCAGAGTGTCATAAACACTCAGACTAGGTAAAAATGAAATAAGCAATTGAGGTTGAGTTTGAATTGAAAATATTTGTTTGTTAATGATCAAATATATTCTCCCATTATAGATAATATAATGTTCCGCTAACTAATATATCTGGCAGTAACTTTATGTCATGACGGTATATTTATGGGTCGTTGGACATTAATATTGATATGAAAATCCTTGGTGGATTTCAAAAATAAATTAATATGACAATCGCAACATGCAAATGGTTAAGGTCATTAACATTCATGTTGATGTAGTATGACCATTGAGAAGATTCCTATTGAGAAAGGAATATATGTAAGTAATGCATTGTTAATGTCATAAATTTAAAGGAATTACGATGCATGATAGTGAAAATATATGCATGCAAATTTCGATTATATTACTTCCCCCATTATTTAGCCGATTACGTTGTTAATTGTGTTGCATGTGTTGCACAAGTGAGTAGTGGGAATGACACTTATTAGCCCCTACATTTGACTATCCAATAAACTCTAAAAGAGAGTGATATGCAAAAGTACGCTCTAGTGACAATCTCATAGATTTGTTCACTAAGATTATTCCTACATCGGTTTTGGATAATAAGTGTTTATAATAATGGAATGCGTACATTTGAAAGATAGTTGTCGTCAGGAAGAGCGACAACTTCAAAACTTTTGTGTGGATTTGGTCTTAAAACCAATGATTGTACTCTTTTTCCCTTTAACCAAGTTTTTCCCAAAGGGTTTTCTTAGTTAAAGGTTTTTAATGAGCGCAATCAAGTGCAACACATAGAAACGCATATGTCATGAACTATTTACCTTGTCTAGTTTTTTTCCCACTCGGGTTTTTCTAACAAAGTTAATAGTACATGACATATACGTTATGCAACTACGATCGAGACAATCAATTCTACCATTTATTCATTGAGACATTGTCTAGATGAGAATGAAAATCATTTAACTGCACTATATGAAGACAATGCATCTTGCATATCTCAATTGAATTGGGCTATATTAATGGGGATAGAACAAAACATATTTCACCCAAGTTCTTCTTTACTCATGATTTGCAAAAGAATGAGGAGATTGATGTGCAACAGATCCGGTCAACCGATAATTATTTATCAAGACATTGTCGACTGCAACATTTGAAAGACCAGTGAAGAGCATTGGGAAGCAGCAATTGAAATATCTAAATTGACGCTTGGTTTTAGGGGAGTAAATCAAACGAGATAAATATGTACTCTTTTTCCTTAACTAAGATTTTTTTTTCCCACCGGGTTTTCTCTTAGTAAGGTTTTAATGAGGCATATCATATCTGTTGTATGTTTAAATAATAGATATCCAAGGGGGAGTGTTATGAAATAATATCATTGATGGATTATCTATTATTCTGATTGATTTAAGTAGATTTGTGATTAATTCAGATTATTGTGTTCACATTGTAATCTCTACTATAAATACCCCTTATATCATTGGAATAATACACAAGCAATTTTCCCTTCTTCTATACTTGCATTTCCTCTTGTTCTTCCTCAATTATCTTCTTAGTTTTATAACATACCCGACATATTTTTCCTTATTTCACTCCCATTCACACGTATGCCTTACACATAATTGTTACACCATAAATTTTTTTTAAGAATTTAGGGCTTAAAAACAAAATTTTGGCTTATAGCACCGTATTACACAAAGACGACCCTGATATTATCATACATGTTATGACTCGGTGTAATATCCCGATTTTTCTAAAATGGCATCCTTGTCTTTTCATGAAAAATCTGAATATTTAGTTTTGTTTTAAAGGATTAAAAGAAAAAGGGAAAGAAATGGAAAATGATTAATTGGATTTAAATAATAAGGAATAATTAGATTTAATTGGGATTATAAAAGGAGAACTAATCCTAAATTAATCTAGTTGTTGTTTTACGTAAAAATCAACTGAGAGGCGCAAGTTTGAGAAGAAAAAGAAGAGGAGAGACTTTTGAATCTCGAAGCTAAACCGTTGCTCTTTTCAACAGACATCTCAAGAGAGAAAGGATCACCGCGAGAAGATGATCGTTTTGATATCAACAATCCCTAAATCCGTTAACGTAAGTTTTCCCTCATCGTTCTTGATATTAGGGTTTATTCATCATCATTGTTAAGCTGTGTTTTTCTGAGTTTAAACATCGTAGTGATCGTCTTTGGATTGATCATTTATAGGTTTGGAGTTAAAGGTTAAACTTTTGATGGGTTGAAGCTTTGGATCGTTGTACCACGCAATTTAAGGTAACGTGGTATTCTTATCGTATGACTAAGGTGTCGTAAGGTTATAGAGCAATTTGTATGTTAGTTGCATCGTTTTTAGTTTGTCAATGTTGGAGTTTGGGTTGTATTTGGGTTGGAAATCGCGTTTTGACAGTTGCAGATTTTCTGGGTAAATCCAGGCAGACGGGCGTCTGCGGTAGCGGCAGCTCAAACGAGCGTTTGTGGTATTTCGGACGGGCGTTTGAGGGTCTAGTTTAGATACAGGATGTGGCTGAATTTAACGAACGGGCGTCTGGGGGTTGGTGGACGCACGTCCAAGTCAGACGGGCGTTTGCATGGGGGCAAACGGGCGTTTGACCTATTTATTCAGTTTTTCATTGTTTTCGTGTCAGCTTGGTTTCAGGCTTCATAGTCATGTTTTTACTGCTTAACCTTATGTGACAAAGCCTTGAATTAGCTTTTGATGCGTTTAGTTTCGGCACCATATGGATTCATTAAAAATATGAAGTGTGGGACCGTCAAAAGCTTTGGATTTTCCTTGTGCTTCGATAAGCTAGGGTTTATCGATGTCTGTGTATGTGCTAGGTTATGTTGGAGTCTAGTGGTCTTAAGAAGAGGGAGTAGATTGATAGGTGAGCCTTTTATGTGAATCAACTTAGGTGGCTAGTTAAACATCTAATCAAACGTACGTGCTAGATTAATAATCTTAAACATCATGCAATGCTTGGTAATGCATAGTACAATATCGCGATGTGTTCTCTGACCAGACAAAGTAGACTGTACCCACGCCGGTCAATCGATTGTCAAGATAAAGCGTCTGGTGCATTCTGCCGGTTATCACACTATCGGGACTCGGATATTCCCGGGGCTACTAGAGAGTGTCTCTAAGTAGGTTGCACCCAGTTGTCCTAGTACATCCTATTACTAGGCGTAGTGCCCTTGTTATTCATGATGTAACAAACTTGAGCTAAGCTAGATACCTTTGGAACCTCATGTTATTCTATGAACATAATATGATAGTTAGCTAGGGTTAATAACGGAATGAATTAATAAAAGATGGTGTTGCTTTTATTTCTTTATGAGACCGACGTTATGCGATCTTCTACGCGTTACTAAGTACTTATGTACTTACCCCGTTACTCTTTGTTTGTCTTTCTCTTTCCCCAAAGAAGATGAACAGGTTGCTAATGCTGATGAGTTCTTTGACGAAGACGTGTGAGATGGAGTTCATGAAGACTTAGTTCTTTTAGTTTTGATTCTTTCAATAATGTTGTTGATTTAGTTTCAAACAATATTGTCTTTGTTTTGGATTAGTTCCGTTTAAGTTCTTTTGGATTTGAATGTTGGTTGGTTTAGTATTCTTTATTGGATTTAGATTTACAGCATTGAAAACCGTGTGTTTGATCTTTTGTTTTTTTTCCCGAGTTGTTTTATCTTCCGCGTCGTTTTAGTTCTGATGTGTGACGTAAGGCTTACATATATTATTGAATTTTATTTGATAATATTTGTGCCGAGCGCTCTTTCCGGATAAGGACTCGGTGTCCGGGAACGGGGCGTTACACTCGGTGATAAACTCACTAGAGACATACAATGACGGACTCAGAAAACTTTCTGAGTGGAGGCGCCAGAGCAAATTCAAACATCCATTGGGGAACATTAGTAGTGTTTTACATTTTTTATCAACAAAATATACCGTTTTTTCGGATCTTAGTGGGGGCACTGACCCCTCCTATCACCATGTCGGTCCACCCCTGGAGACACATGCCAATGGTAAAAGAATGACATTAATGTAATGGCAATCTTACATTTGAGTTGAGATATAAGAGGTCGATTCCGTAAATGTAACGCCTCCAGACCCCGGGTATGATAGCGTTTAATGAGTCATAAATGATCTAGTCAACTTCTTAGACAATCGTCATCACTTTATCTAAAAGGGCTAACTCGATTTGACATAATATTTATGTATCACACTTATATGAGGTTGAGCAGGTTATTACTTACTGATGTGAGACTTTACATTCTCCCCTCTTATAAGGGACTGACGTCCTTACAAAGATGGTCAAGACTTGTCCCACTGGATTTGTCCCAGTTTCGTCCCTACCAGAGGAGGTTGAACTGACTATTACTTACTGATGTGAGACTTTACATTCTTCTCTCTTATAAGGGATTGACGTCCTTGAAAGGACGGCCAAGACTTGTCTCACTGGACTTGTCCCAGTTTCGTCCCTACAAGAAGAGTTTAGACGTGCCCCTCGCCGTCTCACACGGTGTGGCAATTAGGTTCGTCTGATAGTCGGCTATGAATATTATTCTGTAACGCCTCCAGACCTCGGGCCTGATAGCATTAAATAAGTCATAAATGGTCCGATAAACTGTTTAGACCGTCGTCGACGCCTGGTCTAATATGGCTAACCCAAATTGACAAGATATTTATGACTCACGGTTATATGGGGTGAGCAGACTATTACTTTATCGATTTAAGACTTCAAAATAAATGATCGATTTTTTTTCAACACTAAGAAGATTTACATACAACCCTACCCTTTTGCATATCGAACCACCGAGTTTCGAACCATTTTTCCTTTTTTTAAGTTGTAGAGGCAGGAAAGGTTGAGGGAGGTGCCCAAATTACCAATTAAAAAGGACATGGAGATGAATGGTGTGAGAACAGAACACCCTGGAGAAGTGGGGCTAGTGGTGGTGGACATAAAAAAGGCATGTGTGTATACCATACCCCCTTACACTGTTGTGGTTATTTTTAGAACTCAAAGACAAATAGTGGGAGTGTCCCATTTGGACAGTTGTAAAATGAAATTTGTGGGTGTGAGTGAGGGAACATATTGCATGTGCAATCATGAAACTACTACTAGTACAGTAGTACTACATGTGCTACCTCTCTCACTTGTGAAATAATGAAAATCTATTTTAAAATGACAGTGCATATCCTTCTTTTTTTTTTTGGTTTGTTTCGTTGATCTGGATTTTAAAAAAATGTTAATACATTTTTTCAACTGTTTACATGTGGTATGAGTATAATCTCACTTGTTGTATATAACCTTTTTTTTTTAGTTTAGTTTCGTGATATAAGAGATTTTTGAATATATTTTTTTGACAAAGAGATTTTTGAATACTAATTGAATACTAGTGGTGGAATCGTGCTCCGCACGATGTGGCCCTCGGTTGTTATGCTATAAGCTTGGAATATTAGCCAGGGCCGGCCCTCCCCTAAGGCGCTTCGAGACCCGGGTCTTAGGCCCAATTATGTCGAGAGCGCCCAACGCATACGTTTCGCTAAAAAGAAAAAAAAATCGTGTAGATTTAATCCGATCCAACCTAAAAAAATATGTTAATTTTCTTTTTTGGTAGAGTCCCAAATTTGTTTTTATTCTAGATTTAATCCGATCCAACCTAAAAAAATATGTTAATTTTCTTTTTTGGTAGAGGCCCAAATTTGTTTTTATTCTAATTGATAAAGCGCCCTAATAAAAAAAATTTACTTGACCAAAAAAAAAAATAGATATATACAAACAAGTTTTATTAATTTTTTACATATACGGATGTTAAAAATGCGATAAGTGTTGGAAAAAATGTAGTACTTAGGATTTGTGGAGAATTAAACTCCAAGCACGTTAATAACGTTGTCTTTTAAGAGATGTTTTGTCAACACGATTTGTCACTAAAGGATCAAATGAAAATCTCTTTCAGGATACAATGGGGGTGTTTGATTCAAACAGTGACTTGTTTGAATCAAACCCGAGAACACTCAAAGTTTTCTAATGATGTTGTCAAATTTATGGATTTTCGTCTTCATACTTATGTCTTTTATAGGTTGCAAGTACCCCATAAACGAATGGATGTACTCCTTGCACCGGATGAAAGCATGCAACCCTTACACAAAATGGTAAGTACATATCAGTTCGAAAATGCGTGTATCTGAAAATGCATATCCCTTCATGAACTGATGCATGCATTGATTTAGGTTTCGGGGCGTTGCCCCCGAACCCCCACGAGTTGGCGCTGCCCCCTCGACCCCTGCGAAGGGACGCTGTCCCCTCGACCCACCGCGACCTGACCGGGCAGGTCGAACCCCGTTTCGTTGCGATAACATTAATTCGTACGGCAACTCGTAGCAAACGATAACCAAAATATTTATTTATAAAAAAATATCTAACAATAAGTATGTTTTAAAAAAAAAACAATTTCAACTAAAAGGCCCAATTCGGGAGCTTGGCTTAGGCCCAATACAAGCGAGGGCCGGCCCTGATATTAGCCATCGAAACTAAAAAGCAAACATGCATGCTTAAAGACGCACCGTGCGATGCACGGTTTGCCCTTACTTTTTTTATACATCGGTTATAGTTTTCATGTCTGCAATAAATTCACTTTAAAAAAAAAAAAATGAACCTACTTCAATGCTTAGAAAAGCATTTAAACCCTAGTGAAGATCGAAATGCACCTTCGTGCAAAAAAGACGAGCAGAGTTTCAGAGAACCAATAAAACTATATAACAACAAAATTAAAATTTTCCAAACTCGAATCAGAGAATTGAATGCTCCAAATCAAAACCCCCCACCACCTCATCCTACCCTACCCTACACACTACCTCACCTTACGCTACTCTACCTCACCATACCTTACCCTACATCATTCATGCGTCCACCCTACCATACACAATATTACCCTCACCACCCACTTTACCCTACCATTTTTCACCACCCACCATACCTATAAGGCTACACTATCCTCGACTACTTAACCATACCCTACCTTACCCACCTATCTTGCCCTACTCCACTAACCTTTACTTCATAATCCTACCCTCATCCCACCTCAAGACCTAGCCTACTTCACCCCACCCCATCTCACCACCCATCTTACCCGACTTTAGTCTTATCTACCGCAGTACCGTCTTTGTGTTTTGTCGATTTTCATTCCATTCGAATATCTCCTTCCATCTATTTTTTTTAAAGTAATGACAATGAGTCTTTTTCATTCTATTATATCACCTTATAAGTACAAAAATTGGAATATAAGAAAAAACAATTACATTCATGTGTGACAAATAAGCCATAAAATACCTTCTATATTTTAGAATATATGTAATATTTGGGTTGGCACGCAAATTCTAAGAATGGAAAAGGAAACAAAAATGAACAAATTATGGAGTGGCATTCCTAAAATCCTTTTTTTTTTTTGTTTTTTTGTTTTTAAATTATAGATCTCATAGAGACATGGTATTATGTTAGTAGGAAACCTTTATGTAGTTTTAAGATAGAGACTGTTTTTTCACACAAAACATGTTTTACACATTTTAAGGGCGAGAGTGAGCTTCGTTTTGACATTTACCATACATATCATTCTGACCTTAAATGAGTCAGAAATTGTATATTATTTAAACCGTGTTACAAGTCTGGAATATTATGTTTCCAGACCGATTTTTGGTCTGAATAAAGAGACATTATTATGTACGCCTGAGAAACAATACGGACCGTTTTACAGGCCGAAAAATAACGTTTTCCGCACCTATTTCTAGTCAAAATATGACCACGACAGCTCGGGACGGATATGAGGCGGAACCACGACGCTTCTACGAGAAGGGAGTGGCTACCTACTGGAGCTTCGACCAATCACCACCGGTCAATTCCGTTAAGTCCTCCTTAGGCTATATCCGAGTAAGCAATCCCCTCAATTATTTATTGAGCCTGATTAGTGTGCTTGGGTAGCAATTAGTTAGAGAACCTCCACTTCGTAAGCTTACTCGTTACTCTTTCGGTAAACGAAGCTCTGAAAATTTCGAAAACGTATCGGACCATTCTAGATGCCGGACATGTAATGTTTTCTGACCACGTTCGGGTCAGAATAAGCTAAATTATTCTGACCACATTTGAGTAGGTATAACCCTATCTCAACTAAGAATATAAAAACGTCGCTATAAAAAATTCGAAAACGTATCGGACCATTTTAGAGGCCAAACATGTAATGTTTTCCTGACCACGTTCGGGTCAGAATAAACTAAATTGTTCTGACTATATTTTGGTAGATATAATGTCCTACATTCTGACCAAACTCCGGTCAGAATGTAGGCGCGGAAATCAAAAAAAATAAGAGCAAAATTAGAAAACAAAATACTGTGTAATAAGATAAAATTTTGTCTGAAAAGATATTTCCTTAAGAGAAACCTGAAAAAGTATGTCAAAAATGAAAAAGTTCGTAAAAAGAAATGCATAAAAAGATAATATTTGAAAAAAATTAATGTCTCAAAATCATTTCATACGGATTCGCGGATGAAAGATTTAACTTGCATGTATATTATTGTCAAATGTTATCTTTAACACATTTGTGTGTGTGTGTCTTTTTTTTGTTTTTTTGTTTGCAAAATCTCCTTTTTGGGCATATATTTTCGAGTTTCTATAATTTTAATACAAGACTTGCAAAAAAACAAAAAAAAAAGAAAAGAAAAAGAAAACCAACATCACTCCTTAGTTACGAGCTGTACAATGATCATGGTGAGTATATACAGGACATTGGCCAATGTTTAGGAATATGGCCATTTGTTTTTTTAACGTATGGGATATGACAAATTAGAGTGTACGCAATATCTATACTATATCTATACTATCTATATATTTGAAAGCAATAATAAAATTGATTACCCGTAATTTTGATCCAAACCCGTTATTAACCCGTCTTAATTATACTCGAAAGATAAAAGATGGCGTGAGCCTGTATGATCTTTCAATGATCGTAATGCCAACTGCGAAAATCCCGACAAATCCTCATATTATCTCTAATCATCAACAACTAATTCCTGAAAATTGCTCCATCTGAATTTGATAATTGAAATTTTCAGTCTGTAATTCATCGATCACGTAATTACTCCGGACACCGCCTTCCTCCTAGCTTCCTATGGATCAGGTAATTTCCCCACAAAATTTCATCTCCGTCTGACTTATACATATTGATGCTTCTAATGCCTAATTTTCACCAGCTTGATGCCATATCTAATTGGAATAGATGAAATATGGTGAAAAAAATTCGTCTTTTTCACCGCTGCTTCCAACGTACTGACAAAATTAAAAGAGGTATGCTTCAAAGCCTACGTTGTGTAATAGTTGGGAATGAAATTGTTTTGCGTACATTCTTTTACTGCCACAAGTAAATTGATTGCGCGCTGCAATAAGCTTGAGGATGATGCATTTTCTGATTTGATTAAGTTTTCATTTTTTTTCCTATTTTATATGGAAATCAACGGGTTCTATGATTTTTGTTGACTAGGATATTCGAATTTCTTTTAATTTCAACAGGATTGTACCTTTTTTTTTATGTGTAGGTTATAAGTTTATTTTAATTTGAGTATTTGAAGAGATTGAAGAGTTTTTTGTGCTACGGCGGTGAATGTTGCTCAAATGGCTATGAATGCTATCTAATTTGTATATTCTACTAGATTATTCAGACGTTGTTTTGCCATTTTAACTTCATTTTTTCAAACACGATTTACTTTTATTTAAATTCATGGTATATTTAGATAAAGGTTGACTCACAAATCTTTGATAAATTTTTTTTGTTCGAAATTGTTTTCCTTAAATGCTTTTTTAGATAAGATTTTTTGAAAATTTTAGCACTCAAAAAAGACTATGTTGAAGCCATTGTTTTCCTTATGCTTTTTTAGATGATTTTTTGATTTTAGAAGACTATGTGAGCGTGTCAACAATGTTCTAGGGAAGAATCAATTTACTTTCCGATCGGGAAAGAATCGACTATTTATCAAATTAGGGAACGATTCAATGTTATTTAAGGGTGGCAGAAAAGTCTCTGATTGAGGATGACCCAAATATCTCCACGTGGCGCATATCCCGTGGATAAATTAGATGACCAGGGCAGGTCCTTGGGCAGACAAAAGACTAGGACCAGGATATGAGTTAAACATCGGGTCGGGTCACTATGCGGTCGACGACCGGGGCGGGGTCCCGGTCAAAACGACCAGGTCAGATCCCTACCGGTCAGACGACCAAGTCAGGTCCCTGGTCAAGACGACCGGGTCAAGTCCCTGGTCAAGACGACCAGGTCAGGTCCCTATTGGTCAGACGACCAGTGCAGGTCCCTGGTCAAGAGAGAATATATTGAAGATCTGTATGTACATAGTGGAGCGGTTAATTATAGACGTGAGACGTGGTGATATTACATAACTACCCACTAACTCCACTTAAAAAGATAACCGCCTGAACTACGGTTGGACTTGATTCCAAATATATATATTTGGATACGTAGGCAGCTTGATCTAAGTTTAGTCCATAACAAAAACTACTCTCTGTTTTCATCCTAGAACAAGAAGGCCCATACAGTTCTCCGGTACATTTCATACCGGGTTTGATCATTGGCGCTAGAAGGAGGGTATTTCTTGTTTCTAGTAGCAGATTTGCAGAGTAGTTAAATATGCCACCTAAGAAAAATCAACTGGAAAAAGGATCTAGCAAGTACAACCCAGAATTTGGAAAACTTGCAGGAGGTTCATCGTGAACACAGTCCTGAAAAACAATCAGATGCTCAAGATCCGGTTAGGCAGGTCCTAGTGGATGCTTTAAAAGCGATGAGGGCTGCTGAATTCCAGGCTCTTTGTGATAGTGTGAGAAAAGGAAAAGGAAATGAGGAACCATCCCCACCAGTAAATGAAAAAGGACAGTTATAAACAGGCGGCTGAATCCAGTTGTCGGATTATTAAGGATAGAACTCGTCCAGCGAATGATGCAGCCAGAGTTGAATTAGACGTCATAGTAGAAGTTGATGAAGATGAGTTCAATTTGGCTTTGCCTTTCGCGGAATATATTGATGCTTATCCATGTCCCAAAGGATTTAAGATTCCAAAAATCAGCCTGTATGATGGGACCAAGGACCCCTATGATCATATGCACCAGTACATAACGCATATGCAGTTGTATAATGCTCCAGATGAAATGAAGTGTAAAGCGTTCCCAGCACTCTTATCCGGGAGGGCTAGAGACTGGTTTAATAAATTATCACCCAGATCTATAATCAATTTTGTTGTTTTAACCAAAAAATTCATGAGTATGTTCATTGCTGCGAGACCATTTCAGAGAAATAGCACTCATTTGCTTACCATTAAGCAAAAATCTGATGAAACCGTTTTGCAGTTCATCAAAAGGTTCAATGCTGAGTCAACCCAGGTGGCTGACATCGATGATCGTTTCTTAATAGCTTCGTTCATAGCAAGACTACGGGAAGGGAGGTTACATGCTAAGTTAAATGGGAAAAATCCCAGAACTATGGATGAGTGTTTAGCAATCGCCTTCAAGCACTGTCAAGGTGAAGAATCCAACCGTGCCAAGCGTGAGGTAGAGAAACGGGATCACAAGAAGGACAAATCAAAAGATAAACTTGATAAGAAACGCAAATTGGTTTGGGATATAGTCCAGACACCTATAACCGATATATTGGATAAAAAAGATGCTTTGCAGGACAGATCAGAAGGATAAGAAAATAGTGGATTCCATGAGTAAAGATCAAGATTCTAGTAAGCGGCAAAAAGTTGCAGGAGTTGGAATGCAGTTAATCTGAAGAAATTTTATGTTTAAGGCAAGTAATTGTCGTTTTATTATCTGCAAATTTTTTATGCATTGTGATACTATGTTAACTCTTTGAATTATGTTGAATGAAATTGTGTTGGTTGTGATACAATTCTGTTATTAACTCTTATAAAAAGAGAAAGTTCGTTAAGTCTGAAAAATCAGATCAATTTAAGGCTTCAGGTCAGGTCTTAAATGCAACGGACCTCGGTCGTGCTTAAATGCAACATGGACTCGGTCGTGTCATTAACTATTACAAAAGAGAACTTTATCAAGTCCGAAACATCGACCGGTTTAAGACCTCAGTCGGGTCTTAAATGCAACAGACCTCGTGTGTCATTCTTACAAAGAGAGAAAAAATGCATACCGTTTTTAAGACCTCAGGTCAGGTCCCAAATGCAACAGACCTCAGGTCAGGTCATTAACTCTTACAAAAAGAGAAAAACTTATCAAGTCTGAAACATCAGACCGGTTTAAGACCTCAGGTCAGGTCTTAAATGCAACAGACCTCAGGTCAGGTCATTAACTCTTACAAAGAGAAAAATTTATCATGTCTGAATCATCAGACCAGTTTAAGACCTCAGGTCAGGTCTTAAATGCAACAGACCTCAGGTCAGGTCATTAACTCTTACAAAAAGAGAAAAACTTATCAAGTCTGAAACATCAGACCGGTTTAAGACCTCAGGTCAGGTCTTAAATGCAACACACCTCAGGTCAGGTCATTAACTCTTACAAAGAGAAAAATTTATCAAGTCTGAAACATCAGACCGGTTTAAGACCTCAGGTCAGGTCTTAAATGCAACAGACCTCATGTCAGGTCATTAACTCTTACAAAGAGAAAAATTTATCAAGTCTGAAACATCAGACCAGTTTAAGACCTCAGGTCAGGTCTTAAATGCAACAGACCTCAGGTCAGGTCATTAACTCTTACAAAAGAGAAAAATTTATCAAGTCTGAAACATCATACCAGTTTAAGACCTCAGGTCAGGTCTTAAATGCAACAAACCTCTGGTTAGGTCGTTAACTCTTACAAAAAGAGAAACTTATCAAGTCTGAAACATCAGACCGGTTTAAGACCAAAAGAGAAAAACTTATCAAGTCTGAAACATCAGACCGGTTTAAGACCTCAGGTCAGGTCTTAAATGCAACAGACCTCAGGTCAGGTCATTAACTCTTACAAAGAGAGAAAAATTTATCAAGTCTGAAACATTATACCGGTTTAAGACCTCAGGTCAGGTCTTAAAAGCAACAGACCTCAGGTCAGGTCATTAATTCTCACAAAAAGAGAAAAATTTATCAAGTGTGAAAAATCAGACCACTTTAAGACTTCAGGTCAGGTCTTAAATCCAGCAGGTCTCAGACCTGGTCATTAAGCTCTTATAGAGAGAATGATTTGTTAAGTGTAAAAACTCAGACCAACTTAAGACATCAGGTCAGGTTTTAAAGTACAACAGGTCTCGGACCTGATCATTTAATAGCCTTTAGTAAAAATGAATGACGTTTCGATTAGGCGTCGCTTGAAAAGATTACAACAGGTAATTATGGTGGCGTTTGAGATAACCGAGGCAACGGTGGTTACACCACCTACATGGTACACGTAAAGAATTTTTAAACTTCAGATCTTAATCCGCTTGTAAAATAAGATATCATCGATTAAGATCTGGGGGCTTTGATTGAGGTTGACCCGAATATCTCCACGTGGCACATATCCCGTGGATAAATTAGATGACCAGGGCAGGTCCTTGGGCGGACAAAAGACTAGGACCGGGATATGAGTTAAACATCGGGTCAGTCACTATCGGTCGACGACCGGGGCGGGTCCCCGGTCAAAACGACCAGGTCGATCCCCTATCGGTCGACGACCGGGTCGGGTCCCTCGTCAAGACGACGGAGTCGGAGTCCTTGGTCAAGACGACAGGTCAGTCCCTATTGGTCAGACGACCAGTGTAGGTCCCTGGTCAAGAGAGAATAGATCAAAGATCTGTATGTACATAGTGGAGCGGTTAATTACAGACGTGAGACGTGGTGATATTACATAACTACTCACTAACTCCACTTAAAAAGATAACCGCCTGAACTACGGTTGGACTTGATTCCAAATATATATATTTGGATACGTAGGCAGCTTGATCTAAGTTCAGTCCATAACAAAAAATACTCTCTGTTTTCATCCTAGAACAAGAAGGCCCATACAGTTCTCCGGTACATTTCATACCGGGTTTGATCAGTCTCCTATGTGGCAATTCTGAGCAGGATTTGATCGAGAAAAGAAGGCCGATTCAGGTTTTTGCTCCCATTGTTTTGATAGAAGAAGTTTTTGTGTGTGTGTGTGTGTGTGTGTGTGAGTGTGGTATTCTTAAAACATGGTGGCTTCATTTGAAGATTTTTTACCTAAACCTCCTCTACATTTCTTTCAATAATGTGTTGAGCTTTTTCGTCCTTCGTTATCATCAATGGCATAGTTGGTTGAGCAGGCCAAGAGATATGAATAGATGGCGATTCATGGAAAAAGTCACGGAGGCAGTGCCCGACGGCAGGAATTGTTTGTTATAGAGCACAATCTCTTATATGTCGATTTTGTGGATTAATGATTTAATTTACTGTGATTTCCTTATATGTATATATATATGTTGGTTCTAACTCATCCTTTGATGATACTTCTGTCATGCTTTATATTTCATTTTGTTAAATCTAGTCCGCCATCGTTTCAATGACCCAAGAAGATCCGGGCATGCAATAGTTATATGGTGGTCCTGATCCATGTTATACGTGTTCACCAATGAGATATTTTAAAAGAGGGGTAAATCTAAAATTAAGTGGAATATATATATATATATATGAAAAATCACCTTTAACTAATTTCTTATTGGTCCTGGCTCAGGACCATATTAAAATTTCCGCCAGGCATGATACCTTCGCTGTAGATTGAGAGTTTTTTTTTTCTTATTTTGTTGCTGTTACTTCTTGAAATTCAGATATGTTACTGTTAGTAAACTTATGTCCAAGGTGAAATTGTTTTCTTACATGCTATTTTTTATTTTTCTATCCCCGTGAATAGCACGGGTTAATGGCTAATATATTTATATTTGAAAGCAACAATAAAATTGATTATTCGGAAATCCACCCCAAACCCACTATTGACCCAATCCACACCAGCAAATCTTTTTCTTATATAATTTTTTTTTTTACACAAAAAAAAGTGGAGATAACAAATTTCCAGAAACTGTTCCTTCCGTTTTGAAATGTAAAAGAAAACAACCAGATATAATCTTAACAACATTTCTGTTTTGAAAACAAAATTTTTTTTTCGGCAAAAGTTTCGGCAAATTCCCATTTGAATTTGCAATCTCGGCTCAAAAAGAATCATGCATTCATTTTCAATCCTCATTCCAATTAGAAGGTTTGTTGGTGTAAAATCTCCTCTCAAATCGTCCACATAACCATTCACCCCGATCTTATTTACTTTTACCGATGCATCGCTTTTAGATTTTCTTCGTAGTTGTTGTTTGAACATGTTGGTTGAATTGTGCTTGGTGAAATACTGGTTTAATGATAAGAAATTGAAGTTCAATTCAATGGGAGCGTTAACCTTGGTAATAATTTTTCGATCTTTTCTGAAACTAAGTTTTCTTCGTTTACAAGAAATTTACATTAATAATTTGTTAAAGGAGAAAGTTTATGTTGTTGTTGTGCATATAATACTTGGAACTCGGTATGCAATCATTTGTTCTCTCCAAAATTTGTATGTCCAAATGAAAATGATGTTCATATATATTCCAGGTTAACATTTCTTATAACATATGTTCTTTTGTTAATAAATTTGTATTTTCTTCGCTCTTTTTGTATTAGATTAGTGATTAGCGAGAATTGAGCCATCTGGAATACTTTCTCCCAGCACTTACAGGAATCAATAGGTCTCACAACGTAATCAATGCTGTAAAAGTGTGTTGGGTAATTTGTTGTGACCATTTGTTTATGGCACTATCACTACTATATATTTTTTTCATGAATGATCTACATATATATTCTCCTCTTTTTCTTGGCTTATCTATTCCTGATTTTTTTTGTTTTTGTTATCTATTAGCTGTATTCATGTTGTCTATCAAACTTCCTTTTTGGATTTGGAGTAAGTTAAAATTTTGGATTAAGTTTACAAAATCTTATATATTACTATATTTTGCAGAATGGTATTTAGAGTGATTGACTCATAACCAAGGAAATGGCATGCTTATTAGTAAAAGAAAATTTGAACCTCATTACATTGTTTTAGATAATGGGGGATACTCAAATTTTGGATTGCATTTTACTCCCTTTTTTTTTTAATGGATGCAAGGAATTGTTTTATCGTGTTTTTTTTTTTTTCTCTTTCAAGTCATTTTTACCCTTTCAAATTATTCTTTGGTTGCCTTTGATTACCATCGGCGGTATTACTTCACATTTGAAAGTATATGATTTTTGTAGAAAGAAGACAATGACAATAGAGTAGAAGAGAAGGACAAGAAAGCAAGAACCCAAATGTTTGTATTTTCATTTTTAATTTGCACATATCCAATATTAAATCTTCCCATGCAATCATGCAAATCACCCCGTCCATTATGCATAACTTTTTTGGTTAGTAATGTAATAAATGTTTGGTGGAATAGATCGATATATGAGGATTTTTTTTTTTTTTTTTTTTTTTTTTTTTTGACGCGGATATATGAGTTTTTTTTTTTTGGATAGAGATATATGAGTTAGCCATATTATGTTGATTTCGATCTTACATTATGCTATAAATGTATGACCAATGACGGAGCCAGGAATTTATTTTTGGGTGGGCTAATAGACAATCTGTTTATGGTCGGGTGGGCTATATATTAATATAATTGACTGTGGTGAACTGAATGATATAGATTTTTCGGTGTATCAAAAATAACAATCGGATGAGCTTAGCCACCCTAAGCCCTTGACATGGCTACGTCTCTGTGTATGACCCGTATATAATGAAGTTTGTTTATAATGTATGCAACCATAAATTTTCTTCTAAAGATTTAGCAAGACCATAACTCACTCTCTCGGGAATTTGCGAGAAAAATAAGAGCATAAGTATCAAATTGTAATGATTAGTCCTTTTGCATAATCTCAATTCTTTAACGTTTTACGTTGTACGCGCATCGCATGCGTTTAGGCTAGTATATATATATATATATATATATATATATATATATATATATATATATATATACACACGGTGACATAAAGTTTATTGTTTTGACATAAAGTTTAAAATGTGTTTGATGGTTATTTCAACTTTATCCATGACAAATTTTACAATTGGCCCGGATCAAATATATATATATATATATATATATATATATATATATATATATATATATATATATATATATATATATCAACAAGTGCACTGAACGTGGGCAACTTGCGTGGAGCAGTTTGGATTTTAAAAAAAACAATTATGACTTGAAGGGTATTATTGTCTTTGAGTCTATAATGTCCTTTTTGCTAATTTTGTAAATCTTTATGTCGTTTTCAATAAGTCTCCCTAATTATAATTAATACCATTAAATCCCTTTTTTTTATACTTTATATAACTTTAAATATAAAACTATTAATAAATATAATATTTCGTTTTCACAAAATAACACGTCTGTCATTTTTCAAAAATCGGAATATTATAGCCTGAGTAATTAAGGTTTCCTATCTAGCTACAATGAGATCATAACTCCCTTCAAAAAAAAAAAAATTACAATGCAGATCATAACAATGTGTTGTGTATGAAAAAGAGCTCTTAGAGCACTTGCAGTAAATACGTAAATGTACCATAAGATGATGATAGAAAACTACACTTAATATAGGTGTTTCAGTGGACACTTTGATTTTAGATATGAATTTTCATTGCTTCATATCTCAGGTTTTTATGTTAAACCCTCATCTTATATGTTGGTGGATTATATTTTTGGGGGAATGAGGGAGAATGACAAAAATATTTCATCAATTGAGTAGAAGGATAGTTTTTTGAAACTTTTGCATAAAGGACAAAACTATTTATTCACTGTCGAAATTCACTTGTGTTCGAAATTCATTTGTTTAAATTCACCGACGAAATTCAATTGTCGAAATTCACTAATTTTCAAAATTCATCGTCGAAATTCACTAATTTTCGGGATTCACTTTGTCGAAATTCACCGATTTCGGGATTCACCTGAGGAGATTCACCGATTTTCGGGATTCATTGTCCTTCTCGCTATAAAAATTATGCAGTTGTCCTTCTCCCTATAAAAAATATATTTCAGATTGTGGCTTTATCCCTAATTTTCCATATATTTTTTTAAGAGTGAACGAAATTAAATTGCCGAAGAAAAAAGAATCTTTGTATTTTTTAATATTCTTTTATGCATTTGAAACATTATTCATGATACAAAATTTTTTCCTTTCCCATAGTGCCATCATCTGCAGAGAGTGAGTCAATGAAATTTAATATAGCCTATTGGTAAAATAAATAAATCATTGAAACCAATGACATTTAATATAGCCTAACGGTAAAGGTTATAATAATTTTTTATTTGACCAAGCTTCCATTCAAATCCCATATATTTCACATTCCTTTAAGAAAAACAAAAAATAAAGAAACAAACAAAGCAACGGATAAGAATTGAGAAGGTAAAAAAATTATTGTCAAGGACGGAGCTAGGAATTTCTTTCTGGGTGGGCTGGAGTAAATTTTTTTGTAATGCTATTTTATTAAGCTAAAAAATGAAGTGAAAAAAAAAAAAAAAAAAAAAACCCACTCAAAGCCTTAAAACAGAATCACCGAATGAACATTCATTTTATACAAATAGTAAACCAAAAACAACAAAACATAACTTGAATAACTCGCTAGACACATGCTTACGGTACCCAATTCATCTTTAACAATTTTTTTTTTATAAAAAAGTATCAATGCTAAATACACCAATTCACTTCAGTTGCACCATACGAGTCTTCTGAGAATTGAATTTATCAATAACGTAATCAACATCGATATTTTGAGAGAATTCCCTTTCAATATAAACTATCAGGGAACCGTGGTTTGCAAATTACAAAATTACTGAGCTTATTTTGCTGCTGTATTTTTTTTTCACTGTGAATGATTTTTTTTATTTTAAAGATTATATAAAAAAAAAATGCTATTATGAATATGCAGGGAATTGTTTTTTTTTTTTTTTTTTTTTTTCGGGACTTGCAGGATTAGAAAAGGAATTAGAAAACCTATGGGTCTAAATCAGGTGGGTTTTTTTTTATCTGGTGGGCTGAAGCTTTTGGGCTTGGTTGATCATAGGGTAATAATATAAAAAGAAAAAAAAATTGGGGTGGGCTTAGCCCCCCAAGCCCCTTAACTACCTCCGTCAGGTTTTTGATTATTTGTGGCATAATTTAATGCATATTATAAGTTCACTTCAATAAAAAGATTAATTATCCATAAAAACTGTATCACTTCAATAATTGAAAAAAAAAATCAAATAATTCATCAACTACACTATTCAATAAATAACACAAATCAAACATTTTCTTCCTGTATATCACGAAAAATATGAATGAAAAAGTCGATCAATTCTATTGTGAGTAAGAATTTTGCCCCTACATGTGGTGTAAAAGCGACGTGAAAAGTATTTGTGAATATTCAACGTGGTTATAACAATGAATTCAGAATGAGATGTTAATTATTGTTGGCATCGGACCCTGAACTTCACAGGGCCGGCCTGGACGTCATCAATGTTAGCAAAGTGGAACCCATTTTGTGAAATACACATTCTCCAAAATGTTAGTATTCCTTAAAGTCGCCTCTCCTGCTGCAGAACCTCGACGCCGGCGTTTTCTTGCTTCCGGCGTCCACCCATCTTCTAGTTTTTCTTTAGATCTTTGTTATTCTTGTTGTTTTTCTCTGTTTCTGAATCACTGTTTGTTGAAACGCCGTCTTCCATTTGTCGGAGTAGATGAAAAATGCAATTGAATGAAGAAATTTTGGCTTCTAGGCTTTCTTCCTTCGACAAGGGCGGACTTACCTTGTGGGTGGGGGTCGGGGGGGGGGGGGGGGGGGGCGACCGCAATATCCTCTCAGATCCTGACTAGTATGTATGTTATGTATTTTTTTTGGCTCTTTAAAATTTATATTCGTCTCTATCATATATAATTATCAGATAAATTGATAGATAACTATTATTATGTAAATAAAAATACATAATAAAATTTAGGACACAAGCAATCAATGTTGAAATTTCTTAAAAAGGTTGTGAAAGAAAACGAAACACAAGGACAACATGAGAGCATTGTCATTCTCTCACAAGGACACTCAAACAAAGCGTTGATGCTACATATTTTTGCATCTTGATTGGAAAATATTTAAAAGTTGAACTCGTACGTTGATGAACAACTGTTGTGATAGTTACGCATTTTCACTCACGCGGTCTTCAGTGACTCATCTGAATCTAACTCTGACGTCGACACTGAATTTAACGTGTCTCTGTCTTGGCCTCTATCTCTGTGTTTAAATCAGACAACTCTTTCTCCCTCTTCTCTATCGCTTCAACATCAGCAGGAGGAGCAGTATTAGGTACGCAAAACCATGGGTTCATCGGCGGTTCTTCATCTACAAGGTACTAGTAGAAATAACGGCAGTGGCACTTATCCCCACAAACCGTGTCCTCTAACCCGGTGCAAAAATCTTGGTCACAAATAGTTTTGAGCAGTTTTCTTGCCATTTTCGTCATTGATGGTTGAGTTTTCATCGTTCCTCCACCCGTTGAGATTTGGGCAGCTATGTCTACAACAAAAAATAAATAAATGAGATTATATACATAGCATTAGTACATTAAAGGTCATTTGTGTTAATTAATTAATTCTTTGATTAGTATTATCAATTATAATCACGTTATCAAACATTGAAATATTGTTCTTTGATCTCTCTCTCTCTCTCTCTCTCTCTATATATATATATATATATATATATATTGGAGTGAATAAAGTGAAGTTGGGAGGGAACGATATCGAAGTTGTGAGATATCGCGTAGTTGGTTTAATATATATTTTTATTTATAGATGAAAAAAAGATTAATGGGAGAATTTGTAATATCATAGAGTTTTTAACTTTGGTTAACCAAGCAAAACCGATGATCCTAAGTAATTAAGCACTAAATTCATTGGGGCTCAAATGACACCTACAGGGTTACACGTAGTACCAAAGCAGTCTAATAAAAAGATCTGAGTGTCATGTCATGACAGAAATGGTAAATAGTGAAAGCCGTCTAGAGTGGTGAGGACAATATTTATTTAGAGGGGTGATTCTAGTATCTCAAATTGATAACGAATTATGTTGCGACAGATTGTCCACACACTTAAATGATAAGGAAATTAAATAGCACATTTATTAACACCAATTGGTTTTATTACGACGGTAAGCACTTGAATCTTAACATGGTATCAGAGTCAGATGTCACGAGATCGAACCCTGGTTGGAATAATATTTTAAAAAAAAAAGTGCAAGTGTTGAGACAGATTGCCCACACTTGAGGGGGTGTTGGGACAGATTATCCACACTCTTAAATGATAAGGAAATAAAGTAGCACATTTATTAACACCAATTGGTTTTAGTACAACGGTAAGCGCTTGATCTATAACAAACTAAGAACAAAATATGTGTGTGTGTGTGTGTGTGTGTTTATATATATATATATATCTTTGAACATCTACCTCTGCTTTCTGCTTCTTAATAAAATACTTACACTTTTGCCTGTTAAATCTGCGATTAATAGCACGAAATTTAGCCAACCTTTGCATTAACAGGAACTGATTCCTCTGAACCATGTACAAAGGGCCTTGACAGGCAAATTTCTCCCCTATCTCTTGACAGGCCCTTAATTGTGCCAATTGTGACGAAATCCAAAGATCTACGCACATCGCTCTTGATCCTTCCCAACTCGTGGGATATTCGTCCACAGGCTTGGACATGACATTAATTTGTATGGAATTAATATTAAGGGAAAGGTTCATCTTCAGGTGTGTGAGCCTTTAACAAGTTTCCATGTGATATGGTTTTTAATTGTTGATAAAAAAACCTAAAGCTACTTCATCGAAAGTTTGAAGATGCAGGATGTTTTCGACATTTATGCTGATGAACCGTCTACTGCTATGATTAAAGAGGAGATGACTGACAGATTCAGGGTTTTAAGAAGGGGAGTTTTTTGGCTATCAAAGGAAGGATCCACTTCAGGTGGCCAGAAAGAGCAAGTTGTAAAAGAATATTGTAACAAAAAAATTCTTGTTAAATATGGAGGTACAACCACTGGCACTATTGATAACATTCATGAGAATGCTGTGTATTTATGTGTTGCCAGTTCTGTTAAAAGTACATTAGCAGTAATGACAGTATCTGTAAGGATGTATTTTTACAGTTAATATATCGATTTTGTTTATCAACCCCGCTACCAAAGAAAGATCGTGAATCTAAGAAGTATTATACAATATATAACTGCAGCCGCTGGCCTAATGTATTTAATAAAATGGATCTTTTATTTCCAAAAGTATTACATTTCCTTGTGCCCATTCAGAGAACCTTGTATTATCCCTTTCTATAGCTATTTTATAACTCTGATCTGGGTTACATAATACAATACATGGTATCTCCCTGGTACCTTTTTTTTCTTACAAGAAAGAATTGTTAGGTGCTCAAAAAGACTTTACGGTAAACGATAAGTATTGTATGTATATATATATATATATATATATATATATATATAAGATTGAGAAATAATGAGATTTAGGGCCTGTTTGTTAACTCAATTCAGCACTTATTCTAAAAATAATAAGTGGCAGTTATGAATAGAAGTGTTTGATAATATTTTTACTATCTCTTAATTAATTAAGCATGTCTGAATATCCTTTAATAAATTTTAAGCAAAAAAAAGATGCTAATCACTGAAATACTTTAAGCGCTAAATTGGTCAATAGCCGGAAAATCACCCACGTACCAATCCGTTTATGGTAAGTTGGTAACCACACACTTACGTTTCCTTTATCCAAAGTGTTACTCAATTATTATTATTATTATTATTATTTCTTAAATCACCATTTATGAATCTATTATGTATACTGTTCAAAAATAAAAATAAAAATGAATCTATTATATATAAATCACATTACTAGTATAATGATGATAATATACAAGTCGTTTCTAATATTTGTTAACTTTAGGGGGTTCTCTTCAAAACTTTAGGGGGTTAATAGCTTATATATTTATTTTTTTATTTTAGGTGTTATTAAACATTAACTATATATGCATACGTATCTTTTTCAAAAAAAAATTATATGCATATGTATATATATACAAATAGATATACAGACATATATATATATATATATATATATATATATATATATATATATATATATATATATATATATATATATATATATATATATATATATATATATATATATACTATTATTAACATTTATGTGAAATTTTATGTATGGTCTTGTATCGTATTCATCAAAACGCATATATACATATACAAATATATATATATATATATATATATATATATATATATATATATATATATATAGATATGCATATATACAATTGGAAAAAATTAATTGTTTTCGACTTCGATCAATATTGTTATCAAACACTCTAATCGGTTTCAGCACTTAAGTGAAATATTGTTATCAAACACTCTAATCGCTTTCAGCACTTAAGTGATTCAGTATTCAGACTTCAGATTTCAGATTTCAGATTTCAGACTTCAGTTTTAACAAACGACCCCTTAGTAATTTGGGCTAACAATTGAACCAAACGAGGATGACAACCTTTGATTTTTACTGGATATATTATGCCTTAAGTAACGCCTCTAGACTTGTGTTGTGAGACATTAGAGTTATCTTGTAGGGTAATGACCAGAACGCCAATTCTTTTAAGAATGAGTGAATGCATACGCCTACAAAATATACAAGTTTATCCAAATGTGTAATGTTCCACATAGTTATAAAGTAGTAGAATTCTCACCTAGCTCCATATAAGTGCGAGACATAAATGTATTGTCAACTCGGGTTAACCTTTTTAGAACCAAGCGAGGACGACGTTCTAATCAGTTAACCTGATCCTATTATGACTCAGTTACCGTTTCCAGACAGGTTTGAGGGCATTACACTGTCTCTTACGTTAGAGATGGTGTAAGGATGACATTTAGTAACCTCGGCCAAGAATAACAGTCCTGGCAAATTCCTGGCGAGGACGCCATTAGTTGTTTATAAGGGGAGGGGAGTTACCATTGCTAGAAAGGTTTGGGGGCGTTACACCGTCTCTTACGTAAGAGACGGTGTAAAGATGATCTTTAGTAACCTCGGCCAGGAATAACAGTCCTGCCCAAATCCTAACGAGGACGTTAGTTGTTTATAAGGGGGGGAGTTACCGTTGCCAGACAGGCTTGGGGGCGTTACATCATCGATCTCTTACGTAAGAGACGGAGTAAGGATGACCTTTAGTAACCTCGGCCAGGAATAACAGTCCTGCCCAAATCCTAACGAGGACGTTAGTTGTTTATAAGGGGGGGAGTAACCGTTGCCAGACAGGTTTGGGGGCGTTACATCATCTCTTACGTAAGAGACGGAGTAAGGATGACCTTTAGTAACCTCGTCCAGGAATAACGTCCTAGCCTAATCCCGACGAGGATAAGAGAGGGGGAGGGGGGGGGGGGGGGAGGGGTGAGTGAGAGTTAAAGAATAAACCTTGGATTTTACTGATGTCGAAATTCGTAACATTTTCTTCATGAATGCCGATTTCTTCAGCCATAGTGTGTGCAGCAATGGCAGCAACAATTGCCGTTGCGATCATGAAACCTTTCAAAGCCATTGTAAATTTTTGCTGTGCTTTTTCGTGGTTGTTAAAAAGTGATCTAACCTTTTTGAGATAAAAAAAGTGATCTAACTAAATGCATATATAGATTTTTTTTGTTTACAATAATACAATTTATAGCTGAATTAATTTTTAGAAAAATTCGTTCAAGAATGGAGGACAACATTTTAGAGGGTTCGGCACTAATAATAATATATTTATAAAAAACCAGCAAAATGCAGAAATAGTCAAGGCATTACACTTTCACAACCAGTACTCCAGTAGAAAACATGCTGGCAATATTTATGAGTTAATGTTCATAGAACTAATTTATAATAAATAAATAACAATAAGGTCCTCTATATACCGAAGATGTAATACCTAAATATTCTTAACGTTTATACGGACTAATTGTATATTATTAATTCGTTTATTCTTAACCGCATGTATTATGTATTCCTCCGTTATATTAAGCACACTTAGAGCATTTGAATTAGATTATATAAATCTTTTAAAATTTGTATTTGATAGATTTAAACATTCAAATTTCTAAAAAATAACACTGCAACAGATACTGTATTTCAGTGTAAAATAATTCTATAAAATTTCTTTTACATTTATCGTATTCATCTAGATTCTATAAATTTTTCTTTATATTACCGTATTAAGTAAAATAAAAAAATCTTATACATTTAGATAGGGATTATGGAAACTATGAAAAATGTTGAAGTTTCATGACCATTAGTGTGACATACAATGATATAATCAAATAAATAATAGTCAGAGATATATCATATATTAAATGCAGTTCAAGTGATAATATCACATAGAGTACATATAAATATTATATAAAAGCTTTAATCAAAAACACTATATAAAACCTTTAATCAAAGGGGAGGTTACTTTTGAAAATTAATCAACACAAAATAATGTAACCACAAAATACTCAACAATCTCTCCATTTGATTTATTTTCAAAATAACTACTACTTTAAAGCTTTTATTAAGGGTCATTATTAAAAACATGGAGAGTAACACTCCCCCTAAATATAAGCTCCCCCTTAAATAGATCTTTTCAACATCGAATAAATTCTCTTTTAAAAGCTTAATACTACTCTCTCCCCTTAATTTGAAAATTAATCAAATAAAGGTTTAAAAGAAAACGGGGTTGAAAGCTATGTACCACAAAATACTATAAGGTAAGGATATACAAGAAACTTCCCTATTTGGTATCAAGGATATGATACCAATTGCTTTTCATTCATTCATTTGAGGGCACTATTATGCCATGATATGTCATTTTAGCACATAGGATTGGAAACCTGCAAGACAGATTTAAAAACTATGGTACCCTTTACATTTTGGGTCCATCGGGATTAGAATCAGACTTAAGAGAATCCTTTCGAACCCATACTTTTCGTACCCTTGGTTTATGCCCAGTCTTCTTAGTCCAAGTGGACTGAGTTGAGTGATCATAGAGACGTGGGATTTAATTGTATGTGTTCTGATGCATTCTCCGAAGCTGATCTTGCCAAAACAAAAGATTGGCTAAAAAGGGATTAAATTGGGGTTGTCTAAAAGTGTAATCGGGTGCTTGGTGTATGCGAAGGTCATGAAATGCAGGTGTAGCATAATTATTATGATGATATTGGTTTTGTTGAGCATAGCTCTTTGAACCTCTACGATCATACATATATGCGTGATTACGTGAAGAACGCCGTGAAATGTGGGTACGTGTAGATGAAGCGTTCTTTGATGGAGTGGGTGCTTTGGGTGGTGTAGGTGTAACACGCTCTAAGGCAATAGGCCTTGGCTCCAAGACAGACTTTGAGGTGGAGGGTTCAGTTGATGTTCTAGAATCCACTTTAGACTTATCAACTTCCTTACCCTTAGATTCTTTGATTTTCGAAAATTGATTTCAAGCTCAGAACAACGCTCTTCAAGTCTTAAATTGACTTGTTTGACTGAAGCAACTTCTTTTCTCAAAGAATCGTTTTCGATTTGTAAGTCTTGGTGCTTAAGCTGTAATTGACATAGAGTATTGATTAGTGAAACGGTTTCATCATTGTGTTGTGTCATAAGATCACTAATCAATTCGTTTTTAAGTTTGAGAGTTGATTGTAAGTTCTTAATTTGTTCATGCAACTCTACAAAAATGGATGATGATACCTTAGATTCTGATTCGGAGGTCGATTCGGAAGACTGTGATTCATTGTCCGAATGCTCAGAAATCCTGGCTCTAAGGGCAAACTCATGGACAGGGCTCGTAGTGGAGGACTGAGTGCCGTTGAACCATTTCTTGATTTTCCAAGAGTTTTGATCACTACTACTTGGTCCAGCTTCACTATTAATTGAAGAATTCTCTCGAGAGTGAGCCATATGATAAAAAGGGGCCATTTATCGTATATAATCGGATTTAGTAAGCACTTTCTGCAAATGTACCAAACTCACAAGACACGTGTATTATATCACAGAAATTTATATCAAACAATTAAGTATGACAAATAAGAGCAGTTTGATTATAATCGAAAGAGTGATTTCAATTCACAATACCAAAAAAATATCAGAAGCACACTATGTGACTTAAAACACAATTAAGGCAAATAGAGCAAATAAGCACTTATTAAAAGAGATTGATCACAAAAATTAATACCAAAATTTTGATCACTAGGTGATCTCGCTCTGCTTCCAATTGTTGAAGTTTCATGTCCATTAGTGTGACATACTATGATATAATCAAATAAATAATAGTCACAGATGTATCATATATTAAATGCAGTTCAAGTCATAATATCACATAGAGTACATATAAATATTATATAAAAGCTTTAATAAAAAACACTATGTAAAACCTTTAATCAAAGAGGAGGTTACTTTTGAAAATTAATCAACACAAAATAATGTAATCACAAAATACTCAACAAAAAATATGTGGTTAAAACCGTAAAATGGAGGTTTTGTGAATGGAATCTGATTTAAGTGCTTTTATTCCTCTTTGAGAAGGGAATAATAATTAAGAGGAGAAAAATGATTGGTGGTATTACATTTTTTAAGGCAATTAAGACGCTATTGTTTCTTTTAATCCCAACTTCCCTTTTTTTTAAGGATATCACTTTATTACAACCGAAAGATAGAACAATGCAACTATTTACAACCACACAAGAGTGGACTAACATACCATATACCACATAATGGAGTGGACTAACATACCACATACCACATAATATAGGTATAATTTTTTTAAAAAGGAAAACTACACTGGAGGACTAATTCGCCTCCAGTGGGATTCGAACCTGAGACCTTTTGGTCTCAGTACCTCAGCTTTAGCGAAAGGAGGATATCACTTTATTAGCATAGCCAAAAGGCCCCTCTAATCCAATTTTGAGAAATTAATATATATGCCTCGGAATGCTAGTAATGAAATGTTTATGTGAATTATTCCTCGGTAATATCTTTGGAGTTCTGATGGGATCTGGTCATAGTGTTGGTATGATCGCACCCCTTCGGTAATGTCTTTTCTTACATTAAAAAGAATATTTACCGAGGCTACGTACGATAAAAAATCTTATCACACTACATTTTATTTCTAATTTTACCCTCCATTTTTTCCCTTGTTTTGTGCGTTTAGATTCTTACTCGTTTTTAGGCATAGTGCTGAAAATTTTAGCATTCGAATTTTAATTAGAAATTGTTGAATATACATCTTTGGTCTTTCCGATAGGAATCGAGTCTGGAAACGCCAAACGCGTGTCTAACTTAAAGTGAGACTGAGTAAATATTATTGGGATAAGAGTCATAAATAACACAATATGGAAGATGTCAGACAAAAATTACTATAAGAAAATATTTTTCAAAAAAAAACATTTTATCAGTGAATTTGAAAATAAATTACATTGGATTTCAACACCAAACCAACGTAATTCACTTTCAAATTCACTTCATTTTCATTTTCATGAAATGTCCTTTTTGACAAAAATATTTTTTTATAGTTCAAAAATCTTGACATCTTTTAAATGTGTCATAATTGACAATTAACTAATTAGTATTTTATATCTACAATGCGATCATAACAATGTATTGTGTATGAAAACATGCTCTTAATCCCTCTCATTTGAAATAATTGACACTTTTGATTAACACTTAATTAGCGGCGAAGTGCAGGTGTCAAATGCATTTGATTTTTTTCACGGAAACGAAAGAAACACACGCACGCACACTTTTTTTTCCTCAGTGAGACTCGAACCCTGTTGAACCCCAATTATATATATATATATATATATATATATATATATATATATATATATATATATATATATATATCATTTAGACTGCACAAACTAGGCTGGTAAACGTTTCGCTGCTTTCTTTTTGATCGGCTGTGTGTGGTGTTCGTGGTGCTTTCTAACAAAGCCGCTGCGAATTTGCTACGTGGTTGTTTAAAATTTCTTCAAATTTTTTTTTTTGGTTTACAATAATACAATATATGGCAGAATTAATTTATTTATACTACAAAAACTCGTTCAAGAATGGTGGAGAGTATACGTTCGGCAATAATAATATTAATGGGAGAGAAACAAAATGCAGAAATAGTCAAAGACATTCACTTTTATAGGCTGTAGGAAACGGAATTCGATCCCCTGCTGTATGAAATGCTGTGCCATGTAAAAACAATTAGTTTGATTTTTTTTTTTTTTATTTCGAAACTAAAATACCCTTTTTACCCCTCCTCACCTTCACACAGCAGCCTGCTGTGTTCTATATGACAGCAGAGGATCCACCTCCGTAGGAAACATGCTGGCAATAATTATGAATTAATGTTCATAGAACTAATTCATAATATAATAAATAAACAACAATAAGGTCCTATATATTCTATGTAATACCTAGTCAAAAAAATGCAATACCGAGATATTTTTTGAGTACTCGCATCATACCCTCTAAACAAAGTCTTCATTTTACAGTTTTAAATACATATTTTTCTAGTTTATAAAATCTCTATTCAAGATAAATGCACGAGATGCTCTATTTTACATAATATGATAGATATAAAAAAAATTATAGAATCTTTATTTTACAGTAAAAAATAGAATATATGCTGCAGTGTTATTTCTTTTATTGAAATCTATAAATTACAGTTTTTAACGCATTTACAGTATCTAGTACAAGGGCTCTTAACCTTTGTATGGATCAATTGTATATTATTAATTAGTATAGGGTTGCATGTATTAGAGCACTCGCATCAGATACTCTTAACGAATATAATTTTATACATTTTTAAAAACACGTTTTCTAGTTTACAGAATCTTTAGTTATGAAATGCATCAGACTCCTCATTTTACATAATGCGAATATATAAAGGAAAATTTACAGAATCTGGATGAATGCGATATATGTAAAGGAAATTTTTATAGAATATGTAGTTTACAGTAAAAATAGAGTATCTGGTCCAGTGTTATTTTTCCTGTTGAAATCTCTATAATAAAGTTTTTAAATGATTTACCGTATCTATTGCAAGTGCTCTTATGTATTCCTCCGGTTCTTAGCAGACTTGGAGTATTGCAGTAGTAACTATAAATCTTTTAAATTCTGTTTCAACATTCAGATTTATAAAAAATAACAATATACCAAATTCTCTAATGTCTTACTGTAAAGGACATTAGAATTGTGATAGACTTACTCCCTTGAATCTAGACAATTTTATACCATCATCATCTCACCACATATTTTTCGCTTGTAAAAAATATTAATAATAACTTGAAACAATCACATCCACAAGATTTTGTTGTGTGTAAAAATGGTGTAGACTTGATGGAGTACCTTTATCATTTCCCAAAAATCAAATACGAATGAAACAATGTAATTTTTACTGAGACACCGAAATTAAAAACATATAACTTGGACATGTGATCTCAAGCCATTGTTTCTTTTTTTTTTCCCAAACCTCCTATCGCTAATTATTTTCTCGCAAACCAATTGTGCCTTGAGAATCCCCCAACTCCCACTACCCCCCCCCCCCTCCCCTTACCCCCTAGAGGCGAGAAAATATACATTCAGGTCACTGTAGACACCCATATTTCAAGTCAGGTCTGTTCAGGCCTGACATTTTTTTTTAAGTAGCCCGTGCCTGTTCCACGGGATCGTGCCATTTTTCCACCATATCACGTGGATTGTAATAAAGGCCACGTGGAAGTTCAAATGGTGCCAAAAGTTTCAATTCCACGAGACCTGGGGGAAATTTTAGGTGGACGCCACGTGGAAATTGACACGCAACGTGGAAAATATACACGGTCCCGTGGGATTATCGAAATTGAATTAATAAATGCTCCAACTGTCGTTTTTTCCTACATTTTAGTCAATACCATCATCTTCTTCACCCAAAATCATCAATCTTTTTCGCCGAATTTATCTTCACAAAACTTTCAGAAAAAAATTATCAATCTACACCGGCCTTACTCCTTTAAACAAATGGGTAAGCATTTCTTATAGCACTTTTGTTTTATTTTTTTTAAATATTGTATTTGTTTTAATTTGATGATATGTTTGAGGTAAATAACCTTATAAAGATATAAATTTACGATTTTTCGTATGGTGAAAAGGTAAAAGCTTATAGTTTTAGGGTAGTGAAAGGATAAAATTTTGATTATTAAGCTATGAAATGATTAATTATAATGAGATTGTTCAATAAGAAAATTGTCATTAGTTGTAGAAATTTTGATATTGTAATTATTTTGATTATTTGATAGTTTAGAAATTTTTTAGAATGAAATGCATTAATGATATTATAGTGGCAATGTTAATATTAGAAATGATAATGTAGAAGTTTGGATATTGAACATATTTCGATTATATGATATTGTATGAATGTACAACTTTAGTTTTCAAATAACACTCCAATAATGTAATTGTTACGGGCAATCACAATGAAAATGCCCTAATTTAATAAATAAAAAAACAGAATTAAAAAACGAGAAACAAACGACAAATAAATGTTGTTTGAAAAAATTCCAAAACAATAGAATTTTGACGTATTCTATGGTACGCCTCGACCTGATGAGGTTCTTAGAAATGCATGCATCCCGGGGTGTTTTCGAATCCTTCGATCCGCCGTGTCATGCCTAATCTCCAGGCTTTGTATTGGGGCTCCTGGTAGGTAGCTCGTAGAATTTTCATTAGGTCGCTCAATAGAGCATCTTTTCCGTTCTCGCGAAACTTGGTAAAGCCTCCGCCGGAAGCGAGGCATCCGTTAGATCGAAAGTATAAGATGCGTTACGTTGGCTCTGTCCATCATCTGATCTCCCTCGTCATCATCAAATATTCTATGACGCTGGTGAAAACAATCTTCTCTTCTATTACCCCCGTCTACTGTCACAACATAACACAACAGAACGAAACTTGAATTTTTTTGACCTAACCTAACCTAACCTAACTGTGTGTGCGTGTGTGTGTATGTATGTATATATGCTAAAAAATATTTATTTATTTTAAAGATTATTGATGTGTTTTTTGATGTCTGGCTATATGCACTTATATACAAGTAAATATATGTGTATATAACCGAGAAACCAATATTCACACACATATATACTACTAGCATATATAAGTGTATATATATATTGTTTCTCATTTATATACACATATATTTATATATAAACACACACGGACAATATATAAATATAGACACACACACACACACACACACACACACACACACACACACACACATATATATATATATATATATATATATATCAATCAAGAATAATTTTACAATAATATTTAGTCAATCCAACAATATTTGGAAAAAAAAACCTAATCGTGTGGATAAATGATTGTTTTTTTGCAGATAACAACACGGTGTCCGTTAAGTTTTTATTTGGCGGAGAGTGGAAATACCATGAAGATTGCGACAAATGGTCTTATAAGAAAGGAAAATTGTATTTGGTTCGTGTGAAAACCGATACGACATTGGATGAATTGAAGGTCAAAGTGTGTAATAAAGTAGGAATTGATGACTCAAACAACACATTGATCATGAAACTAATGTACGTAGATTATGACCAACCGATTGATGTTTTGGACGATGATACATGGCTAGGCTACATTGATGATATTTTGAGAAAAAAAAGTCGTGAAACTATGCGTTAACGCTGAACCGGTTATGCACGATCACGATACGGAAGATGAGAACGAATTTGACTTAAATGAGCAACTACATGAAGAAAATGATAGAGGCATTGAGGATTTTACATCCGAGTTGGACTGTAATCGAAATTCCCGAAACCATGTTGTACCTAACACATCAGCCTTATCCCCTAATGAAACCGCCATCCGACCGAATATAACTTCGGTGAACAAGTCATTGACATCGAAGTGAACCGACTACGATTGGGGAATAATTGCGAATATGATTCGTCAGCCAATTCACACACCTCTGCCTAATTATAGGCAGACAACGCACACACCGTACATCCAACATCAGTTAGACGGGACAAGTCATAATGTCAACATGAATAGAACAAGCCAGCAGTTTGACCGTCCGCCTTTTATTATGCCAACACCGATGCAAGCGGGTCCCAATATCGGTGGATCGTTTACGAGTTATCTTAGAGCGCCTTTCGAGCAGAACATTCATATGCCAACACAGATGCAAGGGGGTCCCAATATCGGTGGATCGTTTACGAGTTTTTTGAGTGGGCCTTTCGAACAGGGTATGTCAACAATGATGCAACTCGGGTCCCAATATTGGTGGATCGTTTACGAGTTTTATGAGAGCACCATTAGAACGGAACCCACGATATTGGTCCTAGATTTAGTATGGCAAGTATTAATCGCAATAGAGGTGTTCATTTCGGTTCGGACATTCCGGATTCGGAAATTCCTCCATGTCCACGGGTTGGGGCGTTTCGGATCGAAGATTACGGATTATTGTATATTGGTAAAAAGTTCGGGGACAAGGATGATATGCAGATGAAAATGAGTTACCATGCATTGAAAAATAATTACATGTGGAAACCTATCCGGTCCGACAAGGGAAGTTAAAACTACGATGCTTTACTTTAGAGAAATGCGAATGGAAAGTTGTGGGTAGAAAGGTGTTTGATTGCAATAACTTCGAGATAACCGAGTACAATGAAACTCACACTTGTGGATTGGAGCGATTAAGCGAGCCGATCATAGGCAAGCCGGACACGGAACTATAGGTCATCTCGTTAGAGAGAACCTCATAAAACTCGGAAGTCGAGTTCACGACAAAACATTTAATTGTGGAGGTCAAAAGAGTATTCAACATAGACCTTGATTATCGGCGTGCATATCATTGTAGGCGAGAAAGCGTTGGAATTAATCGGAGGAAGCGTACCACTATCGTATTCTAAATTACCCCTACTTTTACATGTTGAAGAGTGAAAATCCCGAAACCACGTCACGGACATAGTGACCGACCATGTTACCGCGGGTTCAAGTCTTGTTTCATGGCTTTGAAAGCTAGTATTGACGGGTTTAAGTCGTCGACCTGTCTTAGTCGTGGACGGTACTCATCTAAAAACAAAATGCGAGGGGACATTGTTAGTAGCTATCGGTGTAGACGCGGGTGATAAACTCGTTTCCGGTAGCGTTTGCCGTGACCGACGGAGAGAGCAGGGATGCGTGGATGTATTTCATGCTTCAAGTGAAGGGGGTAATCGGGGAACGTGAAGACATGGTGTTCGTATCAGACTGAGGGGCTGGCATCATTGGTGCTGTTAGAGATGTATTTCCAAACGCTCACCATGGTTTTTGCTACCACCACCTTGTCATGAACCTCAATAAAAAATTCGGAAGCACAGGATACTGTCCATACACTTTACGGGATGCGGCGTATACTTTTTCAAAAACGCGATTCGCAATAATGTTTCAAATAGTTAAAAGAGCGGGATAAAGATCCAAACAATAGAGTGTCTAGTTATTTGGAGGCTATTGGATTTTGTTACTTCGGGCACGATCACATTTTCCGGGGACACGTTATGCAATAATGACAAGCAACTATCGAAAGTTTTAACAACGTGATCGGGGATGCGCGTAAGTTGAGTATCGTGAATTTGTTAGACTACATAAGGGCAACGTTGCGAAATGGCATTGCGAGCGGAGAGAACTTGCATTGGCATGTCGCTCCGTGTTAGCCCCCGAAGCCGAAAAATTCTTGATCGAAGTATCGCATGCCCGAAGAACCTTCACACTAAAGGCGATCGACCGGGACCGAGTTCCAAGTGGGGGACGCCGATACTAGTGCAAAGGTAAATATGGCGATTGGAAGTGTTACCGTGGAGAGTTTCGGGGGCTCAAAATGCCTTGTGTACATGCTTGTCTTTGCTATAAGTGAGCGTTGTGAGAGTCCGTATGATTATTGTTGTCACTACTACAAAGCTCAATGTTTCCAGCGTATTTATGAAGGACGCGTATACCCTGTTCCAGTCGAGGATGATTGGATAGTTCCCACTTCAATTACAAACCAGCGCATTCCGCCGCCTGAACCTAGACTGAGGGAAGGAGGGGAAACACAAACAACGGTTGCGAGGCGGGGCCGCCCCAGGATCCTCAGGATTGCTTCTCAAGGTGAACCTCCTGGCGGTAGGACCAGCAGGTTGCCTAATGAGAGGACGGTCCCGGGCTCGGTAGGCGTTGCTCGTTGTGTGGAAACACCGGACACAAAAGGCCTAAATGTCCGTTTCATACGCTTGTTGTTCCTAATTGATATAGTCATTTTGTTCATTTTTTCATGTTTTGTAGTAGTATCTAAAGTCGTGAAAGTTTTTATACATGTTTTGTATCTTTTTGGGGACATTGATATTAGTATGAGGATGACTATCATATATGTTTTGTAGCTTTATCACCTAATAGAAAATGGGTATTGTAGTTCAAACGAGTGATAACGAGGCCTTACAAACATAAAAACAAAGAGTACCGATACATTGAGATAACAATAAAATGTCGCTTAAATAAACTAAGGGTGATCATGAAATACGATAGGATGACTCCTAAATAAATGATCTTCAATTTTTAGTAATCACCACATTAAACACGACGTGATTTTCTATAGGTTGATCAATGACTTCAAATCCGCATTCATCTCCGGTATTCAGATGAACTTAAAAGAGTTTGAAGAGTGAGAGAAATGGCTCGTACTTGTACAACAACAATAATTGCCATCCAAGGTTAGTTCGTGTTAAATTTACACGGGATCGTTGAAAATTCACACGGGATCGTTGAAAATTCACACGAGTCTTAGCTCACACTTTACCTTCTCAATCAATGCTACTTTTGACTTGTCATTGATGTCATATCGATGTCGTACGTCATAGGTGTCATTAGGGTGCAGAGTCACAGTGACGCGTCTTTTCACGTGCGTCATCAATGGTTAACCTTATGGTCCGTATGATCTGGTCAATGTGGGTCGAGTCACCACTTCTGTATCGGCTGTCGTACACCGTTATGGTCCATTCACTGATCGACATGCGCACAAGCACCCAATGCTCCGTGTTAATCATCCAGATAGCATAGGCGATCGTTTTCTTGGTCCATTTAGAAGTTTCCAATGTCAAAACAGCCGGAACCACCGCATCCATGTCGCCCTCCCATTTCTCTAATTCAGCCACAAGAGTACTTGCGAATGAGGCATAACACAAACTCGCATATTTTTCATACTGATCAGGGTAAGCTGCCATACGAGCCGACAACAGTCCCACATACGAGTCAATGTGCTGCAAATGGGATTTATTACTCAGTCACAATATTACGATAAAAAAAAGTGAAACAAGTTAAAAAAATTCGAATACAAGTTTAAATGAGTTTACCTGCGCATTTATCTGATGACCTTGAAACAAAATACAGCTGAAAAAATCTCGATCCGCAGGGAAAGGTAATATTTCCTCGTCGCTTTTCAGCCCCCCGACTAATAACTTGGTCGTATCACCTACATTTGAGGCTATCCATTTTTTCAGTTCGCTGTACTCCTGCTCGATAGTCCTCCGAGCGGGTGTGTGCCTATCATCCTCAGGCCGTTTTTTAGGCTGAATCCACTGGGTAGTATTATCCCTCCTAAAGTACTCAGTCGGCTTCAGCGTCGATCGAAGGCCCATTTTTATTTGAAGTGCAGGCTCTTTGTAGCTCCCCCCCCCCCCCCCCCTCCCCCTCCCCCTTGTTGTATTCAAACTCGGGATCGCTTGGGGCCCTAGAAGAGTGCCGGTGTACGTCGAGGTTGTCATCTCCGTATGCACATCATCAATATCGAATTCGGACCTAGGCCAAAGCACACTCAAATGAAAATTCATTCAATGGGTCAAGATGGATGCTTTGCTCTATCTCAGAGTGTTGACCCTGAACGAATGGTGTGCCTTGTGGACCTGAAGACGGCCCAGCTTGGGATCCTGATAGCTGAAGCCCGGAAGGAGTGACTTGGGACGGTGACGCCATATGAACATTCCTTAGAGGTGTCTGCTCCGTGTTTGTATCACAACCTCGAGCTGTCTGGTCCGTGTTTGTATCACAACCTTCAGGTGTCTCAGTCTCAGTCTCACGGCTGCCTTGTGTAGCTGAAGACGGCCCAACTTCGGTGGATGGTGTGCTTTGGGTCCTGTGGAGATGTGGAGGTGAGTCACCGCCCTGGGAGGCTTGTGATACAGATGTCCCTATTCGGGACCTAAGTGTACCCTGTATAATAAAGGAAATGGTGTGAATTTAAATTTGTGTTAACAAGATAAATGCAATTATATTTGTATTTAGGAGTTAATTCAAACCCGTTGCACCGCCGCCCTTTTAACGACTCGAGGTAACGCGTATGTCGTTCTTCAACTACTACGGTAGTTGTTTCCGGGCCTCTCTCGGACGTGCCATTTCACCGCATTTCACTCGGCTTAGCAATCGTTTCAAAGATACTTAGCCTTCGTTTCAATCAACTCGGCCTTTGTTTCCATCAACTCGGACCGACTTCTCTTAACGCATTGTCAACTATACGCGTGATTTCGGGCACCGGTGAGTCTAATGGCACAACGCCCCCACAATAGGTATACTACCACCGCCTATATCGAATTGTTGAGAAAATGATGTGGTACCCGGAGGGTTTGCGGATGTAGACGGGGCACTCGGTCGTTCGTCATGACGGGCTTGTTGAGATGGTCGCTCGTCCTCGCATCAACTACCGGACGCTCACGAACTACGTCATCCAAATTAGACCTTGGGGGAACACGTCTTTGACCGGGGACGGGATCCGGGACAACCACGGGGGAACAGGTAATTGACGAGGTGGAGATGTAACCTCCGCCTCCGGCAACCCCATACCAATTACGAATCGCCTATCTTCGGCGGTTGTCAAAATATCACCGACCATCTCAACTGCAAAAAGGAAGGAAAAAAAAAGGCAACCGATTTTTAATACAATGTTTAAAAATATTGCTAACAATGTAGATTGATAACAATGATAATATAATACATACCCATGGAGTAACACCGGATGTAGGATTGACCAATGATTTGTAATAGACCCCGCCGGCAAGTGCATTTCCATCTCAACAAACTTGGACGAGCATTAGCTTGACCTTCTACCAATGTTGCAAATCCCCCGTCTTGTATAAGTCTAGGCATTGCATGGAAACACCACAACCGTAACGCGTATAAACAACCGGAGAACCGTGGCTTATACGGTTTCCCATTCTTTTAGGTACAAGACCCTTACACTCAAATACTATCTTACGCCAATTCAACATTAAATTGTTAAAAAAATACGCCCCATGGAAATGTCTCCACCAGTTGTACATTCTCGACAATATAAAAAATGCGGGCCGGTATCACCACTCCGGGGTCGTTTCCGATTATTAACCCATAAATAACGTACACTAAAGCCATCCGGTATATAGTTTCAACGTCATTCGATGCCATAATCGTCGCTTCGATTTTTTGCAACGTCACATTCTTGATGTACTTATGGAGAGTACAACTAACATCGAAACACCTTGACCGATCGGCAATTCAACATCCAAATCTCCAAATCGTACCCCATGATGAATGCAAACTCTCGTCTTCCGAACTTCACTCTATTATCGCCAATCTTAAAATGAAGCTCGTCGTCTCGGTCCGGATAAACCATATTGAAATACGGGTATGCTATTAGCCGCCCCTTGAATTCCCAATTGTTACTTATAAATCGAAGAAACGGACCAAACACTGATCCCTCCAATCTATTCCACAACGCTCTGTTTGGTGTAGCATTGTGCAATAACTCTTGTAGTCTTGTAAGAGTAGCACTTTCCGCATGGAACCGCAATTCGGCATTAAAAAATTTTTCAGGCGGATGAATCAATGTCCCACGTGGTGTTGGATAACTAGTAAGCTGCAAGTGATTAAAAATGTTTTGAGAAGACTATATATATATATATATATATATATATATATATATATATATATATAAACTTAAGAAAATAAGTTATACATATATATATATATATATATATATATATATATACCGTGTATAATTTCTCCTAGTGTATGTGTATATGTCTGTGTGTGTGCTTAAACTGTGTGAAAATTTAAATTTATCTGTGTGTATAATTTCTTTCACTTGATAATAAATATATATGCGATGGCATGAATATGTGATAAAATAAGTGTATATATAACTTTATACATAAATGTACTTGGAATATATACACACACACACAAACGAGAAAATATACTCTTAATACATATACATATACATATATATATATATATATATATATATATATATATATATATATATATATATATATATATTTGTATTAATAGTATATTTTCTCGTTTGTTACGGGTACCCGTGTTGTTATCGATTACACAATCATTTTTCCAGCTGTGTTTATTTTAGCCACCGCAACGCAAAAAATCAATATTCGCCATAAATACTAACCATTTGTATCTTTATATATATATATACATATAAATATATATATATATAAACTTAAGAAAATAAGTTATACATACATATATATATATATATATATACCGTGTATAATTTCTCCTAGTGTATGTGTATATGTCTGTGTGTGTGCTTAAACTGTGTGAAAATTTAAATTTATCTGTGTGTATAATTTCTTTCACTTGATAATAAATATATATGCGATGGCATGAATATGTGATAAAATAAGTGTATATATAACTTTATACATAAATGTACCGGAATATATACACACACACACAAACGAGAAAATATACTCTTAATACATATACATATACATATATATATATATATATATATATATATATATATATATATATATATATATATATATATATATTATATGTATTAATAGTATATTTTCTCGTTTGTTACGGGTACCCGTGTTGTTATCGATTACACAATCATTTTTCCATTTGTGTTTATTTTAGCCACCGCAACGCAAAAAATCAATATTCGCCAAAAATACTAACCATTTGTATCTTTATATATATATATATATATATATATATATATATATATATATATATATATATATATATATATATATATATATATATATATATATATATATATATGGTTAGATTTTTAGGAATATTGTTGTGTTTTTTGATGTCTAGCAATATTCAATTATACAAGTAAATATATGTAAATATATGTGTATATAACTGAAATAACCAATATACACACTAGAAGATAAATTTTTCGTTTCGTTGTGTTGTGACAGTAGACGGGGGTAATAGAAGAGAAGATTGTTTTCACCAGCGTCATAGAATATTTGATGATGACGAGGGAGATCAGATGATGGACAGAGCCAACAGAACAGATCTTATACTTTCGATCTAACGGATGCCTCGCTTCCGGCGGAGGCTTTACCAAGCTGCTGAGAACGGAAAAGATGCTCTATTGAGCAGACCTAATGAAAATTCTACGAGCTACCTACCAGGAGCCCCAATACAAAGCCTGGAGATTAGGCATGACACAGCGGATCAGAAGGATTCGAAAACACCTTAGGGATGCATGCATTTCTAAGAACCTCATCAGGTCGAGGCGTACCATAGAATACGTCAAAATTCTATTGTTTTGGAATTTTTTCAAACAACATTTATTTGTCGTTTGTTTCTAGTTTTTAAATTCTGTTTTTTTATTTATTAAATTAGGGCATTTTCATTGTGATTGCCCGTAACAATTACATTATTCGGATATTATGAAAACTAAAGCGGTATCAAACTACACATTTCAAAATGAACTAAGGCCATGAAAGGAAATTATACTACTAAATTTCTAAACAACTTATAACAAAGACATACATACAATATCATATAATCGAACTATGTACAATATCAAAACTTCTACATTATCATTTCTACATTATCGTTTCTAATAATAACATTGTCACTATAATTACATTAATGCATATCATTCTTAAAAAATTCTAAATTATCAAATAATCAACATAAATACAATATCAAAATTTCTACAAGGTCATTATTTTTACAACATCAAGATTTCTACAAATTTTCCAATACAAATTTTCCAATCATATAATCAAAATAATTACAATATCAAAATTTGTACAACGTCATTATTTGTACAACATCAACATTTATACAAATTTTCCAATACAAATTTTCCAATCAAATAAGCATAATAATTACAATATCATAATTTCAACAACGTCAAGATTTCTACAACATCAACATTTCTACAAATTTCCCAATACACATAATTCGAAAGGTCCAATATCTTATAACCATAATTTCTACAATTTCAAAAATTGTACAATATCATTACTACAATTTCCTATCTTATAATCATAATTTCTACAATATAAAAAAATCTACAATAGAGACAATTTTACAATATCATTACTACAAAATTTAACAAATTATCTCACAATTTCGATTTTTTTTGGGTCAATACATAAACATACTATATCACAATTTCGCAACCAAAATTTCAATAAGATTATTATATCACAATTTCGATAACATTACAATATCACAATTTGAAATAAAAAGTGGCAGTTCAATAAAATTTGGGGGCAAATTCATCAAAATTAAAACTAATAAGCGTAAATAACTTACTAGAGGATATTCTTCCAAATTAATAACGGCCATTGGAGAGTATAAAGCTTCAATCCACTCCCGGTTCCAATTCCACGCAATGTAAACTAACCCGTGTCAAACACCTTCTTGCCCGTGAGAGGTAATTCCTTCCTCGTGAAATTAATCTACAGATGTGGGGATAGGGATGTGGGGATAGGGATGTGGGGATAGGGTTGTGGGGATAGGGATGTGGGGCTGTGCGTATTTTTTCTTTTGCTGTGTGGGGGCGATTTTTTTTCAGAAAAATAGTGAGGAAGAAGAAGATAAAGTGCCCTGTATATGTTTTACAATTTCCACGGGACCGTGGATATTTTCCACGTTGCGTTTCCTTTCCACGTGGCGTCCACCTAAAATTTCCCCCAGGCCTCGTGGAATTTCAACTTTTGCCACCAATTGAACTTCCACGTGAACCATTCGAATTCCACGTGATATGGTGGAAAAATGGCACGATCCCGTGGAACAGGCACGGGCTACTTAAAAAAAAATGTCAGGCCTGAACAGACCTGACTTGAAATATGGGTGTCTACAGTGACCTGAATGTATATTTTCTCCCTAGAGTCTCAGGAAAGATGATAATACACAATCGGTAATAGTAAAAAATATAGAACATAATAATCATAACAGGATAAAATAACAAAACAAAAGCCGTAATAGGAAAAAAAATTATAGTATAAAATAACAGTGCTGTAAAAGATAACATTTATGGATTATTTATTATTTAAATTAATTTACATAGACATTTGATTGATTAAATTTTTATTAAAACATTTGACAAATTTGATTAAAATCCGGTTTTCTTATGTTAATGATGAATAGTCAAGAACCCTAATGCCAAGAACAAAGAAGGGGTTTTGTATATTTGCGGCCGAGTCTAAGTGGAATTCTTAGAGTGCCTACGTATCTGTCGTTATTCTTCCGGGAATCAAGCCTTACGTAGTTCCCGGAACCTTGCATTTATAAGGACAATGTATGACCCAACCCTAATATGAGTCGGTTTGTAGCTATTGTCGCATTTACCCTTCATTGGGCTTTACCCCTTGCCCAAGTTATCCTGTGGATAATGGGCCAACGTAGCTGGTGTGGACTCTGTTCTCGATATCGGTCTGCCCGACCTGGGATGACCGACTCCTGGAACTCATGTCCTGCACTGCCCGTAAGTCGATAGTCGTGACCTCGAATCCCTAGCCATGCTTCAGGTTCGAGGATCGACATGCGTGCCATGGCTTCCAAGTCGATAGTCCGACTGGTATGCCTTATCTGGCTCATGTGCCTTAGTAAATATTTAATCCATGAGGTCCACTCGATGATGATATATCGAGGTGCGTAACCCGGTATCGTCATAAGCCCCCGGACCCGAGAGGCGACTTCCGTTGTCCGAGGTCGGATCGCCAATTTGAAATCGTCTTCGAGTTGGACTAAATCTTGGCGGGAAATGATGTGAACGCTTCGCTCCGCCACTGTTTCCCTAGCCAATCGTGGCCGTTCATTGTGACGTCGAGCGCACTATCTTTTCGTCTTTCGCTATAAATGATGTCATCCTTGATTTTCGCGATTCCCGGAGAGTTATAACTACTAGTAACCCCCCTAATCACGTCTTTTCACTGTCATTTGGCATTAGCAACGCATAAAAGGGGAGAGAAGAACCAGACGGTGAATCATTTCTGCCTATCCATTTCTCCATTTTCTCCTCAGAAAATACAAGTAAGCGTCTTTTCTGCTATCATATTTTTTTTTTGTGTGTTCCTACCGTTCTGGCTTGAGGCTGCCCATGTCTAGTAGTACTACAATTTCTGATAGGATAGAGGAGTCTCGTCCCGGTGATCAAACACCTCTATCTGCTCCTTCCGATCAACCTCTACAACCAAATCCTGAAGAACCCTTAGGCACTATCAGGGAGCCCAAGAAATTGTCCACCAGATGTTAGTAATATCATCCGCAGCGGAAGCGATTTTAAGGATCTAGATCTATAAAATACACGTAATAAAATAACTAGATCTACATCTACAAGGGGTTGTAGATCATACCTCTTGGATCTCAAAATCCAAGTTGAAGAACCGCAATAGGAAAGAACGAACAAGGTGTGAAGAGCACCACGATCTTCCGCACGTGTGATCCAAGCAACTCCCGGTGGAAGGAAATTCTCGTCTCGAATCCTTCCGATATGCTACCCGGAAAAATCTCCAAGATTTTTCCCCTTAAACCCCTTGGCCGAATTTTATTCCTTCTTCTCTCTAAGAGGAGAAGTCGAATTTCATTGTGTGTTGCAAGGCTTGGGAGAACTCTCTTTATATAGGAGAGTAAAACTTAGCCTCCAATGATTAAATAATTAAGAGATAATTATTACATTAATCCTTTTTCCAAATAAAAGATAAATAAAATAATTATCCCAAACAAATTAGGATAAATCATATTATTATCTAATATTTCATGAATTATCATTTAACAAATAAAAGATAAATCACACATTAAATAATTATCCAAGAAAACTAATTTCCTAATAATTATCAACCACAAAAGTGGCGCCACCTTTTTATCAAAAGGTTCACACGCACAAAACCATATTTGACCAATTAGGTCAAAAAAAGGTCAACACACTAATTTGGGCCGAGTCCACGAAAAATGTCTTTTTCGTGTATTTAATTATTTAGCCCAACTAATTTAATAGTCCACTAAACAATTAATTCACATACCGTTTTAATAAAGTCCAACAAGAACTAAATTAATATTATTAGGATTCGACGTCCGAGAATAGCTATGCTATATTAGGAGGCACGTCGGGGACCATGGACTAATAATCAGCGGCTCCGATAAATCAAATAAATAATTATAGAATAATTATATTCGATAAATCAATCACGGGAATATGCCACCATAATCCCGTGATCGCACTCCTCCGATTATAAGATTATATTTATCTCCTCACGAGAATAATAATAAGCGTCCATTGATATAATCATTACATATGGATTAATCCTCCATAGACTGTTCATTCTAAATCGGGAAGTTACCGTTAACCCCTTTTAGAACCTCTTATCCTTATTTACCATTAAACCCCTAGTGATCAATTAATTCATACAACTCACTGGTAGCTAATCAGTGTAATATGAACTCCATGGATCGATCAGTTTCTAGGATTAACAAACAAGGGAACTGTCTATCTACTTCCACAAATGGAAGGAATAGATTCCGTATCTGTGATAACACAGACTACTCACTCAATCCAGTACAATGCCAAGATGGGGTAATTCGGACCACGACTCGGTGTAATCCTTAACCGTCAAGTCAAACTTCATACCGATTCAAGCAGTTGGATCGTGATCACCTCGGGATTAAGATATATCCATAAATATGATCATCCATTGATTCGATAAGACTTCTCGATTACGGAATTATATCGTGAACTCTAATCAAATCGGTCCAGCCCTATATGATATATCTATCATATATAAATGCCCCATTAGGTTCTCTTAACCGAAAGTCCGGATAAGACAATCACACCTATTGTGTTCTGGGCGCATTAATAGCACGTTAAAGGAGAGACCCGATACTCTCGATTAACTTCACTACGGGCTAATTGTATTTTAAGTACATCTTCACTAACTCAATCCTCCCGTGTATATACCATACACTGAGTTAAGTGATTACATAAACGATATACTTAAAGGTTTTCTGTAGTGTAAATACTATTGTCACATCGGTGAATATGAGAATAATAAATACGAATAATAATGTCAATTCATTTATTAAATAAAAACAATTACAAAATTGTCTTTCGGGCATCACACCTAACACCAGAATGGATGGAAAGGGGCCTCAGGTGTGCCTTTCCTGTCTCACCATGGATGATCTCAACCAAGTACGGCGGAAATATGGGCTTTCTAGCCCTCAACTGGTGGTTCAGCTTCCTTCCGGCCACCATCAGTTTGCCGATGAGCCCCCAGAAGGGTTTTGTACGGTCTATGAGGCCCAATTATCGAGTGGGCTAAGGTTCCCTCTGTGTCCGGCGGTCCTGGTTGTTCTTCATCATTACGAGATTGGCGTATCTCAACTGGGCCCGAATGCAATCCGGACTTTGATGGGCTTTTTGATTACCTGCCGAGTGGCGGGCATCGGTTTTACCGTTCCTTTATTCCGGTGGTGGTACAAGATCGCTGCGCTGCCGGATAAGATGTGGTACACTTTTCAGAGGCGTGCCAATCGTCATGAGTTCGTGTCTCGAGGACCTTCATCTCATGGGAATTGGAAGCCTAGGTTCTTCTTTCTCCGACATGGATCGGATAATCCTTATATCGGCTTATGGAGGTCGAGAGAAGGAAGGGATGACAAGCTGGGTCGTGAGGCCGCACCTGCCGAGGCTCTTTCTCTCGAGAGGTTCAAGTTCGAGGTGACTACATCGGACCTGAGTCTCCTTTACGACCTTGCCCGTCTCGAGGAGGCGGGACCCTTACCCTACATAAGCCTTCCGGCTGTCGATCAAGAAAATTGTAGGAAACTTTATTATTTTGTTACTAAGTCTTATTGCTCTTTGAAGTTGTATCTTTACTATTTCTGATACTGACTCCTTTTTCATTTGTGTAGTGGGAAGATTTTTGAAGGTCGCTGTCCCAAAGGCTTCCGCGGTAGCTGATGCTGTCAATGCGTCTAGGTCGAGGGCCATCCCCTCAGCGTCAGAGGAAAGACCTGCTACCGTCGACGACTCGACTGAGGGGGTCGAGACAACCACCCTTGTCATACAGCCAACTCCGCCTTCCACCTCGGGGGGACTCACCCACGAGCACCGGTCGATACGCGAAGAAGATGATGTTATCGAATTTACTGTGAGAAGGGGTGAAGAGACTTCCGGCCCCGAGGCAACCCAATTGCAGAAGAAGAGGTCGGCTCTCGAGGAGCTGGTGAGAGACCAGCAAAAGCAAGCTAAAAAGGCTAAAGTTACCCAACCCTCTCTCGATCTTGCTGCCACGGGTAGGATGTCGGCCGACGATGTCGAGAAGCTGGACGATCATGTCCTGGCCTCTTCCCTCCGAGAACTGGGTCGCGTGGTAAACGCTAACTCTTATCAATTTCTTTTTTCCTTCTTTTTTGTACCTCTCGAAGCTTATGCCTTAACTTTTCCTTTTTGGCAAAGACTACTTTATGAGTCGAGAGGCTTCTCGACGTATGAATGCCGTCCGAAACGAAGAAGAGGCCGCGAACACGATTCGGAGGTTGAACGACGCGATCGCTATCAAGTCGGCCGGGATCGCCGGGTCCGGAATCGCAACTCAATATTTTCAAGAAGGATGCGTCCGAGATACGAAAGTAAAGGAGGAGCGGGAAGGCTGTCGTCGCCGAGCGAGAAGAGAAATCGGCCGCGGGGCCGAAGGGAGGGAGGGCGCTTATGAGCGAAAAATTCACCCACTAAAAATACATTTATAAAGACTCGCAATCGTGGGTAAACTAACTCTCTAACCGGCGAGTACCGGGTCGATTGTTAGGATAGCTACGGGAGTACGAGGTCGTCCCAAGAGAAATGTGGTTGTGAGTACCAAAGTGAACGTGATTCTTAGTCTAGGCAATCAAAGTTTTAAGTGGAGTGTTTATACTAATGCGAAAAAATAAATTTTAACTAACGAGATTAACTAGGTGATTAAAAAGCATAGCCGAGCCATGATCCAACAAAGTTATCTCCCCACGGGAAAAACTTGATAAGGAGTGTGTTTTATCGATTCGGTTCATATGATATTCACGGGAGTCAACTCTTTATTCTTACGTTAAGATCCGAACGGCTCTCACTTAACCCCCACACTAGGTTTATTAACCCTCCCTTTAGAGAGCTAACTCGCCTAACATGGTTGACCGGAATAAAAAGCCGTTGAAAAACCTCACAGAAAACATAGTTTTAACGTGTCACTTAGGTTTCCAATCTAACGATTAAGACTATGGTTTAGTGATTTTAAAACATGTTTTGCACATCTCGTAAAAATAAGAATCTCACTTAGGCATAGTCCAGATCTGTCACTTAGATTGTCAATCTAACAATCAGGACTATGATTAGTGATATCCATATCTCACATCTCACCGCAAAATACATTTATAAGCTCGATGTAACCGTGAACAAAGTTGTCAATTTTTATTCAAAGCTACTAAAATGATCAAAACGGGTTTTAAAACATGAGTTTATCATAAAAACGTTAAATTACGCACACACAACTCCATCTCGTCTCCCGAGGATTAATTTTACCCGTTTTCACATAATTCGGCTATGTTTAGTTTAACTACTCATATTAACGAAAATAACAACGAAAATAACAAACGAAAGAAAACAAAACGAAAAAGATAACTACGGCTATATAGATATACGTATAGATATATATATAGATATATATATAGATATAGATATATATATAATATACGTATATATATATATATTTATACTAATTGCATAAAATAAAAGAAAAGCAATAAAAAGCGGAAACGAAATTATATTAAAACTATAACTAGTCGGGTTATTACACCGACATTATAACGACATATATATTACATATAGACCCCTCCATAACATAAATAAAAGAAAGAAGAAGGAGAAGAAGAGAAATGGGAGAAGAGAGGGGCGAAGCTCTCTGTATCTGAGGCTCCATATATATAGAAAAAGTTTGAGGCCGGACCGGTCCCGAAATGAGCCGGACCGGTCCTGAATCATGATTACTCCACATGCCGTAATCATAACCCATGTGCAGGCGGTTACAAACTAATGATTATATAAGTTATATATAATCAATAATTGTATATTAAACTTCTAAAATTCATATCTTGAGTTGTAGACCTCCAAAAATCATGATTTAAACGTCATTAGAAAGCTCTCGGAAAACTCTACAACTTTCATGAAGGACACTTCTTCATAAAACGCCTTTTTGATGGGCCATTCCCATTACGTGTCGTTTTCGGGATTTTCAACGATACGAATCGATTAGCCACTTGACCATAACTTGAGTTGTAGAACTCCAATTTACGTGATCCAAAGTGCGTTGGAAAGCTTATGTGAAGATCTACAACTTTCATTAAGAAGTCATCCCCTGAAAATGCCTCTAAGATGGGTCAAATCTCCGTTGAAACAGGTTTTGGTTTTAAGTATGCAAGATAATTTGATCCATTTGAACTCGTAAGCTTGTGGCATCTTCTTCTAATCCTCTAAACACATCTTTTAGACTCAAAACATGTCGTTACGTGGAATCTTGGTCAATGTATAATCCTGCAATGAACCACCAAAATACCAAACGTAAATCCGACACGACACTCCGGTTACTAAACCGGTACAAACACTAGTAAAAACACGATAAAAACACGATATTTTATAAAATAACTACTACTAACATATTTAGATGAAACATTGGAATTAATGACTCGAGCGATATAAAAATACTCGAAATGATATCGAAACGGGTTGAAAAGTTATAAAAATAATAGTGAATTTTTCCGTTATCACTCAAGCAAACGCACAAATATCCATTCGACGAGTACCCTAATGATTTTCCTAGGTATAGGCGAATGAGTTCCACACAACGTCCTCCTGTGTACTTATTAGGATAATCCCTAATGCATATCATTTAGTTTATATCTTGGGGATAGTCAGAAGATAACTTCTCTCTCTCTTTTTTTTTTTTTTTTTTTTTAATGTGTAGCATATGCCCTCATTCCCAGCAATAGGATGTTTCGTGATAACACCCTAGCTGGACTACTATCATCAGGCAGTCGGGAGCTTTTAAGCCTCATAGTGGTATAGGACGTTTCGTGATAACGCCCTACCGCACTCAAATCATTGGTAGCTACAACCGACATATATATAGTTTATCTTATTTTGACATTCTTTCTATCACATTCAAACCTTCAGATATTCACAGTACATGTTCAGAAATTAGGTACTAAGCTACTGCTATTTCTAGGATAAATCACTAGAATGCTGAATGGGTACAGTTTAAAAGTTTCGCTTCAATATCAAAGGCTTACGTGAAGGAATTCATGTTACACAAATAAATTTAGGCTAAAATGCACTTACGGTTCAAATTAGTTATACATATCCAAATTGATCATTACATCTTTAAATCCATGAAATAAATGCCTTATTCAGATTATTTTAATCAACTCATTAATGTTCGAAAAATCAAAAACTAAGGGTTTAAACACTTACTGCCATTTCTAACCAACCATACTCTACCCCCCACTTACAATTTTACATTATTCTCAGAGTGTAAATGAGATAGAGAGGAAGACTTAGCTTATAAACCAGGCAGAAAGGTGCTATCAAATCCCGTAACAGCCATGAGAAAGCACGATCCGAATCCCTATATCAAAATCAAAACAAAGCAAACACAAGACATGGTCCTCGTGCCAAGACATCGAATAGGGATATGGGAATAATAAGATAATGGCCCTGTTACGTCAGAAAATTCGATAGGCAATATATATATAGCTTTAGATGGAAAAATAACCCACACGGGTAAAGCACAGAACATCTAAGCATATACGTATCACATGAGCATATATCATAGTCAAGTCAGCTATTCCTAAATTTATTTTTATTACACACAGTTTTATTAAGGTGGGAATACTCACCACTATACTACAACTACTAGAAATTTGAAACAGACTAGATCATAAAATGAAATGTGTGAAAGAGTATTGAGTCTTTTATACCCAGATCCTCAAGGGTTCAACAACCTAAGTCCAAGAAATGATGCATTTGAATGTTTTCTTTGTATTCTACCTCGGGATTTTCGGATAACCACCTAATCGTTCCCTTTAAATGACATTCAAACATTCATCCTGAGACTTGGTTGTGATTTGTGTTCATCTTTCATACAGATTCTACATTTCATTAAGACTAGTCTTATTCAAATTATTATTATTATCGGGCTGCCTCCCGGTAGCGCTTTTGTTTAACGTCGTTGGCTCGACAAAAGTAGTATTTACAAGTTATCAACCAAAATCAGAACTTAAGAAGATCAATAGCTTAAGAAAAATTAACAATGCGAGAACCAAAGAAATTAAATTGTCTAGAAACGTACCTCGTTTGGCTCTCGATGCTACCTCCTCCCAAGCCCCGAGAGAATCTTCTTTTATCGATCGTCGAACCATCTTCTTTTGAAAATTACCATAAAGCTCATCCATTGGGGAGTATACAAACCGGACCGCGAAAATTCATCCTCACGAGTGGACGAATGTAGTAATCCGGGACCAACATATCTACTATTACCAACTCTCCCGGTGGCTTTACTAAAGATGGCCAATCAATCTCCCGCTCCTCTAGCTCGTATCCGGCTCGAAATCTTAGCATAGCAAACCGAATCCTCAACTTTATTCTCAACCCGAACTTCTTCAAAGTGATAACATCATCATCCTTAACCACCTCACATGTCTCAACCTTTTTCACATACCTCACTAATTCAATCAATTCCCCCACCTTGTCTTGAAGATTTCTTATGGCGGAGTCGTACTTACCTTGAACTCCCGCATGTCCAACGATCGCTCTTCCAAGACTCGGTTCAATCGTTCTAATTGCTCTATTTGACCGTCGGTGAATTCTTCTTGTGGCATGGGGAAAAGCGATCGTATTGACTTTGATATATTGGAGGTGAGTAGCGCTTTTCTTGCCATTCCGGACACTTATCGGTGGTGAATGCGGTTGAAGCTATCAACACATTGAGCATGAACACCGTAATCGATAAGCACCGGGGTTAGGACAACCCTCGTAATATGGTGGCTCATTACTCGAATAACCAAAATTCGATCCCGATATGCATTAGAGCACTTATAATCCCATGAACCTTGGTTATTTTTGTTGATATTGAGGCTCGGACACGAACCGTTGTTGATAAGGTTGGTAGGGGTATTGTTGTTCAGGTGAGTAATATTGATTGAAAAATCTATCCATTTAAGCTCAAACTGCAAGATTTCAGAAAACAACACGAAAACAATAAAAATTTTTCTTTTTTTTTTATTTTTTATTTATAAAAACACACGATATTTAGACCCCTCAAAAAGTTAGGGTAGCCGAAGGCCCTAATCCCCAGTTTTAGCCAGACTTACAAGATATCACCCTCTGAAGAGGCTAAGTACCAAAGTCGTATTCAAACCGAGTTCAGGACAATATCACTTCAGCATCCATAGCTTTTATCGACATCTAAATAAAACAAAGAAAATAAAAACCTAGGCCCAAGCCTTCGGTTCACTTACAAGATATCACAACAATATCACACATTTCCCCGGCAACGGCGCCAATTTTTTATGAGCGAAAAATTCACCCACTAAAAATACAATTTATAAAGACTCGCAACTGTGGGTAAACTAACTCTCTAACCAGCAGAGTACCGGGTCGATTGTTAGGATAGCTACAGGAGTACGAGGTCGTCCCAAGAGAAATGTGGTTGTGAGTACCAAAGTGAACGTGATTCTTAGTCTAGGCAATCAAAGTTTTAAGTGGAGTGTTTATACTAATGCGAAAAATAAATTTTAACTAACGAGATTAACTAGGTGATTAAAAAGCATAGCCGAGCCATGATCCAACAGGTTATCTCCCCACGGGAAAAACTTGATAAGGAGTGTGTTTTATCTCGATTCGGTTCATATGATATTCACGGGAGTCAACTCTTTATTCTTGCGTTAAGATCTGAACAGCTCTCACTTAACCCCCACACTAGGTTTGTTAACCCTCCCTTTAGAGAGCTAACTCGCCTAACATGGTTGACCGGAATAAAAAGCCGTTGAAAAACCTCACAGAAAACATAGTTTTAACGTGTCACTTAGGTTTCCAATCTAACGATTAAGACTATGGTTTAGTGATTTTAAAACATGTTTTGCACATCTCGTAAAAATAAGAATCTCACTTAGGCATAGTCCAGATCTGTCACTTAGATTGTCAATCTAACAATCAGGACTATGATTAGTGATATCCATATCTCACATCTCACCGCAAAATACATTTATAAGCTCGATGTAACCGTGAACAAAGTTGTCAATTTTATTCAAAGCTACTAAAATGATCAAAACGGGTTTTAAAACATGAGTTTATCATACGAACGTTTAATTACGCGCACACAACTCCCATCTCGTCTCCTGAGGATCAATTTTACCCGTTTTCACATAATTCGGCTATGTTTAGTTTAACTACTCATATCAACGAAAATAACAAAACGAAAGAAAACAAAACGAAAAAGATAACTACAGCTATATAGATATACGTATAGATATATATATAGATATAGATATATATATAATATACGTATATATATATATTTATACTAATTGCATAAAATAAAAGAAAGCAATAAAAAGCGGAAATGAAATTATATTAAAACTATAACTAGTCGGGTTATTACACCGACATTATAACGACATATATATTACATATAGGCCCCTCCATAACATAAATAAAAGAAAGAAGAAGGAGAAGAAGAGAAATGGGAGAAGAGAGGGGCGAAGCTCTCTGTATCTGAGGCTCCATATATATAGAAAAAGTTTGAGGCCGGACCGGTCCTGAAATGAGCCGGACCGGTCCTGAATCATGATTACTCCACATGCCGTAATCATAACCCATGTGCAGGCGGTTACAAACTAATGATTATATAAGTTATATATAATCAATAATTGTATATTAAACTTCTAAAATTCATATCTTGAGTTGTAGACCTCCAAAAATCATGATTTAAACGTCATTAGAAAGCTCTCGGAAAACTCTACAACTTTCATGAAGGACACTTCTTCATAAAACGCCTTTTTGATGGGCCATTCCCATTACGTGTCGTTTTCGGGATTTTCACTGATACGAATCGATTAGCCACTTGACCATAACTTGAGTTGTAGAACTCCAATTTACGTGATCCAAAGTGCGTTGGAAAGCTTATGTGAAGATCTACAACTTTCATTAAGAAGTCATCCCCTGAAAATGCCTCTAAGATGGGTCAATTCTCCGTTGAAACAGGTTTTGGTTTTTAGTATGCAAGATAATTTGATCCATTTGAACTCGTAAGCTTGTGGCATCTTCTTCTAATCCTCTAAACACATCTTTTAGACTCAAAACATGTCGTTACGTGGAATCTTGGTCAATGTATAATCCTGCAATGAACCACCAAAATACCAAACGTAAATCCGACACGACACTCCGGTTACTAAACCGGTAAAAACACTAGTAAAAACACGATAAAAACACGATATTTTATAAACTAACTACTACTAACATATTTAGATGAAACATTGGAATTAATGACTCGAACTGATATAAAAATACTCGAAATGATATCAGAAACGGGTTGAAAAGTTATAAAAATAACAGTGAATTTTTCCGTTATCAGCTGCTCTAAAAGAGGCCCTCGAGCAGGAATTTGCACGGGGAGCGGCCACTGCAAGAGAGAGAGATCAGTTGAAGACCGAACTGGATCAGGTCCCTAGGCAGCTCGAGGGAGTAAGGGCTGCCACAATACTCGAGTATCGGAAGTCTGACGAGTTGGGCAGGGATCTCGATGTAATCATGCAGACGGCCCTACTTGGAGGATTCACCAAGGCGGTGGACCAAGTGAAGAAGGTCTACCCGGAAGTCGAGATCGACCAGCTTGAAGAGCCTGGCTGTTATGACCCTGGCTCGGAGGCGTTGTATGACATGTACTTCGATGAATTTCAACAGGGTATATCACTTGCCCAGAAGTATGGCGGTCCTACAACAAGCTCGACTCCCGATAATACGACTTATGCTGCCATTGTTCCCACGCCGACCCCAGAAGATGCTATTCCGACTCCGACTCCCAATGCTTCTATTTAATTATCTTGTTTCTTTCGAACTTTGATGTTCTGAACTTTAACTTTGCAATTATTTGTAAATTTTATTAACTTTGAGCCGACTTGGGTGAATATTCACTTTATCATGGCTGGTTATTTCGACCTGGCCTTAATTTGTCTTGAAATTTCTGCCCTTTTGTCTCTATTTATTGTTATATACTCTCTCATTTATTACTGTCTTTGTCTTTCTTGCTTGTCGAGCCTTTGGCTCGTTCGCTCTCGCCTCGTCGATATAATATTGCCCCCCCCAAGTGTTTTATCAACTTCAGCTCATAATACACTTGGGCTCTATATGGCTTTAGGTCGATCTAGTTGCCTTGGCTTTTTAGCCTTATAGGCTTGCTAGATTTTCGAGTTAGTCCGACATTGCGAACTGTCCTTGTCTCGGTCTAGCTGCCCCTTGGGCTGGTTAGACTTCCGACTTGGACGTTTGGCCCGACCATGCGAACAGTCCTGTGTCTGCCTTATTCGACCCTTGGGCACGTTAGGCTTTTGACTTGGACATTTGACCCGGCCTTACGAGTCTTCTCTTTGCCTTCTGTATTGTATGCTTATGGCATTGTCGGGAGTTCCGACTTTCGGATTGCTCCATTCTTTGTCGATTGTAACTTCGTGTCCTTTTGGACTTAGAATATTACGAAAATAACTTAGTACAACAGTAGAAAAAGAAATCCTCATTTATTATAACCAAGATACAATTGTCCCATGGACTGATTACAAAGCTTATAAAACAAGTGGAAACAAACTGATCGACTAAGGCTTAGACGTAAAATTTCCTCAAATTATTCGCGTGCCATTGTCTAGGAATTGTAGTTCCGTCTTCTCGACCTAGTTGATATGAACCTTTAGGGTGGACTTTTAGAATCTGATACGGGCCTTCCCAGTTCGGGGTGAGTGTCCCGATCTTCTCTTGTCGACTTGCTTCGTTCTTCCTCAAAACTAGATCTCCGACCTTGAAGTATCTGTATTTTACTCTAGCGTTGTAATATTGAGAGATCTTCTGCTTGTACCTTTCCATTCTGGCTGAGGCCATTTCTCGCCGCTCCTCGAGATTATCCTTCTCCTATCGGATGTCGGGGTCGTTCGTCTCAATATTATATGCTAATACTCGAGGGGAAGGAACGCCGATCTCCGCAGGGATAACTGCCTTACACCCACATGCTAGGGAGAAAGGTGTTTCACCCGTTGATGAGTTTGGAGCTGTCCTATATGACCACAGGATGCTCGGGAGTTGCAACGCCCAGTCTCGTCCTTCAGCTTCTAGCTTTTTTATCAATCCGAGTTTAATCTGTCGATTTGTCTGTTCGACTTGACCATTTGCTTGGGGATGAGCCACTGAAGTGAAGTGCTGGTCGATATGATACTCGGCTAACCACTCTCTAACTCTTCGGTCTTCGAACTGAGTGCCATTGTCCGAGATTAGAGCCTTTGGAATACCATACCGGCATAAAATATCGATCCATAGGAATTTCTTGATTGTTCTTTCGCTCGATATCGGGTAAAGCCTTGGCTTCTACCCACTTAGTGAAATAATCTACCGCAACTACTACAAACCGATTGTTCCCTGGGGCTCGAGGTAGGGGGCCTACGATATCGACTCCCCACATGTCGAAAGGCCATGCTGACGAGATGACATTCATTTCTTGTGCCTGTTGATGAGAGATGTTATCGTGGATTTGACAAGAATGGCATCTCTGCACTAAATTGTTCGCATCTCGTTGCATTGACGGCCAGAAGTATCCCGTGAGCTTGCATTTCCGAGCTAACATCCTAGCCCCACAGTGATTCCCACAAGCTCCTCTATGGATTTCTTCGAGAAGATACTCTCCTCTGTCTCGATGCGCATCTCAACCATGGACTCGTGAATGACTTCCGATAAAGTATGTCGTTGAAGAATGCATACTGAGCCGACTGTAGTCGGACTTTTCTTGACTGTACTTTATCATTGGGTAATATTTTGTCCTTTAAGTAAAGGACAATCGGATCCATCCATGTGGCCTGCTGGGATATCGGCTGGGCCTCTATCTCTTCATAGCTTCTTTCTGTTAGCAACTCTACTAACACCTTTTTACTAGAGACGAAATTCGATGCTAATTTGGACAGAGCGTCGACCCTCTTGTTCTGATTCCGAGGTACCTGTTCAATTTGAATCGACTTGAATTTCGGCTTGAGACCTTGAACTACTGCCAAATACTTCTTCATAGTCTCTTCCTTAGCCTCGTATTCCCCTTTGATATAATTAACGACTAATTGTGAGTCACTGGAAACCTTGAGATTTTTGACCCCCAGCTTCAGGGCGAGCTTCAGACCAGTGATAATTGCTTCATACTCTGCCTCATTATTAGTTGCCTTAAAATCGAATCGGAGAGCGTATGGAAACTCCTCCCCCTTCGGGCTGACTAATAGGAGGCTTGCGCCTGCTCCTTCTTTGCTCGAGGCTCCATCGGCATGGAGCATCCATCGTTCTTCCTGGCTTTGCTTTTCTTGTTCAAGTTGCACTGATATACCTTCGGCTAAGTAGTCCGCTAAAGCTTGAGCCTTGATCGCGGTACGCGGCACAAACTCGATGTCATATTGAGCCATCTCGATTACCCACTTCACGAGTCGACCAGACGTGTCGGGCTTCGCTAGAATTTGCTTGAGTGGTTGGTCGGTAACTACCACTATAGGATGGGCTTGAAAGTATGGCCTAAGCTTTCTCGACGCATGTACCAATGATAGTGCGAGTTTCTCAGCTGGCGAGTATCGGGCTTCGGGGCCATGCAGAGCTTTACTTACAAAATATATAGGCACCTGGCCCTTTTCCCCCTCTCGGACCAAGACCGAACTCACCGCCTCCTCGCAGACCGATAAATAAACCAACAACCTTTCCCCCTCTCGAGGAGAAGTGAGAGTTGGTAGTTCTGATAGATATGCTTTTAATTCTTCGAAGGCTGTCTGACATTCGTTGTCCCAGTGGAAAGGACTGGGCTTTCGGAGAATTTTAAAGAACGGTAGTGCACGCTGGGCTGACCGAGATAAGAATCTATTCAGTGCCGCCATCCGACCGGTGAGTCTCTGAACCTCTTTCGTATTTCGAGGTGCCGGCATGTTCTTTAGTGTGTCGATCTTGTCGGGGTTAGCTCGAATCCCGTCTCTCGATACCATGTACCCTAGAAATTTGCCTGTTCTCACACCGAAGGTGCACTTTTTTAGGTTAAGCTTCATTTCAGTATCTCTTAACACCTCAAACACTTCCCTGGCGTCTACCAAAAATTGCTTCATCGATCGGCTTTTGATGAGTAGATCGTCCACATAGACTTCCATGTTCCTACCAATTCGCTTCGCAAAAATTTTATTGATCGCCCTTTGGTATGTAGCTCCGCATTCTTTAGTCCGAATGGCATGGTAACATAACGAAGGAGCCGAACTCTGTAATGAACGCGGTCTTCTCCGCATCCCGAGGATCCATAAGAATCTGATGGTATCCCTTGTATGCATCGAGAAACGCGAATACCTCAAAACCGATGGTCGAATCGACTAACCTGTCGATCTTAGGCAGCGGATAGGAATCTTTGGGGCATGCCTTATTCAGATCCATGAAATCTACACACATGCGCCAGCTGCCATCCGGTTTTTTTACCAACACTGGATTAGCAAGCCATTCTGGATAAAGTACCTCTTTCACTATATTTGCCGACAGTAACTTCCCGACTTCGGACTCGATAGCTTCCAACCGATCAGGCGCAAAGTTTTGCTTCTTCTGTTTGACTGGCTTTCTGGCCTGGTCAATCTCGAGTTTATGGACGGCGATATCTGTCGGTAGACCTGGCACATCGGACGCCTTCCACGCGAAAACGTCCTTGAACTCTTTTAGCAAGTCGATCAATAACTGTTTTTCCTGAGTCGGGATCCAGACCCCGACTTGGACACTCTGATCGTCTTCCTCTCCCCACAAGCTGACATTTTCAACGGCCTCACTCGAGGCCCAACACTTCTCTTCCTCTTCTTCCGGAATAAGTTCCTCGACGAGGACTTGTTGTACCGCCATCTTACCGTTCATCACTATCGAATTACAGCTTCTAGCAATTTCAATATCCCCTTTTACCTCGTGGGAACCATCTCGAGTCGGGAATTTCATGCTGTTATGGAACGTCGAAATTATAGCTCGTAACTCGAAAAGAGCTGGTCTACCCAGAATGACATTATAAGCGGAGGGAGCTTTAACGACCACGTAGTTTAACTCTAGCGTCCTCCCTCTCTCTCCATCACCTACTGTCGTGAGTAGCTTTATGGAACCCATGGGATGGACTGCCTGACCTGTGAAACCGAATAGTGGCGAGGCTATGGGCACTAAGTCCTTCTCTTTGAGCTTCATACCCTGGAATGCCGAGTAGTATAAGATATTCACAGCGCTGCCATTATCGACGCATACCCTCGATACTCTGGTGCGACATATTACCGCTTCAATCACTAACCCCTCACTATGACTAGTCGACCTAGGGACGTCGTCTTTAGGGCCATACCCGACTTCCGTGGTTAATCTCGGCTGCTTGCGTGGCCTCGAGCTGTCGTCTGGTTCCCGACTGGCTCGCTCTTTCTCGCTCTCCCCCGGCCCAAATATCATATTCACGTAATTATTTGGGCGATTATCATCATAGCGGTCCCGACCATAGTAGTCCCTATCGTTATAAGGAGATCGGTCTCTTCTTCTCTGATTCTCTCGACTTCGACCTCTGTCCTGGTCAGGATTTTTTCTTTTGAAATCTCGTTGCCCCTTGGGCTTAGTGTAACGCGACCTGTCAACGACCTCATCCAACTTCCCCTCTTGGATGCGAGCTTCGATGTCTTTCTTCAGGCCGAAACATTCCTCTGTCGAATGGCCTGTATCCTCGTGGAATTCACAGTACTTTGTCGACCTTCGTTTTTCTCGAGGTTTTTTGATCGGAGGTGGCCTCTTGGCTAGGTTCTTGGAGACCGTAATTGATAAAACATCTGTACGTGACCGGTTGAGAGGAGTAAAATCTTTATCCTTTTTACCCCTCTTTTTCTCTGACCGACCCGAGACAGGTGCCCCGATGCGATCCCAAACAGATGTTTTTCTCTCTACATCCTGCTGTCGGGACTGGTTCTTATTTGCTCCTCGACCATCTTTCCTCGAGTTGTCCATCCACTCGGCCTGGGTGTGCCTACGCACTGCCTCCTCGCCTTGACAAAATCGATGGACGACATTCACACATTCATCCATGTTCCCGGGGAGGTTTCTGCTTAACTTCTCATATAACTTTGTGTTGCGTAGTCCTCCTACAAATGAAGTGATCAAGACTCGATCCTGTGGATCCTTGACCTGCATGGTCTCAAGGTTAAACCTCTTCAGATAATCTAACACCGACTCGACTCTATGCTGCCTCACATTTGTGAGGTGCGTCTCGCTCAATTGAAACTTTTTGTTGACGATGAAGGCGTCTCTGAATTTTCGGGCGAGCATGGTGAAGCTGGAGATGGATCCGGGTTTCAACTTGGTAAACCACTCTCTTGCTCGACCTACGAGAAGAGTCTCGAATGCACGGCATCGCATCTCGTCTGGTGCACAATCTAGCCTCATCTGGGATAGATACCTGTGAAGATGGTCCTCCGGGTCGGTGGTGCCATCATACGGGTCTATCTTAGGAATCTTAAATCCCTTGGGTTTAGGATAATCTTCAATCTCCTTGGTGAAAGGAGATTCTAACCACAACGAACCCTGGGTCTTCCCTAGGATTATGTCTAACTCCTGCCAAACGCTATCTTCATCGATGCGTATGTGCTTCTGTTGGATTTCTCACTTCCTCCTTTCGACAGAACTTGAGGAAGCGCTGATCTCTTCGAACTGAACTGGCTTAGGCTTATTGACGGCGATATTCAGACCGCCTTCCGCCTGGTGCTGCTGTTGCTGAAGTTTCTGTCGTGTAAATGCTTCCGCCATTATTTTTCTCAGAGCATTGTGATCTGTCGCCGCCAACTGATCCAACATGGCCTGATACTCTAGGGCAAGGTCCTGAGTTTGCTTTGGTGGATTTTCTTGGACGGTCTCTAAGGCTGGATCTTTATCTCCCTGAGGCTCCATACCTGCCTGCTCACTTATCTGCGGATTCTGCGGATCTACGTTTTTGGAGGTGGTTTTTCTAGCGGTTTTGTCTTTTGGAGGCATGATGATCTTGACGTATTCAACAAAAGAAAGGGCCCTCCTTCTAGCGCAAATGGCGATGACAAATTATGTCACCTTAAAGATCCGGTTTCCTTATGTTAATGATGAATAGTCAAGAACCCTAATGCCAAAAACAAAGAAGGGGTTTTGTATATTTGCGGCTGAGTCTAAGTGGAATTCTTAGAGTGCCTATGTATCCTGTTATTCTTCCAGGAATCAAGCCTTACGTAGTTCCTGGAACCTTGCATTTATAAGGACAATGCATGACCCAACCCTAATATGAGTCGGTTTGTAGCTATTGTCGCATTTACCCTTCATTGGGCTTTACCCCCTTGCCCAAGTTATCCTGTGGATAATGGGCCAACGTAGCTGGTGTGGACTCTGTTCTCGATATCGGTCTACCCGACCTGGGATGACCGACTCCTGGAACTCATGTCCTGCACTGCCCGTAAGTCGATAGTCGTGACCTCGAATCCCTAGCCATGCTTCAGGTTCGAGGATCGACATGCGTGCCATGGCTTCCAAGTCGATAGTCCGACTGGTATGCCTTATCTGGCTCATGTGCCTTAGTAAATATTTAATCCATGAGGTCCACTCGATGATGATATATCGAGGTGCGTAACCCGGTATCGTCACTTATCGTTCTACTAAAACCAATTATCACTTGGTGTCAGTAAATGCGCTACTATATTACTTTATACAGTACATTCAAGAGTGTGGAAATCTCTCACAACACCCCCTCTCAAGTGCGGGATATCTCTCCAAACACCCCTCTCAAATGTGGGCAATATCTCCCAACACTTGCCCAATTTTTCAAATAATATTCTTACAGGGTTCGACCTCTGGCTCTGCTACCATGTTAAGATGAAGCGCTTAGCGTTCTACTAAAACCAATTGGTGTTAGTAAAGGCACTACTATATTTCTTTATACATTCAAGAGTGTGAGAATTTCTCCCAACAACTTATTATGTTCACATTGTAATCTCTAATATAAATACCTCTGGAATAATATACAAGCAATCCTACTTCTTTACTTTGTCGTATTTTCTCTTTTTTACTTTCCTCTATCATCATTATTAGATTTACAATACGTTATCAGCAAAAGTCTCTAACTTATTGAGATTTACATTGATAAAAGAGAACAACATGTGTCTATGCGCGCCGATCAACACTATCACAAGATTCTATACCATCTATATTCTTGTAGATATCTCAATTTGTCAATCGCCGTTCTGAAGCCAATAATAAAAACCCACAAGATTCACCATTCATAGATCGTAAGGACTCAAGCGAATCCATCGATATATTCTATATCCCCATAATATTTTATTTATTTAATTTTCTTAATGTGATCAAATATATTATTCTATATTTCTATAAATGTATTTAACATTGATGCTAGTGGTTGGGAACATCAAAATGATGGTAGATTAAGTCAATATATACCACGTAAGAAAAAATACTCCCTCCGTCCCACAATATAAGTCATTTTATTTTTTTTGTGGTATCCCAAAATATAAGTCTTTCTAACATCTCATTTCAGTATTAAATGCATTGTTTTCATTTTCACATTAAACAGTGCAATACTATAGTTCAGTCTCAAAAACCAATACAATATTTTATCTTGAAATTAAAAAAAAAAAACATTTATTAATTTTCTTAAACTGTGTGTAAATCCTATAAGAACTTATGTTGCGGGACGGAGGGAGTATATGATTAATAGTCATTAGTAATATAGAGCTTTGATGACGGGGTACTTTAGACAAACGTGTTTTGTCATTTGGACTATTATTGAATATAAATATAATAAGTTGAAGGTGGTCAATTTTTTAATGAGCATATAGAGGCATTTTATGTCTATCAGATAATGTCAAAACCTCATAAAGTGAATATGAAATTAATATAAATGGACTTGTCAAACAGTGAAGAAAGTGAATATGAAATTTATATGATGAAACTGAATATGAAATTCACATAAATAAATATCCGACATGTCGAATACTCATAAAACTTAATATGATATTCAAAGGAAAAAATGGACACAGAAAGAACTAAGGACCTGATGTCCAGTGAAAAAGCATGTTTCCTCAAGTGAATTTCGAGTGATCTGAAATTCAAAGATAATGTATCTATAGAATATATCATTGTATTTATATGATCACCGATAAATAATATTTACTTTTTATCGTAATGGTATGTATGCTTTTGAAGTAGCACTGCTGATTGAATGGTTTATGATTTATTCAAAATTAATTATGATGATTATGTCATAAATGAAATGGAAAAAAAAATCCACAAGATCTAAGATATGAAATTGAGATAATGGGCATAGCTCTTAACTTTTTAAATCAAATTGAGATAATGGCGTATTGTGAGATTTCAATAATTCATTACTATACACCAGTGGCGAACCACAAAATACTCTCTGTGGTGGCACCAGAGTAAAAACGATGATTCACACATCAATATATTTTTTGGGTATTTGTTTATAAGGACTTTGAGTACTTAATAGGCACTTAGGACACTAAAGAATCTTATTTGTTTATAAAGACATAAAATTAGTAACTAGACAAAACTATCCTTAAATTTTTTTTTCTTGGAAGCTAAATTTTCCCTTTCTGGACGACTTAAAAAGTTTTTTTTTATGGACGCTTAAGAAGTGTTTTATTTTTCTGGACGCTTAAGAAGTGTTTTTTTTTCTAGACGCTAAAGAGACACCGCGATGCATCGGGGATGGTGAATGCATCGCGGTTGATAGTGCATCGCGGTGTCTCTGCATCGGGGGTGGTCACTGCATCGCGGTGTCTCTACATCGGGGTGGCCATTGCATCGCAGTGGTCAATAGATCGGGGGTGGTCAATGCATCGTTGTGTTCAATGCATCGTGATGGTCACTGCATCGGAGGTGGTCACTGCATCGCGGTGGTCAATGCATCGTGGTGATCAATTAATCGGGGTGGTGAATACATGGTAGTGTCTCTACATCGCGGCGTCTCTGCATCGCGGTGTCTCTGCATCGGGGGTGGTCACTGCATTTTGGTGGTCAATGGATCGGGGGTGGTCAATGCATCACGGTGGTCAATGAATCGCGGTGTTCAATGCATCGCGAGGGTCATTCCATCGGGGGTGGTCACCGCATCGGGATGGTTACTGCATCACGGTGGTCAATGCATCGCGGTAGTCAATATATCACGGTGGTGAATGCATTGGGGTGGTCACTGCACCGCAATGATCACTACATCGCGGTGTCAATGCATCGGGGGTGGTCAATGCATCGCGGTGTCACTACATCGCGGTGTCTCCGTATTGAGGTGTCTTTGCATCGCGGCATCTTTGCATCGCCGCGTCTTTGCATCGGGGTGGTCACTACATCGTGGTGTCTCTGCATCGGGGGTGGTCACTGCATTGCGGTGTCTCTACATTGGGGTGGTCACTGCATCGCGGTGTCTCTGCATCGGGGGTGGCCACTGCATCTCGGTGTCTCTGCATCAGGGGTGGTTACTGCATCGGAGGTGGCCACTGCATCGGGGTAGTCAATGGACCTGGGGTGGTCAATGCATCGTGGTGTCACTTCATCGCGGCGTCTCTGCATTGGGTGTGTCACTGCATCGCGGTGGTCAATGCATCGAGGTGGTCACCGGAAAAAAAAAACATTCTTTTGCGTCCAAAAGAAAAAACTTACGTCGAGAAAAATAAAAAAAACTTTTTAGCCTCTAAAAAACAAAATTAGAGGTTGTTTGGTTTATTTACTAATTTTGTGTCCTTATAACCAAATAAAATTCCTTAACATACTATTTGTCTAATTAAGTCTAATAATTGTATTTTTGGACATTTGCCCCTATATTTTTACTTTTCGTAACAAAAATACATTGTTTCAATAGCATCAAAAAAAAGTGTTTTTTTATTTTTATGGACGCTTAAGAAGTGTTTTTTTCTAGACGCTAAAGAGACACCGCGATGCATCGGGGGTGGTGAATGCATCGCGGTGTCTGCATCGCGGTGTCTCTGCATCGGGGGTGGTCACTGCATCGCGGTGTCTCTACATCGGGGTGGCCATTGCATCGCGGTGGTCAATAGATCGGGGGTGGTCAATGCATCGTGGTGTTCAATGCATCGTGATGGTCACTGCATCGGAGGTGGTCACCGCATCGCGGTGGTCAATGCATCGTGGTGATCAATTAATCGGGGTGGTGAATACATCGTAGTGTCTCTACATCGCGGCGTCTCTGCATCGCGGTGTCTCTGCATCGTGGGTGGTCACTGCATCGTGGTGTTCAATGGATCGGGGATGGTCAATGCATCACGGTGGTCAATGAATCGCGGTGTTCAATGCATCGCGAGGGTCATTCCATCGGAGGTGGTCACTGCATCGGGATGGTTACTGCATCACGGTGGTCAATGCATCGCGGTAGTCAATATATCGCGGTGGTGAATGCATTGGGGTGGTCACTGCACCGCAATGGTCACTACATCGCGGTGTCAATGCATCGGGGGTAGTCAATGCATCGCGGTGTCACTACATCGCAGTGTCTCCGTATTGAGGTGTCTTTGCATCGCGGAATCTTTGCATCGCCGCGTCTCTGCATCGGGGTGGTCACTACATCGTGGTCTCTGCATCGGGGGTGGTCACTGCATTGCGGTGTCTTTACATTGGGGTGCTCACTGCATCGGGGGTAGCCACTGCATCGCGGTGTCTCTGCATCGGGGGTGGTCACTGCATCGGGGGTGGCCACTGCATCGGGGTAGTCAATGTACCTGGGGTGGTCAATGCATCGTGGTGTCACTTCATCGAGGCGTCTCTGAATCGCGGCGTCTCTACATCGGGTGTGTCACTGCATCGCGGTGGTCAATGCATCGAGGTGGTCCCCGAAAAAAAAAACATTTTTCATCGTGGTGTCACTTCATCGAGGCGTCTCTGAATCGCGGCGTCTCTACATCGGGTGTGTCACTGCATCGCGGTGGTCAATGCATCGAGGTGGTCACCGAAAAAAAAACATTTTTTTGCGTCCAAAAAAATAACTTACGTCGAGAAAAATAAAAAAAACTTTTTAGCCTCTAAAAAACAAAATTAGAAGTTGTTTGGTTTATTTACAAGTTTTGTGTCCTTATAACCAAATAAGATTTCTTAATATCATATTTGTCTAATTAAGTCTAATATTTGTATTTTTGGACATTTGCCTCTATATTTTTACATTTCGTAACAAAAATACATTGTTTCAATAGCATCAAAAAAAAAAAAAAAAAAAAAAAAAAAAAAAACCGTTTCGGATCCCAAACAGGGCATTGGCCCCACCCCGATGTGTGTGACCTCTGCTATACATGGATTTTGAGGGTATTTTAACGTTTTATGTGTTAAATTCATTCATTTTAAAATTGCATTCTAATCAAAAGTGACGAGTGAATAATAAAATGTATGATGAGATGATGATAGAAGACTATGGTTATTGATGATGTCGAATATCACCTGGGGATCCAAATAACCTCTAGGACGATTCAAACAAGAACAGAGATAATGGGGATGGTGATTTTGTGTGATTAAGACTGAGCCTGAGAGTTAGCTTCTCTCAAGTTGCCTACGTATCCAATAGCTAAATTGGAATCAAGTCGTTCGTAGTTCCTTAGGGTTGTTTATATAGGGAGGCGTCTTACCCCTTTTCTTGTCAAACAAGTCGTATCATCCTTAAACCCTAAGGATCATCACGTGTTTATCTCTCACAAAAGATAATTATGATTATATTCGAATTATGGGATTTCCTTACGGTAATCCAGGGATTCTCCTCTAATATAGGCACATGTGTTATTTATCACTTAAGGAAAGAGCCGGCCGGCCTTTGACGGGCTCCTCGAGTGCCGCCCGACCCGAGCCGCGTATCCTACCTCCGGACTAGACCGAGCCGCACCGCAAGGCGGTAGTCGGGAAGGTCATGCACGTACTTCCCTCCCGGGGTAAGGTTTTACTAGTGTGGGCTCCCGGCCATAAATGCTTCCTTCTTATCTTTCTCTCTCCATCTTGGGATGTTATAAGAGTGACACGTAGTCGGTCTATTTCCACCATCGTCATAAGCCCCCTGTGTCCGCCGACCGCCTAGAGCCGGGTAGACCCGAGATCGCTCGGACGTCTCAAAGTAATATGCTTACCATGACACGTGTCCTTGCTACCGTTTAGACTGCCGTATTAAGTGCGTGAAACGAAGCGTCGTGACACAATAATGGGGCGGTTATTCCAAGACTTCTTTTTTGGGGTTTTATAACTCCTAGTCTCATCAATCCTTTCGTACGTTACTCTTTAAATCAAGTGTGAAGTCGGGACGGTTGCCATTCTATTCTTCCATTCCTTCGATTTCTCAAGTAAGTTTTCTTTCTTCTCTTATTTCTCTAAGTCTTTTCCGTTGTTAATGAACGAACCTATAATTCTTACCGATAGTTCCATCGAGGCGTTATTTGAATCGGAGCCGGAATTAGAGGAAGAAATCACCACTACCGGGGTCGATACCGAGAGACCTCGCTTCTTTCTTTTTTCAATCCTCCCCTTCTTCCTCATCTTCTAGGTTTGTTCTTTCCCTTAAGGCCTTTATGGCTTTGAAATCACAGCGGCCCGCCATGGCATCGATACCAAAATAACTCCCACAGATTTGACCCGCATTTGTAAACAATACAACCTAACCAATCCACTTTTCAAACCCATTATCCCGGCTCCCGGTGTTTACGCTTATCAAGCTCCGGCGGTGGGTACCGCGCCGTGTACAGGGAGCAAAGCCTTTTATGTGGTTTACGGTTCCCTATCCGTCCGGCCATTTTGTCCGTCCCGGAGCATTACAACCTAGGGTTGGCCCAGATCGTGCCCAACGGGATAAGGGCAATAGTGGGTTTTGCCATTTGGTGTAGATGTGCCTGCATCCCCTTCAAAGTTCAAACATTTCGATTGTTCTTTCGGCGCAAACAAGTGCCTCGGGCAAAGCCGGGTACTATTGCTTCCCTCGCCGGGGGGATTTCATGCCCGACGTTCAATTTACGGAGCCGGGAGATACCTCATACAAAGGTTGGAAGACCGATTCTTCTTCATATGTCCGGAGGTGGCTCGGAACCTAGGCGGGTGGAACTCCTCCGACCCGGACGGCGATCCGCGACCAACCGACGTGGATCGAAAGCGCTAGACGACATTCGCAAAAGTGGGGTTTACATCGAGAGAAAAAATATTCTTCGAGTTGATTTCGGCCGCCCGCTTGCCTATCGCGGGCCCTAACCCCTACAAGGAGTTAACCAAGGAAGAGTATAAGATGTGTAGGACTTTAAAGTCCGTTCCTTATCGTATTTTGCTATTTGTAAAACATCCTCTAACATTTTTTGTTATTTACATTGGCGTGTCTTCCTTTGCCGATCTCTTGGAGGACGTGAATGATGAAGCGGTTCCTTCTGTTAACACCGACGAGCCTATCCGGGAGACCGAGCGAGCAACAGGAGCACATACGGCCGGAGCCTCTCCGAGCCGCCGGGACCGTCCCGACCCCCACCTCGGTCCAACTCTTATCCGAGCAACCGGATGACTCATCCGGGGGAAGTGGAGAGGATAGATGTGGATGAAAATCGGGAGGCCGAGAGGATGCGATCGAGCCCGGCCGGAAGAAGAAGATAGCCTCTTCTTCGACTCGGAAGGGTCGATCTAAGAAAAGGAAAGCGGGTCGACGACCATAGAGAACGTTGAGGACTCTCCCGAGGAGCAAACTTCCCCGGGCACAACCGGTTGTACGAGCCGTCGATCGGGACCTCGCCGCCGTGGTAAGCTCTAGTGTACATATGTCGCTTATTCCTATGCATATTGTTTCCTTCTTACCTTTCCTACGTCTTTTCCAGGGTGCCTGTGTCGGTCGGAATTCCCGGACCGCCTTGCCGAACTGCGCAGCGAGTAAGGAGGCTTTGGGGACGATCGAGGAGCTCCGGGCTGCACGTGATAGGCACAGAGAAGCCTCCAAGACTAAAGATCGGAGATTGCGGCCCCGAAGAAGGAACCGGTCGAGACTAGGGCCGTGTGCACCGTCGAACTCCGGTGCCAAACACGACGAGTATGTGGCGGAGAACTCTGAGCTCGGGCAGGCGCTGGCCAAGGTCCGGGCTGAGCTCACTACTTTGGAAGCTTCTCTTCCCGCTCGGGATGCCCGAGTTGTGCATGAGTACAAGTCCTCCGATCATCTAGCCGGTGCTCGAAGGTCTTGTCGAACCCCGTCATGCGCATGGGTACACGACCGGTGTGGACGAGGCAAAAGAACGGCGCCCGAGCCGGTTCTTTCGTACCTTAGACATTACCGCTCTATGTACAAAGAAGGGCAGTCGATCTATGACGATCGTTTGAGAGAGTTCGGGCGGTGAAGACATCGGGTCAAAGTATGCCAGACGTCGTCCTGCTTCTCAAAGTGCTGGTCCAAACCCATCTTCGTCAGAGCAGGCTCCAAGGACCCAGACCTGATTGTTTCCAGACCTGATTGTTTATCCTTGTTACTGTTTTTTTTTTTTTTTTTTTTTTTTTTTTTTTTTTTTTTGAAAACTTTGAAACTTTTTGTTATCCAAGTTTCTGTACTTTATTTTATACCTTATGGTGCCCTGCCCACTGTATTTTGTACTTTGAATTCACTTGGTTTATTTCGTGCTTAGTTATTCGCATTCTGCCTTATAGATGTCCCCTATTTCCCCCCAGTATGGCATGCATTACCGATAGTTAGGATGACATACTAAGTCTTGATTAAATTCGGCCCGACTCCGCGACTTAGGAGGTTTGACTTTTGCAAACCTTCGAGTATAACCCGACTCGTTAAAGCCCCGTCCCGGCTTGAGGACTCGGGAAGCTTGTGGTATTCAAGCTTTCGAGTCCGACCCCGCAGACTCGTTAAATTCCCGGCCCGACTCCGCAGACCGAGGAGGTTTGACTTTTGCAAACCTTCTGAGTATAACCTGACTCAGTTAAAGCCCTGTCCTGGCTTGAGGACTCGGGAAGCTTGTGGTATTCAAGCTTTCTGAGTCTGACCTGCAGGACTCAGTTAAATTCTGGCCTGACCTGCAGACTTAGGAGGTTTGACTTTTGCAAACCTTCTGAGTATAACCTGACTCAGTTAAAGCCCTGTCCTGGCTTGAGGACTCGGGAAGCTTGTGGTATTCAAGCTTTCGAGTCCGACCCGCAGACTCGTTAAATTCCGGCCCGACTGAGACTTAGGAGGTTTGACTTTTGCAAACCTTCCGAGTATAACCTCGACTCGATTAAAGCCCCGTCCCGGCTTGAGGACTCGGGAAGCTTGTGGTATTCAAGCTTTCGAGTCCGACCTGCAGACTCGATTAAAAATAATCTCACTACAGAGCATAATAATAAATAACATGTAAGAAATCATATATTTATTAGAAATCAAGTATCTTTGATCACACTTTTATTGAAAAAGACAACATAAAATGAAAAGATAGAATCAAGCCCGGATTCATCTCGGCATAAAACTTCCTAAGGTTGCTAGCATTCCAAACCTTCTCGGTATGGTCCGTCCGCCGGCGTCGCCTAGCCGGTAAGCACCTTTGCCATGAACCTTTACTACCCCGTACGGACCTTCCCGTTCGGGTTAAGCTTCCCCCGGGGAATTTGCTTGCCGACCTCGTTTTTCCTCAATACCAAGTCTCCTTCCCCGAAGTATGAATGCTTCACTTTAGAGTTGTAATACCGGGATATCTTTTGCTTGTATTTTGCCATCCGGATGTAGGCTACTTCCCTAGCTTCTTCCAAGTTATCCTTGGCATGTCCGAGCTCGGTATCCCGGTCGTACTTGCATGGAGCTCGATCTCCTCGGAGAAGGGAGCCCCACTTCACTCGGAATGACCGCTTCACAACCATAAGCTAAGGCAAAGGGAGTTTCCCCAGTAGCCGAATTTGGAGTCGTTCTGTATGCCCAAAGAACGTTAGGCAAATGCTCGACCCATGCTTGTCCCTCTTCTTCCAACCTCTTTTTCAACCCAACCTTAAGCTGCCTGTTTGTTTGCTCCACCTGGCCATTGGCTTGAGGGTACCCGACAGAGGTGAAATGTTGGACTATACCCAGCTCGGCACACCATGACTTGACTGCCCTATCTTCAAATTGCGTTCCATTGTCTGACACCAGGATCTTGGGTATTCCAAAACGACAGATAATATTCTTCCATAAAAATTTCTGTATTGCTTTCCCCGTGATAGTGGTCAAGGCTTCAGCCTCTACCCACTTAGTAAAGTAATCGATGGCCACGACTAGGTACCGTAGGTTACCCGGAGCTCGGGGAAGGGTCCAACCGATCCGCCCCCACCGATAAAAGGGCCAAGGAGAGACCAAAGGAATCATGTTCGCGTTGGCCGATGGGACACATTATCATGCACCCGGCATGACTTACATCTCATTACCAGATTATTTGCATCTGCTTGCATGGTTGGCCAATAATACCCGAATAACCGGCATTTACGAGCCAGTGTCCGGGCTCCTGCGTGGTTTCCACAAATGCCGAGGTGGATTTCCCTGAGCAGATAATTTCCTTCCTCCTGGGTAGCACACCTAAGCCATGGTGATATAAACGATCGTCTGTATAGGATATCATCAAAGAGAGCATACCTGCTAGCCTGTAGCCTGATCTTCCTGGATTGAACCTTGTCAGTTGGTAGAACACCGTGTTTTAGATAGGACGTTATGGGATCCATCCAGGTGGCCTGTTGGCTGATCGGTTGAACTTCATTCTTTGCATAACTTCGCTCGGCCAACCGCTCCACCAGAACTTTTTTATCTGAGAAAAAATTGGATGCCAGTTTCGATAGGGCATCAGCCTTTTTGTTCCTAGACCGAGAGACCTGCTCTATATGAACTGACTTGAAGTTCTTCAGCAAATCCTGAGCGGCTGCCAAGTATTTCTTCATTGATTCCTCCTTTGCCTCATATTCACCCTTAATATGGTTAACCACCAACTCGGGAGTCACCGAATACATGCAGTTATCCGCCCCGCCTTGCCGGCTAGTCGGAGCCCGAATCAAAGCCTCATATTCTCGCCTCGTTGTTTGTGGCCGCAAAGTTGAAACGCAGCGCATATGGGAATTCTTCCCCCTTCGGACTAAGGAGCAAAAGGCCTCGCTCCTCGCTCCTTCCTTTCCCGATGCTCCATCCACAAAAAGGGTCCATGTATCGACCCGACCCGCCGGGTCGTTCTTTATGCGTCTCGACTTGAAGCCCTTCGCCTAGGAAGTCCGCTGAGCCCGGGCTTTGACCGCCGTCCCGGGTTGGTAGTCCAGGTCATACTCGCCGCTCGATAACCCATCCGGCTAATCTTCCCGAGGTGTCCGGTCTCGCCAAGATCCGACGCAGGGGTTGATCCGTAACCACAATGATTGAATGTGCCCGAAAGTACGGCCGCAACTTCCTAGAGGCATGGACTAGAGCCGAGCTAGCTTCTCGCGTTGGTATACCCGAGCTCGGTCCATGTAAAGCCCGGCTCACATAAAACACGGGTGTCCGCTCGTTTTCTTCTTCTCTAATCAGACCGCACCGATTGCCTCATCCACTACCGCCAAGTATAAAAGCGTAGTTTCTCCCTCCCGGGGAGATGTTAGGGTTGGCGCTCGGCCAAGTACTCCTTTAAATCGTCAAATGCCTTCGACCGTCCTCATTCCACCGGAAGGGACTTGCTTTCCTCAGATTTTAAAAATGGTAAAGCACGCCGTGCCGACTTGGATAGGAACCTACTCGGGGCGGCCATGCGGCCGGTTAACCTTTGCACCTCCTTGATGCTTCGGGTGGTGGCATTGTTCTTAAGGCTTCAACTTTGTCCGGGTTAGCCTTAATTCCTTCTTTTGAAATCATGTAACCCAGAATTTTCCGACCCGACCCCAAATGTACACTTTTTTGGGTTAAGTTTCATTTGGGTCCGCCCGAGTACCCCAAATACTTCCCGGACGTCGATCATGTACCGATTTAGAGACCCGCTCTTGATCGGGAGATCATCCACATAGACTTCCATGCATTTCCCGATCCGTTTCTCGAAGATCTTATTCATCGCTCTTTGATAAGTGGCTCCCGCGTTCTTCAATCCAAACGGCATAGTAACATAGCGAACGTTCCTTCTTCTTCGTAATGAATGCCGTCTTTTCCGCATCGTCCGGGTCCATGGCAATTTGGTGGTATCCTTTGTATGCATCTAGAAATGCAAAGATTTCAAATCCAACCGTTGAGTCAACTAACCCGTCAATCTTAGGTAGTGGGTAACAATCCTTGGGGCAAGCCCCCGTTCGGGTCGGTAAAATCTACACACATTCGCCGCCTACCATCCGGCTTTTTTACCAGGATCGGGTTGGCAAGCCAGGTCGGGTAAAACACTTCACGTATGATCCCGGCCCGTAATAACTTTTCTACTTCCTTTTGAATGGCCTCCATTCGGTCTTTTGCAACCGCCTTTTCTTTTGCCTAATCGGTTTCCGGGTGGATCCACATGCAACCCTTTGTGCGCAGCCGGCTCGGGGGACAAGCCCGGCATGTCATCCGTCTTCCATGCAAACACGTCTTTAAACTCCTTTAAAATCTCAACGAGCTCGTTTTAAACCGATCCGGGATCCATGATCCTATGTTGACCGACAAGCTTTCTTGCTTCTTTCCCAAATTTACTAACTCGATCTTATCATCTGAAGACCAACTCTCTTCCTCCTCTGGGAGTAACTCTTCCACAGATACCTGTTGTACCATCATTTTTCCATTTACAGTGGCCGTGTAACAGCTCCTGGCTGTTTCGACATCACCTTTGACTTCTGCTGTCCCCTCCCAGGTCGGGAACTTCAAACTGATGTGAGCCGGAGAGATCACAGCTCGCAGATCTATTAGGGCAGGTCGCCCCATAATAACATTGTAGGCTGATGGGGCCCTGACCACCACATAACTCACCATGAGGATCCTGTCCCGAGGTGCTTTCCCAAAGGTGGTTGGTAAGGTGATCATGCCCATGGGGTGAACTGGTGGCCCTGCAAACCCGAATAGCGGGGATGATACAGGTGCTAGCTCTGCATCCTTTAACTTCATGGATTGAAACACATTGTAGTACAGCACATTGACTGCACTTCCAGTGTCTACACAAATACGCTTCACCGTATGTTTGTTGATTACCGCCTCGATAACCAAGCCTTCATTATTGCTGACGAGGGGAAGAGGATCGCGAGGGCCATAAACGACCTCTCCTGACAGCCTTTGTCTCTTTCCTGAGTCGGTGTTAGTCAGTACTCGGCTACTACTCTGCTCCTCAGGTCGGGACGGTGTACTCGGACCACCTGAGATGGTATTAATGGTATTGATGGGGCGATTATCTGGCTGCCCTTCCGGTCCAGGGGACGGGTCCCTCCTTCGTCTATAATCATCTTTTCGGTCATGACCGAAATCTGTCCTCTTGTATTCCCGCCTTCCCCGAGGTTCTGGGTGACGAGACCTATCTATCACCTCATCGAGTTTACCTTCCATAACAGCAGCGTCGATCTCTCTCTGTAAATCCCTGCACTGCTCTGAGTCGTGACCAATGTCCTCATGAAACTTACAGTATTTGGTTTGATCCCTTTTTTCCCGGGGACCCTTCATAGGAGGTGGAGTACGGGCAATGCCTTTCCTCTCGCATTATGGCGAGGACCCGCTCGCGTGATCGATTCAAAGGGATAAAGTCCCTCTCTTGCGGTGGCCCCTTTCTTTCCGAGTCGGTCGGTTATGGGCGCGCCTACTCGGTCCCATACCGGTTTGCGCTTTCTATCGGATCCGTCCTCTCGCCTTCTCTTTCTTAGGGGCTTCCGACTCCCTCTTTAAACGGTTGGCCTCTTCACCTTGACGGTGTTTATATGCCGATCCATACACTCATCCATAGATTTCGGAAGTCGACCATTGAGCTTTGCATACAATCTACCTTCTCGCGGACCCGCTACGAAAGAGGTGATCGGGAGGTGTTCATCAAGCATTCCCGACCCGCCTAGATTCCTCATTGAATCATTTCGTGCCGCAAAGCACCGTTTCTTCTTTTTTCTCGACGAATTGTGAGGAGGTACGTGACATTCCTCCGGAAGGGTTTAGCGGTGACAAAAGCCTCGCAAAAATTTTCTTGCCAGGGTTTCAAAATTCTCAATAGACCGAGGTGGTAACTTCCGGAACCACTCACGAGCCCTGCCCGTGAGTAAGGCCGGGAAGGCTTTGCACTTCATCTCCTCGGGTGCACAGTCTAAATTCATGTGCGTTAGATACTGAAAGAGGTGGTCCTGGGGGTCTTTCGTTCCGTCGTATGCTTCTAGTTTTGGGATCTTAAATCTCTCCGGGCGTGGGTAGTTCAAAATCTGTTCTGAGAATGGTGATTCGATAGAGAGATCATTCGTTTTCTTTCCCAGGATACCATCTAGTTCTGCCCTGGCAGCCTCCTGGGCCTGAGCCTTAATCTGTCTGTGTTGCGTATGAGAGGTAGAGGAGAGAGTTTCTCCTCTATCTTCTTTATTTGCCGCGTTATCTTTTGGGTCCACGTTTTGTGGAGCTTCTTCTTCTCGCCCCTTGGGCCAATCCCGATACACTTTTGAACGCCGGTACGTCCAAATTACGTAATGCCTCCCGCAAGGCCTCGCTCGTGGCCGGATCTGCCAATGTTTCCTCCGGATTGGTTTGCGGCTGGCTAGCAGTAGCCGTGGGGTCTATGTCTCCAGTATCTCTAGCCGCCGCGGTTTGAGTCCTTTTTCCGGTATTTTTTGGTGGTACCATCGCTTTTTCTTGATCAAATCGCAACTTGAGGCCCTCCTTCTAGCGCCAATTGATGATGTCGAATATCACCTGGGGATCCAAATAACCTCTAGGACGATTCAAACAAGAACAGAGATAATGGGGATGGTGATTTTGTGTGATTAAGACTGAGCCTGAGAGTTAGCTTCTCTCAAGTTGCCTACGTATCCAATAGCTAAATTGGAATCAAGTCGTTCGTAGTTCCTTAGGGTTGTTTATATAGGGAGGCGTCTTACCCCTTTTCTTGTCAAACAAGTCGTATCATCCTTAAACCCTAAGGATCATCACGTGTTTATCTCTCACAAAAGATAATTATGATTATATTCGAATTATGGGATTTCCTTACGGTAATCCAGGGATTCTCCTCTAATATAGGCACATGTGTTATTTATCACTTAAGGAAAGAGCCAGTCGGCCTTTGACGGGCTCCTCAGGCCAGCCCGACCTGAGCTGCGTATCCTACCTCCAGACTAGACCGAGCTGCACTGCAGTGCGGTAGTCGGGAAGGTCATGCACAGACTTCCCTCCTGGGGTAAGGTTTTACTAGTGTGGGCTCCTGGCCATAAATGCTTCCTTCTTATCTTTCTCTCTCCATCTTGGGATGTTATAAGAGTGACACGTAGTCAGGTCTATTTCCACCATCGTCAGTTATTATAGGTGTTTCAGTGGACACTAGTTATTGTTTTACATACCTCATAGCCTACGCTTTGATTTTAAGAGATGAATTTTCATTAACTCATAACATAGTTTTGAGGTTAAACTCTTCTATTATATGTTTTGGATTATATTTTTTTAACAATGGACGAAATTAAATTTCCCAATAAAAAAAACTTTTTTTTTGACTCGTGACCGATAAAAAAAACTCTTTGCGTTTTTAATATTTTGTTATGCTTTCCGCCAAAAATAAAAAAAAAAATTCTGTTATTCATTTGATACATTATTCATAAAACAAAAACTCTTTCCACTGGAAAGTTTTTCCCTAATGTCATCATTTGCATGGAGTGAGTCAAGTATTTACGAAATTAATCCTTCAAAAAAAAAGTATTTACGAAATTAAAATAGATAAAACATAGAAACCAATGAAATTTAATATAGCATAATGGTAAAGGTTATAATACTTTTTATTTGACCAAGCTTCGATTAAAATTCCTTCCTCCAATATAATTATATAAAAAAAAATCTATTTTCGCATTCCCCTTAAGAAAAACAAAAAACAAACAAAGCAACGGATAAGACTTGAGAAGGTAAGGTTGTGAGAAATTCAATTTATTAATCTCTCCGTTTTTTTTAACGGTCACATTTGATGTAAGTATGTAACGTCTCGTTTCCGGACACCGAGTCCTTATCCGGAAAGAAACAAAATTATCAAATAAATTCGATAATATATGTAAGTCTTACATCATACATCAGAACTAAAACGACGCGGAAGATAAAACGACTTGGGAAACTAAAGATCGAACACACGGTTTTCAATGCTGCGAAAACTAAATCCAATAAAGAGAACTAAATCATCCAACATTCAAATCCGAAAGAACTTAAATGGAACTAATCCAAAGAAAGACAACATTATTTGAACTTAAATCAACAACATTATTGAAAGAATCAAAACTATAAGAACGGAGTCTTCAAGAGCTCCATCTCACACGTCATCGTCAAAGAACTCATCAACATTAGCAACATGTTCATCTTCTTTGGGGAAAGAGAAAGACAAACACAAAGTAACGGGGTAAGTACATAAGTACTTAAGTAACGCGTAGAAGATCGTACAACGTCGGTCTCATAAAGAAATAAAAGCAACGCCGTCTTTTATTAATTCATTCCGTTATTAACCCTAGCTAACTATCATATTATGTTCATAGCACAACATGAGGTTCCAAAGATATCTAGCTTAGCTCAAGTTTGTTACATCATGAATAACCAGGGCACTACGCCTAGTAATAGGATGTACTAGGACAACTGGGTGCAACCTACTTAGAGACACGCTCAAGTAGACCCGGGAATATCTGAGTCCCAATAGTGTGATGACCGGCAGAGTGTATCAGACGCTTTATCTAGCCAATCGATTGACCGGCGTGGGTACAGTCTACTTTGTCTGGTCAGAGAACACATCGCGATATTGTACTATGCCTTACCAAGCATTGCATGATGTTTAAGATTATTAATCTAACACATACGTTTGATTAGATGTTTAACTAGCCACCTAAGTTGATTCACATAAAAGGCTCACCTATCAGTCTACTCCCTCTTCCTAAGACCACTAGACTCTAACAAAATCTAGCACATACACAGACATCGATAAACCCTAGGTTATCGAAGCACAAGGCAAATCCAAAGCTTTCGACGGTCCCACACTTCATCTTTTTAGGGAATCCATATGGTGTCAAAACTAAACACATCAAAAGCTAATTCAAGGCTTTGTCACATAAGGTTAAGCAGTAAAAACATGTTTATGAAGCCTGAAACCAAGCTGACACGATAAGACCGTAAAAACAGAATAAACATGTCAAACGCCCGTTTTCCTCCATGTAAACGCCCGTTTGCCTTGAACGAGCGTCCACAACCCCCCAACGCCCGTCCGTGAAAATCAGCCACATCATGTATCTAAACTGAACCCTCAAACGCCCGTCCGCCATACCCAAACACTCGTTTGAGCTGCCGCTATCGCAAATGCCCGTTTGCCCTGTGCAAACGCTCGTTTGCCTAGGTTTTACTCAGAAAATCTGCAACTGTCAAAACGCGATTTCCAACCCAAATCCAACCCAAACTCCAATCAAACAGATTCAAAACCATGAAAATAAGCATACAAATTGCTCTATAACTTTATGACACCTTAATCATACGATAAGAACACCACGTTACCTTAAATTGCGTGGTACAACGATCCAAAGCTTCAACCCGTCAAAAGTTTAACCTTTAACTCCAAACCTATAAACGATCAATCCAAAGACGATCACTACGATGTTTATACTCAGAAAAACGCAGCTTAACAACGATGATGAACAAACCTTAGTATCAAGAACGATGGGGGAAAAACTTACGTTAACGGATTTAGGGATTGTTGATATCAAAACGATCATCGTCTCGCGGTGATCCTTTCTCTCTTGAGATGTCTGCGTTTTTTATCACCGTATTAGCCTAGAGATTTAAAAGTCTCTCCTCTTCTTTTTTTACTCCAAACTTGCGCCTCCCAGTTTGTATTTTACGTAAAAACAACAGCTAGGTTAATTTAGGATTAGTTTTCCTTTTATAATCCCAATTAAATCTAATTATTCCTTATTAATTAAATCCAATTAATCCTTTTCCTTTTCCTTTTCTTTTCCCTTTTTCTTTTAATCCTTCAAAACAAAACTAAATATTCAGATTTTTCGTGAAAAGACAAGGATGCCCTTTTAGAAAAAATCGGGATATTACATTTGATGTCCAGGTTTATTAAAAAATGACTAACCTTAAGATAAAAAATGACAAGGTTAATCCAAAAAATTATATCAAATGTGACAGGTAAAAGAGAGTAAGATAAAAGAAAAATCAAAGGTTATGCATACTTTAATGTATATAATATACTTATTATTATTTTAATTTGAAAACTGAATATATTATTATTATCCTAAAGCACATATTTTTCCTTTATATGTGTGAAAAGATGCTCTTGTACATTGTGAATGATATTTTTTGATATATAAAAATAATAGACAGTTTCACAATTTAACTTGTTACTTCTGTTACAACATTTTTTAAAGAGGGATCTTTTATTAATCATAGCAGGTGCAAAATATATATACCAAAAATAGGTACAAACAAACAATTTAAAACTGGGATGCCATACAAATTCTATGGCTCAACTTAATTTGTATAAATGTGGATTTCAAGGGAACAACAATGTCAACCAACACGCGTAAAACTCGTAAAACGCAGTAAAATTGGATGCTTGATATGACGTAGAATCGTGATGAACACTTTCCTACAAAAGTTATTTGACCCTTATAAGATGCCTTGGGTTACACAAACACTTCGTGAGATAAGACTACGTTTCCTTCACTTTTAGGCAACAAAAAGAGAAGAATACTAATGGAGTTTTATTTGAAAGTTATTGACTCTCAAAAATGATCAAGCAATTGAATTCAAGTCTTCTATGCTCTTAAAATGATCAAATATATTAGTAAAAAACCGTTCTTCCATATAGACACCTTTTGGAAAGGTATTATATGGAAAATCGCTTGAAAACCATTAAAAGGACACAACCATTCGCAGTAAAAGCCTGTGCGGGCGCTCGTGAAGCACATGTGCGGGCGCCCGTATGATCCGTAAAAACGGTGAAACTCTCTCGATCATAATTTTGCCTTGATCGAACCCGATGTGCGGGCGCTCGTGGTGACAGGCGGCCGCCCGTCCCTCTCGTTTTTCCCAAATCGAATTTTTAGTCCTTTAAGTGGTTTTCCGAACATTAATTGATCATTTATATCCGTAAACTCGCAAATACTTATACGAGTGTGCACTCCGCACCTCCAAACTCATATTATAGCATTCCGAGTTCACCCATCTTTGTACTAAACCCCGATTACATAAATGAACATGGTAACACTTAAATTACCAACAATCCTCCCCCATTTAAGTGTAATCCTTGGTTTAGCCGAAAACAACCAAAACATTACAACTCATGCATCAATGATAATATCACGAAGATTGAATTATCACCTAGTAATATTACACATTTCAAATATTCGAGTATTGGGGTGTGTCTAAGCATTGAACCCCTTTACACGTTTTGAATACATGAAGATAATATACACATGAATTAAAATAACTCCAAAAGTTTATACATGACACTAATTAAACAGCCTTGTGTCCATATCCATTCTTGAGTATACAAAAAGCCAACTCTAACTTCCTTGAAGCGGCCAAACTTCATACTCGATAGGTGAATCTTTTATTGATCGTGCACCCGCAATAGCACTTTGTCAAAAGATTCATTAAGAAGAAACTCTTCAACCTAATCTTGCAGTCATAGCACATACCTTCGGGACAATATTATGTGCTCAAATCTATGACAATAGGCCTTCCTCATTGAATTTCGCCTCTAACATTGTATTGAGGGGAATTGGGTATCCTATCATCAAGACTTATACGAGTTGTAAACCCATCCCGATTACCGACTTTTGTACCAAGTCCTTAGCCAATCCTTTGGTTAAGTTGATCGGCTAAATTATGTTGAGATCTCACAAATACAACCGAAATCACCCCACGAGTAATCAACTCACGTACCGCGCTATGTCTAACGCCCAGGTGTCGCGACTTACCATTATACACTTGACTATAAGCTTTAGACAAGGTAGAAGCACTATCACAATGGATAGAAATTGGTGATATTGGTTTTGGCCATAATGGAATTTCATATATCAAATTCCTAAGCCACTCGCCTCTTTTCCGGCCGTCGCCAAGGCAACAAATTCCGACTCCATAGTCGAGCTAGTAATACATGTTTGCTTTTTGGAAGCCCAAGAAATGGCACCTCCTCCAAGCAAAAACACCCAACCACTTGTGTAAGAATGATCCTCTACATTGGATATCCAACTAGCATCCGAATACCCTTCTATCACCGAAGGATGTCCAACATAAGTCAAGCCAAAATCTTTGGTTAACTTAAGATACCTTAGTACACGAGTTACCGCACGCCAATGATGACTACTCGGATTACTCGTGAACCTCGCTTAGCTTTCCAACCGCATAAGCAATATCCGGACGTGTGCTAGTCATAGCATACATCAAACATCCTATCACCCGAGAATACTCAAGTTGTAATATCGGATTTCCCGTATTAGGCATGAGTTTTTCATTAGATCCATGGGAGTATTGGCCGGAGTAGAATTTTCACAATTGAATTTCTTCAACACTTTCTCAATATAATGAGATTGTGTCAAAGAGATCCCTTTGTCACTCCTCTTGATCTTGATTCCAAGAATCACATCCGCCTCCCCCATGTCTTTCATAGAGAAACTTGATGACAAAAATGCCTTACAAAGGTCAACTTGCTCTTGGTTAGTTCCAAAGATTAACATGTCATCAACATACAAGCAAATTATCACACCATTACCGGTATTGTCAAATTTGCTATATAAACACTTGTCTGATTGATTAAGCTTAAAACCACTAGACAAGACAACCTCATCAAATTTATGATGCCATTGTTTAGGTGCTTGTTTAAGCCCGTACAATGATTTAACAAGTTTGCATACCTTATGCTCATTTCCAGTGCATAACAAACCCCTCCGGTTGTTTCATATATATTTCTTCTTCCAAATCTCCATTTAAGAAGGCCGTTTTAACATCCATTTGATGGATTACAAGATTGTTAATAGTAGCCTAAGGCAATCAACAATCTAATTGTGGAGATTCTAGCAACCGGTGCATAGTATCAAAATAATCAATACCTTCCTTTCGTCTAAAGCCTTGAATTACCAATCTGCTTTATACCCGTCGACGTACCGTCAACTTTCATTTTTCTTTTAAAGATCCACTTGCAACCCAAAGGTTTGCAACCACGCGGAAGATCCGCAAGGATCCACGTGTTGTTTCCCATTATGGAATCCATCTCATCATTGACGGCTTCTTTCCAAAATGACACGTCTCGAGACTCCATAGCCTCCTTAAACGTCTTAGATCCTCATCAATATTATAACAATATGAGTATTGAAATCCTACTTCATCTCTTGTTCCTTCAACCAAATAAGTTTGATAGTCGTGTCCAAAAGACTTTGGTTTCCTAGCCCTTTTGCTTTTACGAAGCTCGAAAGGCTCAACTTGAGAATCAATACCATTGTTGTTCTCTACTCCAACAATAGTAGGAGTTATATCTTTTGGCCTCGGTATGTAAGTAAACCGATGTTCATCAAAGATGGCATCCCTTGATTCAATCACGTAATGAACAAGAATCGAATCATTAGGCTCTATAACATAGAACCTATATGCTTTGGAATGCAAAGCATATCCAATAAAGATACAATCGATGCCTCTTTCACCCAAGGTTTTAATCTTAGGCACAAGTGAGCCTTACAACAAATTCTCTACAAACCCCCAAACTCGTAGATAATTCAAGTTTGGTTTCTTTTTGAACCAAAGTTCATACGGGGTAATAGGATTCCTTTTATTAGGAATTCTATTCAAAGCAAATAGCAAGCCGTTAACATGGCTTCTCCCCAAAAACCCTCACTCAAACCCGAGTAAGATAGCATGGAATTAACCATCTCTTTAAGAGTACGGTTTTTCCTTTCGCTATACCGTTTTGCCGCGGCGTGTAAGGCGCCGTAACCTCATGTATAATCCCACATGACCCGAAAAAGGTTGGATCAAAGTATTCACCACCTCGATCGGTACGCAAGCTTTTTAATTTTGAGGTTAATTGCAACTCAACTTCACTTTTATAGGTTTTGAATTTATCGATTGCCTCATCTTTAGAGTGAAGTAAAAACACATAACAAAACCGTGTGCAATCGTCTATAAAAGTCACTACATATTTTTTATTACCAAGAGAAGGTGTAGCACAAAAATCACATAAATCACTATGAATGAGTTCCAAAACGGAAGACGACCTCTCAACACTTTGAAAAGGTTGTCTAACAATTTTGTTTAACATACAAGTATTACATTTATTCATATTCATGTCAAACGAAGGAATTAACTCATTTTTAGACATCACCAACATACGTTTATAATGAACATGTCCCAACCGAGCATGCCACAAAACGTAATTATTAACATCATGAATAACAAAGAACATTATTTACAACATCATGCCGAATATTTAACATAAACATACCATTACATAAATAACCAAATCCAATAAATACACCACATTTACTTAAAATGTACTTATCCGACTCAAAGACTTGTTTATACCCTTCTTTACATAACAAACTACCGTAAACCAAGTTTTTCCGTATACACGGAGCATGCAACACTTGTTTTAAAATAATACATTTTCCGTAACTAAAAGATAAAATAACACTTCCAACTCCAACTATGGCAGCCCTTGACTCGTTTCCCATAAATAGCATGGATCCATCGATCACAGTTCATAGTTTTTAAACCAAGCCTTCGATCCTTGCAAACGTGTCTTGTTGCACCCGAGTCAATCCACCAAGCAACATCATCATCCCGCATATAAAATGCTTCGTAAATTAGTGGTACATAATTCACACTCGAATTAAATCCACAAGTAACATTCTCGACCTTGATGTTTAGGAGCACCTTGGTCCTTAGACCCTTGCCCCGAACTCGTTGTTTGGTCCTTTCTTCCTTACTCGACAATCAACTCGAAATGTCCAGCTTTTACCACAATTCCAACAAGCACCTTTCGGTTTTTTGTTGGTATCTTTGCCATTGTTTTTGGAAGATTTTTTCTTATCTTTCCCTTTGTTCTTATACGAACACTCACCGGCTTCCATCATATTGATAGAGGTCGAATCCATTACCTCTTTACCCTTGGTTTTACCGCCCTCTTGCGCCCTTAGAGATTCCTCTATACGCAAGTGACTACCAAGTTCTACTAGAGATAATTCTTCCTTTTTGTGCTTTAACATGTGTTTAAAATCTTTCCATGATGGTGGCAACTTATCTATAATGCTTGACACTGAAATAGACTCATCCATTTCCATTTTATGTTGTGCAACCGACCCAAAATGCGCAAGAATTCGTTATATTGTTCCATTACCGACCTTGAATCTACCATGTTATATTTCATGAAATTACCAACCAAAAACTTTTTACTAGAGGCATCTTCATTCATGTATTTAGACTCTAGTGAATCCCACGCTTCTTTCGACTCAACATTTTGATAAATGTCAAACGAGAATCGACATACCGTTTAATGTGACCTCTACAGATGTAGTCATCATTCTCCCACTTGTTCTTCCTCCTCGCTCCTCCAAAGGTCCATCATCCAACACTTCGTGCATTGGTGTACTCAACACATACACCACTTTCAATGTTGTTAGCGTAAAATGCATCTTCCTTTGCCATCTTCTAAAATTAACACCTTCAAACTTTTCCAACTTACCAAAGTTTGCAAATATCTCCTTGACAATTGACATTGCGTAAATTCTAAAATAACTTTTGTAGATTGTTGTTAAATGTGGATTTCAAGGGAACAACAATGTCAACCAACACGCGTAAAACTCGTAAAACGCAGTAAAATTGGATGCTTGATATGACGTAGAATCGTGATGAACACTTTCCTACAAAAGTTATTTGACCCTTATAAGATGCCTTGGGTTACACAAACACTTCTGTGAGATAAGACTACGTTTCCCTTCACTTTTAGGCAACAAAAAGAGAAGAATACTAATGGAGTTTTATTTGAAAGTTATTGACTCTCAAAAATGATCAAGCAATTGAATTCAAGTCTTCTATGCTCTTAAAATGATCAAATATATTAGTAAAAAACCGTTTTTCCATATAGACACCTTTTGGAAAGGTATTATATGGAAAATCGCTTGAAAACCATTAAAAGGACACAACCATTCGCAGTAAAAAAGCCATGTGCGGGCGCTCGTGAAGCACGGCGGGCGCCCGTATGATCCGTAAAAACGGTGAAACTCTCTCGATCATAATTTTGCCTTGATCGAACCCGACAGCGGGCGCTCGTGGTGACAGCGGCCGCCCGTCCCTCTCGTTTTTCCCAAATCGAATTTTTAGTCCTTTAAGTGGTTTTCCGAACATTAATTGATCATTTATATCCGTAAACTCGCAAATACTTATACGAGTGTGCACTCCGCACCTCCAAACTCATATTATAGCATTCCGAGTTCACCCATCTTTGTACTAAACCCCGATTACATAAATGAACATGGTAACACTTAAATTACCAACACATGCATGGCTCTGGAAACGTGGCTCAGATTGGATAAACTCGCCCTGCTTCATTTGAATTGCAAGATACGTTCTGCCGCCTTCATTTTCAAAATTGCATTTATCTTCAGAATTGCATTTAGCTTGAATTGATTCTACAGCTGCATTGTTTGCATCTTTATCTTCATCTTTATCATCCCCCATCAATCTGGCGTGTGAGAGTGATTGAACACGCAGATTGTTGCGTAAAAGAGAGAAACGAGATTTGGACAATGGTTTAGTGAAAATATCAGCTAACTGGCGTATAGAGGGCACAAATCGAGAAACCAATTGACGCACTGCTACTTTCTCACGAACGAAATGATAATCCAACTCAAAATGCTTAGTACGAGAATGAAACATAGGATTCACAGTTAAGTATAAGGCACTTAGGTTATCACAGAACAGTTGTGGAGGTTTAAACAACTAAACACCAATATCTCGAAGCAAATGACTAATCCAGACCAATTCAGAAGTAGTAGAGGCCATTGACATGTACTCAGCTTCAGAGCTTGACCTAGCCACGGTGGGCAATTTCTTGGAGGTCCATGAGATACAATTTGCCCCAAAGAAGACACAAAACCCACCGGTACTTCTTCTAATAGTAGGACAACCAGCCCAATCTGCATCATTGTATGCATAAAGGACAGTAGGACTTCTGTCAAGATAATGAAGTCCTGAATCTCCAGTCCCTTTGACAAACCTCAGTAGGACTAGCAAAATGTTGACAAACCTTGATCACAGCATGAGTGATATCTGGTCTTGTAAAGGTCAGATATTGCAATGCTCCCACTATGCTTCTGTAAGTGAAAGGATCAAAAGATTCTGAATCTGCAGATTTGACTTGTACCTTAAGTGCTAAAGGAGTAGCAATAGCACTGCAATCTATCATCTGTGTCCGAGCCAGTAAAGCCTCAACATATTTCTGTTGAGTGAGCCTAATGCCAACTGAAGTGTCTCTTATTTCAACCCTCAAAAAGTACCTAAGCTTGCCCAGATCTTTTAGAGAAAATTCCTGCCCAAGCTGATTGATCAAACAGGTACTGAGCGGTTAATCATTGCCTGTAATTATTACATCATCCACATACACCAGTAAAATAACTGTGACTCCTTTTTCTTTAAGTACAAACATTGATGAATCAGATGTACTGTAGTGGAAACCTAGTCCAAGAAAACATTGAGAAAGTCAGTAAAACCAAGCTCTTGGGGCTTGTTTAAGGCCATATAAGGATTTCTTTAGTAGGCATACATGGTTTGGCTTAGAGGGATGCTGAAAACCTGGTGGTTGCTCCATGTAAACCACCTCCTTTAGATGACCATGTAAGAATGCATTCTTCACATCTAGCTGCCTTAACAACCACTTGTGCGAGACAGCCAATAAGAGGATCAGTCTTATAGTAGTTGGTTTTATCACAGGACTAAAAGTTTCTTCAAAATCTATTCCAGGTTGTTGTGAGTATCCTTGTGCCACTAGCCTGGCCTTGTACCTTTCAAGGCTACCATCTTCCTTAGTCTTTGTTCTGTACACCCATTTTGAGCCAACAATATTAGTATTAGCAGGCCTAGGAACTAGAATCCAAGTGTTGTTGGTATGCAAGGCATGTAGTTCTTCTTTCATTGCTTGCACCCACTTAGGATGTTTTAGGGCAGTCTTGACTGTTCGTGGTTCTGAAAGGATATCACTATTGGTGCAAACCAAGGCATAATCTTGTAGGTAAGATGGTGGCCTTCTATCCTTAATTGGCTTCTGAGAAGGTTGTGTTTCTAGGGACACATTAGAATCTGTTTGGGTTTCTGGCTCAGGAGAAGACTGTTTCTCAACATTTTCATGACTTCCTTCACTCGATTGACCGGCGTGGGTACGTACTTTGTCCGGTATTCGTATATCTCGCACTTTCTATAGATTACGGTGCATCCAATACTTAATTCAGGGCTTTGTCACGCGCTAGTTATGGAGATTTAAACACTATGGCGTGGATTATCGTACGGGAGCAACAACATCGGTCGACCGAAGGACTCTGTCATTAGGTAGACTATCTTGAGGTGCTGAGTTGAATTCATCTGTGGTAGGATAACTCACATATTCAGGACCTGAACTTGGTACTTTTACTGCCAAAGGTTTAAAAGGGAATACTTCTTCATTAAACACAACATGCCTGGAAATGTATACCTTCTTTGTAACTGGATCCAGACACTTGTACCTCTTGTGAAGGGGACTATATCCCAAAAAGACACAAAGGATGCTTCTTTTTGCAAATTTTGACTGTCCATGATGTCTCAGAGTAGGGAAACATTGGCAGCCAAAAAATTTTAGGCCATTATAATCAGGATCCCTTTTAAACAATCTGTAGTATGGTGTTTCAAAGTTCAACCTGGAAGAGGGTAGTCTATTTATAAGATATAAAGAAGTTAGGAAGGCCTCAACCCATAAATACTGAGGAACATTGTCATGAAACATCAAGGTCAAACCTGTTTCTACCACATGTCTATGCTTCCTCTCAGCTACTCCGTTCTGTTCAGGAGTATGAGGACAGGATATCTGTAAATTAATTCCACATGTAGAAAGATGATTTAGAAATTCTCCTAACTTGAATTCACCTCCTCCATCACACCGAAAGACCTTTATTTTCTGATTTAATTGATTTTCTGCTGATTTTTGAAATTTCAGAAAACAATCATAAAATTTAGATTTTTTCTTTAATGGGTACAACTAAGTAAAACGTGTGTAATCATCAATAAAGACCACATAGTAACGGTATCCTTGATTAGAGGCAACAAGGGCTGGTCCCCATTAGTCACAATGCACCTTTTCCAATTGTAAAAGTGATCTTTTATTGCTTTTATTGAAAGGAAGTTTACAGATTTTGCCTAATTGGCAACTAAAACAAACCCTAGGTTGCTGAATCCAGCTGCTAACATCAATAAGACATTTTTTTATTCAAAATGGAAACTAGTTTTTTATGGGGATGCCCCAGCCTTTCATGTCAAACAAAACTTGGTGCTTTTCCTGATTTTATTGCACTTAGAGCCTCCTTTAGACTTCCATTGACCGCATACAGGTTGCCTTTTCTATGTCCCTTGGCAATGATCCTCTGTTCTTGATCCTTTATCACAAAACCATGGTCAGTGAACTCAAACATACATTGATTATCAGAAGCAAAATTTCCAACAGACATTAAATTCTTATTTAGTGAAGGCACAACTAAGACATCCTTAAGTTTTAAATCACCAACATATGCATCACCTGTGTGGGTTATATCTAATCCAGAGCCATCTCCTACATAGATCTTGTTGTGGATAGATAGAATAAGGGTGTGGTGCTCTAAAAACAATCATTGCTTGTCTTTACGGGCAAGTGGGAGATTGTTAGATATAGTGTGCCCGAAAGACAATTGTTGCTTGTCCTTACGGGCAAGTGGGAGATTGTTGGAAGTAGCGCCCGAAAGACAATTTATGTAATTGTTTTTATAATTAATAAATGATCCTAGAAACTGATCGATCAGCGGAGTTCGTATTGGTTATGAACTGATTGATCACTAGTGGGTTAATGGTAAATAAGGATAAGATGTATTTAAGAAGGTTTACGGAAATAATCCCGCTTCATTACGGATAGTTTATGGAGGGTTAGTCTGTATGTAATGATTATATCAATAGACAATTATCGACTCGACGTTTTGAGAATAAGTTATATCTATAATCGATAGAGTTCAGTTTCGGATTTATGGTGGCGTAATTCCGGAATTAACTGAGTTGAGTAGTATTAGTATGTTCGATGAATATTTTATTCAATTTATTGTAGCTACTGGTTATAGGTCTATGGTCCCCGGGTTGGCTCCTAACACGCGAGTGTTTTCTCGTTTTATGGAACCTCGTGAATAAATTAAATAGTTGGTCTATTTAATGAATATGCAATATTATTTATTTGGTAAATAATATGTAAAATAGAAAAGACATTTTCTATTAAAAATAATGGCTTATTAATGGCGCCTCAGATATGGATAAACTAGGAAAAGAAATTTTTCTAGATTATGTCACATGTGTAATCAATTAATTATCTATTTGTTGGATAATTAATGGAAAAATAAGAGATTGATTTTTTTTTCTGAATTATCTCTTATTTTTGTGGCAAAAATATCTTTTCCTTATAAGAATAGGTATTTGTGGTGTGAAAATGATAACTCTCTTGACTAGTTATTTTCCTATATAAAAAGAGTTCCTTCTAGCACAAAATAGATTACATTATGACGCCACATACAAAATAAAAGAAGAGAAAAATTAGTGTCTCATTCTAGTCATTTAGAGAAGAAAAACCTAGAGTTTTTCTTGTGCATATTCGAGGAGGTTCTACGGCGAGGATCGACGTCCACCAGTCGTCGCTAGGAGACACAATCCGGAAGACTGCGGCTTCTCCCTTGGTCGATTGCTTCTCTCTCCTGTTTGGGTAAATCTACTATCTTTCTTGTAGTTATTAATTAATCATGCGAATCGAATCGTAGAAAAATCACATGCGAATTTATTTGTAGCTTCCGCTGTGCGAGATCGAGTGTCTCGATCGGTGCTGTGAATCAGATCTGACGATCCAATTATGGATCGGATCCGGATTCGGGTTTCTGTATATCCAGCAGATCTTGTCATTACCTTGATATTTTCTTTTAGAGAAAAGCTTACCTTCATCATTTGTCATGTGTGTTGTTGCTCCAGTGTCAGCATAGAAAGCAGGATCATGCCCTTCTGTCAGGTTCATTGCAGCAAAGGCCTGTGGTACCTCCTCAGACTGGTGGGTATGATCAAACATGTACCAGCAATCTATAGCTGAGTGATTTATCCTTCCATAGATTTGGCAAACCACCTTCTGTCCAGTATTAGTAGCATTTCCTTGTTGTGCACTAGGTTTTAACTCAGATCCTTTTGAATTTCCCTCTTGTTGTTTTGTTGCAGTGTCCAAGGATCTACCTGCAGGGGCAAAACCACGGCCTCTTGATTTGAATCCTCGACCACCACCTCTTCTGCCTCTTCCTCTCCCTCTTTGAGAGAAAAAGGTTTGAGCTTGATCTGCCAATAATTTTTATTCTGCTCTCTGTGCCTTGATAGTCTGTTCATAACCTTGCAGTGCCATGATTAATTGACTAAAAGAAGGATATGGGGGTTTTGTAAGCATTGCAGTTCTAAAGCTCATGTACTCATTGCCAAGTCCATGAGAAAACTGGAATACTTTATCAAAATCAGACACATGTTTCTTTATTGCTGCCAGATTATCACAAATTGATTTAAATTCCTTTAGGTAATCTTCAACGCTTTTACTACCTTCCTTAAGTCCCATTAGGAGATTTTGACGGTTACCTTCCTTTTCAACTGTGTGTGGAAGGAGTTGTTGATCCAGTGATGACCATATCTGGAATGTTGTGGTTTTCTCCTCGTATATCATGCTCACAACTTCCTTCATGGTGCCTAGAAGCCAGGATACTAGTAGACCATTATTGACAACACATATAGGATAGTCTGGATCGTCAATCTCTGCTTCTTCTCCACTTTTGGTCTTCTCCGCAGGTTTCTCCGATGATGAAATGTGGTGGTATACTCCAAGACTTTTGATCAAAGGGATGACCTGAGAACGCCATAACAAATAGTTGGTGAGGTTCAACTTTATCGAAATAAGGCTTGAACTGCAATACCCTACTCCCGACCCCTAGGTCCACTGGGGTCATTCTAGGAGGGGTTGCGAAGCTCTCGCCGCGACTTCAATAACAATACTAGAAAACCCAAGATTATTCACTAAATCCACAAATTAAATTTACTATTACTTCAATAATGAATTTCATTACAATATTACCACAAATAAATTTTACATAAATCACTAACTAATTTCATTAAAAGATTACAACACATAAAATCACAAGATTCATGACTAACTAACTCAATATGCGCAGTCTAATCCACAACATCAATTTCTTTTCTTCCTCGGATCTCGATCATAAACCTGTACATATATTTAAAAAAGAAAAAAAAACAAAAGAGACAAAGAAACAAAGAAAACGAGGCGTCAGCAAAGGGCTGGTATGAGCCACGTGTGCAAGTGTTATACTATATATATATATAAAATAATTTATAAAAAAAATATCTTGATCAACTTTTAAAAATAACAGCGGAAGTCTTTTAATTATTAATTGATTGAACAAATAGAACGATCAATTTTTAGTATTGAAGTGCACAAGCATTAAGAAAACATATCAGGTTCATTTAAAAGCACCAGCTTTGGCCGAGCCGATGAGTCAAGTACCGCCCTAACACCGTTTTACCATATGGATTTCAACCGCACTCCACGAGAACTAGCCATGCCTGACAACTCCGGCCGATTGTCAGGGAAAAGGAATCAACCTTCGCCGTGCAAACCTCCTACACAGTTCCAGCCAACCCTATCCATGCCCTAGGACCCACGCACCAACCGTCAGCCCTTGCTTTCCCGGCTGTAGCATGAATCTTCGGGGAAAAGGTACCGTCCCCACTCTTACGAGTGAGCACTCTAGCTACTGTCGGGAAAGACTTCGAGTCAAGAGGCCCCGAGACCGGTGACTAGCCGTTCTCCTAGAGCAGTAACTCTAATCCCCCTAGCCACCAGAGCTTTGACACTTTCGTGTCACGAGCGAGCGAGCGAGCGAGCAAGTATTATCCATCAATTCCAAGTATATCAGTTTTATAGTTACAAGATTGTGCACTAGCTCAAAACGGTTAATGTTTTATTGTTTTTAAGACATCATTCGAAACGATTTCCGAGTTTAAAACATCATTTTAATATAAATAAAATACTTGAAAATGATTTAAAAAAAACACACTTTGGCTTTATATCAAAATAAAAGACTCACAAATTAATGTATCGACAGTCGACCGGTCCCTGTTTATTTTCTACGTTCCATCTTGTTCTCTTGCCCCAATTTAATTGGACTTTCATAGAGATATGATCCCTAAAAAAAATTAATAAAAATGATCCTTTGTTCCACTTGCCATAACCTTTGTCCCCAAAATGCAATTGCTTCATTTCCACCGGTCATTAGCAACATACTGAGATCGATTATAGTAGTCCATAATTACCGTAAATATATCGGCCGTTACTATTTCCCAATTTCCTTCCTAAAAAGTCTATTACTTTGCTTTTACGGTGCATCAGAGGCCTCCAAAACCCAATTTTTTTTACTCTTGGATATGTAGTCCCAGTAACTATTAACCGAAAATTACTTCATCCCCTAAGTGTCAAACAAAGAAATAGCCATTAACAGGTTGTGGTGTCAAAGGGTTTGAAGCTGCGACATTGGACTGTTTAACAATTTGGCTCATGATTCGTCAAAGATAGATGATAGAATTCCCGGTTTTATTTTGGCTTGATGAGGAACGACATTCATGGCTTTCATATATATATAGAGGTGGAGCTGTCTTACAGATCAACGACGATGACGTTGTGGATAAAGAAAGCGATTGAGCATGGACTGAACTGAATATTCATAAGCAGTAGTTTAACGGTGACGGAAAAGGATGTTGAAGGCATTATATGTGGTGAAAACGTTGCTTCAGCATGTGGATATGATAGTTGTGAAATAACAAGAGAATGAAAGAGGTGTGTACTGTGTAGTAGTGAACTTAATTGCAGAACAGGAGATTTCAACGCCCTTATCGTGAATTGAACGTTTTATTCCTCCTCTGTTAAGTGATGACGATTCTAGTAAGGCAGTAGACAAAATTGATAGAAACACGTTATCAGACATTACCTTGAAGAATACTTTGATAAGGAAAAAGAAGTTCAGTGCGATGGTGGTTTCCGGCAAGTCGGTCGGTGACAAATAGTGATTAGAATGGCTGTGAAGATGGTGGAAGACGCTGGTTGTTCACTAAGAGAAGAACATGAGCACTCTATGACAAAGGAGATGTGGCCTGTGGGTGGGTGTGTGATTTTATGGCAAAGAAGGTACATATATATATATATACACACTACCAATAAGCTGGATAATTATTTTTTTCTAATTGTTTTTTCTTTTCTTTTCTGCAACCGATGAAACGGAAGAATTAAACAACAGGTTTAAGTTGCACTCTATTGAAATGGTTTCTACCGTTACAACCTCAACTACTAATTACAAGCTTTAATGAGATCCTATATTTGTTATAATATATTTTTAGTATATATATACTGACATTCCAAACTAGACTAATGTATATGAACATTGATCTTTTTCTGCTTACAAAAAAAAAAAAATTAATAACGTATTTAGATATAAAACAAACATATTTACAAATATTTCTACTTGGATGTCAAAATAAGAATATATATATTTCTACATGCTAGAGTAATATAAACTAAAGTGATATAAAGGAAATTATTTGAGTTTTTATTCTGACTTATCAATATTACGATAATAAGAAATAAAAATATATATATCATTATTGACAACTATACCCTTCTGGTATAATATCATAAAAATTCGGGGCGTTACATGAACACTGATGAAATTTTTCAATAGTGAGAGCTGATTCTTTGGCCATTTTGGTTGAGAAAGAGCTAATGCGCGATTCAAGGCTCGGATACCATAAAGAACATTTGAATAAAAGAATTTTTTTTTGTATATTATCTGATGCAGAGACTTTGTTGATCAAGACTCCACTCGTGCACAGGCTCTGGAAACGTGGCTCAGATTGGATAAACTCGCCATGCTTCATTTGAATTGCAAGATAAGTTCTGCCGCCTTCATTTTCAGAATTGCATTTATCTTCGAATTGCATTTAGCTTGAATTGATTCGACAGCTGCATTGTTTGCATCTTTATCTTCATCTTTATCACTGACACTTGAAGGGAAGATGGACTGAATGATCTTCATGTCCAACACTACATTTATCGCAGCTGTTTCAGTCGTTCAATATTGACGCACCTTTTGTGATTCTTCCACAGTTGTGGGAGGCGATCGAGCTTAGAAATAGCCACAGTAATATCATTGGAAACTTCTCAAAAGAAAAATAGAAGGAACGCCTCATCACTACCAAAAAAAAAAAAAAAAAAAAAAAAAAAAAAAAAAACAGAAAAAAGAAAATTGTGACAAACCTTTCGTGACAAATACCAATTTTGTTACAAAATGACGATTTTCATTACAATATACTGTATACGGTTGAGAATAATATTCTAGAATCAATTAGTGGCCTACACGATCAACAAAAAATCAATTAGCAATAATTACAAATGATTACAAATAAAAGAACATCGTATAATATCCCTATTATGCCCCCTCAAGTTGTGTGTCGGGGCCAGAGACACAACTTGTCACGCCATGATACGAATGTGATATCCCAGATTGAAAATGGGCGAAGCACATCACCACCATATTATTGTGAGACATAAATGTTTTGTCAACTCGGGTTAGCTCTTTTAGACCAAGCGAGGACGACAGTCTAAATAGTTGACTGGACCATTTATGACTCATTTAGCGCTACCAGGTCTGGGGTCTGGGGGCGTTACAACGAAGTCAAGACGAGGCAAGGAACGGTCTCCGCAAGAGTTCTGTACTCAACTTTTGTAGTAGAGCGGGCAACGGTACGTTGCTTTTTCGAGCTCCAAGAGATAGCATTGTGCCCAAGGTATAGTAAGGTTTGTTACCATCCCGGTCAACATCTGAAAATGCATGCAAGATAAGAGGGGAGTGGTGAGAAAGATGAAGACCATCATCAAGAGTCCCGACTAAATAATGGATAAGCCGCTTGACAAATTAGGACCAATGAACATCTGAAGGGGAATGCATGAACTGAGCTATATTGTTGACAGCAGAGACAATGTCAGGTCGGGTGAAGAGAAAATATTGAAGACTGCCAACAACACTGCGAACTAGAGTAGGCAATGTCGCTTCACCCCTTACTCATGTATTCAGTGCTTGCATTGTGGATTTTCATTAAGTAATAATAAAAAAACACTTTCACCCCAAAATATAATTGCCAAAGGTAAAATTCAAGACACAAACAATCAATGTTGCAATACCAACATATTTAAGAGTATTAGGGATCTTAGTGGAGGCACATGCCCCTAAGACAATGGTCGTTCCTAAAGTTTAATGGGCCCGAGACAATTTTAAAAAGGACCCCTTTTTTTCTTTACAAAATTAATTTTCATAATAAGTTATATGAAAGACAAATCGAGCTCAAGAAAATTCAATGTCTGAAATTGTACTAGTATCTAATAACATATTACAAATATCAATATCAACAAATTATTGAACAAGTATTGGTGACAGAGCAATAACATAAATAAAACAGCCCAAACAGTTACCAAACAACGCAACCGTAATCAACAACGTTAAAAGATACCAAGCAAACAATTTAATCATGAAAAATAAAATTCTTCATCCATATTTAGATGCAATATCATCATTAGTAATAGTTTCATATTTTAACTGTCTCTCAAATTTTGCAGCTCGTGTTTACTAGTCTCTTGTTTTGTTTGGAGTTCTATTGTTTGCTTCTGCGAATTCTTTTTGCCTTTTTTCGTGTACCATCCTTCTCGAACACCATGTTAGAGACCTCGCATAAATAAAAATCTTTATTGACTTTAAAAAAATGTCCAACATATTGATATGTTCCTGGGCCATGGGGGTCAAGGGAGGTAGTTTTTTCATTAATATCATTAATTTACAAATGTTTAATGGTAAATTCTTATATTATTACAATAGAAAAAAAAGAGGAAGGGGCCAGAAGAACAAAAAAAAAAATCATAAATGGGGATAGAAGCACGTTACTACATTTTATGTGATTAAAAAGGACAAATTCATAATAATTGGACGAAAATACCCTTTTACACATTAAACACGTAATAACGCTAGATAAAGTGTAGTAACAACCAAAAAAACAAGTAGTAACAGCCAAGAAACAAGTAATAACAGCCCATAAAATGTAGTAACATCCAATGAAAAAGTAGTAACAACCAAAAAAGAAGTAGTAACAGCCCATAAAATGTAGTAACGGCCAATAAACAAGTAGTAACATGCCGTAAAATAGATAAAGTTACATCAAAAAATGTAGTAACGTTAAAACATTAATAGTAACAACCCTAAACCCTAAACTTAAGAGAAAATAAAATGCAGCCAGCTTCTCCGGCAACCATGGCCGCCGTTAACTCCTTCGCCGGTGCACATGGCCCCAGACCGACTGCCATGGTAAACACCCCTTGTTATCCGAAAACCTGAACCCAAAAAAATACAGACTGGCAGCGGCGTCGATATCATCAGCGGAGATGTTGATTTTTCGGCATCGGATGCCATGTTTTCCGGCCGTCTGCTATTGTTGCTGCTGACTTTAACCGTTGCTTTTCCGGCATCGGATGCCATGTTTTCCGGCCGGCTGCAATTGTTGCTGCTGTCTGCAATTACAAAGATTTCGCCGCAAATCTGACACCGATTATACAATAGCGGGAGGGTTGGACGGAAGTTGCAGATGCGGCGGCGCTATAAAAACCCCCAAAATCGAAAACACAAACAAACGCCTTGATGTTCAGTACTATACCATTGAAGCTGGGGCCTTTTATGAGGATATGCAATTCGCGAACATCGTATTAGATCCGTTTTATCAGCCAGTCGGGAATGTAAGCTCCGTTCAACCGGTGTTTTGTGGCTAGAATACGGTGGCGCTTGGAGACCAGGAATTATATGGCTAATTTAAAGATAAGAATTCAGGGACATATGAAATTGATGTCAAGCTTTATTTGAGGATGAGATTCAAATTCTTTTGGTTTATTCAGTCTCCAAAAATCAAGCCTACCGTCGATTGTGATCTGAAAATCAAACTCGAATCAATATGAGTACATAATCACTATCCATCTACTAGACGAACTTACACTATTTTAAATACATATAATTTTAGGCCCCTAATTTTATGGGCCCGAAGTGGCCGCTGCATAAGACATGTACATATGTCCCTAAGGGTACTGACGGTTGGATTTCCATGCTTCGAGCACTTGCAGTAGATATAGTAAATCGTTTAAAAACTGTATTTTAGATTTCAAAATTGAGATTTAGGAAAAATAACACTGCAGCAGATACTCTATATTTTTACTGGAAAAGAAAGATTCTATAAAATTTCCTTTACATTTACCGCATTCATACATATTCTGTAAAAAAAAATTATGTGTACCGAGTTGTGTAAAATAAACAATTTGATTAATTTTATCATGGATAGAGATTATGTAAAGTAGAAAAATATGTATTTAAAATTATAAAATACAGAATTCGTTTAATCTGATGATATTACTCTTATACATGGTCTTTGTTTGCTCCCGTATGGATTGAATTAAAAAAGAAAATAGAAATGGACGGCATAAATCAACACTATTCCTCTCAAAAAAAAATTAAAAAAATAACACTATTGAAAATTTACTATTACCTTGACTCAAAAAAAAAAAAATTACAACAAATCTCTCTAAAGTATACTTTATCTTAACAACTCTATCATAAATCACATCTAAACAATTATCCATACAACTATTGACTCAAATCATGAATTACCGCAAAGGGCAAATCTAAGAATCCATTCCAGTGGAGTCTCTAAAACTTTTTTTTTTCCACCCTAAAAAAAAAAAACTATATATATTTTAATTTAGAAATTTGTTATGGTGGGTCACCGGAGCCCAAAACAGCATTTTTAACGATAAAACGATGTTTTTTAATAACAAAACTACATACATTGTTGTACTACTAAAAAAAATCTCAGATCGACTTTAGACCTTTTCCTCTCCGGCGATCCTTCCGCCGTCCACCCCCTTATCCCCTCCCCCCGCCACATCCAAATCCATGGACTCCATGGCAGTTGATCGATCACAGGAAGAAATTGACCTGCTGCAGAGAAGCATCGAGAAACCAAAAGAACCAGATCCACCTCCTGCTGAATCGGCTTGGTCTACGAGGTCAGGAGTCGAAGTTGTCACAGAGCATAACACCAATTCTCTATGGTACGTCGGAGAAGACGACGATGAGGAACACATATACTAGAAAGATGCGATCAAAAATTTTATAGGACCGGAAAAGTCAGAAAAGTCAGTCACGATCCCTCTAGAACGCTGTCTTGATCTATGGAGGCCATGGAGGAAAGCCCTTATCATCAAATTACTTGGTAAGACCGTCTTTATAAATTTCTTTGCCCGCATCTGATATGTGGAAATCCAAAGGCCAAATGGAAGTGGTGGACCTTGAGGACGGATTCTACATAGTTAGATTCACTAATTCCTTTGATTATGACACTGCTTTGTTAGACGGACCGTGGGTCATACAGGGACACTACCTGCATGTTGCTAAATGGACACCATATTTTGAACCTTCAAACGATGCTATAAAGACAACCTTAGCCTGGTTACGCTTTTCAAGGCTCCTTATTTGGTGTTTTAAACAGGATATCCTGACAGAACTTGACAACCTCGTGGGGACGACTGTTAAAATTGATCCTATCACCAAAACTAATATCAGGGCTCGGTTTGCAAGAGTCTGTGTGGATGTGAAGCTTGACCAAGCCTTAGACTCGACTGTAGTGCTAAATGGAAGAAACTTCAAGGTTGAGTATGAGGGATGATGTAAATTTGGTCATAGAAATGAGACTTGTCCGGCCACTGTCCAGCCAAGTGACCCAAACTCAAGTGGAGTGCCTGCTCCCAATAACACACCGCAAGGACCAACAAAAGAACATCCCTATGGTCCCTGGATGATTGCCCAGACTCGTAGAAGGAGACAGCCTAATAAATCCACTGAAAATCAACAGGGACCTAAAGCTAAATCCTCTGGCGTGGAACAACATCCACAACCTAGCTTTGCTTCAGGCTTCCACTTTGAGATCCTTGGGGATACGGATACACTTATGGAGGGCACCAAGGATATAGCAAAGGAGGGAGAAATCCCACAAGTAGTTATAGAACTACGGGATAAGGCCCAAACTGTGGAACCTCATGGGGGACAAGCTAGAACAAGAGAAGTCACTAAGGAGCAAATTTCAAAGCAAAATAACAAGAAGAGGAATGCAGAGGATAGTACTTCTGGTACAAAATACAATTCAAGAGGTGACAAAGCACTGGATACGAACCCCATGGATACCTCATTAGGAGGAGGAAGCAAAGAATCTGAACCCCCACCAACATTTCAAAACGCCCAGAATAAAAAGTCCTCGACTAGTAGGACCAGGATAACCACAACTACAAGAGCAGCCCTCTCAGAGGTCTCAAACAAGTCCAAGAATCTTCCTTTGAATCCGGATTCTGCAAATAATCCCAAATCCACCCCCAAAAAATCAGGAGATAGCATAAAGACACATCCTCCAGATCAACAACAGGGTGCCAGAGGTCAATCTATGGAGTATGACTTAGCAACTGCTAACCCTTTGTTTGGTAAGGATGGGACAAGGGATTCCCCACCTTACCTCTCCCAATGATTCTCTCCCCCATGAAGATACTAGCTTGGAATTGTATAGGAGCTTCATCAAACGAACTCCTCCGTCAGTTAACCTCCATGTTAGCCCAGCATAAACCTAATATGCTCTTTCTTATGGAAACTAGGAGTACTAGTGACAGAGCTTGTCAAATACTGAAAAAAACCAATTTTACTAACCTGCTCGCAGTGGAAGCCAGAGGTTACGTAGGCGGGCTGTGGTGTTTTTGTGATAATAGTAGAGTCAACCTATCTTACATAACGTGTACTAATCAGTCACTCACTATGGCTGTTCTGAAGTGTTGGAATAGTGTCCTAAACCCAATCGGGTTGGACCGGATCCGACCGGGTCGGATCATTTCTACTATTTCTTTATGTTTATACATATATTAAATGGCTTTTTTGTTGTCATATATACGTTCTTTTAAAGAACCAATTACGAATTGTTATATGATAACGTCCTTAGTGTTAAACCGTGATAGAGAAACCATGATAGGCGATTATGGTTGATGAGATCTCTAATCACTTTAATAAGTTTGATACTTAAATGTCTCTAAAGCCGATGTACTATTAAACGGGGCATTGATAGTATAAACAGACTAGCACGTATTGGATGTCTTTGTCTTTAAGAGCGGGGATAGATCTCGTCTATCGAAGTGTAGAGACACTTGGACCGTACGTGGACGTGTATTAGAGAATGCGTACGTTGGGACCGACCCACTTACACGGATAAGTGTCACACTATGTGACGGTTGTGTAATTATCCTTAAGACCGGAGTCTTCATGGCATCACGGTGTGGATTGTCATGCTTTGACACTATTGAGGTTTCCCCAGCCACGGGGCGATCATGCGGTAGTGATTGGGTGTGATGCGAAGCATACGGAGTATACATGATTGGTCGTCCGGGAATCGCGTATCCTATGATTGGGATCGAATATCCGAAATGGCCTTCTTATAAGGAATGTCTTACTCTCGTGAATCTTTGCAAAGTGGGAGTAAACGAGTTACTTCGAGAGAGCTTGATATCCAGATTATAAGATACGGTCGATGATGTTTTGACACTCGACTAACGACCGTATGGATATTATTACAGCGATAGGATTGTAAGTTACACGGTAATCGTTTCACATGAAAGGTAGTAGTCATTGCATTTGACTCTTCCGATGATTGGGGGTCACGGTGTGTTGCTAGACGCTATCCCGTGATCGTTAGGCATGAAGGGCATTTTCGTAATTTGCACTTTGTGTCTACGGCCAACATATTCGGAAGCCTATCGGGTCACACACATAAGAACATCTAGCCGGATTAAAATGTGGTTATAGATGATAACCTAATAAGGAAAGTTTATCTCGAGACTATAAAGGTTATAGTGGTAAATTAATATGGTGGTATTTATTTATTATGAATAAATTAAATACAAGATATTAATAATATTACATTAATTAAAGAATATTCCGGATGCCAAAATATTGGCTAAAGGTGGCGCAATTTTGGGATGTATATGATACACTTGGATTGTGTAATTTAATTAATAGTATTACCAAATATATAAATATAAGATATTGATATATGTGTATATATCTCAAATGTGTGCGGCTAACATTTGTGTGCATGTCACACGTGAAAGCCAAGTTATCATGTTTGAATATTTTATAGATTTATTTTGTGTAATATATATATATGTGATATATATACACACGTATGTAAATTGATTTATGGTAATAAAATAAAGATAGTCAATATTAGATATTGACAATATCTTGGAATATTCAATATAAGATATTGACAAAATCCTAGATTTATTTAATATGAGATATTATAATAAATGAGATAAATCAATCAATTATATTTTCCTTATTTTATTGGGAAAAGGTTTTCTTCTCCTCCACTCTAGTATGAGGCGCCACTCTCACTATAAATAAGAGGTGGGTGTCAAGCTCTTTTGTACATCATAATTCCAAGAGCTAATAGTTCTTGTATAAAATAGAGAGCATCCTATAGAGAGTTGGAGAGAGGGGAAAAAGGCCGGTCTAGCAACCGGAGTTTTCCAATAGCAATCCATGATGGGATTCCGGCGGGTCGTTCGTGTGGACTAGCGGTAGAGGCCGAACACTTGGGCGGCTACATGCGGAACTACTCTCCTTAGACGGTCAAAGCGTCGATCTTTTAGATCAACCAAGGTAACCACCGTCTACTATCTATTTGTTTATTGCTTAAACGAAGTCGATCTTGGGTAAAAGGAAATGAAATTTTAAATTCCGCCGCGTTCCCGCGTAGATTTCCTAACGGTGGTAGAGAGAGAGCTTCGAGCTTAAGCAATAAGCATGTTATTTTGCGTAGTTAATTTTATCGTTTAAATCACATAATTAAAAGATGAAAGATTTTTGATTTGCAAAATTGATACACGAAAAGAAAAAAAAAAAAAAAAAAAAAAAAAAAAAAAAAAAGCGGAGATCGGGTGGTGCTCGGCCGATCGGCGGCGGCACCACCACCGTGTGGCGCGGCGGGGGCGGCGGCGCCGGCCTCCGGTTGACCGGTCAATGCGGCGGATCCCAAATTTTGTTTTGTGTATTTTGTGATTCAATATGGTTCATAGTTGTGATTGTAATTCCTCCTTTGTTTAGTTGTGTCGTGTGGCTAACCAATGGTTCAAATAGTTTGGGTCGTTGGGATGCCACATGGCATTAAAATAATATTGGCCTTTCCAAATTTTGTTTGGAATAGGCTAGGCCCTTTCCAAATATTTGATTTGGGAAAAGCGCTAGCTAAAGCCATTCCAAAATTTTGATTTTGGAAAGTGGCGATTGCCTAAACCAAAATTATTTGGCCTTTCCAAATATTTGATTTGGAATAGCCAGGCCTTTTCAAATATTTGATTTGTAATAGGCTAGCAGGCCACTTCCAAAATTTTGATTTTGGAAAGTGGTGGCCTAAACCAAATTTGGTTTAGGAAGATGCTTTTTGGTTTAGGAAACCAAAGGCATCCCTTTTGATTAGGAATCAAAAGGAAAGAAACAAAAGAGACTTAATTTTAATTTTGATTTATTTTTAGAATAGTTCTAATTTATTAAAATTAAAATTAAAATCGTTTAAAATTAATCGTTAATTTTATTTCGATTAAATCATTTAATTAATTAAATGTTAATTAGTTAATTGATTGGATAAAATTATTTAATAGATTAAATGTTAATTGATTAATTAAGACGCAAGTAGTTAAATTTTAATTTTATCTTTTTCATAAGATGTTATTGTATGGATTAGATATAGTAGATATAATATGATTATATGGACCCCGATTGATCGTGGACTCGACCGATAGGATAGATGTGAATGATTTAATTTTCTGTTGGTTTAAAAATTGTCCTAGGCCGTTATGAAGAACGTGACCTAGTTTATTTTCGCATTTATCCCATTCCCGTTAGCTCCCCCCGTGTGCGGCGGGTGTATTTATTTTATTAGATAGAATTAAATGTAACAAGAATGGAGCAGAAGATGGAGACCAAAGAAAGAAAATATAGATCACATTGGAGAATGGCGCATTAAAGATCCTATTGGCGGTTGCAGCTACCCTTAGATTGTGACCCGCGGTTTCGTCAGTTTGTATTCGAAACCGCACCTAGGAAAAGTCCATGATCATACCGGTTACTTTACGCATTTATTTATTTTGTGCTTGTATTTATTTTATATGATACGATAGATGCATGACTAGGCACGATCTAGATAAATGTGTAGGATGTATGTCTATAGAGATAGATATATTTGATGAGACCGTAATTAAATTAATTAAGTGAATTAATTTACGTAAATACTTCCACAACAAAAATCAAGTCGAAAATTGTCTCCCAATATTATAGCGATGGTGAAGAGCCTTTGTTCGGATCCAACTAATCGGCCCTCGTCGGGAGTTGACCTACCACGGGTATATCGTCGTTATTGAGATATGATCGTATGAGATCTCGCGAATATTGGGTTATGACTTGACTAGAGTATTGCGGTGATTGGCCCTCGTCAGGACCGTCTTATTCTAGAGGCAAGGGGTTGACTACCACATAAAGATGTGAATTGTCAAAGAGTTGACTAGTCAACCACCAAGAGTCACATAGAGATGTGATTGGTAAGAGTTACATACCTTTTGAATTATTCCGGTTGATCGGCCCTCGTCGGGAATCGGGGTAACCAGATGGGATCTTGGCCACTAAAGAATTTTGAAAGATTCTTGAAAGTCAATTGGGAGTAGTTGACTAGTGGGAGCAAAATCATAAATCAAAAGACCATTTTTGATTTTGCGTGTATAAACAACAACACTCTTTTATTTTCATTTTTATGTTGTAGTTTTAGCAAACTTAATATTTATGTTTTATTCTCGATTAGTAAAACCAAATTATGACTGTTAATTTTGAGAAACGTTCTCAAATATGGTTAAGTAATTTTAATCCTTTTAAAATAAGCAATAACACGAGAGATCCCGTTATAGTAGTTAGAGACAAGGAGACTACATATGATCGATGAGACTTTAATTATCAATGAAAGAAGCTTTAATTATTAAATAAAAACGAATTAGCTCATGATATTGGATACGATCCAATATGATCATTCGATCATACGATGACAAATAATTCAAACGTTGGATAAGAATGACCAGACCGAATTTTGGAAAGATTGTTTTCAAAATTGTAAGATTTAAGTATCGACTTAATTCTATCATTGCTTAGATAGTCAATGTTTTGAATACGATTCAAAAGGTTAAATAAACTATTTAATAAACTTTAGATTTTCTTTATGAAAGGAAATCAAAGACATAGCTCTTGTGATCTTTCTTAAGTCTTATGAAGACTACAATAAGAAACATTTTTCAAGTGCTTAAAGGATTAAAAAGGAAAGTTAGGGCATGTGCTTAAATAGAGAACTTATTGAAGTTTCTATTCTAGGCAAGTGAGTTGAGATAAATCTATCTAAGTTCAAGTCAACTCTTAGATATATGATATCTTACGAGTGTGATTAAATTAGAAAGATTAAATACAGATATGGAAGGTGAAGCAAACGTTGTAACACTTACCACATTTTGGATCTAGTAAACTGATAAGGGAACTAAATAAATGTTATTATGTTCCGGTTCTTATGAAGAACATACTTTCAGTTATTTGTTAGGATTTAGTAGACACATTCAATTGTAAAGAATAAATGTTATTCCGATAAAGTTGAAAGGTCACTGAATCTAACATACTAGATTGATGTCACTATATAGTTGATATATGTGATGAGATCTCAACTAAATATTTGTATGGTTATTATCCTTGATTTGTGGTTACTCTAGACATAGTCTCTCTGGAAGGGAAGCGTGTAATTAAACGTCATTCTGATGATGTTGAACCATATGATTATGAATCATGTGGGTTATACGTATCTTATCCAAAGATGACTAAAATACCCTTTTATGAAAAGGTTGTAAATCTAGAAAAATTGTCTAAAGCTTAAACATACCGATGTTTGTTGGCTTGTGACAATCAATGCCACAAATAATTGTTTGTTAATCTCTATGACTATTTTTAGAAATAGTGAATGTACTTAGTGAAGTACGCATAATTCGGAAAGCCCGAAAAGTTCGAGCTAGTACGAATATGAGATTGATGAGCTACTTAGGAATTAATCTTCAATTGGATTGAAGTAATTAATACCTGAAGGGTGTTTCAGAAGTCGTCTGAAAAGGAATAAGATTCTCCCTTGAAGGATACCATTTTTGGGATACACAATTGGATTGTGTTCCTTGAAATGGAAACAACACTTTATATGATAAAGGTGTGACGCAAGCCATGCGAAGTATACCCCTTACCCGTTTCGGGATAGTGCCCTTATACTTAACCGAGTTCCAAAGAATAAAGGTTGAATAAATTCCATATTAGATATGGAAGAAGATAATGTCGAATCTATCTTAACCGATGATTTGAAGTTGTCATAGGCAAAGTCAGAAAGGCTTGGAGCCTAGTATGACATATGCAACTTTGTGGAATATCTTAGCAAGTACGCTGGATATTATTTACTTGTCCGTGGAGCAAAATGTTTGTCTCCAAACATGCTGTCTTCTAGAGGAAGTGTTTCTTCCAAAAGAAACAGTGGGAGTAGGTTTAGATCTCAAAGGTAGTTTGAGAACCACAAAGAGATATTCAACCATAGGAACGTGAGCAGACGCCGCATAGCGATGAGGTGTAGAACACTGCTCAGTGCACATAAAAGTTCTGCAAGTCTGTGGATAACCTTAAAGCCTGAAAGGCTACTGGTATGTTCATCTTGAAGAATGAATATCTCACGACTTGTGAAAGAATGTTTGAGAGGCAAGATTGAGAGATATGGCTAGGAGCCATAATATCTGAATTAGATTCCATCAGTGACAACCAGGTTGTGAACCTAGTCTGTCTTACCTAAGGGGAATGTCCCTGAAAGGCTAACATGGATAGTAATATGATTACCATCAAGCTATAGTGACGGCTGAGAGGTACGGGGTGTAAACCTTGTAATTGTCTTTATGCCGGCGGCCGTGCCCGGTTCTATTCAGATGATGCTTGTTATAACTTCGTATCATGGCTATATGATAGTGTTGAAGACGTAGGGAATATAGCTCGATGTTCATAGACGATGACATGATATGTGAGCCCATGAGATCCATTTATGGACTCAAACAAGTTTCTCTAGACGATTTCTTTGCTTGATAATCAAAGGAGTTTGATTTAGTCAAAAGAAGGATATACCCAATGTGCAGGATGGATAGTGGGAGTGTGTTACCATTTTTGAGTAAGGTATTGGATATCTCTCTCTCAGGAATTGCCACCCCATGTCACAGTCAATTAATGTTTGGTAGTTCAAGGTCTTTACGAAAGCACTTGGATTGGCAGGTCTTATTTTAGAAATAAGAATCTATAGTGATAGATTTAACTGATGTTAAATTATAGTTTACCTATATAGATGTGATGCTAAAAGGAGTTTAGCATAGATCGCGAAGATCTATCGGTGTTCTAGACTATGTTGACGTCGTCCTAAAGATAAGGTGAAAGATGATGATGCTTATGGAAGGTTTCTTTCGCTCTCGCGATATGAACCATCTTAAAGGAGATGCCGGATGTTCATAGTCCATGAATAGTCATGAGAAAGTATGAAAGTAAATCGGTGAATGTCGAGAATATCCTTAAAACAAGTTAAGGAAGAATTCTAGTTTATCGAAACTTGGAAATAAATAAATATAGTTATACGGACGTATATCCCGAGTCTTATGAAGGCGAGTGGGAGCTACGGTGCGGGTTTGCAATCACTTTGATTAAGTGATACGGTGAGTGGAAATGTTCTAGCCTATGGGTCTTGTAAACTCTACATCTTAGCCAAAACACGGTAGTGCCTTAGAGGCGCGGCGGGAGCAATACATGGATCAGAGGTTCATTCCCGAACCTTGTGCGGTTCTTCCACCTTTTCTATATAGCTGATATAGTAAGTGGATTCATTGCTTGAAGCAAGGACCAGGGTCTCGTCAGAGATTCGTGTGGTTGTTGAGGCAGTTCTTTTGACTTGGTCATTTGGAACATGACATGAAGATAGTCTGAGTCCCCACGGATAGCGATCCGTTTATGGCTAGGGGCTGGTTGCGAGTATTGCATGAGATTCTTGTGTTTCAACTTGGTCTTGTGTGTGCGAGTGATTGGTTTTAGGCCAAGTGGGAGATTGTTGGAATAGTGTCCTAAACCCAATCGGGTTGGACCGGATCCGACCGGGTCGGATCATTTCTACTATTTCTTTATGTTTATACATATATTAAATGGCTTTTTCGTTGTCATATATACGTTCTTTTAAAGAACCAATTACGAATTGTTATATGATAACGTCCTTAGTGTTAAACCGTGATAGAGAAACCATGATAGGCGATTATGGTTGATGAGATCTCTAATCACTTTAATAAGTTTGATACTTAAATGTCTCTAAGCCGATGTACTATTAAACGGGGCATTGATAGTATGAACGGACTAGCACGTATTAGATGTCTTCTGTCTTTAAGAGCAGGGATAGATCTCGTCTATCGAAGTGTAGAGATACTTGGACTGTACGTGGACGTGTATTAGAGAATGCGTACGTTAGATCGACCCACTTACACGGATAAGTGTCACACTATGTGACGGTTGTGTAATTATCCTTAAGACCGGAGTCTTCATGGCATCACGGTGTGGATTGTCATGCTTTGACACTATTGAGGTTTCCCAGCCACGGGGCGATCATGCGGTAGTGATTGGGTGTGATGCGAAGCATGCGGAGTATACATGATTGGTCGTCCGGGAATCGCGTATCCTATGATTGGGATCGAATATCCGAAATGGCCTTCTTATAAGGAATGTCTTACTCTCGTGAATCTTTGCAAAGTGGGAGTAAACGAGTTACTTCGAGAGAGCTTGATATCCAGATTATAAGATACGGTCGATGATGTTTTGACACTCGACTAACGACCGTATGGATATTATTACGGCGATAGGATTGTAAGTTACACGGTAATCGTTTCACATGAAAGGTAGTAGTCATTGCATTTGACTCTTCCGATGATGGGGGTCACGGTGTGTTGCTAGACGCTATCCCGTGATCGTTAGGCATGAAGGGCATTTTCGTAATTTGCACTTTGTGTCTACGGCCAACATATTCGGAAGCCTATCGGGTCACACACATAAGAACATCTAGCCGGATTAAAATGTGGTTATAGATGATAACCTAATAAGGAAAGTTTATCTCGAGACTATAAAGGTTATAGTGGTAAATTAATATGGTGGTATTTATTTATTATGAATAAATTAAATACAAGATATTAATAATATTACATTAATTAAAGAATATTCCGGATGCCAAAATATTGGCTAAAGGTGGCGCAATTTTGGGATGTATATGATACACTTGGATTGTGTAATTTAATTAATAGTATTACCAAATATATAAATATAAGATATTGATATATGTGTATATATCTCAAATGTGTGCGGCTAACATTTGTGTGCATGTCACACGTGAAAGCCAAGTTATCATGTTTGAATATTTTATAGATTTATTTTGTGTAATATATATATATGTGATATATATACACATGTGTAAATTGATTTATGGTAATAAAATAAAGATAGTCAATATTAGATATTGACAATATCTTGGAATATTCAATATAAGATATTGACAAAATCCTAGATTTATTTAATATGAGATATTATAATAAATGAGATAAATCAATCAATTATATTTTCCTTATTTTATTGGGAAAAGGTTTTCTTCTCCTCCACTCTGATAGATGGCGCCACCTACACTATAAATAAGAGGTGGGTGTCAAGCTCTTTTGTACATCATAATTCCAAGAGCTAATAGTTCTCGTGTAAAATAGAGAGCATCCTATAGAGAGTTGGAGAGAGGGAAAAGGCCGGTCTAGCAACCGGAGTTTTCCAATAGCAATCCATGATGGGATTCCGGCGGGTCGTTCGTGTGGACTAGCGGTAGAGGCCGAACACTTGGGCGGCTCTATGCGGAACTACTCTCCTTAGACGGTCAAAGCGTCGATCTTTTAGATCAACCAAGGTAACCACCGTCTACTAACTCGTTTGTTTATTGCTTAAACGAAGTCGATCTTGGGTAAAAGGAAATCGAAATTTTAAATTCCGCTGCGTTCCCGCGTAGATTTCCTAACATGAAGAATGCTGAAATTGACTGGGTTTTAACAATGATTTACGCTTCTCCCATACCTAGTGCCAGAAATGAACTTTGGGACTACTTATCAAGTCTTAAGAACACGTTTGATTTGCCTTGGTGCCTAATATGAGATCTTAATCAAGTGGTTTACCAAAAAGATAAACTAGGTGGAAGAGCAGTTGGAGGCCTTAACAGAACCAAACTCTGGCTCTTCCTCCAACAGTGTGAACTAGAGGAAATATCGTTTCAAGGCCCACGATTCACTTGGTGTGGTACTACCAAAGATAAAAAGAAGATTCTGCAAAGACTCGATCAAGCCTGGTGTAATACGAGTTGGATGGAAAATTTTGACCGAGCTAATGTCCAACACCTCCTAAGATTTGACTCTGATCAGAACCCCATTCTTTTGACTACAGACATTCCAATTCCCAAAAGGAAAGCTTGAAAGAATCGTTTTTTTTTCGAGAGCTTGGATGGACCACCGTGACTTTGAAGACTTTGTTTCACATAACTGGAAAGACTTGGGATCCCTCGCCTCAACTATCTCTAGTTTTGCTAATGTAGCATCTAAATGGAACAAGCAAGTTTTTGGCAATATATTCATAAGAAAGCAGAACTGTCAGGCTAGAATTGCAAGGATTGAAAATAGTATGGAGCAGGCCCCCTCAACTTTCCTAGCTAATCTCCATGATACCCTACAACTTGAGCTGAGTGCTATACTGCAACAGGAAGAAACCTACTGGCACAAGAGCTCACAACTTCAATGGTTAGCAGAGGGTGAAAGAAATACCCATTTTTATCACCTCTCCACCATCAAACGTCAGCAAAAGAAAAAAGTGACTTGCCTACAAAATAATGAAGATCAGTGGATTTTTGATATGACTCAGATCGAAGCCATGATCAAGGAGTTTTATATTAAACTCTACACAGCTGACCCAACCCCTCCTGACTGGAATCTTGAAGTTAATTGGCCCACCCTAAGCACTTCAGACAGACAGTGGATGAACAGACAAGTTACTGAGATTGAAGTAGAAGAAGCCATTTTCCAAATGGGCAATTTCAAAGCTCCAGACCCTGATGGTATACCTGCTTGCTTCCTCAAACGCTACTGGCACATTGTAAGTCCTACTATATTAAAATTTGTTTATAATGCATTCTCTTGTAGGCAGTTTGATGCAAAGCTAAATGAAACTCTCGTTACCCTAATACCAAAGACCAATCCCCCGGAGAAAGTGGAGCAATGTAGACCCATTGCACTCACCAATGTGTGTGCCAAAATCATTACCAAGGGGCTCACCAACAGGTTTCAATCAATTATAGGTAAATTTGTCAGTACTACCCAGTCAGCCATCATCCCTGGTAGAGGGAGTACCGGGAATATTATTGTGGCACGGGAGGTAATCCACCAGTTCAAAAACAAGCAGGGTAAGAAGGGATGGATGATGTCGAAGATCGACCTAGAAAAGGCATACGACAGGGTGAACTGGGACTTCATTGAGAAAATTCTTGAACACCTGGGGCTCTCTGACACTCTTGTTCACCTCATTATGTTTGGTCTCAAATCGAATAAATTGTCAATCTTGTGGAATGGAAGTAAACTAGATCCAATTACCCCTCAAAGAGGCCTTAGACAAGAGGATCCCCTAGCCCCTTACCTATTTGATCTTTGCATGGAAATCTTGAGCCTTCTCATTGACCAACAGGTTCAGCAAGGGAATTGGAAACCTATTAAAATTGGCAGACAAGGCCCCCCTTTGTCACACCTATTTTTTTGCGGATGATCTGATCTTATTTGGAGAAGCCACAGAGAATCAAGCTGATACCATCATAGCAGTGCTTGAAAAATTCTGCAAAATCTCTGGCCAGAAAATCAATACCCACAAATCCAAGTTTCATACTTCTACGAATACAACTAATCAAGCTAAAGTTCTTCTCAGCCAGAAACTGGACATGCAACATACTGAAAATCTTGGCAAATACCTTGGCATACCTCTCCTTCACTCCAGAATTACTAAACAGAGTTTCAGTCCAATTATAGACAAGATGAGCAAGAAGATGGCAAGCTGGAAGATGAGGGTCCTATCTAAAGCAAGTAGACTGATCCTAATCAATAGTTCCCTCGCAACCCAGGCTTACTATACTATGCAGACCATGAAAATTCCTATGAGGGTACTACAGAACATGGATAGACTCTGTAGGGACTTTTTTTGGGGCAATAACGAAAGGGAAAAGAAGATGCACCGCCCGGCTCGGAACACTCTCTCGCCGTCCCAACGGAGGGGGAGGCTCGGGAATCAAGAAACCACACCCGATGAATGTGGCTCTTTTGGGAAAACTAGTATGGCAAATGCTATTGGATGATCGGATCTCATGGGTGCAGGTTTTGATCAGTAGATATGGTAGTCCATTTGAACCACCAAAACCCACGGACTCCCTCATATGGCGAACTATATGCTATGCAGCCAACATCCTTAAGCAAGGCTTCGGTACAGCTGACAATGATATCATCTGGACGGAGGCACCTGATTATAAATACTCGGTTGCATCAGCATATACGACACTCAATTTATCTACCACCCATGCAACGGAGGAATGTTGGCAACGTATTTGGAAGCTACAAGGACCGACTCGTCTGAGCTTCTTGCTCTGGCAAGCTACGCATAATGCCCTACCTACCATGGAACTTCTCTATGACAGACATGTGAGTCCCTCCTCCGACTGCCCCCAGTGCCATCAAGCAGCGGAATCTACCATTCATGCCTTAAGAGATTGTGCACCTAATAAAAAAAAGGTGACATCAAGGACTGGCCCTATCTCGTTCGCGAGACGATCTGTACGATATGGCATTGGAGAAACAAAACTCATCATGATGATGATGCTATGAAGCCCCCGGTGCATATTTTAATTTCTAACATTGTTAGTCGAGTGCGTAATCTCCGTCTAGATTGGAGTGAATAATGGCTCATTGCCGGAAACTGTATTTCCCATTCTTGTAATTTTTTGGGGGGGCTTTATCCCACGTTTAATTGAATAAAATGGCCGTTTCAAAAACAAAACAAAAAAAAAAAAAAAAAAAAAAAAAAAATCTCAGATCTCAGTGTGTCACATGACCCACCCTTCTAAGTTTGGGTCAGCCCCTGTTTACCATTACCAATGTTTATTATATTAGTTTATATAGACTCCTACACAACACATGATACAAGATCACTCCTTAATAAGGATATGAAAGAAAACAAAACATGAAATTAAAACACAAGGACAACAGGAGAGCATTGCCATTAATTATCTCACAAACAAAACGTTAATAAAGGTAAAAGGGGGGAGGGGGGAGGGGGGGGGGGGGGGAAGGGGGATGCTACCCATCTTTGAACTCGTTGATGAACAACTAACTCATTTCCTAAGAAAGCGAGTTGATACAATCATCATGCATTTTCAGTTAAGCGGTGTATTCACCGACTCATCATCTGAATCTGTATCTAAATCGCCTCTAACCGTGGTGTCTCCACGGACTCGTCGTATGGATCCGACTCTGTCTCGGCCTCTGTCTCGTGCTTAACTCATTTGACTCTTTATCCGTCTTCTTCTCTATCTCTTCATCCGTAGCTGGAGGAACAGTATTAGGCATGCAAAACCACAAGTTCGCCGGTTTACCTTCAACGAAATACTCGAATTTACTACAGTAGCACTTCTTCCCACATGCCACGTCCTCCGACCCGGTGCAAGTCACTCCGGGACAAATATTTTGGAGCAGTTTTCTTGCCATTTTCGTCGTTGATGATGGTTGAGTTTTCATCGTTCCTCCACCGGCTATGTCTACTGAAAAAAAAAAAGAGAATGGCATTAGTACGTACATTAAAAGGTCATTTCCGTACAATACACACCCAGCCCCCCTTCCCCCACCCACACATTAAATGATCAGGAAAAATATGAAATACGACAGTGGAAAAAAAATGGCGATAAATACACAACATTTATAATTACGTAAGTGGAAAAAAAAATGAAAAATGTTCTGAAAAAATGTAGGCAAAAATACAACCCCAAAAGACTATGCTTATTAGATACATCATCGTAAACATATATATATATATATATTCAGAGGTTGTTTTTCTCTTGGTTATAAAAAATCTAAGGGTTTCAAGAAGATGGAGTGGGAAGATTGAAAATCAAATCCGAGAATTGCAGCAGGTTAAGTCCAAGATTTGGTTCCAGTTTCTTGGGGTTAGCCGAAATGGTGTTGGATTTTTGCAAAGTTTTGGAATGCAGTGGTGTTTTAAGATTCTGGAATGTAGATTCCGTGGGAAGTTTTTTTTTCTGAGTTTTTTTGTATTGGGACATCTGCTTGGTTCGACGGTTGGGAGTTTTATTGTGTTATCTTCGACAATTTTTGTAATATTTTTTTAACATCTTTCAGATTAGTGAAAAAATTTGGTTGTTCAATATATATATATATATATATATATATACACGAATACATATGTCTATATACTTTTTTGGATACATACATATATATGTGTGTGTGTGAGAGAGTACGTATATATACATACGTATTTTACCCTCTAAAAAGTACGTATGTATATCATCATTTAGACAGCACAAACTAGGCCAATAGACGTTTTGCTGCTTTCTTTTTGATTGGCTGTGTGTGTGGTGTTCGTGGTGCTTTCTAACAACATGAAAGATGGGAAGGAAATGGGGGGGAGGGGAGAGGGGGGGGGGGGGGTGAGTTAAAGAATATACCTTCGACTTTATTGTTGTCGAAACTCATAATATTTTCTTCATGAATATTACCGATTTCTTGAGCAATGGTGTGAGCAGCAATGGCAGCAACAATTGCCATTGCGATCATGAAATCTTTCAAAGCCATTGCGAATTTGCTGTGCTTTTCCGTGGTTGTTAATAATTTCTTCATAAATTTTCTTTTTGTTTACAATAATACAATATATGGCTGAATTAATTTATTTATAATACAAAAACTCGTTCAAGAATAGAGGAGAATATTTGCAAAAAAACAGAACGGAGGAGAATAAACGTTCGGCAATAATAATGTTAATGGAAGAGAAACAAAATGCAGAAGTAGTCAAAGACATTACACTTTTACAGCCAGTAGGAAACATGCTGGCAATAATTATGAATTAATGTTCATAGAATTAATTCATAATAAATAAATAAGAATAAGGTCCTCTATATAATATGTAATACCTGGTCAAAAAAATGCAATACCTAAATATTTTTAGAGTCTAAACAAATTCTCTATTTTACAGTTTTAAATACACGTTTTTTTAGTTTATAGAATTTCTATTCAAATTAAAATGCATCAGATTCTCTATTTTACATAATACAATAGATATAAAATAAAATTAACAGAATCTTTATTTTACAATAAAAAACAGAGTATATGTTGCAGTGTTATTTTTTCTGTTGAAATCTATAAAATACAGTTTTTAACGCATTTACAGTATCTACTACAAGTGCTTTCAACCTTTATATTGATCAATTGTATATTATTAACTAGTATAGGGTTGTATGTATTACGTATTCCTCCGGTTTTTAGCAGATTTGGAGTATTACAGTAGAAACTGTAAATCTTTTAAAATCTGTTTCCACATTCAGATTTATGAAAAATAACAATATACCAAATACTCTAATGTCTTACTGTAAAGGACACAACTTCTGTAAAATTTATTCACGAATTCCATTAAAAATTATATCTACTGCATTATATAAAATAGACAATCTGATATATTTTCATTTTGGATACAAATTATGTAAACTAGAAAATTTTGGATTTCTCAAGAAAAAAAGTGTATTTAAGTAAAGGATTCGTGAAGAAAATCGATGTAAGTGCTCTTATTTCTCTTTAAGGAGAAAAATAATAATTAATAGAAGAAAAATGATCGGTGGAATTACATTTTTAAGGCAATTAAGACACTGTTGGCTTGAGATCACATGTCCAAATTGTGTGTTTAATTTAAGTGTCTAAATAAAAAAACTACGTCGTATTATGTGTATTTGAATTTTTTAAGAAAAACAAAAAACAAAACATAAAAATCAAGGGGAGTGATAGACTTACTCCCTTCAATCTACACAATTTTTACATCATCGTCATCTCACCACATATTTTCACTTGTAATTTTTTTTTAAAAAAACTTAAAACAATCACAACCACAAGATTTTGTTGAGTGTAAAAATGGTATAGATTTGAGGAAGTCCCTCTATCATTTCTCAAAAATCAAATACAAATGAAAAGACTAAGTTTTTAGTTAAATACTGAAATTAGACTCACAACTTGAACATGTGATATCAAGCCATTGTTTTGTGATCCTTTTTTTTTCCCAACCCTCCAATTGCTAATTATTTTCTCGCAAACAAATTGTGCCTTGATTCAATTTATTATGTTCACACTGTAATCTCTGCTATAAATACATTTGGAATAATATACAAGCAATCCTCCTTCTTTACTTTGTCGTATTTTCTCTTTTTGCTTTTCTCTATTATTATTATTATTAGATATACAATACGTTATCAGGAAAAGCCTCTAACCTATTGAGATTTACATTGATAAAAGAGAACAACATGTGTCTCTGTCGATCAACACTATCACAAGATCTATACCATCTATATTCTTGTAGATATCTCCATTTGTCAATCGCCGTTCCGATGTCATTGAAAAAAAAAAACCCACAAGATTCACCATTTATAGATTTCCGTAAGGACTCAAGTGAATCCATCGGTATATTCTAGGTCCGCATAATATTTTATTTATTTCATTTTCTTATTGTGATCAATTATATTTTTCTATATTTCTGTAAATGTATTTAACATTGATGCTAGTGGTTGAGAACATCAAAATGATGGTGGATTAAGTCCATACCACGTAAGAAAAAATATATGATTAATAGTCATTACAAAATTAATTTTCATAATAAATTATATGAAAGACAAATCGAGCTCAAGAAAATTCAATGTCTGAAATTGTACTAGTATCTAATAACATATTACAAATATCAATATCAACAAAATATCAACAAATTATTGAACAAGTATTGGTGACAGAGCAATAACATAAATAAAACAGCCCAAACAGCGCAACCTTAATCAACAACGTTAAAAGATAACAAGCAAACAATTTAATCATGAAAAATAAAATTCTTCATGCATATTTAGATGCAATATCATCATTAGTAATAGTTTCATATTTTAACTGTCTCTCAAATTTTGCAGCTTGTGTTTACTAGTCTCTTGTTTTGTTTGGAATTCTATTGTTCTTCTGCGAATTCTTTTTGCTTTTTTTCATGTACCATCCTTCTCGAACACCATGTTAGAGACCTCGCATAAATAAAAATCTTTATTGACTTTAAAAAAATGTCCAACATATTGATATGTTCATGGGCCATGGGCGGTCAGGGGAGGCAGTTTTTTCATTAATATCATTATTTTACAAATGTTTAATGGTAAATTCTTATATTATTACAATAGAAAAAAAGGGAGAAGGAATGAAGGACAAAAAAAAATCATAAATGGGATAGAATCACGTTACTACATTTTATGTGATTAAAAAGGATAAATTCATAATAATTGACGAAAATACCCTTTTACACATTAAACACGTAGTAACGCTAGATAAAGTGTAGTAACAACCAAAAAAACAAGTAGTAACAGCCAAGAAACAAGTAATAACAGCCAATAAAATGTAGTAACATCCAATGAAAAAGTAGTAACAGCTAAAAAAAAGTAGTAACAGCCCATAAAATGTAATAACGGCCAATAAACAAGTAGTAACATGCCGTAAAATAGATAAAGTTACATCAAAAAATGTAGTAACGTTAAAAAATTAATAGTAACAACCCTAAACCCTAAACTTAAGAGAAAATAAAATGCAGCCAGCTTCTCCGGCAACCATGGCCGCCGTTAACTCCTTCGCCGGTGCACATGGCCCCAGCCCGACTGCCATGGTAAACACCCCTTGTTATCCGAAGTCCTGAACCCAAAAAAATACAGACTGGCAGCGGCGTCGATATCATCAGCGGAGATGTTGATTTTTCGGCATCGGATGCCATGTTTTCCAGCCATCTGCAATTGTTGCTGCTCACTTTAACCGTTGCTTTTCCGGCATCGGATGCCATGTTTTCCGGCCGGCTGCAATTGTTGCTGCTGTCTGCAATTACCAAGATTTCGCCGTAAATCTGACGCAGATTATACAATAGCGGGAGGGTTGGACGGAAGTTGCAGATGCGGCGGCGCTATAAAAAAACCCAAAATCGAAAACACAAACAAACGCCTTGATGTTCAGTACTATACCATTGAAGCTGGGGCCTTTTATGAGGATATGCAATTCTCGAACATCGTATTAGATCCGTTTTATCAGCCGGTCGGGAATGTAAGCTCCGTTCCACCGGTGTTTCATGGCTAGAATACGGTGGCGCTTGGAGACCAGGAATTATATGGCTAATTAAATGATAAGAATTCAGGGACATATGAAATTGATGTCAAGCTTTATTTGAGGATGAGATTCAAATTCTTTTGGTTTATTCAGTCTCCAAAAATCAAGCCTACCGTCGATTGTGATATGAAAATTCCCTTCAATGTCGACGGAAAATCTCAATTGATAATCTATGCTAGTGGCCGAGAGCGTGAATATTTTTTAAAATTAGTAAAAAGGGTATTTTGATAGGTTTAGGTAGGTTTTGTCCTAATTAATAATCAGTTTCCTTGGATTCTGATAAACACATTAGTTTGTCATTCTTGATAAAAACCTATACAAAAAAAAAACCAAAGTATGTCAAGACCGAGAATCAAACTCGAATCAATATGAGTACATAATCACTATTCATCTACTAGACGAACTTACACTATTTTAAATACATGTAATTTTAGGCCCCTAATTTTATGGGCCCGAAGTGGCCGCTGCATAAGACATGTACATATGTCCCTAAGGGTACTGATGGTTGGATTTCCATGCTTAGAGCATTTGCAGTAGATACAGTAAATCGTTTAAAAACTGTATTTTAGATTTCAAAATTGAGATTTAAGAAAAATAACACTGCAGCAGATACTCTATATTTTTACTGAAAAAGAAAGATTTATAAAATTTCCTTTACATTTACCGCATTCATACATATTCTGTAAATTTTCTTTTATGTGTACCGAGTTGTGTAAAATAAACAATTTGTTTAAATTTTATCATGGATAGAGATTATGTAAAATAAAAAAATATGTATTTAAAATTGTAATATACATAATTCGTTTAATCTGATGATATTACTCTTATACATGGTCTTTGTTTGCTCCCGTATGGATTGAATTAAAAAGAAAATAGAAATGGACGGCATAAATCAACACTATTCCCCTCAACAAAAAAAACAACACTATTGAAAATTTACTATTACCTTGACTCAAAAAAAAATAAAAAATTACAACAAATCTGTCTAAAGTATACTTTATCTTAACAACTCTTTCATAAATCACATCTAAACAATTACCCATACAACTATTGACTCAAATCATGAATTACCGCAAAGGGCAAATCTAAGAATCCATTCCAGTGGAGTCTCTAAAACAATTTTTTTTTTCCACCCTAAAAAATAAAAAAAAAAACTATATATTTTTTTTAATTCAGAAATTTGTTATGGTGGGTCACCGGAGCCCAAAACATCATTTTTAACGTTAAAACGATGTTTTTTAATAACAAAACTACATACAATATTGTAATACTAAAAAAAAAAATCTCAGAGATCTCAGTGGGTCACGTTACCCACCCTTCTAAGTTTAGGTCAGCCCCTGATTACCATTACCAATGTTTATTATATTAGTTCTCACAACATTGATACAAGATCACTCCTTAATAAGGATATGAAAGAAAACAAAACATGAAATTAAAACACAAGGACAACAGGAGAGCATTGCCATTAATTATCTCACAAACAAAACGTTAATAAAGGTAAAGGGGGGGGAGGGGGGGGGGAGGGGGATGCTACCCATCTTTGAACTCGTTGATGAACAACTAACTCATTTCCTAAGAAAGCGAGTTGATACAATCATCATGCATTTTCAGTTAAGCGGTGTATTCACCGACTCATCATCTGAATCTGTATCTAAATCTGCCTCTAACCGTGGTGTCTCCACGGACTCGTCGTATGGATCGACTCTGTCTCGGCCTCTGTCTCTGTGCTTAACTCATTTGACTCTTTATCCGTCTTCTTCTCTATCTCTTCATCCGTAGCTGGAGGAACAGTATTAGGCATGCAAAACCACAAGTTCGCCGGTTTACCTTCAACGAAATACTCGAATTTACTACAGTAGCACTTCTTCCCACATGCCACGTCCTCCGACCCGGTGCAAGTCACTCCGGGACAAATATTTTGGAGCAGTTTTCTTGCCATTTTCGTCGTTGATGATGGTTGAGTTTTCATCGTTCCTCCACCGGCTATGTCTACTGGAAAAAAAAAAAAATGAGAATGGCATTAGTACGTACATTAAAAGGTCATTTCCGTACAATACACACCCAGCCCCCCTTCCCCCACCCACACATTAAATGATCAGGAAAAATATGAAATACGACAGTGGAAAAAAAATGGCTATAAATACACAACATTTATAATTATGTAAGTGGAAAAAAAAAATGAAAAATGTTCTGAAAAAATGTAGGCAAAAATACAACCCCAAAAGACTATGCCTATTAGATACATCATCGTAAACATATATATATATATTCAGAGGTTGTTTTTCTCTTGGTTATAAAAAATCTAAGGGTTTCAAGAAGATGGAGTGGGAAGATTGGAAATCAAATCCGAGGATTGCAGCAGGTTAAGTCCAAGATTTGGTTCCAGTTTCTTGGGGTTAGCCGAAATGGTGTTGGATTTTTGCAAAGTTTTGGAATGCAGTGGTGTTTTAAGATTCTGGAATGTAGATTCCGTGGGAATTTTTTTTTTTCTGAGTTTTTTTGTATTGGGACATCTGCTTGGTTCGACGGTTTGGAGTTTTATTGTGTTATCTTGGACAATTTTTGTAATATTTTTTTAACATCTTTCTGATTAGTGAAAAAATTTGGTTGTTCATAAATTATATATATATATATATACACGAATACATATGTCTATATACTTTTTTGGATACATACATATATATGTGTGTGTGAGAGAGAGAGTAAGTATATATACATACGTACTTTACCCTCTAAAAAGTACGTATGTATATCATCATTTAGACAGCACAAACTAGGCCAATAGACGTTTTGCTGCTTTCTTTTTGATCGGCTGTGTGTGGTGTTCGTGGTGCTTTCTAACAACATGAAAGATGGGAAGGAAATGGGGGGGGGAGGGGGGGGGTGGGTTGAGTTAAAGAATATACCTTCGACTTTATTTTTGTCGAAACTCATAATATTTTCTTCATGAATATTACCGATTTTTTGAGCAATGGTGTGAGCAGCGGGCGGCTGCAGAAATTCCGGGATGGGGGTCAGGGGAGCAGCACCGTCATAAGACGATAGTTTTATCTTTTTTCAGAAATACTTGCGGGGTCTGTAACACCCCAATTTTTTCGAGTTGGGTACTTTCGGGATTATATAATATTTGCAATTTCTGGTTACTAATTTCACCATTATCAAGTTAAAAATATATTTTTCTACCTGCATAAATTTAGTCTTCATGTAACTATACGTTAATTATTTGTATAGCAAATATATATTTATATTTATTTTTTTTGTAAAATAATAATAATAATATTTACTTTTCTGTATATTTGACTCTATGGAATTTTACAAGAAAAAGATTTACAAATAATTTTCCGTGACAAATTTATCAGACAATAATGTGCATTAGTTGTTTGAATTAAAGATAATAAATATGATTAATATTTTTAAGAGTTAATTGGCTTAAACTTCTATACGTTATAGAATTGAGTAAAAAAACAATAATTAACCAAGATAAGCACAGCATTTTAAAAATAGGTTTTGTAACCGTAAGTTTTCTTTAATATGCATCTAAGTAAATTTTTTTTTTGGAGTCTTAGTATAAATACATACATCCATCCATGAGGGAAACCGGAGCCAAACACAACTGATTTTGACTGTGCTATATTTCTATCCTTGTCAAGGAAGACAACTTTACACCATTTTCATTTCCGGCCTTATACAGAGATGCCGATCTTCATCGAATACCACCGTTTCCACCATAGTTGTCCACCGTAATCCGCCTAAAAGAAACATTGTTCTTCCAAAATGTTTTCCATTGTTTTTGTCATCAGCAAAACCGTCATCCTCTTCGGCCCTTTCGAATGATACGACCAAAACCATGGATGGGTCCTTATGTCTATATCTTTTTCTCTTATACAATCTATTTTTCTTATCATCTCTGTAAACGGTAGATTGCATCCAAACAAATCGATGTTACAAGAAATAACCATTGAACACCTGTGATAGCATAAACCATGCTCTCGATCTCTCCGACAACCGTCGTCATCTAGCCATTGAGTAGTAATCAGTATTTGCATATTTGTTGATCGCCGTTTGTTGCTGCCGACGGGGAAAACATGACTTGGTTTGGTCTATTACATTTATTTATTCGGATTATAGATAAGAAGTTTTTGTGCAATATCTACTTGTTGCAATCGGTTGACTTATGAGTGGTAATTGAAATTGAAGTTTTGCTGTTATCGGCAGAAAACTATACATAAGCATTTGGAAAGTGGTTTGGCCGAAATAATTTTCTTTAAACCAGAGGATGGTGGAGAAAATTAAATTAAGGAGAATAGCAGGAGGATATATATGATCATCATAGTTGATAAAATAGTGGTTTCATATTTTAGCGAATCTTGTGAAATAATTTATGAGTCAATGGAAGATGGATGAATAAGAAAACGAAAGTCTCGGTGAATGAATTATTCAAGTGGAGAAAGCCAATCCGAAATATATTTGATCATGAAGGACAAATCGACCAAGATTGTACCAACAATTGGATGCTAAGGGTATTCATGACATGGACCATCTGTGAGTCTTTTATTTTGATATAAAGTCAAAGTGTGTTTTCTATTATTTTCAAATATTTTATGTATATATATCGAATGAACTTCTAAACTCGGAAATCATTTTTAAATGATTTCGTTAAAATTAAACGACTTGATTTGAGATAGTGCACATTTTTATAAATAAATAAAACTGATATTTGGAATTGACGGATAATACTCGCTCGCTCGCTCGCACGCTCGCTCGTGGCACGAAAGTGTCAAAGCTCTAGTGGCTAGGGGGATTAGAGTTACTGCTCTTGGGGAACGGCTAGTCACCGGTCTCGGGGCCTCTTGACTCGAAGTCTTTCCGACAGTAGCTAGAGTGCTCACTCGTAAGAGTGGGGACGGTACCTTTTCCCCGAAGATTCATGCTACAGCCGGGAAAGCAAGGGCTGACGGTTGGTGCGTGGGTCCTAGGGCATGGACAGAGTTGGCTGGAGCCGTGTAGGAGGTTTGCACGGTGAAGGTTGATTCTTTTCCCTGACAATCGGCCGGAGTTGTCAGGCATGGCTAGTTCTCGTGGAGTGCGGTTGAAATCCAATTGGTAAATATGGTGTTTGGGCGGTACTTGACTCATCGGCTCGGCCAAAGCTGGTGCTTGTAAATGAACCTGATATGTTTTCTTAATGCTCGTGCACTTCAATACTAAAAATTGATCTTTTCATTTGTTCAATCAATTAATAATTAAAAGACTTCCGCTGTTATTTTTAAAAGTTGATCAAGATATTTTATTTTTATATATTGGTACATATATATATATATATATATAGTATAACACTTGCACATATGGCTATATAAAATATACTATAACACTTTGCACGACGCCTCGTTTTCCTTTGTTTCTTTGTTCTCTTTTGTTTTGTTTTGTTTTTCTTTCTATAAATATAAATACAGGTTAATGATCGAGGGGAAGGAAGCGTATAGGAGAAGATATTGATCGAGATGTGAGGAAAATGAAATTAATGTTTTTGTTGGTACTTCATTTAATTTGAGAGCTATTGTAATTTTATGGGTTGTAATATTGTAATGGAAATATTTTATTGAATTGGTGTTAAATTGACTAGTGGATTTATTATGTTAAATCGTGGATTTAGTAGATTATCTTGGGATTTTTAGTCTAGTTACTGAAGTCGCGGCGAGAGCTTCGCAACCCCTCCTAGAATGACCCCAGTGGACCTAGGGGTCGGGAGTAGGGTATTACAGGTGGTATCAGAGACAGGTTAAGTTTCTCGGGAGTTCTACAAGAGGATATATTTTGGGACAAGTGAGATTAAATGATCTAGTCTAGTTAAGAAGATAAATCGATATTTAAAAATTTAGGAAATGATTTCTATAGAATAAGTCTAGTGAAATGATTTGTAGATCAACTAGGTATTGATCAAGTAAAACTAAAAGAAAATAAGGAATGAATTTCGTAGTGCATAAGTTGTGACATTTAGACTTTGTCTATATTAAGTTTAAATATTTTGATCCAGATTGGGACGCAAGTGTTTCACACTCACACTCACGTATATTCCAACTTTTAAATTCCTTATAATTATTATAGTATATATTATGAAATGCATCAAAACCATTCTTTGTCTGCATTTATTTTATATAATTGATTATTTCAAATGTGGTTTTCGTGTGTTGGAAAAAAAAAAGGGATTAAATAAATTTTTTGAATAGGTGATTAAGAGGTTAATACGATGTCTTGGAAAGTAAGGTAACTCATTTACTCACTATTTCTTGGATTTATATTAAAATTACTACATTTTCAAATTTTTTCCAATGAATTACTATGTTACTGTTAAACTTTTGAAGTATAGGAGGAGAGTATATTCTATAGGACTAATTTCAATATTGTCACTTATTTTGACATATTGTATTCAAAGCTAAGGAATTTTTTTTTTTTTTTTTTTTTTATTTTTTTTTATTTACTTTTTTTTTTTATTTTTTTAACGCAATTTGATTATATTAGTCATCTCAAAACCGTTTTTCAATTTCAAGAGGAAATATACATTTTGCTAAGGTGTGAAACACTAGTCCTTTTTACTCTTTGGAACTTCTTGGAATATTTCGGGTTATATAATGTAAAGGTTATGGTTGGTAATAAGGGTTATTTTGAATGAAATATATTGTAGAGAAAAATTAATGACATATATTAGGTAGACCGATAACCCACATGTCCCAGGATCGTAACCTAACTATGATACCTAAGAATAGTGGAGTCTGAAATGGTTTTGTAGTGTGAAATAGTTTTGGATTGACAAATATATAAGGTCGACAAAGAAGATAAGGAGAGGGAAGTTCGAGGACGAACTTCTTTTTAAGGGGGGGAGAATTGTAACACCCCAATTTTTTCGAGTTGGGTACTTTCGGGATTATATAATATTTGCAATTTCTGGTTACTAATTTCACCATTATCAAGTTAAAAATATATTTTTCTACCTGCATAAATTTAGTCTTCATGTAACTATACGTTAATTATTTGTATAGACATTATATATTTATATATTTTTTTTGTAAAATAATAATAATAATATTTACTTTTCTGTATATTTGACTCTATGGAATTTTACAAGAAAAAGATATACAAATAATTTTCCGTGACAAAATTTATCAGACAATAATGTGCATTAGTTGTTTGAATTAAAGATAATAAATATGATTAATATTTTTAAGAGTTAATTGGCTTAAACTTCTATACGTTATAGAATTGAGTAAAAAACAATAATTAACCAAGATAAGCACAGCATTTTAAAAATAGGTTTTGTAACCGTAAGTTTTCTTTAATATGCATCTAAGTAATTTCTTTTTTGGAGTCTTAGTATAAAACTATAAATACATACATCCATCCACGAGGGAAACCGGAGCCAAACACAACTGATTTTGACTGTGCTATATTTCTATCCTTGTCAAGGAAGACAACTTTACACCATTTTCATTTCCGGCCTTATACAGAGATGCCGATCTTCATCGAATACCACCGTTTCCACCATAGTTGTCCACCGTGATCCGCCTAAAAGAAACATTGTTCTTCCAAACTGTTTCCATTGTTTTTGTCATCAGCAAAACCGTCATCTTCTTCGGCCCTTTCGAATGATACGACCAAAACCATGGATGGGTCCTTATGTCTATATCTTTTTCTCTTATACAATCTATTTTTCTTATCATCTCTGTAAACGGTAGATTGCATCCAAACAAATCGATGTTGTCCTAGTTACAAGAAATAACCATTGAACACCTGTGATAGCATAAACCATGCTCTCGATCTCTCCGACAACCGTCGTCATCTAGCCATTGAGTAGTAATCAGTATTTGCATATTTGTTGATCGCCGTTTGTTGCTGCCGACGGGGAAAACATGACTTGGTTTGGTCTATTACATTTATTTATTCGGATTATAGATAAGAAATTTTTGTGCAATATCTACTTGCTGCAATCGGTTGACTTATGAGTGGTAATTGAAATTGAAGTTTTGCTGTTATCGGCAGAAAACTATACATAAGCATTTGGAAACTGGTTTGGCCGAAATAATTTTCTTTAAACCAGAGGATGGTGGAGAAAATTAAATTAAGGAGAATAGCAGGAGGATATATATGATCATCATAGTTGATAAAATAGTGGTTTCATATTTTAGCGAATCTTGTGAAATAATTTATGAGTCAATGGAGGATGGATGAATAATAAAACGAAAGTCTCGGTGAATGAATTATTCAAGTGGAGAAAGCCAATCCGAAATATAAGTGATCATGAAGGAAAAATCGACCAAGATTGTACCAACAATTGGATGCTAAGGGTATTCATGACATGGACCATTTGTGAGTCTTTTATTTTGATATAAAGCCAAAGTGTGTCTTTTAATTATTTTCAAGTATTTTACTTATATTAAAATGATGTTTTAAACTCGGAAATCATTTTTAAATGATTTCGTTAAAAAAATAAACGACTTGATTTTGAGATAGTGCACATTTTTATAAATAAATAAAACTGATATTTGGAATTGACGGATAATACTCGCTCGCTCGCTCGCACGCTCGCTCGTGGCACGAAAGTGTCAAAGCTCTAGTGGCTAGGGGGATTAGAGTTACTGCTCTTGGGGAACGGCTAGTCACCGGTCTCGGGGCCTCTTGACTCGAAGTCTTTCCGACAGTAGCTAGAGTGCTCACTCGTAAGAGTGGGGACGGTACCTTTTCCCCGAAGATTCATGCTACAGCCGGGAAAGCAAGGGCTGACGGTTGGTGCGTGGGTCCTAGGGCATGGACAGAGTTGGCTGGAACCGTGTAGGAGGTTTGCACGGTGAAAGTTGATTCTTTTCCCTGACAATCGGCCGGAGTTGTCAGGCATGGCTAGTTCTCGTGGAGTGCGGTTGAAATCCAATTGGTAAATATGGTGTTTGGGCGGTACTTGACTCATCGGCTCGGCCAAAGCTGGTGCTTGTAAATGAACCTGATATGTTTTCTTAATGCTCGTGCACTTATATAACTTTAAAAATTGATCTTTTATTTTTGTTCATTTTTATTTTCAAGAAATTAATAATTTATAAAGGTTTCCGCTGTTATTTTATAAAAGTTGATCAAGATATTTTATTATTTATATATATATATATATATATATATATATATATATATATATATAATATATATATATATATATATATATATATAAAATATACTTTGATGACGCCTCGTTTTCCTTTTTCGACGCCTCTTTTTGTTCTCTTTTGTTTTGTTTTTTTTTCCTTTTATAAATATATGTACAGGTTTTTTTTATCGAGATATAAAGAAGAGTATAGATGATTGATCGAGATTCGAAGATAAAGGAAAATAATATTTTGGATGGTACACCGATTTATTTTAAGAGCTATTGTAATTTTTTATGAGTTGTAATATTGTAATGAAGATATTTATTGAATTGATGTAAAATAACTTGTGGATTTATTATGTTAAATTGTGGTTTTAGATGATTATCTTGGGATTTCTAGTCTTAGTATTGAAGTCGCGGCGAGAGCTTCGCAACCCCTCCTAGAATGACCCCAGTGGACCTAGGGGTCGGGAGTAGGGTATTACACTATTTATCTATATAAATATACATAGGAATTTTTTTTTTTTATTTAATAAGGGGGTCAAGTGCACCCCAAAAGCTTCACTTAAAGCCGCCCATGGCAGCAATGGCAGCAACAATTGCCATTGCGATCATGAAATCTTTCAAAGCCATTGCGAATTTGCTGTGCTTTTCCGTGGTTGTTAATAATTTCTTCATAAATTTTCTTTTTGTTTACAATAATACAATATATGGCTGAATTAATTTATTTATAATACAAAAACTCGTTCAAGAATAGAGGAGAATATTTGCAAAAAAACAGAACGGAGGAGAATAAACGTTCGGCAATAATAATGTTAATGGAAGAGAAACAAAATGCAGAAGTAGTCAAAGACATTACACTTTTACAGCCAGTAGGAAACATGCTGGCAATAATTATGAATTAATGTTCATAGAACTAATTCATAATAAATAAATAAGAATAAGGTCCTCTATATAATATGTAATACCTGGTCAAAAAAATGCAATACCTAAATATTTTTAGAGTCTAAACAAATTCTCTATTTTGCAGTTTTAAATACACGCTTTTCTAGTTTATAGAATTTCTATTCAAGATAAAATGCATCAGATTCTCTATTTTACATAATACAATAGGTATAAAATAAAATTAACAGAATCTTTATTTTACAATAAAAAACAGAGTATATATTGCAGTGTGTTATTTTTTCTGTTGAAATCTATAAAATACAGTTTTTAACGCATTTACAGTATCTACTACAAGTGCTTTCAACCTTTATATTGATCAATTGTATATTATTAACTAGTATAGGGTTGTATGTATTACGTATTCCTCCGGTTTTTAGCAGATTTGGAGTATTACAAAGTAGAAACCGTAAATCTTTTAAAAATGTTTCCACATTCGATTTATGAAAAATAACAATATACCAAATACTCTAATGTCTTACTGTAAAGGACACGACTTCTGTAAAATTTCTTCACAAATTCCATTAAAAATTATATCTACTGCATTATATAAAATAGACAATCTGATATATTTTCATTTTGGATACAAATTATGTAAACTAGAAAATTTTGGATTTCTCAAGAAAAAAAAGTGCATTTAAGTAAAGGATTCGTGAAGAAAATCTGATGTAAGTGCTCTTATTTCTCTTTAAGGAGAAAAATAATAATTAATAGAAGAAAAATGATCGGTGGAATTACATTTTTAAGGCAATTAAGACACTCTTGGCTTGAGATCACATGTCCAAATTGTGTGTTTAATTTAAGTGTCTAAGTAAAAAAACTACGTCGTATTATGTGTATTTGAATTTTTTAAGAAAAACAAAAAACAAAACATAAAAATCAAGGGGAGTGATAGACTTACTCCCTTCAATCTACACAATTTTTACATCATCGTCATCTCACCACATATTTTCACTTGTAAATTTTTTTTAAAAAAAACTTAAAACAATCACAACCACAAGATTTTGTTGAGTGTAAAAATGGTATAGATTTGAGGAAGTCACTCTATCATTTCTCAAAAATCAAATACAAATGAAAAGACTGAGTTTTTAGTTAAATACTGAAATTAGACTCACAACTTGGACATGTGATATCAAGCCATTGTTTTGTGATCCTTTTTTTTTCCCAACCCTCCAATTGCTAATTATTTTCTCGCAAACAAATTGTGCCTTGATTCAATTTATTATGTTCACACTGTAATCTCTGCTATAAATACATTTGGAATAATATACAAGCAATCCTCCTTCTTTACTTTGTCGTATTTTCTCTTTTTGCTTTTCTCTATTATTATTATTATTAGATATACAATACGTTATCAGGAAAAGTCTCTAACCTATTGAGATTTACATTGATAAAAGAGAACAACATGTGTCTCTGTCGATCAACACTATCACAAGATCTATACCATCTATATTCTTGTAGATATCTCCATTTGTCAATCGCCGTTCCGATGTCATTGAAAAAAAAAACCCACAAGATTCACCATTTATAGATTTCCGTAAGGACTCAAGTGAATCCATCGGTATATTCTATGTCCGCATAATATTTTATTTATTTCATTTTCTTATTGTGATCAATTATATTTTTCTATATTTCTGTAAATGTATTTAACATTGATGCTAGTGGTTGAGAACATCAAAATGATGGTGGATTAAGTCCATACCACGTAAGAAAAAATATATGATTAATAGTCATTACAAAATTAATTTTCATAATAAATTATATGAAAGACAAATCGAGCTCAAGAAAATTCAATGTCGAAATTGTACTAGTATCTAATAACATATTACAAATATCAATATCAACAAAATATCAACAAATTATTGAACAAGTATTGGTGACAGAGCAATAACATAAATAAAACAGCCCAAACAGCGCAACCTTAATCAACAACGTTAAAAGATAACAAGCAAACAATTTAATCATGAAAATTAAAATTCTTCATGCATATTTAGATGCAATATCATCATTAGTAATAGTTTCATATTTTAACTGTCTCTCAAATTTTGCAGCTTGTGTTTACTAGTCTCTTGTTTTGTTTGGAATTCTATTGTTCTTCTGCGAATTCTTTTTGCTTTTTTTCATGTACCATCCTTCTCGAACACCATGTTAGAGACCTCGCATAAATAAAAATCTTTATTGACTTTAAAAAAATGTCCAACATATTGATATGTTCATGGGCCATGGGCGGTCAGGGGAGGTAGTTTTTTCATTAATATCATTATTTTACAAATGTTTAATGGTAAATTCTTATATTATTACAATAGAAAAAAGGGAGAAGGAGCCAGAAGGACAAAAAAAAATCATAAATGGGATAGAATCACGTTACTACATTTTATGTGATTAAAAAGGATAAATTCATAATAATTGGACGAAAATACCCTTTTACACATTAAACACGTAGTAACGCTAGATAAAGTGTAGTAACAACCAAAAAAACAAGTAGTAACAGCCAAGAAACAAGTAATAACAGCCAATAAAATGTAGTAACATCCAATGAAAAAAGTAGTAACAGCTAAAAAAAAGTAGTAACGAATAAATTATAAAATGTAATAACGGCCAATAAACAAGTAGTAACATGCCGTAAAATAGATAAAGTTACATCAAAAAATGTAGTAACGTTAAAAAATTAATAGTAACAACCCTAAACCCTAAACTTAAGAGAAAATAAAATGCAGCCAGCTTCTCCGGCAACCATGGCCGCCGTTAACTCCTTCGCCGGTGCACATGGCCCCAGCCCGACTGCCATGGTAAACACCCCTTGTTATCCGAAGTCCTGAACCCAAAAAAATACAGACTGGCAGCGGCGTCGATATCATCAGCGGAGATGTTGATTTTTCGGCATCGGATGCCATGTTTTCCAGCCATCTGCAATTGTTGCTGCTCACTTTAACCGTTGCTTTTCCGGCATCGGATGCCATGTTTTCCGGCCGGCTGCAATTGTTGCTGCTGTCTGCAATTACCAAGATTTCGCCGTAAATCTGACGCAGATTATACAATAGCGGGAGGGTTGGACGGAAGTTGCGATGCGGCGGCGCTATAAAAAAACCCAAAATCGAAAACACAAACAAACGCCTTGATGTTCAGGACTATACCATTGAAGCTGGGGCCTTTTATGAGGATATGCAATTCTCGAACATCGTATTAGATCCGTTTTATCAGCCGGTCGGGAATGTAAGCTCCGTTCCACCGGTGTTTCATGGCTAGAATACGGTGGCGCTTGGAGACCAGGAATTATATGGCTAATTAAAAGATAAGAATTCAGGGACATATGAAATTGATGTCAAGCTTTATTTGAGGATGAGATTCAAATTCTTTTGGTTTATTCAGTCTCCAAAAATCAAGCCTACCGTCGATTGTGATATGAAAATTCCCTTCAATGTCGACGGAAAATCTCAATTGATAATCTATGCTAGGGCTGAGAGCGTGAATATTTTTTAAAATTAGTAAAAAGGGTATTTTGATAGGTTTAGGTAGGTTTTGTCCTAATTAATAATCAGTTTCCTTGGATTCTGATAAACACATTAGTTTGTCATTCTTGATAAAAACCTATACAAAAAAAAACCAAAGTATGTCAAGACCGAGAATCAAACTCGAATCAATATGAGTACATAGTCACTATTCATCTACTAGACGAACTTACACTATTTTAAATACATGTAATTTTAGGCCCCTAATTTTATGGGCCCGAAGTGGCCGCTGCATAAGACATGTACATATGTCCCTAAGGGTACTGATGGTTGGATTTCCATGTTTAGAGCATTTGCAGTAGATACAGTAAATCGTTTAAAAACTGTATTTTAGATTTCAAAATTGAGATTTAAGAAAAATAACACTGCAGCAGATACTCTATATTTTTACTGAAAAAGAAAGATTCTATAAAATTTCCTTTACATTTACCGCATTCATACATATTCTGTAAATTTTCTTTTATGTGTACCGAGTTGTGTAAAATAAACAATTTGTTTAAATTTTATCATGGATAGAGATTATGTAAAATAAAAAAATATGTATTTAAAATTGTAATATACATAATTCGTTTAATCTGATGATATTACTCTTATACATGGTCTTTGTTTGCTCCCGTATGGATTGAATTAAAAAGAAAATAGAAATGGACGGCATAAATCAACACTATTCCCCTCAACAAAAAAAACAACACTATTGAAAATTTACTATTAACTTGACTCAAAAAAAAAAAAAATAAAAATTTACAACAAATCTGTCTAAAGTATACTTTATCTTAACAACTCTTTCATAAATCACATCTAAACAATTACCCATACAACTATTGACTCAAATCATGAATTACCGCAAAGGGCAAATCTAAGAATCCATTCCAGTGGAGTCTCTAAAACAATTTTTTTTTCCACCCTAAAAATAAAAAAAAAAAACTATATATTTTTTTTAATTCAGAAATTTGTTATGGTGGGTCACCGGAGCCCAAAACATCATTTTTAACGTTAAAACGATGTTTTTTAATAACAAAACTACATACAATATTGTAATACTAAAAAAAAAAATCTCAGAGATCTCAGTGGGTCACGTTACCCACCCTTCTAAGTTTAGGTCAGCCCCTGATTACCATTACCAATGTTTATTATATTAGTTCTCACAACATTGATACAAGATCACTCCTTAATAAGGATATGAAAGAAAACAAAACATGAAATTAAAACACAAGGACAACAGGAGAGCATTGCCATTAATTATCTCACAAACAAAACGTTAATAAAGGTAAAGGGGGGGGAGGGGGGGGGAGGGGGATGCTACCCATCTTTGAACTCGTTGATGAACAACTAACTCATTTCCTAAGAAAGCGAGTTGATACAATCATCATGCATTTTCAGTTAAGCGGTGTATTCACCGACTCATCATCTGAATCTGTATCTAAATCTGCCTCTAACCGTGGTGTCTCCACGGACTCGTCGTATGGATCTGACTCTGTCTCGGCCTCTGTCTCTGTGCTTAACTCATTTGACTCTTTATCCGTCTTCTTCTCTATCTCTTCATCCGTAGCTGGAGGAACAGTATTAGGCATGCAAAACCACAAGTTCGCCGGTTTACCTTCAACGAAATACTCGAATTTACTACAGTAGCACTTCTTCCCACATGCCACGTCCTCCGACCCGGTGCAAGTCACTCCGGGACAAATATTTTGGAGCAGTTTTCTTGCCATTTTCGTCGTTGATGATGGTTGAGTTTTCATCGTTCCTCCACCGGCTATGTCTACTGAAAAAAAAAAAAAAATGAGAATGGCATTAGTACGTACATTAAAAGGTCATTTCCGTACAATACACACCCAGCCCCCCTTCCCCCACCCACACATTAAATGATCAGGAAAAATATGAAATACGACAGTGGAAAAAAAATGGCTATAAATACACAACATTTATAATTATGTAAGTGGAAAAAAAAATGAAAAATGTTCTGAAAAAATGTAGGCAAAAATACAACCCCAAAAGACTATGCCTATTAGATACATCATCGTAAACATATATATATATATTCAGAGGTTGTTTTTCTCTTGGTTATAAAAAATCTAAGGGTTTCAAGAAGATGGAGTGGGAAGATTGGAAATCAAATCCGAGGATTGCAGCAGGTTAAGTCCAAGATTTGGTTCCAGTTTCTTGGGGTTAGCCGAAATGGTGTTGGATTTTTGCAAAGTTTTGGAATGCAGTGGTGTTTTAAGATTCTGGAATGTAGATTCCGTGGGAAGTTTTTTTTTTCTGAGTTTTTTTGTATTGGGACATCTGCTTGGTTCGACGGTTTGGAGTTTTATTGTGTTATCTTGGACAATTTTTGTAATATTTTTTTAACATCTTTCTGATTAGTGAAAAAATTTGGTTGTTCAAAAATTATATATATATATATATATACACGAGCACATATGTCTATATACTTTTTTGGATACATACATATATATGTGTGTGAGAGGAGAGTAAGTATATATACATACGTATTTTACCCTCTAAAAAGTACGTATGTATATCATCATTTAGACAGCACAAACTAGGCCAATAGACGTTTTGCTGCTTTCTTTTTGATCGGCTGTGTGTGGTGTTCGTGGTGCTTTCTAACAACATGAAAGATGGGAAGGAAAAGGGGGAGGGGGGGGGGGGGGGTTGAGTTAAAGAATATACCTTCGACTTTATTTTTGTCGAAACTCATAATATTTTCTTCATGAATATTACCGATTTTTTGAGCAATGGTGTGAGCAAAGAATGGCAGCAACAACAATGCCATTGCGATCATGAAATCTTTCAAAGCCATTGCGAATTTGCTGTGCTTTTCCGTGGTTGTTAATAATTTCTTCATAAATTTTCTTTTTGTTTACAATAATACAATATATGGCTGAATTAATTTATTTATAATACAAAAACTCGTTCAAGAATAGAGGAGAATATTTGCAAAAAAACAGAACGGAGGAGAATAAACGTTCGGCAATAATAATGTTAATGGAAGAGAAACAAAATGCAGAAGTAGTCAAAGACATTACACTTTTACAGCCAGTAGGAAACATGCTGGCAATAATTATGAATTAATGTTCAAAGAACTAATAAATAAGAATAAGGTCCTCTATATAATATGTAATACCTGGTCAAAAAAATGCAATACCTAAATATTTTTAGAGTCTAAACAAATTCTCTATTTTACAGTTTTAAATACACGTTTTTCTAGTTTATAGAATTTCTATTCAAATTAAAATTTATCAGATTTTCTATTTTACATAATACAATAGATATAAAATAAAATTAACAGAATCTTTATTTTACAATTTTTTTGTGTTGAAATCTATAAAATACAGTTTTTAACGCATTTACAGTATCTACTACAAGTGCTTTCAACCTTTATATTGATCAATTGTATATTATTAATTAGTATAGGGTTGTATGTATTATGTATTCCTCCGGTTTTTAGCAGATTTGGAGTATTACGGTAGAAACTGTAAATCTTTTAAAATCTGTTTCCACATTCAGATTTATGAAAAATAACAATATACCAAACACTCTAATGTCTTACTGTAAAGGACACAACTTCTGTAAAATTTCTTCACAAATTCCATTAAAAATTATATCTACTGCATTATATAAAATAGACAATCTGATATATTTTCATTTTGGATACAAATTATGTAAACTAGAAAATTTTGGATTTCTCAAGAAAAAAAAGTGTATTTAAGTAAAGGATTCGTGAAGAAAATCTGATGTAAGTGCTCTTATTTCTCTTTAAGGAGAAAAATAATAATTAAAAGAAGAAAAATGATCGGTGGAATTACATTTTTAAGGCAATTAAGACACTGTTGGCTTGAGATCACATGTCCAAATTGTGTGTTTAATTTAAGTGTCTAAGTAAAAAACTACGTCGTATTATGTGTATTTGAATTTTTTAAGAAAAACAAAAAACAAAACATAAAAATCAAGGGGAGTGATAGACTTACTCCCTTCAATCTACACAATTTTTACATCATCGTCATCTCACCACATATTTTCACTTGTAAATTTTTTTTAAAAAAAACTTGAAACAATCACAACCACAAGATTTTGTTGAGTGTAAAAATGGTATAGATTTGAGGAAGTAACTCTATCATTTCTCAAAAATCAAATACAAATGAAAAGACTTAGTTTTTAGTTAAATGCTGAAATTAGACTCACAACTTGGACATGTGATATCAAGCCATTGTTTTGTGATTCTTTTTTTTTTCCCAACCCTCCAATTGCTAATTATTTTCTCGTAAACAAATTGTGCCTTGATTCAATTTATTATGTTCACACTGTAATCTCTGCTATAAATACCTTTGGAATAATATACAAGCAATCCTCCTTCTTTACTTTGTCGTATTTTCTCCTTTTCCTTTTCTCTATTATTATTATTATTAGATTTACAATACGTTATCAGGAAAAGTCTCTAACCTATTGAGATTTACATTGATAAAAGAGAACAACATGTGTCTCTGTTGATCAACACTATCACAAGGTCTATACCATCTATATTCTTGTAGATATCTCCATTTGTCAATCGCCGTTCCGATGTCATTGAAAAAAAAACCCACAAGATTCACCATTTATAGATTTCCGTGAAGACTCAAGTGAATCCATCGATATTTTCTATGTCCGCATAATATTTTATTTATTTCATTTTCTTATTGTGATCAATTATATTTTTCTATATTTCTGTAAATGTATTTAACATTGATGCTAGTGGTTGAGAACATCAAAATGATGATGGATTAAGTCCATACCACGTAAGAAAAAATATATGATTAATACTACCTCCGGTCTAAAATATAAGTCATCCTAGGAGTTTTCACACAGATTAAGGAATTGGGTGAATGGCATTAATTTGAAGGTTAATGTCTAAAATACCCCTTGACTATCATTAATGCAATAGTTGTTAAGTAATGAAAAGTTGTTGAATTCATAATAAATTAAGGGTAAGATAGAGAAAGAGCAATAAATGTTGCATTGGTAATGTAGAATGACTTATATTATGAGACAAGTAGAAAAGTGTAGGATGACTTATATTTTGGACCGGAGGTAGTAGTCATTAGTAATATAGAGCTTTGATGACGGAGTATTTTAGACAAATGTGTTTTGTCATCCGGACTATTATTGAATATAAAATATAATAAGATGACGATGGTCAATTTTTTAATGAGCATATAGATGCATTTTGTGTCTATCAGATAATGTCAAAACCTCATAAAAAGGAAATATGAAATTAATATAAATGGACTTGTCAAACAGTGATGAAAATGAATATAAATTCACATGATGAAACTGAAGATAAAATTCACTTAAATAAATATCCGACATGTCGAATACTCATAGAACTTAATATGATATTCATAGGAAAAAAAAGTGGACATGTCATTCATAGAAAGAACTAAGGGCTTGTTGTCCATTGAAAAAGCATGTTTCCGCTATTGAATTTCGAGTGATCTGAAATTCAGAGATATGGTATCTACTGAATATATCATTGGATTTATATGATCAAATATAAATAATATTTTACTTTTTATCGTAATGGTATATATGCTCTTGAAGTAGCGCTGATGATTGAATGTTTTATGATTTATACGAAATTAATTATGATGATTATATCATAAATTAAATGAAAAAAGAATACACCAGATCTAAGATATGAAAATAAATAATGAGTTATCATTAAGATGGCCCATAAGTCCCGATCAAATTATGACAATTTAAAGGATAAGGAATGTGACTCAATTTTGGTTATGGTAGATGAGGATATTATTGATAAGTCCTAAAAAATATATTTCAAACGATTGATAATAATCATGATAAGAAGCGAAATGTTATCATGATTATTAGAAGATCAAGTCGTATCATGATTAATGATGGATCTGCATCATGATTACGAGAAAATTTATGGGGAGCAGTGATTCATGGGTTATAACACATGGAGGGTTGAGATATATTTTCATTCATTGTCTCTCACATAGTAGTTGTGTGTATGAGTGATTTGGAATGGTCCCATCCCTCCACTTGACATAACTAATGAATTAATGTTGCAGCGTAACTCTTCTCCATGATTAATGGTCCTACGTATTGATGAATGATGTGAAAATATATGTTGTGTTATTCGTTTCACCTAAATTCAAGTTATTTTCATTTGATATTGAAGATCTAGAACTGGCCGTTTTTTCAGTTAGGGTGAACAATGAAAACTCAAACCTCAATTACAAAAATGTCAAGAAAACTGAAGGCTCTTGATTCTTTTGTTGTCCCACTAATGTCAAGAAAACTGATGGCTCATGATTTTACCACTTCTCAATGACCCAGATGACGAACCACCAGCTACTGGCATTGCATCGTTAATTCTACCCCCTCCCCACCGAAGAAGATATACAACCGTCGTTGGCAAAATATGAGTCAAACTCAGACGAGGAGATGATAGATTACGGGTCAAACTCAGATTCAAACTTAGACAAGTCCATGACAAAGTAAAAGTCACTTCCGATGATGATGTCATCACCGTAAGTGAAAATGAGATAATACCGATAGTACCAACTCATTTTTCGTTTGAGTAGCATTAGCTCCACAACAAAACGCCCCTTTAAAAAAAATCAAAAGTACCTTCAAAAGTGTGATGCTATCTTTTTTTTCCTGATAATTTTGTTGTTTAACTAGTTTTATTTTAGAGATATTGACAAGATCGAGTCAAAATACTGTTTAGAGAATATTGTTTAAATTTGAATTATTATGATAGAGATGTTAGGATAGATTATTTGGTTTATATAGATTTCTATTTGAATAGATCTCTCTCATTAATAAGGCTATAAATATTGTAATGTTCTATCAGTATTATCAATCAATGCAATTCTATTGCTCTATTATGTTATCAGAGCTTTTCGACTAAATTCTCCCAGATCCTGGTTAATCGTAAAGAAATTTGTTTGGGTGGGGGTTCGTTACCGTAATCTATACGAACCCTCACCCCATCACCCGTCTCTCGTGAATTTATATTTTTTATTCTTTATTTCTTACTTGACACTACAATATGTTTTTATCACCGATTTCGAAGGTTCCAGATCTCTATCTTTCTCTCTACTTCCCATATCTTATTTTCTTCCAGTTTCTGCTTTTTCCGGCGACCCCTCCGATCTTCTTTTCATTTCTATATTTTCTATTTCATTATATTGTCTGCATTTTTCGTTCCCCCTACATATTTCATTTCTAATCCTAAACACTCTACCATCCTATATATCTATTCACTCTTTGGATGAGTTTTTTCGTCAGATCTCTATCTTTCTCTCTACTTCCCGTATCTTATTTTCTTCCAGTTTCTGCTTTTTCCGGCGAACCCTCCGTTCTGCTTTTCATTTCTATCTTTTCCATTTCATTATATTGTCTGCATTTGCTTTGAAAAAAAATTGTCCTCTCCGTCGCTGGCAGTGACGGACCCAGAAAAAAATCTCAGTGGAGGCATCGGAACTAATTTGAAAGGCAAGTGGGGGCATCAATAGTGTTTTTACGTTTTTTATCTATAAAAACATGTCGATTTTCGGATCTCAGTGGGGGCCAAGCACCCCCTATTGCATGTTGGGTCCGTCCCTGGTGCCTGGTGGTCCTCCCCTTCTTTCACTTTTTGCTCTACTTTTAATTTCTTGCCGGCAATAGCCCTCTTTCTAATCTACTCACTTCCTCCTCCAAATTTACTGTCTTTGGATGAAATCGGGAAAACACTACGCGGATTCTGTCACCACACCATCTCCATCCCTCTACTCGGAAAGCTCGTCCACGAACGAACTCGTAGGAACCACATCAAGACCTCACGAGCTTACCGCCATCAAGATCCATTGGTGGATCAAGTCCATTCACCATTTTGTGAAACAATTTCAAAGTAACAACTTGACGCGAGCATGACGCAGTTGCAACAATCCTTAGGTGAATCATGATGCATTTTGCTTCTGTATCATTCCAACCGTCCCATGGAATAACTCGTCCACGAGTTAAATTACAATTGAATACACACACAGAACTTTCTCCCGGATGAAAAGGAAACATCACACCCTTACTGTGTGCCATGAATGAAAATTGCATAAATAAGAGTTGGAGAGTTGCACCATTTGCAGATGTCGGGTGATGAGAAAAGAAACCAAAACCAAATCCAGCACTTAAATTTCCGATACAAATTTGAAGACTCGTTTCACTCATATAAACATTAAGAACACAAGTCCTTGCACCTGAAGTCAATCCAATTTTCAGCTCAAACAAACAATGGCTCACAGAATTCTGAGTTCTTGTAATCGACACTTTGAACCCAATCGTTCCTACCTTTTCATGATGAATTTCCACTATGTTGTACAATAATGCTATTCCTTTCTCCTTCAGTGTATGCATGGCATCCTGTTTAATGGCTTTGTCCCCTAATTTAATTGATAAAAAGAACACAAGAGCATTCAAAATGCACAATACAAAAGTTGCATCCATGACAGCACAAGTATCTGTTTCAAAACTCTCTGATACTCCATCCAGAATGCTATGTGAGTTGGCATGAGAAACTTCAACAGGCATAATTACTATTGTTGCTTGCCATGCATTTTCATCCAGCAACATTAATTCATTTCTTATTCTCATTTTCAACACACTGATAGTAATAATATACACCAATGTAATTAACCTTTTCGCTGCTTCAGTAGTCGACATGATTACATCATTACTCATCAAGTGGCTCAGAACCATGTCAAGAACAGTACCATTGCAGGGCTTTAACGAATGTGTTTCTTCCATGTTTATTGCAGGAAATTGCAATGACAAAACAAGTGCATTAACATGTAGCATGGAAGTGGCTGAGACCATGGTATTCTCATCAATGCGAAATGATGTGCTGGCATCATTGTAGAATGGGTGGAAAGATTCTGACTGATGTCGTAATTCATGATAATACCACCCCACAAAGTACGTCCCAACCTTTTCCTTCTGTTCGCTGAAAATCTCCTTCATCGTTCCCATACAGAAACCAGAGGGAAACAACAAGTGGTCCTGAAGTTGATTAATACTCCAACAACCCATGGATCAAACACGAGCATCACCACTCCATCAACAAGAGAATTGATCGGTTGAGCGTTCCCATAGTCTTGCTCCGCAACTTGCACAATTGTTTTAGTTGCTAAGGCGGCCAACATTATTTCCAAGTTGAGAATTGCATTCTCTCTATTGTACCTCATACTTGGCCTTTCTTCTAGGTGAGTGCTCTCGAACTTATTGCATATGTTATACTCTAAGCCCATAATCTTGCAAAGCTCTTGAGCTGTGAGCATCACCAGTCTCATTGCCCCAAGGTCAGAGTCCTCAATTCGGCAAATAAGCCATTTAGCAATATGATCTTTACTGTAAAGTGGCTGTATCATAGCAAAATGACTTTGGTCCTTGGGTAAAGGAAATGAAGATTCAATAGTTCCATCTTTGTTCTTATCATCTGCATACTTACTCCTATCTCTATGAGCACCAACAAGCTTCCTGCTAACACCTTGTAATTGTTGCTGATGAGTCATCGAAAATGCATCTCGAGAAGTCAAAGAAAATAGCACATCATGGTCATCTTTACTACCAACCACCGATTTGGTGCCTTCATTACTTCTAGTGAACCCAATTTCCCTGCTTCTCTTTGCACCAGTCCAACTCTTTGCGGCTGCGGACTTCACACTACCAGCAAAACTGATTCCCGTTTGTGAAATCCGATATGTCCTTCCTTTGTTGATGCTATAGTTTCCTCCAGGGTCAAAATTCAAGGTTCGACACCCATCATTCATGAGTTCAAATTTATGACATAAGCCTCCAAAGCTCAACAACTGTGAGTAATTGATGTAAGAAGTTAGGAATTCTAACTGTCTTTGCTTAGCATCCTTATTCAATTGACTTTGACACTTGCCACCGGGATCAAAGTTACTGAGTAAATTTTCACCATAGGTTAGACTTATAGAGCTCTTGCTACAGTCTAAGAGGACTGCAATTTTGACCCCAAAATTAACCATACTTAAGGCTTCAATACCTCCAACAACATAATCTGCCACATGGGTTGTAGTGACATCCACCACTTCCTTAAATAATTGGGGCAGTACCATGGCTCCAATGTAAAGTTGTCTACTAATCAAAGGAGTTACTTTGTGCACCAAAGGAAGCTTCACAGCATGCTCCTTATACATGTCCCCTTTAGCTTTCATAAAATCATCCACTTTAGTACTACCACAAGCATCATTTTCCTCATGTTTGGCATTGATTTCCGGATATGGCTCTTCCGAGACGACAACTTCACTTGAAGGCATATTATCTGATTCATTACAAATAGCTTTCTCCTTTGAGCACTCAACACCGATGCTGCTGCCTTCAACATTTTCTTCAAGGCTGCTGTTGCTGTGAACTCGTATTAGGCCTTTCGTCGAACGATTGGCGGGCGTAAATTTATCAGCCTTTATATGCTCAACTTTGTTGCTACATTCAGCCCGATTAATTTCAATAGTATGATAGAGACCATCCACCATTTTGCACACTTTATTCTCTTCAAGGCTATTGGGGTAAAGTTCTAACTGGCATTCAGTCGAACATTCTCTAGACGCAAATCTGGAGATTAAAAGTTTCCTCATTCTATGCCATGAAGAAATAGGATCCTTACCTTTCATAAGTCTATCATCCTGCAGCCCCTTCCACCATAAACGAGCTATGCCTCGTAATCTCGAAGCTGCTATGTTGCATTTCAAGGACTCGGGTGCGTTCATTTCTTCAAAGTACTCCTCGATTGCGTCGCCCCAATCAAACAAATCCAGGCATGAGCCATTAAAGGTCGGCAATTCATCCACAAATTTGTACGAATGCCTCCTAGCAATTGTGCACGCTCTCTTACTTTGCTGTTCAAGAAAATATCCATCTCTTTTGGAGTAGCCTTTACCTGAAATCAAATGCTTGTTTGCCTCACGTAAAAGGCGTCTTCGATATTCTCCGGCCGTCAAAGGGTAATGGCCATTCTGCATAAAACCTGTGCCATCGACTTCTCCAATGGTGGTGCGAGGAACATCTCGTCCAGACCGGAAATAGTCGTGCTCCAGATTGTAATTTTTCCCGATCGCAGCTTGATTCAATCCAGATGTAAAAGAACCGAGCTTTGACGGAATATCCCGAAGGATCTTCGAATTCAGAACACCGTCGCGAATCTGGCTATCTTCCCATCTCATTTTGGCTGTCATACCGTTAGTTCTGATACCAAATGATGTAGAAGATCTACAATATAAAACGATAAACAAGAACTAATAAGTTCTTAAGGGATTTTTACTCATAAAGAGAATTCATGATTACATAATATGCCCAAGCAACCAGGAGACTCAACTATTTATAGGCTAATAAGCCCATTTAGATAACCTAAGCCCAAATAACTAACCACTTAATATAACATAAATGAAAATACTATTAATTAATTTAGATGTGCTACATCAGAATGTCTTTAATTCATGATTCACTATCTATATTAGGATTTCTTTTAATTCTATGTCTGATTTTTTTTATCGTTGTAAAGGAAAAAAATAATAAAATATTCACATAATGTACACCCTAAACCATGAACAATAAACCTTAATCGAAAAACCGAACCTTAATCGAAAACCCGAACCTTAATCGAGAAAACCCTAAACCCTAAACCCCGAACCCTAAACCCTAAACCCTAAACCTTAAACCCTAAACCTTAACCCTAAACCCTAAACCCTAAACCTTAACCCCTAAACTTAACCACTAAACCCTTAACCACAAACACAACCACAAACACAGAACCACAAACCCTTAAGGGTTTAGGGTTCAGTTAGTGGTTAGGGTTTAGGGTTTAAGGGTTTCGGGTCTAGGGTTTAGGGTAGGGTTTAGGATTAGGGTTTATGGTTTATGAAATGTGCATGATCTTAAGGTACACAAATCCCCTATTGGGGTTCCCCTTCCCAAGTAGGGTATAGAAAGCTTCCAGAGACAATGGAAATGCGAAAAACGGATTGATATTTAGACTTTGAACATTTCCAAGGAAAATGTAGTAACGTTTCGGCATTTTTTTCATGAATGTGCACGATCTTAAGGTACACAAATCCCCTATTGGGGTTCCCCTTCCCAAGTAGGGTATAGAAAGCTGGCAGAAACAATGGAAACGCGAAAAACGGAGTGATATTTAGACTTTGAACATTTCCAAGGAAAATGTAGTAACGTTTCGGCATTTTTTCATGAATGTGCACGATCTTAAGGTACACAAATCCCCTATTGGGGTTCCCTTCCCAAGTAACGTTTCGGCATTTTTTTCATGAATGTGCACGATCTTAAGGTACACAAATACCCTATTGGGGTTCCCTTCCTAAGTAGGGTATAGAAAGAAAGTATTTGAAACAATGGAAACGCGAAAAATGTAGTAACGTTTCGGCATTTTTTTTCAGGAATGTGCACTGTGAAATATATGTTACTTCATTTGTTCACATGTTGTACCACTGAAAATATATGTAGTTACACCCAAAAGAATATGTAGTACTACCTGTGAAACATGTTGTACCACTGAAAATATATTGTAGTAACAACTAATAAAATTGGTGTAGTTTCAGCAAAAAAATGTGTAGAAACACATACAACGAATGTAGTCACAACAAAACACAAGTAGTAACAGACATTAGATTAGATTAGTACATTTTGTACATTTTTGTTAAAACTCATGCTTGATATTGGTTACTGGCTTAGTTTTCTGGATTTTAATGTTTGAGTTATTGAATTTCCAAACTAGTGTTTCACAATGCACTAGTGTCGTATTTAAGCTCTTTCCAAATGACATCAACGTATGTCGACTCTTTTTTTGGTGTAGTGTATCGGTCATGCCGACAAATCCAAAAAGAAAACAAAAATTAAAAAGCACTTTTAGTTCCAATTTCCCCCTGTCTCTATTCACAATATCTTCTTTGCACAACTTAATGAGAAACTTCCTCTCAATCACATTACATGAAAGCCTATGTCGAAGCAAAGAATACAAGAAAGAGGAATATACATACGCATCCGCATCTGCTACAAGGTTTCTACCTTCCAAGTCAATATCAGTTACATATCCCCAAGGATTTGACACAAAGAACTTAGTCGCCGCATTTATGCCTTATTTTCCAAATATAAGCTTAACATCCATTCTTGATGGTGTGTAGTAGTTACTTCAGATCTTGAACTTCTTTTCAACCTTGTCGTACCTTCTAATCAATTGATGTAGCATATCATTACTTCTTTTTCCCAACACAATCTTTTCCTCGTCCAAAGCACTGAATAATATTGAATAATATTCGAAATCAAATTAGTCACATCCCAAAATATGTAGTAACAGTGCAACATAATGCGGTTACTCTTCAAAACGATGTAGTTACAATAATAAAACCTGTAGCACAAGTTGAAGGTAATGTAGTAACAACAAAAAAAATGAAGTAACATTGTCATGAACATGTAGTAACAATGCACCAAACTTTAGTTTCAGTCCAAACATTGTAGTGACAATCCACAAAAATGTAGCCACAATTGACAAAAAAATGTGTAATATGAGCAAAAAATTGTAGTAACAATATTCGAAATCAAATTAGTCACATCCCAAAAATGTAGTAACATTGCAACATAATGCGGTTACTCTTCAAAACGATGTAGTAACAATAATAAAATCCGTAGCACTAGTTGAAGATAATGTAGTCACAACGCAAAAAAATGAAGTAACATTGTCATGCACATGTAGTAACAATGCAACAAACTTTAGTTTCGGTCAAAAATTGTAGTGACAATCCACAAAAATGTAGCCACAATTGACAAAAAATGTGTAATATGAGCAAAAAATTGTAGTAACCATTTTTCCCTAACACGATCCCATTTGTGTACCGAGTTGGTGTAACACGAGTTACTATAATTGAAAATCCTACTTCCCAATCAATTTCTTACTACTTTCCAATTGACAAATCCTATCATTGATATCAATAAGAAATTCTTATACAACCATAATTCGATTCAAAATCAACCCCAATTCAATCAAATTCTTGCCCAGGCGAATAAAAAATTACTCAATTGTCATTAATAATCTCTCAACCCCTAACAATATGTGGTTTATTTTTTCATTTATTAAAAAATATAAACAAAAAATTGTACAAACCAATCACTTAACTCATGATAGTCCCTCAAATATTTCTCTATCTCTCTATCATTTATTTAAACAAAAAATTCTACAAACCAATCACAAGCATGATAGTCCCTCAAATACATCTCTTTTTTGTAATCAAAATCACTCTTCTCTCTCAATTCAATCCTTTCATCGGCAGTTATACTATTAGTCACTTGATTTGCTCTATCACAATCTATAAGTCCTTTTATTTCTTTTTTTAAGGGCATCCCATCATCTTAAGGATATATTTCTTCCAAATATTTCCTCTTCTCTATCACTTCTTCTATGATGACTCCTCAAACTTTTTTGAGTCATCCATTGCAGATTCAAGCAATATCATGTTGATTTGAAGCAATTGTTGTCGATTGATATGGAGAAGTATTGTTGCAGACACCATGTGGAAGAAAGCAAGATTCATTCATTACGAGTCAATCTCCATGTTCATTGATTTTACCATGGGATTGTGGGGGCGTGTTAAAGATAATGACAAGATTGAGTCAAAAGATTGTTTAGATAATATTCTTTGAATTTGAATTATTATGATAGAGTTGTTAGGATAGATTATTTGGTTAGTATAGAGTTCTATTTGAATAGATCGCTATCATTAATAAGGCTATAGATATTCTAATGTCTATCAGTATTATCAATCAATACAATTCTATTGCTCTATTATGTTAATGTGTTTCCTTTTTTTCCTTGTAAGTGAGTGACAATGCTCTCCGGCCATATTTGTCATTGTGTTTCATGTTATGTGTTATAACGGATCGATCAATAAGTGATGGTGATTGTGAGTAAAGATAAACATCTAACAAGTAAAAAACTTAGAAATAAGAAGAACACAGATTTAACGTGGTTTCTGGCAATGTGCCGACTACTCCACGGTCAAACGATGATTATTTTATTATCAAAAGAGAGTTACAATTTACACGCAATTACAGATGGTTTTGTAATCCAACCCTAACCGACTTAACAACCAACCCAGTAAATGACTGAAATACCCCAGAAGCAACCTTCATCAAATCAGAAAACCATGCAAACGTGTTCCCCGAGTAATGATGAGAACCAACTCAGAAAACCAAACTCAGCAGGTTGATCAACCCTGCTGACTTTCCAGCTGAACACCAAATCCAGCAGATGCTTCACACTCTGCTGACCAGATCCCAGTTTCCACACAAGTTCAGGTTAGTATGGCACTCGGCTGACCAGACTCAGCATACATAGTTTAAGTCACCATTACAAATCTTCACATTGACTTGAACTTCATGTAGACTAACCAGATGCACAACCAAGTGCCAGATTTCCTCATTGTCTTCATATTTGAATACCTCGGTAGAACCTCTACTTTAGCTGAGTATTCCCAGATTCAGATTAACAGCTTTGGATGTTCAGCAATTCCGACACAACTGAAACATGCCCTTTGAAACTGGTTTAGTGAACATATCAGCAGGATTAACATCAGTGCTGATCTTCTCCATTTTAACCCTCCTCTCATTCCTTAGAAAATGGTACATAACATCAATTTGATTGGTTCTCTCAAGATGAACCTGATCCTTAGTAAAACATATTGCACTAAGACTGTCACAATACACCCTCGCTTGCTCTTGATGCAGACTCAGATCATCGACTAGCTCCTGTAACCAGATTGCCTTCTTTGCTGCTTCTGTCAGTGCCATATACTCAACTTCAATAGTAGATAATGTCACTATTTCCTGTGAAGTTGCCTTCCAACTTACCACAGAACCACCCAAAGTAAACATATACCAGTCATAGATTATTTGTTGTCCAAATCAGCAGCATAATCAGAATCACAGTATCATGTGACAATACATTGAGTACCACGTTCATACATGAGTCCAATATTAGATGTCTAAGGTACATAAACATCCTTCTTACTGCTTTCCAGTGTTCCTTCCCAGGTTGAGACAAAAACCTGTTGACAACACTGTCCGCCTAAGCCAAATCAGGCCCAGTACAGACCATGACATACATTAAGCTACCCACTACGCTAGCATATGGAACCCTTGACATGTATTCTTCCTTATCAACTTATTGTGGTGCAAACACAATAGACAGATGTAGATTTGGTGCCATTGGAGTATCTATAGGTTTGGCTGCTGATTGATAACGCTCTAAATGGTACCAATAATTATATCTATATTCACCCTGAATTCTGCTCAAGATAGGATAGATAGGCTCGTTCTTATGTGGAATATGTGTCAAATGCTATGTGAGTGTTCCAGGATCGTAATTCTGCATCTATGCTATTTTCCCGATGTTTTGGTACCGTTTTGTCTCGTTTTGCGTGTTTTATAGGATGTACCGAATCTGGAGCATTGGAGAATGGATCTGGACCAAAAGGAATGCATTGGGCTGAGTGATTGAAGTCCAAGAAGAAGCCTGTTGAAGAAAAAGAAGAATAGAAGGCCCGGTAACCTGAGGGTTAGGCCCGGTAAACCGGTGACTTATTCAACACGAAATTTATTCTGCCGCATTGTCCAAGTCGGTTAGGGTTTTAGAGAGTCTTAAGTCGGCTATTGTATCTATATAAAGCCGCATATACTGAAAGTCATTATAAGTTTTCATACAAACTTGATGAAATAAAGTTTTCTTGAGCTTTGGAGAGTTATTTTCGGTTTCCTCCCTTCTTCCATCATCTCTAGCTTGAGTAGATCGAGCTAAATCTTCATTGTTGAACGTATGAAGCTTTGAACGTTCCTTTTTGTCTTCAATATGGTAGATCTGTTCGTATTTATGTGCTTTAGTTAATCTGCATGTTTAACAACCCTATAATTTACTTATTTTAATCGTATTGAGCTATGTAGATCCAGAAATTAGGAAAAGCCGCCCCCGGTAAACCGGCGGTCTATACCGGTTTACCGAGGCATATTTTAGAAAACCTAAATTAGGATTCACTAGAGCTACGTTGATCGGCAGAAATAATTAAAACGAGTAGTAGGTCTGGCCAATCTAATATTCGTAATTCGTAAATTAACATGAAGGACCACAAGTGAAGTGTTAATTAGGACATTGTCTTGAATGGACCCTAGGAACGTGTTGGTCAATGTCGACAGCTGTCTAGGCGGATTAGCGGTATGAGTTAGCGCTCAATATCGGCAATTCTAGTTCTTTATGTGTATGGGCTATTACGGACCAATTAAGGAGGGTAGCTTGCGTATAGATTGTCTACTGCTATAGATCTATCACTGTCCTTAAAGACAGAAGACATCTAATACGTGCTAGTCTATTTGTATTATCAATGCCCTGTTTAACAGTACATCAGCCTAGAGACATTTAAGTATCAAACTCATTAAAGTGATTAGAGATCTCATCAACCATAATCGCCTATCATGGTTTCTCTATCACAGTTTCATACTAAGGACGTTATCATATAACAATTCACAATCGGTTCTTTAAAAGAACAAATATGACAACAAAAAAGCCATTTAATATATGTTCAAGCCATTATCCGGAAGAGAAACGTTCGGCGCGTATAGCATTAAATAAATCTAATATTATACGCAAGTCTTTACGTCGTCGTATCAAAATAAAGCAAACGGAAGCTACAAAGACTCGGTTAAAAACATAAATGCTACTATAAATAGAAATTAACCATACTAAAGATGGATAGTTAAATTACAACGACGAAAAACCCAAAGACTTATACAATGCGAGGTCTTAAAAGTACCACCAAACTTGCAATGATCTTAGAAGTAGAAGTACAACAAGTCTAAGAGAAATAATACAACTAGTCTAGTACAACATTTACAAGGAAATAAACTAAAAGCTTCATCAAGGCATCAACGTCCTCAAAAGTCGTCATCTACGCTTGGTCAACCTGTTCATCTTCTCACCCCACAATGCATACAAAAGAAAATGCAAATGAGGTAAGTACAAAAAAATGGGTAAAAGTGTGAAGCTAACGAATAACTAAGGTATACAACGAAATGTTATTATTATGATTATTAAATTATCTTTATGAGACCGACTCAATCTAGGGTTCACTCCATGTCCATCAACATGTCATGACTATACGTTTCTAGCTTAACTTATCTTGGTTACGTCATCATTCAAGGACACTACGCATGACGTTCATCAGCCTGAAGATATACTTGCTAACTAACGGTGATTGGCACCGGTTAGCTCCGGGGTCTCCCCGGTATGCGTATACGTTCGATTAATTTCCTCCACTACCCTTCAGCCTTTTGAGCCAGTAGCGTTGTTCACCTTTTATGAACGTATCACATCGCCGATATGAAATAGTGCCTAACCGAGAATAGGTGACATTTTATCTTTTACTACACTTAAGTATTTATTATTGTGTATTAACTAGCCTAAGTGTTTTCAAGTAAGCTCCCTCACATGCACTACTCTCTTTCCTAGCCGCTAGACACGGACAAAGCCTAACAATTACACATACATTGATGAACTCTAGTTCATCAAAGCAGAAGCACTTTCATGCTCTTCCGATGGATCCGAACTTCAACTCCCTTTAAGAGTACATTCGGTGCCGAAACTAAACGAATCGGAAGCTCAATCGAAGCTTGTTACGGTTTAATTAATATTATAAGACCAAAGGATAACAATTAGAACGTATTACATAGCTTAAAACACAATTATCACAAAACTGGTTTATCAACAAATTACTCAGAAAAACAGCAGTAGAACTCAACTCAAATATACCAAAAATATCACATCTCATTAATTACAACCTAGCATTAATTCTATCACCAAACAACACCAAAACTCACCGGAACTCAACATATCATTATAAAACTATAATTACTCATTAGGAAGAGCCTCTTACCTTAAATTCCAGAAAAAACGATCCAAAACCTTCAAGATACTGCTGATCATCTAACCCTTCAACTCGAAACCTAATTGATCAACAGGTAACCCTAAAAACCCTATCTTTCTTGAAAATCCCGAAATGAAAAAGTGTTTGAAACAGAAAAATTACTTGGAATATTTCCTGTAAAACTATTTAGAGAACGATCGTTTCGACTACTCATGGCTGCGAAACAGAGCTACGGATTGAAAGATATGAATTTTTGAAGAATCGAACCCACCGAAACCAAAAACTAGGGCTAAACTGAAAACTTACGGAATATGGATATTTTATTTTCCAAAGTTGCGTCTCGTTGCGGTGATCACTTTTCTCTATTGCGGCATCTTGAAATGATGAACGGATTGACCCTGCGATTGGAGGTTACGTTCTCCCTTTTCAAAACTTCTCTACGTCTTTTTTCTTCTGTGAAGCGCCGTTCCCCCTTATTTTTCCCAGAATATGCGTGCAAAACAAATAAGGGATTTTGGGGGATTATTTCCTTTTTATAGCCACTTAATTAAATTCCTTAATTAAATAACTAAATCTCCTTTTAATTAAATCCTTTTTAATTAAATAAATAGGATAAATAATAATTAGGTCGTAGTGGGTATGCCTAATTACTATTTTACCCTTTCTGAAAAGTCGGGATGTAACGTTCCTCCCCCCTTAATAGGAGTTTCATCCTCGAAACTCGAATGTAACTGGGGTGTACTTGAACTCTGGACTTTGCAAAGCGTTACGTCTTCTAACTCTTATAGTCTTCTTTTTCCATCTTCCCAACTCTTCTACCTGTCTTGAGCCATCTCGAGGTGGCGACGATCCACTTCAATCTTCTCGTTGACTTGCTGTATCAACTCTAGTCTCGTATTCTTTCATCACTCCACTTCATCACTGGAAGCTGGAGTTCTACGTTTTCTTTCATACGGAGCTTCCAAAAGTTGGTATGGTAACTATCATGGTAGGCAACTCTTCTATCTCTATCTTCACAAAAGGTCATCAGTTGTACTATTCCAGCTCTATGTACATCTTTGTTGCTTCAGGGTGACTGCAACTACAATCCCGTGGCTATATACATCACCTTCTTCCTTAGATCTTCCGCATTCAGAACCCGAGCCGATTCCGATTCCATAGGTTGCCATCTTCCTCTAACTTGCGTCCACTGGTGGGTTGGTTCTGACCACTCACTTGTAAACAAAAAGCACTGGATCTTCGTCTTGTTCCTTCACGAACTCATCAACTGCCTCGAATCTTGTAATCATCGGTTCAACACTCTTTGCTTGCTCCTGCTGACCTATACCCGGAAAGCTGAGTCATCCCAGCCGAAACCACACTTCTGGCACACTTGACTTCTTTCGATCTCAACTTCCATCATGACACCACAAGCTTGCTGAAGAACTGCAAGGATCCCAACTGAAGGACTTCTGAGACTTATTGGGGATGGAGACCATGCATTGCCATACTTTTTCTCTGGAGGTCTGATCCGATCCTTGTGCCAATTAGGGTTAGCTTGGAAAATAAATAAAGTTGAAAAGTGACAGGTTGGGTACCAGGGTGGTAAGTCAACTAGGTAAGCCAAGAAAGGGTACAATGCACTTGCAATAAGGCAGGTTGCTTGGGTTACAAGCAAAACAATATGATTCTGTGTTGGGGAAAAGTTGAAGTTGGTTTCAAAATGAAAAACGAGGCACTGTATCATAATACAAAAGGTAGCCACCAAAAAGAAGCAAAAATGATTATCTTGCAGATGAGATTCTTTTGATAGAGTGGAATTCTGCGGGATACGGTGGTCTGCAAAGAACTCAGAGACAACTTAAAAGGATGGTAATAAGATTTCATACAAGCCTTTAGAAAGTGGAGACGTTAAAGGAAACATCACCTGATGGACTTGGAAACATTAACTGTGAAAGAAAGAGAATGCTAAACTTGAGGACATTAGGCAGGTGACCTTGATTGTTAAACACTTGGTTAACAAAAATGAATGTTGGCGAACTAGGAAAATCTTCAGTTCACATGAGTGCCGTAGAGGAAACATCACACAACAGAAAAGCAAAGTAAAGGTGCAAGGTCGAGCACCCAAAAGACTAGAAAATTTAGAATCAAGAAGAAAGCAAGGGTCTCAACTTGAAGTAGCTATGGAGAGAAAACGAGCACACCAAAAGGTCTCAGACTAAAAATAAACACTTGTCAAGAAGTATCCAAGTTTGCAGTATTCAAAGAGAGGTTATTTCAAGATTAGAAATAGAAATTTCCCTCAAGGAATTGTAAGGGAATATCTAAAGTTTGAATAAGTAAGTGGCAAACAAGATTTTAAGTGAAAAGAAAACCACACTTAAGAATTGTCAGATAAGGTTTGATTTCAAATAATTAATTCAAATTTTCAAGGGAATGGTGAAAGGTCATTGATGATCCAATTCAGGGTTTCAAAGTTGCACTACTCGAGAGGAATAGTACACTGCCAAGGAATAAATGCTCAAGGTTATTCGTCATGTGGAAATGAAGAGGTTAAATAAAAAATAGGCATTTCAACCGGTGTTACAAAATTGTAGTAGAATCGCCAAAACATAAAAAGGAAGGTTAAAAGGTGTGTCTGGCGGTTAATGGCTCTAAATGGCCTAAAAGAGATTTAACACTGAATGGTACAAGATACATTAATCTAGATTGAAATTCAATAGAAATTTTGGAGTTCAAATGTTGGTTAGCTAAATAGGTTCGGAAGGCATCTTGAAAAAGTCTAACTTCTGCTTGAAACTGGTTTGGAATAAATTGCTAGAATGTTAAGGGTAAATAATTGCAAAGGCATTTCATGGTAGGCTTAAAAATTTGACTGGCAAAAAAAATAAAAATAAAATATGCATACCTTAAAAGAAAAGGCAGCATTAGGTTACAACATCGACACTACCCCTAGGAGGGGAGCTGAGAATGAACACAAGTAAGAAAAATGTTCTGACATCAGAAGGCTTAGTCAAATTTGAATTTGAAACGAATGATGAGAGTGCGACAATGTAGAATTTTGAAGAGAACTTGTTTCTTGATTTGAAAAGTGAGAAGGTAAGAACTTGTTTAGAAGAAGGGCTTAAGGCGATATGTTTCTGAGGTAATTAATGGCAACAAGCGGAGAGGGATTGTTGATCTTAAAGATCTCAAGTGAGGGATTACATGAGAAATAAATTATCAGAAAATTTATAATTACAAAAGGGCACGAAAAGGGTCTGAACATCAAACATGGCATGCTGGAGGATAGCATCTGGTTCTTGTTTACAACTGCAAAAGAAACTATAACGTTAACTTTACAAGCATCCTACAAAAGGTTTAACTCAGAAGGTTATCAAACTTCGGGGAACTCCTAAACATAAAAATCGTAACTTACTGCCCTCTTAGCCCAAACCCTAAGTCAAAGAGGTGAGGATTACCTTTTAGGCTGTTGTGTATGATATTTACGTCAGATCTGTCACTATCGGCTTGTGTAGCCCAAACGTAAAAGAATTTGAGCATGATCCAAAGAGAAAATATTTAGATACTGGAGTTTTCCATGTGATAGAAAATTATTGGAATTTTTGAATGAGATAAAGTCGGTCAAAAACAATTATTTCTGACGATTGCACAAGCTGTCAGAATTTCCAGATTAGCAAACACTGAGTTGAATTGCAAATCGAGATAAAAAAAATAATAATCTGAACTTTAATCCAAAAGTAAAATTGTAGATAAAAGTTTTTTCTGCAACATATCAAAAATTCAGGTCATTTGAAGGTGTTTAACCTGTTCAAAACAGAAGAAGAAGTGAAGGTGCTGCTGCAGATTTTCTGGACAGAGTGTCCGGCATAAGCATGAATTTTCTGAACAAACCACAATAATTATTGAGTTGGTGCAAAAAGAGAAATTGTATAAAAGACATCGGTCTATATTGTGGAAAATTTCCAGAATTTTTGGAGCACGGTAAGTGGTTAAACCTGAAAGGAAAACACGGACACAAAAGCATTCACTCATGTTGGATAAAGCCGAATGCGAGGATGATGAAAACTATGTGCCAAAGTAGGAGACCTTTAACACTAATAGTTGAAACGACCGAGGAGTACTTGGAAAGAATAGAATTACACATGGAGTTCGTGTAGGACACATCTCAAGTAAAGCATAGGTCTAAGAATGTTGATAAACTCAAACCAAGCGATGGTGAAAAGAGAAAGTGGAGGATTTGTAGAGTTGAATCAAATACCATTCTCTACAAAGTTAGGACAAGCCAAAAGTAGGTTTAGATATTCATGTGTAAAAGAACGTAAAGAGATCACACTAGGAAGTGAAAAGTGTAGGAAATTAAAATTGACGGATGGATCATAGATCCACCCGATTACGCAGCGGAAAGTACAAGATCTAGATCTAACAACCAAAATACATAAATAAATAGATATAAACCTACGAGGGGTTTAGATTGCTTACCGGTTTATTGTGAATAAACGTCTAGAACAATCCGAGATCCAAGATCCAAGAATTGAGAAGCCACCGTCTTCCGACATGTATCTCCAAGCAACACCAAGTGGATGGTGATTCAAGCCGCCTGACCTCCTCGATATGCTACCTTAGAAAAACCCGAAGTTTTTCTAAAACTCGAACCCAAGTATTATAGCCGAAAATTCCAAGCTATAATACTTCACAAATGGCGTGTTATGTGATATGTCAAAAGGCTTGGGAGAACTTTTTCTTTATATATATGAGAGTAATCATTGTCCTCCAAGGATTTAATAATTAAAAGATAATTATTAGATTAATCCTTATTCCAAATAAAAGATAAATATAATATATATCCCAAACAAATTAGGATAAATAAATACATATTCCATGATTTATCACTTAACAAATAAATGATTAAATCATACATTAAATAATTATCCAAGAAAACTAATTTCTCTCTAATTAAATAATCACACAAAATGCGCCCCACCCTAGAAAAAATAGGTCCACACGCATTTTTGACACATTGGGCCGAGTCCAAGAAAAATTTATTTTCCGTGTATTTAATTATCTAGTCCAACTAAACAATTAATCCACATATCAATTAAATAGTCCAATCCAACTATTTAATTATAATTGAGGTGAAACGACGAGAAAACATATGCTATGTTAGGAGCCACGTCGGGGACCATGGACCCATAATCAGTAGCTACAATAAATTAAATAATATTATCCGTCAGACCGAACAATAATATTCAATCTATTAATTCCGGGATTACACCACCATAAACCCGAAATTGAACTCTGCCGAATATAGATAACTTACACTCAACCATGAGTTGATAAGGTGTCCACTGATATAATCATTACATACGGATAAATCCTCCATAGACTGTTCGTTTCGAGTCGGGATATTTCCGTAAACCCTTCTCGAAACATATTATCATTATTTACCATTAACCCCCTAGTGATCAATTAGTTCACATACCGGACAAGTAGCTAATTAGTCTAACATGAACTCCCGGGATCGATCATATTCTTAGGGCTAACAAATAAGGGAACTGTCTGTCTATTTCCCGAGGGAAGGAATGTATTCCATATCTGTGATAGCACAAACTACTCACTCATTCCAGAATAGAGCCAACGAGAAGTGTTGGACCACATACTACGAAGTGATCCTTACTAACACATCAAACTCTACCATAGTCTAAGCAGTTTTCTGTGATCACCTCAGGATTGAGATTAATCCATATATGATCATCTTGTGATTCGATAAGACTTCTCGATCACGGAATTATATCGAGAACTCAAATCAAATCAGGCCAGCCCTATATGATTATCATCATATATAAATGCCCCACTAGGTACCCTATTACCGACAGTCCGGATAAGACTGTCACACCGTAAAGTGTTCTGGACACATTATTAGCATATTAATCATGAGAATCAACGCTACGGACTAAGTTAATTTTAAGTACATCTCACTAACTCAATCCTCTTGTGTATAGCCATACACTGAGTTATGTGATTACCATAAACGATGTACTTAGGGTTTTCAGTAGTGTCTTAATTATAAGCACACATGCATATAATAAGATGAATTATTAATTATGTCCTAAAATAATTATATAATTGTCTTTCGGGCACTACACCTAACAAAAAGAAAGTCCAACCAAGAGGTCCTCAACTTAAGGGTGAAAACCTAAGACTCCGATCCCAAAACTTTACTTAAAAGGGTTTCACTTAATCCAATGTGACATGTTACGGTTTGGAAACTTCAAAAGAAGAAAGAGTTTCTACTAAAGATCCTAGGAGGATCAAAACCCGAGAACTCGGCTTAACCTTCGTCTAAGAAGACTCTTAACTTGGTCCTAATGCAACCCAACCACGGTTTAAAGATTCTTAGTCTTACGAGGATTTACCACCAAGATCAAGGAAGGCCAGAATGGTTCTAAAAAGTCCAAAAAGAAATCTTATCTAAGAGAAAAGAAGCCTAGGATAGAAATGACGCTTCTCTCTGATACCAACTGTAACGCCCCGCTCCCGGATACCGAGCCCTTATCCGGAAGAGAAACGTTCGGCGCGTATAGCATTAAATAAATATAATATTATACGCAAGCCTCTACGTCGTCGTATCAAAATAAAGCAAACGGAAGCTACAATGACTTGGGTAAAAACATAAATGCTACTATGAATAGAAATTAACCATACTAAAGATGGATAGTTAAATTACAACGACGAAAAACCCAAATACTTATACAATACGAGGTCTTAAAAGTACCAACCAAACTTACAAGGGAGAATTGGCTATATAGCCTTTTTTCAACAAATTCTTGGCTGTGTTTTTTTCCGTTTTTTTGACCGCGATTTTCTCCATTTTTTTTCACAAATGTGCACGATCTTAAGGTCCTCAAATCCCCTATAGGGTTCCCCCTTCCCAATTAGGGTTTAGTTTGGTTCAAAAAACAATAAAACGCGAAGATTTAGAGGGTTTACACCATTTCTGAACAAAAAAGACTATATCCCCAAGATTTGTGGTCAAACACCCTTTTTAACCTTAAGCCCCAACTTACAATGATCTTAGAAGTAGAAGTACAACAAGTCTAAGAAAAATAATACAACTAGTCTAGTACACACTTTACAAGGAAATAAACTAAAAGTTTCGTCAAGGCATCAACGACCTCAAAAGTCATCATCTACGCTTGGTCAACATATTCATCTTCTCACCCCACAATGCATACAAAATAAAATGCAAATGAGGTAAGTACAAAGTACTTAGTAAAAGTGAGAAGCTAACGAATAACTAAGTTATACAACGAAAGGTTATTATTATGATTATTAAATTATCTTTATGAGACCGACTCAATCTAGGGTTCACTCCATGTCCATCAACATGTTATGACTATACGATTCTAGCTTAAATTATCTTGGTTACGTCATCACTCAAGAACACTACGCATGGCGTTCATCAGCCTGAAGATATATTAGCTAACTAACGGTGATTAGCACCGGTTAGCTCCGGGGTCTCCCCGGTATGCGTATACGTTCGATGAATTTCCTCAACTACCCTTCAGCCTTTTGAGCCAGTAGTGTTGTTCACCTTTTATGAACGTATTACATCGCCGATATGAAACAGTGCCTAACCGAGAATAGGTGACGTCTTATCTTTTACTACACTTATGTATTTATTATTGTGTATTAACTAGCCACCTAAGTGTTTTCAAGTAAGCTCCCTCACATGCACTACTCTCTTTCCTAGACCGCTAGACACAGACAAGGCCTAACAATTACACAGACATTGATGAACTCTAGTTCATCAAAGCACAAGCCCTTTCTTGCTCTTCCGACGGATCCGAACTTCAACTCTCAGAGTACATTCGGTGCCGAAACTAAACGAATCGGAAACTCAATCAAAATTTGTTAAGGTTTAATTAATATTATAAGACCAAAGGATAACAATTAGAACGTATTACATAGATTAAAACACAATTATCACAAAACTGGTTTATCAACAAATTACTCAGAAAAATAGCAATAGAACTCAACTCAAATATACCAAAAATATCACATCTCATTAATTACAATTTAGCATGAATTCTATCACCAAACAACACAAAAACTCATCGGAACTCAACCTATCATTATAAAACTATAATTACTCATTAGGAAGATCCTCTTATCTTAAATTCCAGCAAAAACGATCCAAAACCTTCAAGATACTATTGATCATCTAAGCCTTCAACTTGAAACCTAATTGATCAACAGGTAACCATAAAAACCCTATCTTTCTTGAAAATCCCGAAATGAAAAAGTGTTTGAAACAGAAAAATTACCTGATTATTTCCTGTAAACTATTTTTAGAACGATCTACGCTGCAAGACGATCGTTTCGACTACTCATGGCTGCGAAACAGAGCTACAGATTGAAAGATATGCATTTTTGAAAAATCGAACCCCCGAAACCAAAAACTAGGGCTAAACTGAAAACTTTCGGAATATGGATATTTTATTTTCCAAAGTTGCGTCTCGTCGCGGTGATCACTTTTCTCTACTGCGGCATCTTGAAACGATGAACGGATTGACCCTGTGATTGGAGTTTACGTTCTCCCTTTTCAAAACTTCTCTATGTCTTTTTTCTTCTGTGAAGCGCCGTTCCCCCCTTTTTTTGTTTTCCAGAATATGCGTGTAAAACAAATAAGGGATTTTGGGAGATTATTTCCTTTTTATAGCCACTTAATTAAATTCCTTAATTAAATAACTAAATCCCCTTTTAATTAAATCTTTTTTAATTAAATAAATAGGATAAATAATAATTAGGTCGTAGTGGATATGCCCAATTACTATTTTATCCTTTCTGAAAAGTCGGGATGTTACAGATTATGCTGATGTTAATTAGTAAATAGATTTTTGCTAATCCAAACACGATCACGTCGTGTGACGGAGGTAGTATCACGTCGTGGTGGACAATTATTGTGAGACGGGGGTAGTATATCTTATGATAAATGTACTCTATTGTCTTAATAAATGATGTATTGGAAATGTAAAATGATAGATAAATAAAAACAGAGCAAATTCTGAAATATGCCAGATAAAAAAAAACGGAGGGAGTATTACGATATGGAAACTTTTATTACGATATGAAAAATATTATATGTTATGAAAAGTATTGATGTTAGTGTATTAAACTAGTAAGGGTAGTTTGGGCATCTTGGATAGATATAGGCACTGTCAGGACTTCTATATCTATCCAAGATACCCAAACTACACTTACTAGTTTAATACACTAACATCAATACTTTTCATAACACGTAATATTTTCTATATCGTAATAATAGTTTCCATATCGTAATACTTCGTGATATTAATCAAGAGAACTTAATAGTTATGTTATTTGTCATCTTTGTCCTTGTCTTTTAAATACACATGCATAGAATTTACAATGTTAACATTTTTTAAGCACTTAAAGGCATTTTATTAGGTTTAATCGGCTAAACAAGCGTCAACAACATCAGAAAGGGTGGTTTCCCAAACAATTGAACCCCACACAAAGAGGCGTCTGCATGGGAAAGAACGGTGAATTAACTACTATCATATTTTATCCTGCTTCAAGTTCGGCGTTAATAATGAGCACACTGGTGTTTGGAGATTTATCATCGTATAGCCAACGCCAAGCATAACGGGCTTTCCAGGTATACCACATAGTACTAATCATAATTGCGAGCTTCTTCTTGTCACAATTGCCATAGAGGAAGTTGAAACATCCCGAAAAGTTGCTTGCATTACATCATCGTCGAAAACATACCACACTTAAGAAGGAAGAACATAGAAAACAAGTATGCTTTAGGTCTTCCTCTTAAAAAAGGACGAACCCCAATCCAAAGGCCCTTCACCATCCCATCCTTAGAATTAGTGGATGATGGAAATCGATGGTGTGTCTCGATGGTTCGGTGTACTCAGGCTGCCTTTAAACATTTTTGCTGAAATCGGTCGCACCATACACGAATCAAACTCTCACACTCCAGCTAGGCTAGAATGTCACTATAATACCAAAATTTTTAACTACCGAGTTATGCCCTTAGTAATAGACCCCCCCTTTAAATTACCTCAAAAGAAGACAAGTCACGTCCCCTATGGACCTTCGTTTTAAGGATAAGAACATAGATAGACAGACGTGGAGGCATCTCCAAACAAAACAATGTACTCTCGGCCGGACACGTAGGTTCCAGATTTATATGAAAGAGTTGTGCGGCCAAGTTATATCCGGATTTGACCGTGTAATTTCACGTTTTTCATAGTGCCAAATAATATCATAAAAAAAAGGTTGAACCACAACCCAAAAGGTCCACCACCACCCCGTCCTTAGGATTGGTGGATGATGTAAATTGAGGGATGTATAGGGGATTTGAGGACCTTAAGATCGTGCACATTTGTGAAAAAAAATGGAGAAAATCAATGGTAAGTTATATCCAGATTTGACCGAGTAATTTCCAAGTTTCTCAGATAATATCATAAAAACGTTGAACCCCAACCCAAATCACCACCCCGTCCCTAGGATTGGTGGAGGATGTAAATCGAGGAATGTGCCTTAATGGTTCAGTGTATCCAAGTTGCCTTTAGACCTATTTTTTGCTAAAAGGGGACGCTTTACGTGGGATTCGAACCCCCACACTCCAGCTAGGCAGGACGCTCCATGCGGGATTCGAACAATCCAGCTAGGCCTATTTTCTGCTGAAAGAGGACGCTCCATGCAGGATTCGAATCCCAACACTCCAAATAGGCTAGGCTACCATCATAACATTCAAACTCTTTCACCGCTGAGTTATGCCCCAAAGGGCACCAGATAATTTCATAAATATGGTTAGGTAAGGTAAATGCTAACTATAATTTAAGCCTCATAATAGAGTTGGAAGAGTTATTTAAATTCTATATTAAGAAATTCGAACTTAACTAATGTTGAAATTCTATATTAAGATTCAGATCTGATTCTCAAAGACATTATTTCAAACAAAAAATAAATAAATAAAATTGAGAGAGAATGATAGCAGAAGAAGAACCACCACCACCATTTACATTACAGCTTTGAAAAAAGAAAATTAAAAAATGAAGGCCCAAAACAACAGCCCGCAAAAGCCACGAAACACCTCACAAACACTCCCAACCACCCAATGCGGCCGCCGAAAATACGCATTAACCGACAAAAACCCATTTACTTAGACCAAATCAATAAAACAACCCAACCCCACACCCCTCCCGACCCCCCTCTCTGCGCACGTTAGCCTCTCCCCACCACCCTTAGCGGTGGCCTCAGCCGCACCACCCACCCCTTTTATACCTAACCCCCTATTACCCCCAATCATTCATTATGCCTCTCCCCCTCCTCCTCCTCCTCCTCCTCCGTTCACCGCCTCTCTCTAAATTACACCGACGAATCTCCGCCGTCAACCACCACGATGGTCTCATCCTCACAATCTCTTCAAGATCAACAACAAACGCCGCCGGCTCAACTCGACGGATCTAAGGTCGTTACAATCGCCACCGCCGCCGCTGCGGCTTCTCGCCGCCTTCCTCCTCCGTGCTGGTCACACGACGAGACCGTTGCTTTAATCGACGCTTACAGGGAGAAATGGTATTCCCTCCGCCGTGGAAATCTACGAGCTTCGCACTGGCAGGATGTCGCCGATGATGTTGCTAATCGTTCCCCTGTCAACACTCCTAAAACCGCCGTTCAGTGTCGTCATAAGATGGAGAAGCTTCGGAAAAGGTACCGTGCCGAGATCCAACGGGCTGTTCCTTATGGTGGTTCAAGGGGTCAGCGTTATTGCTCTGCCTGGATTCACTTTAAGCGTATGGATGCTATGGAGAAAGGTACTAATGTTAACACCACCACCGGAGGTACGACCGATGATGATGATGATGAAGATGATGAACAAGAAGACATGAATGTTAAAAGAATTGGTGATGTTTACAGTATGAATAATAGCTCGGATTTTCATAGTAGGAATAATTTTCATGAGCCTATGACTAATGGGGGTTCGGGTTTTAGGATTCGAATCCCAGGAAAGAACGGTATTGGCGGTAGTGGTAGTGGTGCAGGGGCAAAAGTATATAGTAGATTTGATGAAATGGGTGGGCAAAGTAGTGGGAATTTCGGTTTTAATAAAGGGTTTGGTGGAAATGGGAAAAGGGCAGTTCTTGAAGTAGAACCGAAGAAAGGCGATCCCGTCGAGGAGATGGTGGAGGCGATTAAGATGTTGGGAGACGGGTTTGTGAGAATGGAGAAAATGAAGATGGATATGGCTAGAGAGGTTGAAGAAATGAGAATGGACATGGAGATGAAGAGGACTGAAATGATTTTGGAATCGCAGCAAAAGATTGTGGAGGCATTAGCTAAAGCAATTGCAGAAGGTGGTGGTGGTGGTAAAAACAAGAAGATGAAAAGAATCCCTGATGATGATGAATGTTAGCCATGTTAGAGTGTTCTTGTTAGAGGTACAAACCGTCTACCAATTTCCGTTTTGTATGCGAATTTATTGATATTCATTGAGCTCTGAGCACAAGTAATGATTTTGTTCAAATGGGGTGAGCTTGACTTGAAGTAATGTTAAGTTTAGACAACGGTTAGATCGGCATGTGTATTAGTACATGAGATTCCCCTCATCTGCTTACGTATATTAGCTTGCAGTTCTTGTAGTTTATTTTGCTGTATGTTCTTTGTTGCCAATGCAGAAAAGTAGTGGTCTTTTTTTGCTTTAATGAAATGGGATCAAAGTATAATCCTTTTAAATCATGTGCTAGTTTCTGTTTTGCATACAATTGATGGTAATATAGCTCAACACAAGTTCTTTAGACCAAAGGTGACCTCCTTGACTTGAAATGTCTTGAAGTTTTGTCAATGTTTTAACCTTTTCGAATCATGTGTTTGTTGTGACTGAGTTGTCGTAGAAGAGTCGTGTGTATGCAAATTTCTTGATAGTCATCGAGCTATATGCAACAAGTTCTATGGACCAATGGTGACCTTGACTATCTTTAAGTTTAGACAATGGTTAGATTGGCATGTGTACGTACATTGGCGTTAAATAAGCTTGAAGTTTTGTGTTGAAATTGTTGAATCGGTTCAGTTCGGGTGTTGGATCAAAGTTTTACCCGTTTCAAATCGATATGTTCTAGTTTTGTCCCTGAGTTTTCGTTGAAGAGTTCAAATTTTCGGTTTTTATATGCATATTTCTTGATAGTCATATAGCTCTCTGAACATGTGTTATGTAGACCAATGGTTATAGATCGATCGGCGTGTCTGTCTACTACCATATGAGATGTACCTCGTTTGTTACGTTGTTAGCTTGAAATCTGGGGGGGTGGGGTTTGATTCTGCTAACGTATATTAGCGTTGTATTAGCTTCAAGTGTATGTAGTTTCGAGTATATTAGCGTTGTATTAGCTTCAAGTGTATGTAGTTTCGAGTTAAGGAATTGACCAAAACTGAGCATCCACCAGTTCTGCCATAAAAGAACAAGAAGCAAACCATTGAGACACAAGTACTCCAATTTTGGTCTTGAGAAAGTTCATTTCAAATTCATTCAAGTGATTTTTTAATAGACTGATTATCACACAAAGTGCCCAGTAATATTTATATAGGTTCAATTGTTTAGGGTTTTAATGATCAAAATACTTCCGAATTGGATTGGAAGTAAACTTTTGAAACATTTTGTTCAACATTGTCCTTGGTTGCATCTTACGGTAGCGATTTGGCTGAGTAAGAGACAAAATAAGAAACCTCGGGTCAACATGAGACCTCGGATACCAATAAACTCGAGCTCAAACAAACGGATCTGACTGTTAATCAATGATATGTAGAGGAAAAGCACATCAAATGTGACAGTTAAAAAAAACGAAGAGAGTACAACACTGGGGCTACTGGTCGATCATTATTTATGAGTACTACTTTAATCCCAAAGCAAGTGTAATAACCACTTATATGGATAATATCTATTTAGCTGTGAGGGTTATCAAATTGATGGGGTGAACAATTGCTCATTTACCAATAAGATAATGCATGAAACAGATTAAGAAAGGCCTCCTGATTTGTATTTATATCGAACATCGTGGAACGAGCAAGGAATCTACGTCTGGTTTGGGAAATAGAATAGTAGTATTTTTCTGAAAAGTTTTACATACTTGAATTATTTCATGATTGTATTTTGCCCACACCTCTTTTGAGGATTGTTAATAAAATGATCTCTTTTAAAAAATTAAAAAAAATATAAAAAAAAACCGACAACATATATATATACTAGTACTACCACATTGCCAACGAGGTGAACAAATGCAATTTCTATATTTTCAATAAATATACACATTTTTCAAGATGAGTATTTAACATAAGGCGACTATTCAAAAGCACAAATAAAAGGCTAATTTATCATTTAAATTGTTATTTCAAATACATTAATTTTTTTTTTTTATCTATGTGCCTACACAAAAAGGGAGTAATAAAATAATAAATTAAAAAAAAAGAAATACGAGCAATAAAAGAAATAAATTCGGCACATCACCACATGAAAATTAACTCCCAACCACCAACGTAAAGATGACTGAATGCCCTCTGTCCCATTTAATCCATTGTCTTCAATATTTCAATTCTTCTTAGTATTTCAATATTTCAGCATATAAATTCACCTGCCCTAAAATAAAAAAATAAAAAAAAAAAATTTATACTACTACTACTATTTTCTCCTCAATATTCTTAGAAATCAAAAATATTTAGGCTTTCATTATTATATACTGCATCCTTAATATCTTGGGCAAAATTAGGATTTTAGTCCTCTAACTTGGCCCTATTTTGGATTTTAGTCATGTTTCTGCTCTGGTGAGGAAAATGGTCCTCTAAGTTTTTTTTTTTTTTTTTGGATTTTAGTCCTATCCGCCGGAAATAGGCTTATTGGCGCACCGGAATTTTTAAAAATAGTCCTCAAACTAGAAAATTTGCCACATAAGCGTTTTTTAAAAATTCGGTGCAATCGCCTATTTCCGACGGATAGGACTAAAATCAAAAAAAAAAAAAAGCCAACTTAGAGGATCATTTTCCTCACCGGAGCAGGAACATGACTAAAATTCAAAGGCTAAATTACAATTTTCGTCCTCTAACTAGACACGTTTTCGATTTTGGTCCTGATTTTTCTCCGGTGTGATTTTAGTCCCGTAAGTGGTTTTTTTTTGCAAAAATAGTCCGAACGCCGGAAAGACCACTTACGGGACTAAAATTGTCGCCGGAAAGACCACTTACGGGACTAAAATCGTCGCGGAAAAGACCAATTTTAGTCCTGTAAGTGGTCTTTCCGGCGCGTTCGAGACTATTTTTGCAAAAAAAATACCACTTACAGGACTAAAATTGTCGCCGGAGAAAAACAAGGACCAAAATCGAAAAACGTGTCTAGTTAGAGGACGAAAATTGTAATTTAGCCAAAATCCAAAATAGGCCAAGTTAGAGGATTAAAATCCTAATTTTGCCTAATATCTTGCCTTGATTAACGTCCTGATGAGGCCCCGAGTTGATGAACAAAGTTTTTGGCTTCTTCTGTATCTCCAGTGTGGGCAGAAAAAAGCTTTCAACCTTCCGACACGATTTTCCCGGTATAATATGGTAAGAAAATACGAAGGCCGTATACTTAATGGTCTTCATATTCTCACGGAGTTCCAATCCAAAGCTCTTGAAAAAAGCAGGTAATTATTAAATCACTTCTTTTTTTTAACTAAATTTGAAAATCAAATTTTAACGGGATTCGAGTCTTTCGACAGATAATAATCAAGAAACTTTTGATTTTAATTTACAGGGGGCTTTGCAACAGTTGGCTGTTCATGTTCACCAGTACAGGGGCCTTATCTACATGTATATAGGTAAAGCTTAAAAACAATATTATTGTCCTGATTTGCAGTTATTAGGAGATTACCTTTATTGCTCTCAGGTTTATGCATCATATTCGTGGTTGAATTGATTGTACTTCGGTCCACTGCCTATGATATCGAGAAGCAAGGGTGGTTATCCTCTGGATATGGCCTAGTGGTGAAGGCATGGGTATTGTAGTGACCGCCTGGACTATAAGCTGGAGGTCAGCGGTTCGATTCCCGTAATGGGGTTGATTTCCGATTGATAACACGCCCGGTGCGGTGGTCGACCGGGCGGCTCGTTGGAAATGCCTACTAGGTTACCTGATTAACCTCTCCTCGCATTCCTGTGGGATCGGGGGCGAGGGGACCCTCATGGTTAGGGTATAACCATTTTTTGAGAAGCAAGGGTGGATGATTAATCGGGTTCGGTCCCTCTTTATGCTTCTCGGTTCAAGCCAACTTCTATATTCTGTATACACATACAGGTATTCAACCTGAAAATTCTAGCAATGTTTACATTTTTTTTCCATCTGAATAAAGAATTTTAGGTCTTTCTTACGGTTTGTTGTTATCTATGAATGCAGAGATTACGAAATATTGAACCATCAAATGCTGATAACACTAATGGAAAAGGTGAAGAGAATGCAAAAAGGCAACGACTTGACATTGAATTCTGATTCAGATAGTGAGGTGGAATGGTCTACGTGGATTGATAAAGATTTGCCTGAAGATATAGATAGCTTCCGATAGAACATAGTAGTTTTCAGAGTTTATGAAGGAGACATGATTTAGTTGTTTGTTAAAAGATAGAATTAACTATTTGGGGTAAATATGTCAATGTAGTTTATGACTCTCATTTCATATCTCAAAACAAATATTTATTATTTATTAAGGGTAAATATATCAATGTAGTCTGAGACACAACACATTAATTACATTTCTTAATATGTGTGAAAACTAAAAATAGGACACTTATTTTGGGACGGAGGTATTACCAGCGCATGCGATAAATGTGATTGGAAGTGGATATGAAGGGATCAACATTATTCGAAAATAAGGAACACGTATGGTACTGATTGAGGCGAGAAAAGAACGGGAAGGCGTAACAAAAACAAAATTTATGTGATTGACGGTACTATCCGCAAGCAACTAAACCCTCGTCGCAAATACCATGGTGGTCGTGTCCAGGGGCGGCTCCAGCTTAAAAGATTTGGATCAACCAATCCGCTAAAAAAATTATTGGAAGATGATGGGGGTACCGAGATGGTCCCTCGAAAAAGTCACCGATTGAATTTTGGGCCACACTTTAACTCTTTAAAAAAAATTCTTAAAAAAAGAAAAAACATGGACCATATATTTGCATTTTTGGGGGATGAGGGGTAGTGTTTTTCTGTGTATTTATTCATTTTTCAAAATTATTAGCGTAGGAATTGTTTTATATGTACACATAAACATGTGAGATCGACCCTCTTTATTTTTTTATATTGATCCGTATTGACCCGTATTGACCCGTATTGAACTATAATATATAAGTCTAAGTATAGTAATTACAAAATATGTCTAATTTTTCGATCCGTATCCTCAAATTTCTGGAGCCGCCCATGGTCGTGTCTCTGGTCATGTCACTATTGTAAATGTGAATGGAGCTAATGTTTCTAACCGAAATGGCCCCTACTCCCCTGTCTCATAGAATGAGTGGAAAGATTAATCGTGCAAGTGTCGGCCGGCCGAGTCGTGGCTCGCTTATCATTCGAACCTCCACACTTCAGCTTCCGGTCCAACTGTTATTATGATACCTAAGTCCTTTACCACTCGTTGATGGATGCTGTTTGTTTTATTTTATTTTATTTATTTTTTTATTTTATTTTTTGAGAAATGTCAACAAATTTTAAAAGAAGAGATCGATTAAAGTTTTCGTAGGACATAAAACTATTGATACATGTTAATATTAGTCATGCCCTCATTACTAATACAACAAGTAGAGGTATTTAATAATTAAATATTTAGCATGATTAAATAATTTCATCAGCCATAAGTTCATTGTCGTTTCTTTATATCAATTTAACTAATAAAAACCCGTGCATAATGCACGGGGTAATATGACTTGAAAATGACTTCAATTTAAAAATGTATGATCATGCACTCAAAAGAAAAAAACTGTATGATTATCTTTGTTGAAATTTTTGTTTCCATGCAAAATGTGAAAATTACAAGCATTCTAAGTATAAAGAACAAAAAAATGGTGGTTGAAACTCTATGTTTGAGAGTAAAATGAAGCTCGGGCAATAAGGTGGATCGAAACTATTTCCACATTACATCATAGCTGAAAAATAATTAAAATGACATAAAGACCAGTGTTCGAACCCCGTTTGGAGCAACAACAAAAAAAAAAAAAAAATTAAAATAACCTATCTACAACTTCAATTATGTTTCTAACCTCCACATTAGCTTAAAAGAAATCATCATTCTTGATGAAAGCACCACTTGTCTCACGTCTGCAAGCGTTTGAATTATTCAATGCACAGGAACACAAAAAGCACGTTCATCACGATTTTATTTCATACATTCAAAAACCAATCATTCTTACACTTAAGGTTCGATTGAATTTGTATTCCCCGCAATGTTTTGATACCGGGCCTAATGTACAATATGAAATCATAATTTCAAAGCTTCCAAAAAATATTATTAAACCGGAGGAAATGGTCACTTTAGTTTGTTAGCCTTTTCAGATTTGAATACATGGTATATGTGTGTGTGTGTGTGTGAAAACATGAACCTTCAATTTTAAAGACAATATTTTCTCCTTTAGATCGACATACAATGTACGTTGTTTCTTCCAACAATCAGAAGGAAATCCTTTATGTCAAGAATTTGCTTATGGTCAGCATTAGGAAAAATATAGCATAATTAATACACTACCACTATCAATGACTTGGAAAGGCAGTATATAGAGTTTGTTTTTGGTTGAAAAGTAATGTGATTTACTAAAAGTAGCATTCCAAAAAACTTTTTCACCTTCCTCACATCGCTGGTGAACTTTTTTTCATTCTATCAACTAAACGGTGAATTCCACGGTAACTCCAGTTAAACGAAGATGCATGCATTGCAAAGTTGCACCTTCCACCGTCAATCTATGATAAGTTACAAAATAGAGATAGTTAAGGTTAGCAATGAAAAAGGTAGTCAAGAAAATTTGTGAGAAAAACAATGTTTAAATGATCAAGTTATCTTTCATGTACTTTCTGTAAATCATCCTCAAATCAACCCCTACCCCCCCCCCCCTACAATACAAAAAAGAGAGCCCAACACTATTAAATTTATTTTTCATTTTGTGACTAACCAAGAAAATGCTCAAGTAGGACCAAATCCCAGTTTCACATCATCGTCATCATTGCACCACACTTCTTTAATGTATGAAGGTGACAAGGGGTCCGCGGGACATAACCCAGTTGGCAAGGGGCTTGGGTGTGTGGTGCAGCCTACCGGGAGGTTAGAGGTTCGATTCCCACAAGGGGCGAATTATTCCCTCTTGCGTATTAAAGGCAAGCCCAACGATTCTGAGCTATTGGGGGATCCTGATTAACATTCTTCACTCATCCCGTGGGACAGGGGGATGGGACCCTCATGGTTAGGGTTTAACCATTTATGAATGTGGCAAGGGGAAATGGAAGTGAGGATTTAACAATAGCTTTTGATGTCAAGGTATTTGTTTCCAACAGCATGTTACTTATAAACTAAACCACCCAGGATTATCATTGCTCCTTAAGAAAATAAAACATTACCCTATATAGGTAGGTAAACCATATTGGTCTATACAAAATTTCCTCAAATTCCCCTTCTCTGAGTTAAATGCCCTACACAATATTTCTTGGAATGCAAAATTAGAGTAATACTGCAATTGTGCATCAGTGACATTCAAATGTGAGAATCATCATGCATGTCAGTACATTGTTGGTTAATAATGAATTATCATGTCAAACTTTTAACTTCAAGGATACATGCAAGACGAAAACGACGATCACATTTTATTGTAAATTTTGTGTTATCGATGAAAAAAAAGTTAATCACTCATATCACATTCAATACATGTTGGGCAAATATCATCCTTCATGAGAAAGGGATCCCACGTCTTCTTAAGGTCACCTTCGTGTATATTGTCACCTGCTTCTTCCACAGAAGGAAGATTGCAGAGATTGTTTTGTGCATTCCGAACAAACTTAGTGTCCTTCAATGTAGCTTCTTGTCCTGCAATAGCACGATCGGAAGTGTATTCCCATCTACTCATTGCAAATTGATAGTTAATGACAAAACTTGACACTAAAAACAAAAACTTCAATATTTCACATTAAAAAAAACAACGAAGAAAATAAACAAAAATCCAACAAAGTTATAAAGAAGTCCAAATTGCACGAAAAACTTCAAGATTTCACAATAAATAAAAGAGGAACAGAGAAAGAAAAACAAAAGGCAATACTTAACAATTCTACCCGCCAGTTCCATCACGCCATTCCGTTTGGGTAGGTTTTTTTTAGAGAAGCGTTTGGGTAGTTTGCCACATAGAAAATCAGCAATTTCTTAATCGAACGTCTTCCACTTCCCAAATCACCTTGTCCTTTTCGTCACCTTCCAATAACCCATACCCACCCTCACAAATTCGGCGGAAAATGAATTGCTACTTTCTATCCCTCACCCTACCCTTTGAGAAGAACATGAAATTACCAAACCTAAGGTGAGAACATTTTAGAATGATATGGAGGGTGACATAGTCGGCAGAATAAGGGGAAATTGAAAGTAGTTTAATTATTTTATTTTTTCCAACAATGCTTGCCAACTAACATTGTGGGGGAAAAAATAGCCTCACAATATAGAAAACAATCAACCTGATCAATATATTTTTCCAGCCTCATCTTCGGCAATGTTGAAATATCTCAATTTCAGCTGCGCTCGAAGGCAATGAACCCGATTAGGATTTGTTTTTTAAATAATCACACACAAATAAATTTAAATTGAACTTTTATAATATTGAAAGGAAAAAAAATTAAAATTGTACTCTTTGAGTTGAACGAAAATAAAATATTATTGCACGATTTAAAAAGCACATACCATGGTTCCCTTGTCGGTTTGGCGATCCAATTGTACAAATAAATGCAACAGAATATGTCACAATAACTATCTCGTTGGCTGAAAGGGAGCCTTACAATAGGATTCCATCGAATTTCCTGCACAAAGTGATTGAAAATCAACATGAGTTAGAGAATTAATAAGTATTCTTCTTGCTGTTAGAAACCAACCTGAGACCATACCAATATTCAATGAGGAATAAATCAATTCTTTCAACAACAAAAAATGCGTATCATTTCCCAACATTACGTATCTATCCAACCCTGTAAAACTTATCCATCATCACCCTCAAATTACGTAAACACTTCAAATTTCAATGATCATTATCTTCTTTAATTTGAATGCAACCTCTGAACCGCATGATCCACATGCTGGGATATTGAAAATCAAAATCAAAACCCATAAATTTGTTAGATGAGCAAAAATTTGGCACAATTTCCCTTCAAAAAAAAATGGCACAAATTAAAAGAATATCATGTAAAAAAATATTAAAACTTAAATTTATCAGTCCAATCCTAACCCTAAGCTCTAAATATAACAAAGTAAGCACCAATGCCAATAGAGAGAGAAAAAGAAGTAAGATCTTAATGATATCGGAGATTAAATCCAGAAGTGATATCTTCAAATTGAGAAGTTAGGTATCGGGGATAAATGGCTGGTGCGATTTTCAGGTGAAGAGGTTTGGTTATAAACAGTAGATATTATTTTATTTTGATAACAGTTTTACAGTTGGGTTGTATTTTGACAATATAAATTTGGGACGTCGGGTAATTGGGTTTGATACGATCATAAAGAAACACGGGCTACATCTTTAAGCGAAGAGAAAATTCAAAGTTTTGTCTTGTACATAAATAACCTACTTGATCTTACAAAACATCGGTGATAATGCACGGAACAATAGAAGTATATAAATGAAACTGAAAATGAGAACAAATAAATAATAAGAGTGTACAATTGTTTGCAAGATCATCAATATAATTGAATAATGAAAACTAAATAACCATAAGTTATTGTTTACGCCCCCAGACCACACACGGCCAACCCCCATGCCGCTTAAAAAAGATAAGTTATTGTCAAGCTGCATTGATTCCCATTTTTTCTAATATTTTTATTTAAAGTATCTCATTTTATCAGATTCGTTTTTCATCACATTTGGTTAAGAATCCTTTGATGTAGTTAACATTTTTTGGGTGCATACTACACAGAAATATGTTATATTAGACGGAAAATGTAGATTCATTCTCAACAAAAAGAGCCAAGAAGCAAAATATATTTCACTCAAACATGAAGGCCTTATAAAATCTCATTTTGTGAGAACTTTATAAAAAATAAAAAAAAAATTGTAAAAAGAATAATTTTTAATGATGGGGCCTACTTGGTAATCTACATAAAAAATCTTTCAAACTGTTGCCATTAATTCTCGCATTCTCATTCAAACACATGTCAAAATAAATCATTCAAATTATTGTCATTAAATCGCTTTTAATTCTAATTCAAACACATGTCAAAAAAATCATCTAAACTATTGCCAATAATTATCGCCTTTAATGCTCATTCAAACACATGTAAAACAAATTCATTCAAACTCCTCTGCGTTTAGGAGAAAATTCAGTTTGTAGAGTCATCTCAAGTGATTGAGTCAGAACTGCCCCCACCCCCACCCCCACCTCCCAATTTGTTGTGCTGCTAATTGAGTGTTCATAATCTACATTATTGACATAACGACAGATTATATAAATACCGCATAATTAATGCATATATGAGGGTGGAACTTCCTTCAAAATATTTCTTCAAAAGTACAACCAATAGACACGAAATGCACTTGTAAAAAGAAAAAGAAAAAAAAACAAATAGATCTTTGAATCGGGAAAAACACATAGAGGGTTGTTGTAAAAGGCAAAATGGGAAATCAATACCTGATTTAATATGAATTCTCTCATTAGCCATTGAACCAAGCGGTAGAAATTGATAGATTTTTCCAAACGACCACCCTCCATATGTAAAACTCACTCCTTTTGATCAACTTAACTTGTCAACATGACTGTAAATTAACAATTGATGAGATCACACTAACCCCGTAATCAAAATAACCATACACTCAAAGCTTTTTTGTTAGAATAATCCTTGTTTTAAAATGACAAAACAAAATCTTCTACGACATAAAACACTATCATAGAGAAAATATGCTCATTTAAAATACCAATGTCCCTATGGATGAGTTAAAGATAAGCATAACGGAATACTGCATCGATTATGCAATCAAGTCTAAAAACATCATGCACGGGACATCTAGACATCGTATAAATTTGTATATGATACAACATAAACGTGGAGCATAGAAAAGTAATATAATCTTTCAAAAATAAGTAATATAATAAATCCTATGCAGAATCCTCTTTTCACCTAAATGAGCTATTATAAATGTTTACAATGATACATCTATTTTACAAAACCAAGACAACTAATGAATTCCAACTAAATGTAGATTACAGAATATTTGTAATACTATATAACTCGACTTGACTCGGTGTAGATCAACTCAAATTCAATAGCGACTCGACTCGAAGATTAAATGCTCGAAAATCGCGACACAAAACATATGAGTGAGCCACATCACAGCCACATAAAAATACCATCCAACACAAATGTAAATCGAATCACATAATCTCAACCAAACAACTATATGGAGCATCATATTTCTACAGAGGGATCTTCTTTGAAGCTTATCGACAGTGAGTTCCTTAACCTTACACCAAATTAAATAGATGATATGAGTCAGCAAAGCCCAAATAATAGCAATATAATTGATGTTAAACATTTAGTCCATGATCAAAAGAAAAGAAATAAAGAGATAAACCGGTGTATACATTACATTATCCTGTTGCTGCCATGATCTTTAAATGATTGGTTATCAGATTAAATGTATTCAAGACCTGCAAAGGCACATTTAGGGTTAAAATGAGACAACTAAAATTAAAATAAATAGAAAATTATGTAATAGACTATTTTTTGAAGATCTACTTGCAAGAAAAATAATAATCCATTTCCTGTTTCACCACAACCACATTGCACATCTCTACTCATCATATTGCAACCTATCAAAAACCCAAAAGATAATCAAATAATTTAAATTATTTTCATATGCAATGTTGACCATTTTTCCCATAAGCAGCCATATGACAAACAAAGTGACTGTTTCACCAGATTTAAAATATCAATTAACCAAAAAAAAAAAAAAAGGATGTGCTACCAAACAACCATATAACATCTTCCTCCTTTCTCATTTTCAAGGGTCATGATACGAATTTCGATTCATCCACAAATTATCCTAACAGTGACGTCTCCAAATGAAATGCTACATCTTTAAACCTGCAAAACAATACATCAATACTTCAATACATTAAATAAAAAGCAGTACATCAATAGAAGAAAAGAAACTGAGAAGCAAAAAAGTGGACATCAATCAATGTGAACGGCACTCTACTGGAACTTTAAGTGATCGAACATTCTGGCAATTCCTCTTGCTGAGTGAATGAGCATGTCTCTTTCTTTTTCGGATCCCTCTGCTAGTATCTATATATAAGCACCTTCGGTTTGGATTCTTCTAATCCTTCCCCCATCCAAGCCACTGTGGAACAAAATAAAATTCAAATCAATCTTGAAGTAAAATCTGGAAACAAAAGTAAAGCGATCTCGAGAAGTCAAATCAATAATGAAGCAAAAAAAGGGGGAAAAAAAGGATTTTGGACTCTTGATTCAGAATTTTACATGCCTGACTCAAAAACATACATTGATTTCAATATGGTGCGTGCTAAATTAAGATTAATAGTGATGGGAGAGAGATTTTGAATTTGAAAATCAAATTCTATCGTAAGCGACGGAAGTTTAGGCGAGATTTGAGGATTTAGTTGGGGGTCAAATTTTGACTATATGTGCCTGCAATTTTTTTCCGTGAACGCATGTTTTTTTTTAGTTTTTTTATTTTACTTTGGAGGTGAAAACATATTGGACTCGATAGTTCTTTTTAGGAGATAAAATGAGATAATGGAGGGTGGTTGGAGGATAGTTTTTTTAGATTTTATTTTTTTTGGTTTTGGTTTTTGTTTTTGTTTTTTTTATTTTTATTTTTTCCGTCATAGCGTGTTTTTGGTTTTGGTTTTATGTTTTCTTTTTCCGTCACAGCGTAGGTCATGTTTTTTTTTTTTTTGTTTTTTATGGTTATACTTTGGAGGTGTAAACATATTGGACCGGGTAGTTTTGTTTTATAATAAAGCATACGGCTGGTTTTTAGGGGTATTTTTTTTGTTTTTTTAAAAATATTTTTTGTTTTTTTTATTTCAAATGTATAATAGCTGTATGTTGATTTTTAGTTTTTTTATGCGGCAGTTTTTCTCTAATTAATAATGCGGCAGTTTTGGGTCGGATCTTTCCGGATAATCGGGTTAAATCACCCTTTCAAATATATATAGATATATAGATTCTGGCCACGTAATCATACATGATGTTATTTATGTACATTTTTTTAGAGAAAATACACTATTTTATTGCTCTTTATCTGCCATAGTATCGAGAATTTGGTTAGTTGACCCCATGCTTTACAAAGGAAAATTTAGCAATAGAGAAACGAGATATATTGTTCAAATAAAACAAAAAAACGTACGAGCTATAAAAAAAACGACAATCATCCACAATGTTGCCGAAAAAAGATATATCTCCTGCAAAAGAGTTTATCTTCTAAAAAATTGAAAATATACATTTGTATGAAAAGTGGTACTCCGTCCGTTTTTTTATCTGTCACATTTTAGAATTTATTCTGTTTTTATTTATGTGTTATTTTACATTTCCAATGCATCATTTATTATTTTTTTCTTCCTTTACCAATAACGTATTTACACTTCCAATAAAAAAAATACATTTTCAATACTAAAAACTTATTTACCAACAAAGTATTTACATCTCCAATAGATAAAATACGTTTTGACATATTAATTACTTTTTTAATCTGTGTGATTCTTCTCTCTGAAACATATAAAAAACAAACGGAGGGAGTACCAATTTTGACTTAATATGAAGTAAACTCACTGTCCCATTTAATCCATTTTCTATCCACTCCCCAACTACCAAAATAAATGTGTGCTCGATTACTTTAGGGCAGCAACTGAGAGACAAGCAGAAACCATCAAATTTGTGCTCGATTACTTCTGCTCTATCTCAGGCCAGAAAGTGAATGCTCAGAAGTCGAGGGTCCATTTCTCGAAAAATACCAGCTACCAACTCAGGCAAGTTATTAAGGAGAAACTAAATATGCAATCGGCTGATGACCTGGACCAGTATCTGGGGTTCCCTCTGATCCATTCCAGAAGTACCAGGACCACGTATAGCTTTATTGTTGATAAAATACGGAAAAAAGCTTTCTAGCTGGAAGCTGAAATCCCTCTCTGAGGCAGGTAGAATGATTTTGGTCAAGAGTTCACTTGCAACACACCCCTACTATGTGATGCAAGCTTTGAAGATCCCTATTGGAGTCCTTAATGAGATTGACAAATTATGCCGTAAATTTTTCTGGGGTGAAGATTATCATGAAAGATCTCTGTCAGCCGAAAGACTTGGGGGGTTTGGGGTTCAAGAATCCTCACTGTATGAACCTTGCTCTACTTGGGAAATTGGTGTGGAAAATTCTCACGGATGACCAATCCATGTGGGTCAAGACTCTTGTCATGAAGTATGGCAACCCATTCGCAGAACCTAATGCCACTGACTCCTACTCTTGGAAAGGCATTTGCCTAGCTACTGCAACCTTCAAGGAGGGGTTCACCACTTCCAATGGAGACATTGTTTGGAAAGGACAAGAGACGAGCAAGTACACTGTTGCACATGGCTACCAGTTTCTTAGTAGTGTGGATGATAGGCAGCCGGATTGAATTTGGGAGGAGATTTGGAGGCTGAAGGGACCCTACAGACTCAACTTTATGATATGGCAAACTTACCATAATGCCCTTCCCACTTTCACCCTACTCTGGAGCAGACATGTCTCTAATTCTGCAATATGCACTATATGTAAATGCTCAGATGAATCACCCCTTCATGTGTTGCGTGATTGCACTTGGGCGAAATCCACTTGGAAAAGCCTTCTGCCTGCCCCTTCCCATGATGAGCTTTTTGCTCGACCAAGCATTCAAGAATGGATCAAGGCCAACATTACGGGGACTCACTCTGTGAGAGATTGGCCGTATTACTTCCGTGAAATTATCAACGGCTTATGGTTTTGGAGAAATCAGTTGGTTCATCACCGTACTACTGACAGACCGCCGATCCATACGTTTGTGTCAAGTGTGGAAAATCGTGTTAGGAATTTAAAAATTGCATGGGGTTTGTAGTGTGTGTGGTAGTGTAATTTCGGTGCTTGATGTTATTTCTTTGGATATTTGATCCGGCTTGTAATTTCTTCATGCTAAAGCAATAAAATTGATCGTTCTCCCAAAATAAATATTAAAAAAATGTAAACGTACTCTTCAATTCAAATCTTTTTATTTTTATTTTTTTTAGGCGAATTCAATTCAAATCTTGGATAGTCAAATTTCAAAGGGGTTTCGGTATATAAAACCCACATGCCTTAATAAACTCTTCCTGCCACTACTCCACGTTCTAAAATATAAGTCATTTTTTATGTTTTTACACATATTAGAAAGTGATTAAATATTTAAGAAGGAATACCTAAAATATTTTTTGATTATAATTAATAAATAGTTATAAAGTATTGAAAAATAGTTAGGTTGTTAATATATAAATTAGACGTAAGATAGAGAAAAAAGTAATTAATGCTTAATTAGTAATTAAAATGACTTATATTTTAGGACAAATAAAGAGAGGTAGTTCGACTTATTTTCTGAGACGGAGGAAGCAGGGCCGGCCCACCTTGAAGGCAGAGGAGGCGGTGGTCTTAGAGCTAATGTTGCCGGCGGTCCAACATTACATGTTTCGTTAAAAGAAAAAAAAATTCCGTGTAGATCAAATCCGATCCAACCTGATATAAAGGCCCAAAAAAATTTATTCGAATCGATAAAGGTCCAAAAAAAATTTACTTGACCTCATTTGAATCGATAAGTATGTAACTTTGAACTATAATACCTAATTCAACGACTTCGCCTTAGGCCTAAAAAATTGTCAGGGCCCAGGGAGGAAAGTACTATTTTCTCCTAGTTTTCATTAAATTAATTACATGGAATCCACAATTCCACATCTGTGTTAATGATTCTTAAAAATAAAAATATTTATTTCAAAAAAAATCAAAATCAAAATATTTAGGCCATTTAAGTGTATATATATATACCCCTTAAATATATATATATATATATATATATATATATATATATATATATATATATATATATATATATATATATATATAGATTGGCAAGGACTTTCATTATTTGCACAGCCTTGATTATTAAGTACTACCTCCGTCCCAAAATGTAATTCCGTTTAAGTTTTTTATTTTGTCTCATAATGTAAATCTATTTAAATAACCAATGATGCATTTATTACAATTTTTCTTCTTTTACCCCTCATTTATTCTCTACCTACCTACTTTTCATTACCATGCATTAATAATAGTCAAAGGTCATTTTAGATATTTTCATCAAAATTAATGACAAATAATCAATTTAACCAACTTTCTTAATCTGTGTGAAAATCCCAAATAGATTTATATTTTGAAACGGAAGTAGTATTTGCAATCAAAATATATTGGCCGGTTGATGAACAAAGTTTTCGGCTTCCGTATCTCCGGTGTGGACAGAAAAAGGATTTCAACATTCAAACACGATTTTTGAGGTATAATGGTAAGAATTTTTGTTTTTGTTTTTAAAAATTTTATTTTAAAATATATGTTTAATTTGAATTTTCATACACGCTTTAATTTTAATTATAAAAGTCTAAAATATCTTTGACTTTTATTAATACAATAGTTGTAAATTATTAAGAAGTGAATGAATATATAATGAATTATGCTGGGAGAAAAAAGAAGAAAAATATAGTAATTTTTTTTTTTTTTTGGAATTGTAAAACGCATTATATTATGAAACAAAATCATAAAATGGAATAGACTTATATTTTACACACTAAAAAGAAAATGAAACAAGAGGTAGAATAAGTCGATGAGGCATGAAAATGTGTTCTAATACATGCTGGATTGTTGGCAGAAGCAGCTCGAATGGCTGAAATTGGTTATGCAGATTGAAGTGTTTTACATTGTTTTCTTTGGTGTAAAAGGTGATATCCCTCGTCTGTAAAGCCTCTCCATCCCGACCCGACACAATGGTGAATATGTTAGACTCAGCGGCCTCTTAAGCGGGAGGACTAGGACCCGGTGTCCGCAAGAAGTCATCCTGAATTCAGAGCTAACTCCCACACTGCGGCTGCCGGGATTCGATCAAGCATTCCCTGATGCAATTTGTCACCCAGAAACCAACTAAACTACACATGTGGAAGAGACATTTTTTCGCATCTCTCGGCTTCTGAATGTGTATGTGTTGTTGCGGTGAAGTGTTCGATGGACAATGTTCCTTTCTTCTTCTACATAGATAACCTAAAAGTATGCAATCGGTTCGTTGTTGTTTGTCGGAAGTGTTGGGACACAAGCCATGGTCCGATGCATGTAGGTGAATTGTATATACGTTGATCCACTATTGTAGTGATTTCTCGATCGGAATAACAGGCCGAATGCATTTCTTGGATGAATATTGCAGTAATTTCTCCTTCGGAATAACAGGCCGAATTCATTTCTAAGTGGAAACGTCTAACTGCTGCAAATTAGAGACCAAAGGAAAGAGAAGGAGGAGGTGTCTTACACCACACACACACACACAAAAAGGAGGTGTCTTACACCACACACAGAAAAACAAAAACAAAAAAATGAGAAGGAGGAGGTGTCTTACACCACACACACGGAAAAACAAAAACAAAAAAACGAGATGGAGGAGGTGTCTTACACCAAACACACGCATAAAAAAAGATGATAATAATAAAACAAGAAGGAGGAGGTGTCTTACACCACACACACGCACAAACGAGAGGGGGAAGGAAAAAGTGAGTAGTAGGAGAGGAAGAAAAAAACGAGGATGAGGTGTCTTACACCACACACACAAAAAAAGGAGGTGTATTATGTTAGATATTTTTTCATAAATATTTTATAACCGTTTGCATACGAGTTGCCGTACGAATTAATGTTATCGCAACGTAACGGGGTTCAACCTGCATCAGTTCATGAAGGGATATGTATTTTCGGATTTTCAGATACATGAATTTTCATATTCATGCATCTACGAATGGATGCAAATCAAAAATCCAAGAATTGAATGCTTTTGTCCGAACTGATATGAACTTACCATTTCGTGTAAGGAGTATATCTATTCGTTTATGGGGTACTTTCAGCCTATAAAAGGCACAACATATGCAAACGAAATATTCATACATTTTAAAGCATCATCAAAAATAATTCTTGAGTGTCCTCGAGTTTGATTCAAACAAGTCACTGTTTGAATCAAACACCTCCATTATATCCTGAGAGAGATTTTCGATTGATCCCTAAGGGACATTTGAGTGGGACGAAACATCTCTTAAAAGACAACGTTCTATAACGTACCTTGGAGTTTCTACTTTTTTTGTCAAATTCTTAAGTTTCAATTTTTTCCAACAGTTTTAAAAGATGTCTTCGTTTAAAGATTTGACACTGAATGACTCCGTGGCACCATCGATCCAAGTAATGAATCAGGACTTGGTTCGTCTACCCTTATTTATTTTTAGGGACAAAGGAAGTATAGTTTCTTTCAAACAATGGGCAAGGACGGACATAGGAACTGCTAGGGTGGGCGCAGCCCACCCGACTTTTATTTTCGGTACACCAAAAACCTTATATAAATCTGACCAACACAGTTAATTGTTTTAATCCATCCCACCCGATCATATAAATATAGTCTATTAGCCCATCCGACCACTAAATCCTTGTTCCGTCCCTGACAAGAGGTAATGCTTAAACGAAGAATTACACCGCAAATATAGTCAAGCACATCTAAAGACAAAAAAAAATTCCCGAAATGCGTAGTACATACCTGAAAAAGATTGAATTTTCGTCAAGGTTTATTGATTTATGTGAGCGAATCGGAGTACGAAGCAACAACAACAATAAGGAAAAGTTATTGGGTGGTATATCCATTTGCATTGAAGTGACAATAAACAAATTTGGATAACACAGTTTGAATTCAATTTAGAAATAAAATGTCCAAACCTTGCCACATGGGTGCACTCCGCCATACTGGAGCTAATGTGGATAAATTCTATTTTAATTTTTGCAGAATAGAGTTCTCTACTTTAAAGAAAGTGAAATAATAGTACTAAAATAGATAGATTTTTTTAGAGGTTCTCTACCTCATTATCCACATATAGATAGAAAATAAACTCATGGGGCCGTGGGTTTAATGGACAACAAATAGATTGAAAATAGTAAACAGGACATTGGGAAAAAAAAAATCGTCCGTAAGGACATTCTATCATTTCATTCTTCAAAATTCCCCTGTTAATAGGAGTTACCAATCCCTCAATCATTTCCCGTGGAAAACGCCTGGAGTTAATTCCACTTCTATCAAATAAATCAAATTCCACAAAATCGGTAAAATACCCATAAATCTTTGTTCAGAAATGGAGTCCACCTAAGTCGCAATTCAAGGTTAGTTGATTTTGGAAGGGAGCAACAATTTGGGTTTCGCCATTTTGTTGAGCATGAAAATATTTAGAAGATGAAGAAGAAGATTTAAAAGGGGAAATTAGTAGATCAATTATTTTAGAAAGAATCAATGAATGTAGTGTTGTTTCAGATCAATTCATCAGTTAACCGTGATATAATTTCATTTGTTTTTTTATTTTGTCAAGTCCATTTAGAAAACTAATAAAACATTTCTTATATTTTCTTTTACCCTGTTGGAATAGTGTCCTAAACCCAATCGGGTTGGACCGGATCCAATCGGGTCGAATCATTTCTACTATTTCTTTATGTTTATACATATATTAAATGACTTTTATGTTGTCATATATATGTTCTTTTAGTGAATCAATTATGAATTGTTATATGATAACGTCCTTAGTATTAAACTGTGATAGAGAAACCATGATAAGCGATTATGGTTGATGAGATCTCTAATCACTTTAATAAGTTTGATACTTAAATGTCTATAGGCTGATGTACTATTAAACAGGACGTTGATAGAACAAACAGACTAGCACGTATTAGATGTCTTATGTCTTTAAGAGCAGGGATAAATCTCGTCTATCAAAGTGTAGAGACACTTGGACTGTACGTGGACGTGTATTAGAGAATGCGTACGTTAGACTGACCCACTTACATTAAGTGTCGCACTATGTGGCAGTTGTGTAGTTATCCTTTACACCGGAGTCTTCATGGCATTACGGTGTGGATTGTCATGCTTTGACACTATTGAGGTTTCCCCTAGCCACGAGGTGATCATGCGGTAGTGATTGGGTGTGATACCGAAGCATGCGGAGTATAAATGTTTGGTCGTCTGGGAATCGCGTACCCTATCAGTAGGGGTGAATATCCGAAAGGGCCTTCTTATAAGGAATGTCTTACTCTCGTGAATCTTTGCAAAGTGGAAGTAAATGAGTTATTTCGAGAGAGCATGATATCTAGATTATAAGATACGGTCGTTAATGTATTGACACTCGAGATACGATCGTACGGATATTATTACAGCGATATGATTGTAAGTTACACGGTAACTGTTTCACATGAAAGGTAGTAGTCATTGCATTTGACTCTTCCGATGATTGGGGGTCACGGTGTGTTGCTAGACGCTATTCCGTGATCGTTAGGTATGAAGGGCATTTTCGTAATTTGCACTTTGTGTCTATGGACAACATATTCGGAAGCTTATCGGGTCACACACATATGAACATCTAGCCGGATTAAAATGTGGTTATAGATGATAACCAAATAAGGAAAGTTTATCTCGAGACTATAAAGGTTATAGTGGTAAATTAATATTGTGGTATTTATTTATTATGAATAAATTAAATACAAGATATTAATTATGTTGATTAATTAAATATGTATATTGATACATATAATTTCGAAATATAATATATATATATATATATATATATATATATATATATATATATATATATATATATATATATATATATATATATATATATATGATATACATGTATTTTGCAAATTAATTAATCATATCATTATATTAATTAAAAAATATTCCGGAAGCCAATAATTGGCTATATGGGGCGCCACATTGAAGTGTATAAGATACACTTGGATTGTGCGCAATTTAATTAATGGTATTACCATATATTCATATTAGATATTATATATATATATATATATATATATATATATATATATATATATATATATATATATATATATATGTATGTATTTGTGTACATGCGTGTAGTGTGCATATATGTGATATGCATGTGCACTTGTGTAATAACTATATTTGTATATAGATTTATATATGTGATATATATATATATATATATATATATATATATATATATATATATATGTGATATATACAAGTGTAAATTGATTTATGGTAATAAGATAAATATAGTCAATATAAGATATTGACAATATATTGGAAATATTTAATATAAGATATTGAATATAATGAGATAAATCAATCAATTATATTTTTCTTATTTTATTGGAAAATGTTTTCTTCTCCTCCACTCTAGTTGGGGCTCCCCTCTCACTATAAATAAGATGTAGGTGTCAAGCTCTTTTGTATATCATAGTTCCAAGAACTAATAGTTCTTGTGTAAAATAGAGAGCATCCTATAGAGAGTTGGAGAGAGGGGAAAAAGACCGGTCTAGCAACCGGAGTTTTCCAATAGCAATCCATGATGGGATTCCGGCGGGTTTGTTCGTGTGGACTAGCGGTAGAGGCCGAACACTTGGGCGGCTCTATGTAAAACTACTCTCCTTAGACGGTCAAAGCGTCGATCTTTTAGATCAACCAAGGTAACCATCGTCTACTAGCTTATTTGTTTATTGCTTAAACGAAGTCGATCCTGGTTAAAGTAAATAAATTTTTGAATTCCGCTGCGTTCCCGCGTAGATTTCCTAACATACCCCTCATTTATTACATACTTATATTTTTCACTATTTTGTATTAATAACACTCAAATGTCGTTTTAGACTTTTTAAACAAAATTAAAGACACAACCAATTTAATCAACTTTATTAATCTCTGTAAAAATCCAAACAAACTTACATTTTTGGACGGAAGTAGTATTAATAATATGGATGAATATTAAGATAAATTTTTGTTATACAACAAAGAATTAGTGAATCAACAGAGAATCAGTCTCATAAATTACATTACATATTAGAGTGATGAGACAGTTAAATATGTTTGTTAATCCAAACATTGCTTCTAAGTTTGTTAATCCTAACCTTGCTTAAGGGAAGAAAAAAATAAACAACTATATTTCTTTTACATACACAAAAGACATGCAAAAAAAAATGAAACTATACTATATTTATTTTCAATACACAAAAGACAAACTATATTCTTTTCAATACACAAAAGACAAACTATATTCTCAGGCATGTCTTAACGTCCATCCCGATCTATACACTTCAAGTGCTGGCTCCCCCCAAAGAGGTTATTCATCGTATTCATCGAATTTTTAATAAATTCTTATGGGATAGTGGGCCGGATGGTAATCATATACACTGGCGATCGTGGGACAAATTGTGTACACCGACTGAGGAAGGTGGGCTGGGGGTGCGGAACCTCTTTGATGTTATCGACACTTTTGCGATCAAGCTGTGGGTTCGGTTACGTCAGAAACAGGGTATTTGGGCTAAGGCCATTTTCAATACCTACATAGTTGACAAGTCTCCCTTGGATGTCCCTGAGCCCAGGGTCAGTACGCCTATGCTAAGAAGAGTGTGGAGTATGAGAGACAAAGCAGAACAATTCATTTCTTGGAGGATAAATGCGGGGAACATTGACTTCTGGAGAGACAAGTGGATGACGGCTAATTTGGGTGAACCACCGGACGGCCGGTTCTGGAAGGTTAGTGAGTTTTGGGTGAATGGCCAATGGAATACATAGCTCCTTCGTTCTCACCTTCCTAGTCATATAGTGGAAGAGATCATTCTTATCCCTTTCATGCGGGAGAAGGATGATGAGCTTATTTGGACGCTCAGCCCTGATGGACGGTTTAATACTCGTTCCACGTGGAACATGGTTCGTACTCCTCACCCCTCCAAAGTTGTTATTTATAAGATAATTTGGAACAACCTCCTTCCTCTCAAGATCTCATTCTTTTGTTGGCGGTTGCTGCATAACATTCTCCCCACTGACCCGAACATTCAGCGACGCGGTATAACTCTAGTTTCCAAATGTTTTGCGTGCCAACATGGAGAGGACCTGCGACACATGTTTATTGATTGCCATTTTGCCAGCTCTGTTTGGAAGTACTTTATGAATCACTTTGGCTTGCGGTTTACTCCTACTTCAAGGATTGTGCCTATGCTTCACTTCTGGCAAAACTCAGCTACTAGTATTTACAGCCTTCGGCTTATTGTTCCGGTCATCGTTTGCTGGGGCATTTGGGCTGAGAGGAACAAGTGCCGGCATGACGAGGTTCAACCTTCCATACAACGCACCATCATATACATTGAGCGGGGGATTCGGCAACTTGCCTTTCGGAAGAATCTGGAAGCTAAAGTCTTAGGAGCCGATAGAGGAACTCCCTTCTTCCAACCCTTAGGGTCGTGCCTAACCCGGTGAGTGAGGGTAACTTTCCGAGATGGATGCCTCCGCCAACGGGCAAGGTTAAATTAAATGTGGATGGGAGTGTCAGGAATGGCATTGCTTATGGTGGTGGTATCATCAGGGACTCTGATGGAGGGTTTATTATGGCTTTCCACGCTTGCTTTGGGCAGGGGACGGTGGTGGATGCAGAGATTAAAGCTCTGCTGTTTGGTCTTCGGATGCGGACTCACGTACAAAATATGGATATCGAATCTGATTCTCTCTATGTTTATCGTATGATCTCTGGAGATAGTGGTGGGGGCCGGCCCCCGTGTCTCTCCGTCACTCGATATGTGTTATCCTTCGATCACTTCATTACACTATTTCGCATGTCTATAGGGAATGCAATAGGGTCGCTGATGCGCTTGCGGCGTTGGGAGGGGATGATCATATTTTCAACCATCAAAGAGAAGTCCCATCGCATATTCGGAATCTCATTCATGATGATTTATACGGCCCAGCTCATATCCGCTGTATCACTGGTAACCCGGGAAGCACTCTTCACTTGTGAAGGGTGCAAACCAGGTCGTATTGCTTATCTCACTGATTTTCTCATTTTCATCCAGCTGTATCCATATACTGCGTGCTCCACTTTGTGCAGATCGATGAAGCTAACTGAATGTGGAGATGGAGGGAACCCAATTGCGCGTCACACTTATGTCCATCAATACCAAATTGACTGGACGCACCCCTCAACTTTTTGTAGGGGTGCAACTCAGGTGTTTTTGTTCCTTTTCTCTACTATTGTCCGGAGTTTGTATGTTGTTTACCATATTTCGGTGTGCTTATGTCGCGGATGCATCACCACCTCGCAGCTTGTCCGGCGCTTACATATGGCCGCGGCTTAATGGATTGTGTCGACTTTGGACGCACCCCTACCACATTGCTGTGGGTGCAACCCTGTGTGTTTTTGTTGCTTTTGCAAATCAACCGTTGTGCTCATACTTATTCTCGGTGTTTGATATTGTCCCTTATGTGTTTGATACAACTTCCAAGATGGGTTCCGTAGCTCACTTTACGGATTGGTCATGTCGAAATTTCAAGAGGAAGTGGCCGCAAGCTTCTTCGAACCAAGAAAGTCCACACGAGGATGCGAATGGGTCTTCGGCTTTTCATGCATAGAGGCAACATTTATTTCAATCTGAATCCCACTGATGTAATTATTTATAGGGCAAGGAATATTTCGGGGGTGCATAGAGCGAGTACTCTTCCCTATGTGGTGGATTTTCCTACACTGGGTTTGCCACACATAGGGTTTAAGGAGGCCAGGCTATGCACTCTATCACGTAATCTTGGGGCGGGCCGGGATATGGCACTAAACTTTGTAGCTCTTTATTTCGTTTATTAATAAAAAAATTATTTGGAAAAAAAAATTTTACATACACAAAAGACAAACTTATATTTTGGGACGGAGGTAGTAATATGGATGAATATTAACATAAATTTTTGTTATGCAACAAAGAATTGATGAATCAACAGAGAATCAGTCTCATAAATTACATATTACATATTAGAGTGAGGAGACAGTTAAATATGTTTGTTAATCCTAACATTGCTTCTAAGTTTGTTAATCCTAACCTTGCTTAAGGAAAAAAAAACAACTATATATTTCTTTTCAGTACACAAAAGACAAACTATATTCTTTTGAGGGGGAAAAAAATTGAACCTGACGTGAATCGAACACGCAACCTTCTGATCTGGAGTCAGACGCGCTACCATTGCGCCACAGATCCACTTGTTAAATTAGCCTGTCTTTTAAATATAAATAATATGCACAGTCTACTTCACATGTTAATTAATTCAAACACTACTTGCCATATTAAGAACACACATCCGGTGTTTACTTGTTCTTAAAGTACCTGCAGCAGATACTATAAATTCCTTAAATACTGTATTTTAGAATTACAGCTAGAAAAATTAACACTGCAGCATATATTCTATTTTCTTTACTATGAAATACAGATTCTTTAAAATTTTCATTTACATCTACTGCATTTATCCAGATTCTGTAAATTTTCATTTATATCGGCATATTATGTAGAATAGATAAATCTCATGTATTTCAACTCAGATAGGGATTTTTAAAACTATAAAATTTTGTATTTAAAATTGTAAAATAGAGAATTCGTTAAGTGAATCTAATAGAAGTGCTCTTAGGCACCGTTTGGATCGAAAGAATTAGATAGAAAAGAAATGAAAGATAGTGACAGAAAAGAAATGAGAGGTGAATGAGGGACTGCAAAATCTATTTTGAGTATTTTGGATAGTTTTAGACGGAAAGGAAAAGAGATACAGTTGTTGTCAATTTAATTTTAGTAAAAATGAACTGTTGCCTCTCGTTTCCCACATGTTTTGGAAGGAAACAAGATTGTCCAATTTGTGAAGAACATCATCCTTTCTTCTCTCTTACTCTCATTTCCTTTCCTTCAAACAAAAACATACCAAACACTCAAATTTAGATTCTACCAAATCATGTCATTTTTTTTTCCTCTCAATACTTCCCATCTAAACAGAGCCTTAGAATATAAGATTGCATAGCATATTGAGCACAGGGATCTAATTTTTCTTTCAAAGTTATACAACTAGTCGGAAACAATAGTTCTGATTCTAATAGCATGATAATAGAAGTTTAAACAGAAATCCATTGATAGAATTTTTTTTCCATTTTCATTATATACGATTTTCTTTTATTATTACTATCATATATGTATACTTGAAATATAAATATAATACTTAACCATTATAAATTATAATTTTTTGAGTAAAAACCATTATAATTAAAGTGAGGATAAATTTATTAAATATTCATAAATATTCTTTTGATTTAATAAAATGATAGATAAATATAAATTAAACCAATTCTTCAAATTCAAAATTACTACATGTATCCTAAAATATAAATCCATTTAGTTTTTTTAATTTGTCTCATAGTATAAGTTAAGTTAGAATACCAATAGAGCCTTTTACCCTAAATTTATTATAATTTTTTGAGTAAAAACCATTATAATTAAAGTGAGGATAAATTTATTAAATATTCATAAATATTCTTTTGATTTAATAAAATGATAGATAAATATAAATTAAACCAACTCTTCAAATTCAAAATTACTACATGTATCCTAAAATATAAATCCATTTAGTTTTTTTAATTTGTCTCATAGTATAAGTTAAGTTAGAATACCAATAGAGCCTTTTACCCTAAATTTATTATACATTCATCTATTTTGCAAATATTACATTAACGAGATTCAAATGGTATGATAAAATTTTACCATTAAAATTAATAACACTTAACTATCATTAATTTTACCATTAAAATTAATGATGGACATAATAATGATCAATAAGTCCATACTAGAAAATCAACGGTGTAGATACTCGTTGTGTCACAAACGTTGTGCTCGCATCACTGCTAAAAAAAATTACTACTAATAATAATTCGGCACATCACCACATGAAAATTTACTCCCAACTACCAACGTAAGTATTTAATCAATTGTCTATTTGTCTTCATATGAATTCACTTGCCTTCAAAAAAGTTGTACTACTACTATTTTGATTTCTCCTCATACTTTTTTTTTTAAATTTAATTTCTCCTCATACTTAGAAATCAAAATACTTATGCTTTCATTATTACGTATCTTCATCCTTAATACATTGGCCTTAACGTCCCGATGAGGCCGCCGGTTTATAAACAAAGTTTCCGGCTTCTTCTGTATCTCCGGTGTGGTCAGAAAAAGGATTTTAACCTTCAGACGCGATTTTCCCGGTATAATGGTAAGAATACAGTCCGGATCCTCGGCTTTGTGAGAATCCCGGCTTTTCCCAACTTTGGGTACGTGGTGAGATCATGGTCGCACATTTCTTGTGTGTTCTCTCTCCACGATTGAAATGTGCGACCATGATCTCGCCACGTCCCCAAAGTTGGGAAAAGCTAGGATTCTCAATGTGCGACCATGATCCGGATACGTAAGAATATTGTTCTAGGTATTCTTCTTTTTTTGAAAAGATTGTTTTATGTATTCAAAACTTATTTCATTATGTTAATTTTTTACGGGGTGTGGGTTATATTATTGTTTTTAAATATAGTAACTAGGTTATAAGAAATCTGTTTGGTCATCTTAATTTTGTATTGTGCCATTATATTACCATTATTTATGTTAATACACATTAATTAAGATCACCAAACAGTTGGAAATGTCCTTTGGGTAGTAGGACATTTGTTGTTATAATAACGGTGTTGTTAAATTGTTTTCTTTTTGTTGGAACCTTCGATGTAATATATGAAACTGAAATTTCCTGTTTTCTTTTTGTTGGAACCTTCGATGTAATATATGAAACTGAAATTTCCTTTGCATTTTTCATGAATTGCAAAGCTTTATTTATGCATGACAAGTTTCTAGCAAAAAGGTTCTTACGTAACAAGAGGGCAAAAGCCGTGTTACAAATGGTTAACAAGAGGGCAAAAGTCGTCCTACAAATGGTTGACGAAAAACAAAATAATAGAAAATCGCTGACAATGTAATTATGTGAACTTTTTGGCGCAAAATTATCATGTTGGCAGTCCATCTGTCTCAAAATCACCTTCTACCCATGGACGGTATGCATTGTCCAAACATCCTACAGGGCTGTAAAATCCTTGATCTATATAAGTCACAAGGTCTCGAACAAAACTCGTGTTGGCAATCCTCTTTTTGCTTCACATATAGAGCGCGCTCTAATATCAAGAAAGGGGATTTATAATGCAAGACTTGATGATTTCCCTAGTGATGGTGAAATTAGAGTGCGCTCTAATATCACCATCAGCGCTCTAATATCACCATCACTAGGGAAATCGTCAAGTCTTGCATTATAAATCCCCCTTCTTACAAAATCTATGACATGTGGTTTTCTACCATGAATTCTGATGTCATCTACTTCAGCAATATGTTCTTCTATATACCTCTGAGCATGTGTCTGTCCACTACCCATCACTAGTACATCACCTTCTTCAATTCGTTCGTCTAGCCAGGCGGAGATGATTAACCAGTTTATGGATTTCAAGCAATATAAGAAGAGCGTTTTGGAATTATCAAGAGTTCTACGAGGTTCGATTCCCGTAAAAGGGGTTGATTTCCGATGGCTAAAACTTCAGTGATGGGGAACTAAGACAAGCCCTTGACTCTAAGCTCTAGGCTCCGATTAACCTCTCCTCGCATTCCTGTGGGATCAGGGGCGATGGGCCCCTCACGGTTAGGGTTTAACCGTTTTTAAGAAGAAGTCCACGGTCCGAACCCTCTTCTTAGACCCAAGCCCATATTAGAGGAGGGGTCTCATCCCCAAAACCTAGGTTGTGAAGTGAGGGAAGTCCGTCTCTTAATATGGTGGATGAAACAACCACAAGTTTCCGATTTGGACGACACTTTAACACGCCCTCAAGTGTGGGCCGGGCACACAAGCGCCAACAAATAAGCCCCAACACTCGCACGATAAAGGGTGTCTCGATAGCGTGTGGAAAACATAGACCTGCCCCATATAAGAGAGAGGGCCTCATCCCCAAAACCTAGGTTGTGAGGTGAGGGAAGTCCGTCTCTTAATATGGTGGATGAAACAACCACAAGTTTCCAATGTGGGACACTTTGAACGGAATAGAAACAAAAATAAGGCAGAAGAACATAAGGTTGGCTCGACAGCCACTAGAATATAAGAGAAAGGCTAAACCAATAGAAAAATGAGGCATATGGTTGGCTCAAGCAACAACAACAACAACAACAATAGAACCACACTTTTACCACTGTCATGCAACCCCACCACCAAACAATGTTTACACCCCTTTTTCAACACCATTGAAGTCATCCCACCTGGTATATTTTGTACTGAGCCATTAAATTACAATAAACTCGCTCATACACGCGATTGAGCCAACTTAATACACATTGAATAAAACCCAAACAAGATTGTAGCTGTAAGAAAAAGAAGAACCGATATTAATCGCATGTACTTATACACATGGATAGAACCCGTACAAGATTGCAGCCGTGTGATATAGAAGAACCGATTTCAATCACGTGTACATATACACATGAATAAACCCGTAAAAGATTGTAGCTGTGTGAAAGAGAAGAACCGATGTCATATGAATAAAACTCGTAAAAGATTGTAGATGCACGAAAGAGAATAAACGAAGATTGTAGATGCATGAATGAGAATAATGGATTTTACAAAGCCAAATCAAATTGAAAAACAAAACATTACAAAAGTTAACACCAAACACATAGGATAAAAAGCAAAAGAGAGTAGAGTACTTAAAAAAGCATGAACAAAAACATCAAACTTCAGAATTCTTTCACATTACAATTATCCCCTATAGAAAACTAAAACTAAAAAAACTACTTAAAATGTTATTAAAAAATACAAATACCTCTCTTTTTCTCTAATCCTTTTCAACTGCTAAAAAAAGAGAGTTCTTATTTCACACATCTGCAAATCCTTTCTTCTTTTATCAAGCCAACCCCAACATAGATATTTGCTTCAACATACCCACATCGAGCTTGAAAATCTGTACCGGTACAAAACCCGTTTGTTAAAACTAAGGTCTGAAATCCGACATCTGAATTTATTAAGCATTTACTCTGAATTCACAAGTGTATGAATCTAAATACTAATAAGTACCTTAATAATATGATGAGCCAGAAGCGCCGCTACCCGCATAACCACTGCCACCACCATACGCGCGTGCAGAGTTGTAAAGTGAAGAATAGGAGCTACCACCACCGCCAACCTGCAATCCTCAAGGAAAACGAAACAGGAAATGTGAAAAAAACAAAGCCAGAAAGTATCATTACTTAGAATGAAGAAAAACGGGAGGGAGGGAGGGAAGAAATTTACATCACTGCCACGTGAAGGGTAATCACTACTTGCATAGGCTGCTTCATACCCCCCACCACCACCATTCACATCGCTACTGTTATAGGCTGCTGAAAACAAATGAAACATTGGCTCATATGTAGAAGTCAACTACTGCAACTACTATAACAAGGATATGATATAAAGAAGGTAAAAACAAACCTCCACCGTAGCTTGTATTCTGGCGACTAGTGTAGATGCCACGTGGATCTTGACTGGAGATCGTACTTCGGCTGGTAGTGTATCCAAGACTCGATCTAGGGACTCTACAAAAATGTTTATCTTGAGTGAAGATCATGCGTTACAGTGCTAATGTAGGGAGACAAAGATGGGGTTATAAAGGTGGTACCTTTCGGTTTCAACATCCCCGTATTGGGGGCCACCGACACTACGATCATAGTCTAACCGAGCACGAGATTGTCGCACTCCTGATTCAGGATAACGCGGAGGAACATCATCCTACAAAGATATAGAACACGACTAAGACCATGTAAATAGAAAGCAGAATCTGTAGAAGGGAAGTAAATAAAGAAGTTAAAGGTTTACTGACCAAGGAAGAGAAAGTACGCTTTGAGCCAGGTACTGTATAAGAATCGCGAGGAGCACGTTCTTCATGGTAGGGTGGAGGAGGCCTTTCATACCGCCCATAACCATCATCATCATAATCTCTTCTTGGAAGAGGACGGGAAGGACCTCTAGGCGGCAAATCAGTATAGTCAGATCCACGTGGTGAATACTCATCCCCTCGATATGGTATACGTCTTTCAGGTGGAGCTGCTCTTGAATAATCTGAAACAGCAACTCTGCTCCTAGGTGGTGGCAGCACCTCCTCATGCCGAGGGTAGTCCCTTTTATAACTACTTTTTGGATATGTTGGACCTGTTACAGGGAAAATACATCAAAATGCATATATATACATAATCAGCTAAAAAGAGACTGTACTGCTAAAATACATAACAAATGACCACCTGCATGCCTACGCCGTGGTGGTGGAGCCACTGGTCTAGGCCTTGGTGGAGCGGCAATCAGCTGTCGTCGTTCTCGTGCAATGGATGGTCTTTTGAATGACCGATCAATCACAGGAGGAATACGTCCTGGAACACTTCTTGTTCCACGATAAGAGGCCACGGCTCGTGGTGGCGGCACAGGGCGGCTCCAAGGACCTCTTCCACCTCTTGCACTGCGAACTGGACCACGAACAGGAACACGCCCATGACGCGGATCAGCATGAGTAACATGTTTTCGTTTACCTCTCTCAAGCGGCCTTGATAATCTTGCCCTGACTTTAGCCTGTAAGAAAACCATAGGTTTAAACAAAGTGGTTTCAACACAAAAAGTGTATGAAATCATTAATAGTTACAAGGAACTTTTGAATGGAAGTATTACCTTATTACCCTCTTCACCCAACTCTTCATTGTTGATGCCTTTAGCACAAATAATTGCAGCATCATGAGTGTTGAAAGTGACAAATCCAAAGTCCTTCCTTTTGGCTGATGGCATGTTCCGCGCAAGTTCAACCTTTTCAATTTCACCATATGCCTTAAGAAGTCCACGAACTCGATCCTCATCCCAAGAAGCAAGAAGTCCATCCACAAAAACCGTCTTAACCTAAACTCCAAAGATAAGCAATCAACAATGATCATAGAATTCAGTTGTTGGATACACAATTAGCATAAAGAATTAGGATTTTATTTCCAGATTAAGCTTTTATTCCACATCTACATATTGCATTCAAGGTGAAATTCATATTTAAAAGGAAAAATATAACTATCAAGGGCCCACAAACAAGGCAAGACCTAATTTTTATGCTGAGATTACTGGGATATATATTATAATCACCATCTCAATAATAGCCGAGGAATCGATGGGACAAACTAAAAGCTGCAGACTTGGTTTGTTTCCGCCGCAATATAAAATGTGGTCCAAACAAATTACCTGAGCCATGATCTCATCACCAGGATCAATGAAAGAATCAGCAAAAGAAACCTTAGCAGGCCTATCGACTCCAAACACAACATCTCTCTTCTGCAAACGCTTAAAGGCATCCATTGCATCTGAGCGTGAAGAGAACTCCAAGAAGGCAAATCCTCGATTTGTTCCCTCACTATTATTGTCTTCAACCAATGTGAGTTCCTCAAGGTTATCAACTCCATAATGCTTTAATTTATCTCTCAACTGGAAGCAGCAGATTGTTTGAGCAATAAAAAAAGAATACACAAACTAGGAAATTTAATGCACGTTGAGTGAAGGTTAATAGCAAAATTTGATCCTAAGCTACTTACAGCTTCCTTTGTCCATGTCTTGCAGACATTACCCAAAAACAGGGTGTCACTGTCTTGACTTGGCTTAACACCACACTGCTTCCCATGAACCTGGAGTTTCATGATATCAAAATTTGTGATTTGACATGAATTTAATATCAGCTGTCAGCAGAACTACAGAATCAGAAAAATACCACTGGAGTTTTAAGCTCAGAGCATGCGCGTTTTGCTTGTTCTACAGTGGCAAAACGAAGAAAGGCAAATCCCTTGTTTTTCTTGGTTTGATGGTTCATCATGAGCCTGACCTCAGTAACCTCACCAACTGCACTGAACACTTTACGAAGTTCGTCTTCAGTAGTATCCTTGTCCAACCCCCCAACAAAGATCTCAAATTCCTTGCGTTTGCGCCTTTCTTTAACAACATCATGGTGTTCTTCTTCCTCGGCATGATCATCCATTTGAGCGTGCTCCTCTACCACGTTATCATCCTCCTCCTCATCGTCCCCCTCTCCCTCAACCTTCTCTTGTATCTCTTCTTCTATTTCCTCCTCAACCATTTCCTCTTCTTCCTCCTCTTCACCAACCTCACCCTCTACAGGGTCCTCTTCTTGGAAATCCTCTTGTTCTGTTTCTTTCTCATCATAATCAACGCCCCCATATTCTTCAGGTTCATATTCTGGATCATTATCATCCAAATCCAACTTTTCACCTTTTTCATATTCATCAACAGATTCCTTTACACCATCTTCTGCCAGGCAAAATTAAGGAGATATCCACCCATCAACAGAACATAACCAAAAGAATCAAGGCCTTTTTCTTACAACTTTAAAAGGAAAAGTTTCATTTGATATAAAGTCTAATCCATACTTAATATGCACACCATGAGTTTGATGCAAAGGATTACTTAAAAACAGAATTTATAGGATGCATAGGTTTGAAGTTTGAGATCATTCATAGGTTTGAAGTTTGAGATCATTCATGTGCAACTATCATATAAAATAATCAGCATCTTGAATAATTAACCATTAGCATCCTTTATCTCGAAGGAAACTACAGTTTCCCTTCTGCATCAAGCACTTATTTATTGCATATGTGGGGCGAGTAGAACTAAAGCTTATGTGAGGAGACAGAATTGTAACAATTTTGAAACGTCAAATCATTATATTGATGCACATCCGACCTTTCACATTTGCATAGGCATTAAAAATCCATCCAAACGATGTTCTGCTGATCCAAGCACTTAACAGAGCAGTGAGGAATCATAATTAAGGGATATCCAAATTATTAAAGATCCTCTTGCAACACTTATCTCCATAAGTGCAACAATAAAATACCTAATCTTGCTTTTAACTTATGAACACTCATGGACTAGAGGACAATTTTCTTGCATAGGGAGGCAAGTAAAACTAAAGCACAAGATGAGGAGAAGAATTAATAAAATTTCAAAACATCAAATCAAATTTGGATGCTTATCCAACCTTTGTGTTTGAGTAGGCATTAAAAATCCATCCAAACAATGCTCTGATATGCATAGTAGCTGTCCAAGGTTAAGCAATCCAATAGCGGCAACAAAAGAAAGCAATATATCTATTTGTTCAATAACAAATGTCTGCTGATCGAAGCACTCAACAGAGCAGTGAGGGATCTCATTTAAAGGATATCCAAACTATTAAAGTTCCTTCTTGTAACACTTCATTTCCAAAAGAAGTTGCTTTCAACAACCATATCTCCATGGGAACAACAATAAAATACTTTAGGCTTTTCTCTTATAAGTTATAACTTATAACCTCTCATGTCTCATGCACCCGTCCTCATCCTCTCCCACCCCGATGCATTAAATCAAGAGAATGATAATGCATCAATAACAAACATTACCCCTAGCAGAAAATTGATGGCATAAAACCCATGCCAAAGACATAACAAACCTATAAAAGCTTTTTAATAGAAAAAGCATACAGCGTGTAAGGAAATTGTGACTAAACGTCGAAAGGGTTTAATCTTGAGCGACAATCAAACTACATAATAAGCAATCAAAATTAAACCTTTCACCAAGTACTAATCCTTTCTGGAATAAGCCATAAAAATCCTACTCAAAAAAATCACAAATGGAATTCTTAAACATATAAACAGATTTAAGGTAAATCCAGATCTGGATCGGCAAAAAGAAATACATGTAGCGATTCCTTCATACAAAAAATAATACAAATCAAGCAGGCAAAAACACTTACTTTTCAAGGGAGTCACTTCGGTATCGTCTGATTTAACTTCCTGTACAGGCTTGGCCTCCTTCTCCAGCACAGCTTTTTCAGCCTTCTCAGGCGTTGGTGTCGATTTTTTCTCTTCCTTCGTAGCCTTGACCTTTTCTCCCTTAACATCAACAACAATCGGCTCCTCAGCTTTCACCGGCTCCTCAGCTTTCACCGGCTCCACCACTTTTACCGGCTCCTCCACTTTCACCGGACCCTCAGTCTCCGGCTGAACCTTGTTTTGCGACTTAGGGGTCACCTTGCCGCCACGTCCTTTCCGAGAACCCGGCCCGGGCGGCGTTTTCTTCACCGATTTTGGAGGCATAATTTCTCAATCCAAATTATTCCCTAAATCGATAGATCTAAACACGAATTGGAATTGAAGAAGATGGATTCAATAACAAGATTTATTTTCTTACACAGAAATTATAGAGAAACGGAGGATATGCTGAAAAGATCGGAGTAATGAAATATGGGATTGTGAAACCCTAGAGAGTTTATATAATTCGGGAGATAAGGATCCCCTGTGGAGGGTTGTATCGGGGAGGGTTTCAATGAATGTTGTACATTGATGACACGTGGACTAAATTGAGTTGTACCGTTTTGATTGGCAGACTGGAGTACTAAACATGTTATGTAGAATTGTTCTTATCGTGGAAAGCAGCATTGTTTGGCCCACTTAAGGTGGAGCTCGGGTTATAGACAGTTTCTTGGGCTACAAGCTTTTTAAGGCCCACATAAAGCTAAAGGAATAAAGGCACAACTGACGGTTTTACACCCATTTTACATTGGAGTAGATGATGTCTTGTCAGAATGAAATCGGATTGTGAATCACTTAATTGTGCTTTGGAGGATAATTCAACTATTAATCTTGTGATTTGTTTGATGATTATTTGTTGTGCTAATGTGATTAAATGTCTACGTATCCAGATAATTTGAGATCAAGCTAAACCGTGGGGGGTTGATTGCGCAAACATTAAAGACGCGACTAATGATTGGGAGATGTTATGGTGTAGTTATGACTCTTAGTAGCATGAATATCGGAACAATAGTAAGATCGTGGGTTAATACCATGTTGACCGTGTAACTGTTGTTTGAGGTTGATAACGATTTGTGCTAAGCTGGGAATCCGAGACCGAGGTGAACCCGCACCGTATCGGTCGTATGAGCTTGTAGACATATTACATCGAACGGCTCATAGAAGACAAAAGACAACTTGTGTCATGCCGGAAAGAGGACTACATGCATCATGTCGATATAATATTGGCGACTTGCGCTGCCTGGAGTCTAGCTTCGCTGAGATAAACATTTTTAGAGCCCACAATTGAGCTGAACCTATTTCGACCATCTGCTGAGGAGATCCAAATTAGACTATTGAGTGTCACATGTATGAAGTCGGCTCATACCAATGCCAGAGGCTTTTATTTGCATCACACTAACTCTACTAGTGCACCACGGTACATGTACATCACAGTATAATCAACTTTAAGAAAGTCGGTTCAGCGGCCAAAACAACGACTTCTTGTAGCGTATTGTGAGAATCGACATTGGAAATATTGTTTTTAACTTGGTATGTGACTTTATTGTGAGAATCGACCATGGTATGCAACTTGTATACCTTGAAAAGAAAAACAAAGACTTGTGACTTCATTGTGAGAATTGACCTTATTGTTCTCTTCCAATCACTCTTCATCAAGTGTTTTAGAACGTCTTTTATACTTGATGATGATTTCCAATGAAGTCACATATCTTTGCTTTCTTTCTCGATTTGGGGATGATGTTTAAAATTTGTTTGATATTTTCATTATATTTTCAAACGAAGTTCAAGTTGATTTTAACTTATTGTAATTAAGAAAAAGAACTAACTTAGAACTTTTACAAACTTTGAAACTATTAAAAGAAAAAAGAAAGAATGATTTGGGAAATGGAAAAGAGTTGGAGTTTACAATGAAAGAAAAGATTATATCTTGCCAACAAGTCATCGGCCCGGTGGTTAGGGTTGTGGTCCTTAATCCGCAGGTTGCCGGTTCCTTAGTAGGGGCAAAAAGTGTCCGTGCGTTAAAAAAAAGGATTGTATCTTTGTTTTTGCCCTCTCAATAATGCGCCCAAACCTTCATTTTGTAGGCAATCGTGTGCCAAACAACTCCAAGCACGAATAGTATTCAATAGTGCGTGTATAGTGCCTACATAATAATAGCCACGTATAGTGCAAAATATATGTCTCGTGTGTCTTTTACTTATCTTCAGCAGGAAATTTGATTTAGTAATTACTAAATTTGATGCAATAATCTTTCTTCACCTTCAGTAGAGAAAACATCTTTGTAGCAAATGATTAACTTTGTCAATTTCAATAATAGTAAGAATATATACTGCATTATACAAAAGATTTTATTGTTCAAAATGTAGGCGTTCCATCACGGTTACATTCGCTAATCCTCCTTCAAATTTATACCTCGCTACCAAATCTTCGAAATTTGTGTTAGCTTTTTTTTCCAAGTAAATACTTGAAAAGGTATTGACCACGTTAGCTCTACTTCTTGGTTTGTACACAAGAATGTTACAATATTTTTCTTTTAACATTTCTCTACTGTATGTCCAATAAATACACAAAAAGTACATTGTGTTTTCTTTGGTGCAAATGTCTCGCCCACAGGACCCTCTACCCCGACCCGAGAGAATGGTGAGGAGGTTAATCATGGTGACTCAACGACCCCTTATGTGGGAGAACCTGGAACCGGTGCCCACAAGGAGTCACCATGAATTAGAGTTACTCCAACACTGAGGTTGCCGGGATTCGATCTTGCGTTTCTTGGTGCAATCTACCACTCGAAAACTAGCTGAGTTACCCACTCGGGTGTACATTGTGTTTTCTTGTTATTATTATTAGAAAGGTGACTCAACGGCCCCTTACGTGGGAGCCTAGAACCGGTGCCCACAAGGAGTCACCATGAATTAAAGTTAACTCCAACACTGAGGCTGCCGGGATTCGATCTTACGTTTTTTGATGCATCTGCCACTCGAAAACTAGCTGAGCTGCCCACTCGGGTGTACATTGTGTTTTCTTGTTATTATTATTAGAAACAAAATGTCTATTACCAAAGACATTGATGTTTATACCACCAGATGATTTAGGCACAAAAGACTAATTATATGTTGCATGTTTTGATGTACTTGGTTATTTTATTGAAAAATTATAAGGACCGTTCATCAAGATTTGTGAAATTTGTTGCCTTTCAAATTGACAAACACTTTTCATTGTCCATAAATGCACAATTATTAACAAATAGAGAGAGAGATTTCACATGACTCTATTATCCAAACATTCACATATATGGTTTCAGATAGAATTTATCAACAATTATAAATGAGTTTGCTAGCTCTAACATTACTTACTCAATCTTCATTATTTGACGACGCTTAAAATCGTGATTAAGGAAATCGGGTCGAGGATCGAGGTAATCAGTTTTTGTAAGGATAAGCCGACTACTGTAAAGATGGGGTTGTTGATGAAATATAGTTGAGCCAGTGAAGAATTGTCAGCCTACGTACCATTGTATAGCTTAGGCTCAAGCTATTCTGACGTAGTTTTGAAGATTAGAGAAAATGATCCTTTTTATAGGGATCCCTCGTGGGGGAGTTGATTGTGCGGCCATTATAGATGTAGTCAACAGCAGGATGGCAGTTATAGAGGCGGTCATGGCCTAATCATGGCTATGTATGCATAGATCATGGAATGTCTATTTGACTGTATAACTGTCGTCTAATCTCATCAAGACTTATAACCGAGGTGAGAATGCACTATGTCGGTGGTACAAGTTGATGGGTATCATGTTTCGAACTGACTTTGGTTTTTAGGGAGCGACTTGCGCCGTGTCGATGGCTTATGAACATTCTCCACTTGAGGACGATCATCTTGTTGAGGTCGAACCGTATCTGAGGTCTGATACAATATTGAACTCGTTGGACCCAATTTACTTAAAAGATCCAAGATATACAATTGGTGTCACGTATATGACCCAGGTCATACCCACATCACCACTCAAATTTAAAACAAGTGAATTGATGTGTGTAAATAGGTGTGAGATGTAAAATGCAAAGGAGACATCCGGAATTACTTTCGACAACACGTTTACATGTTAAAATTTATGTATAATTATGATGCCGGAAATAATAAACGGATGCCAAAATAACCCGCCTTCATAGACTAGAAATGGGTTATATTATAGGTAATGATAATGACACAATCGTTGTGACACAACAAGTGCCACAACGTGCATCTACACGGTTGATCATGATAGATATATTAATGATCAATAAGTCTACATTATTAATCAACTGGAGATGCATGTTGTGACACTCGTTGTATCACAATAATTTGTCGTTATCATTACTCTTATATTATTGTGTGACTGGCTTTTCCATTGCTTAATCATATGATCGGTCCACCTCATCTGGTAAGCTTTATTTGCATTATGTGGGTGGGGTTGGGTTTTTTATTTAAATGTGGGTGGGGTTGGGCTTTACTAGGCTCATTCCCATGAAGTAAGCTTTATTTTTGCAGGCTTCGCCGGGCTGGGCTGTAAAATTCACTCGTCCCTAATAGACGGCTTATACGATACAACATTTTACTATCGGTATTATTTTATTGATATTTTTTAATTAATATTAGAATGAAACGCTTACCGTTGTACTAAAACCAATTGATGTTCATTTCTCCAAAAAAAATAAAAAAATAATTGGTGTTAGTAAACGTGCTACTATATTTCCTTATATCACGCCCCCTCAAATGTGGGCCTATAAGAAGGGAGAGAGACCCAACACGACTTGTTTTTTAAAGAGAATTATGGATAATGACATCTTTTAGAATATTTTTGAGTTCTAGGACAACCCAATATGTTTTATAGGGGAAGAACAACCCAATATCCGACGCGCTTCCCCCCCCCCCCTCCTCTCCGATTTTCAAAAACTCATATTTTTTGATTTAGATCACCAGACGTGATGAAAATTTCACTGAATTTTTTATTTTTTAATGCTCTTCTTTTTGAGACTTGGTTCGATATAATTACATCGTTTTTCATAAAATTCACTGTCGACATTCACTCAGTGAATCCCGAAAATCAATGAATTTCGATAGCGGATTTTCTGAAATCACGCCGGAATATGTTTATGTGTTCTCAAAATAAAGAGCATGAAAAAATAAAAAAAATTGGTGAATTTTTTTTCAAATTTGGAGTTGTAGATTGAAAGATACGAGTGTTTAAAAAAGATGGATAAGAGAGAAATTGTGTTGGTTTTTTTTTGGGATAAAAAGGCACCTGAATAATAATAAAAAGAAAAAAAAATAGTTTTGTTCTTTATTCCAAAGTTTCAAAAAGCTGTCATTCTCTTTAATTGATGAAATGTTGGTGTCCTTCTCCCTCATTCCCTTTTTTGTTCCTTATATCACGTCCCCTCAAATGTGGGCCTATAAGAAGTCAAAGAGGCCCAACACGACTTGTTTTTTTTTTGTTTGGGAAGTGTGCGCCTATGTTGGTGTCCTTCTCCCCCATTCCCCTTTTTTCGTTCATTATATCACGTCCCCTCAAGTGTGGGCCTGTAAGAAAGGAGAGAGACCCAACCCGACTTTTTTTTTTGTTTGGAAAGTGTGGCCTATAAGAAGAGAGTGGGGCCCTACACTTGTTTATTTTTTTTTTTATTTTTTTAACTGTGCTGGTAGCAGGGTTTGAACTCGGGATCTCATGCTCCGATACCATATTATATATCAGGAATAAGTTAAAGACAATCAGCAATGACATTTCCAATCTATGGTGTCAAGTCATAGGCTTTCGTTTCCACCTGGGCTAGAATTTGATGGACATGGATCGCCTTTGAATCGTATACCCATGAACATTTTGATTTCTAGAAGTGTCAAAGAAATGTAACCATGTACATTTCACACCCAGAGACGGATCCAAGAATTTTTCTAGTTGGGTCACCGACGTCTAAAACTATATTTTTTATCTAGAATTTTTTTTGTTTTAGTGGTGTGATCGAAGCCTAAAATTGATTTTTTTAATAATAAAACGATATTTTTTAACAACAAAACTACATTTTTAAACACAAATCTTTTTGACCGGATCTCAATAAGATCACGTGACTCACCCTGAATAGCGTAGGTTCGCCACTGGTCATGCCCAGTTTTAAACATCATGACAGAATTGTTGAATGTTGATATATGCTTCCAATTCTGAGATCCAAATTTTTGGGAGTAAAGACTCGCATACTATATTGAGGTATATTCCCGGTATAACGGATTTTTCGGTAGAGGCCAAATAAAAAATAATAACAAAAAAAAAAAGGTCGCGGAGCCAGGATTTTTTTTTCCCAATGGAGGCCGAATCCAAAAAAAAAAAAAAAAGTTAAGAGAACTCAGGTGCATGTTTTCAACAAGGGACCATAGAGTCATTAATAATGCATCACTAATTGAACTAAAGTGACAATTGCACTAAAAATTGTCTGAAACAATATGCATACACATGTTTAACATTATTAGACGGGTATATTATTAAATTCGCACGGAAATTTGAATAGGGGTCATGACCCTCTTGACCCATGTGGGTCCGCCCCTGCTTGCAACCCGTTAGGCCTGAGTTTCTGCGTTATATTATTAATTTCACAATCTCGTTAATCCTATTATTAATTTATCGAATCCTTGTTGTTACCGTAGTTAAATGAAATTAACTTAATCAATAGTACATAATAATTATTGCTGGAATACTGCCATGCACTTTATATGTGAATTTTAATTTAACAAGAAAAAGGTACCAAAAATTTGCTTTAGTGTTTTTAATCTTTTAATTGAGCTTTGCACTTTTCTTTCTGCTTTTAGAAGAGAATATTTTTCCACCTTCTAGCTCAAGGTTATGTTGTTTTAAAGGCTCAAGGAATATGTATCATATTTGGGAAAAAGCTTCTACATGCTTTCTTTTGCACACACCATGCTTTTGTTACTACTATATAGTGAATGTGCCACAGATCTTGAACTCCAATAATTTTCCAATGAAAATGATACATATCTAACACTATCACCATCTTCACCACAATCACGATCATCATATGAAGCTTTTCGTGGGGCAATTTTTGTGAAGCGTTTATTTGCACAACAACGATTTTACCTGTACATCACACTTATCGTACATTTTTGAAACTCGGTTATTCTGGAGCTAAAAATCGAGTTCCGAAGGTTGTAACAAATGTTCGACCTTCAAAAAAGTTGATTGTTGACTAGTCAAGAATCGTGTAACGCCCTAAACCCTGGGTTTGGTAGTGCTAAGTGAGCTATAAATGATCCGGTTAACTGCTTAGACCGCCGTCCTCATTTGGTCTAAAATGGCTAACCCGAGTTGACAAGACCTTTATGTCTCATTCTTATATGAGAGTGAGAATTCTGCTACTTTAACAATTCGAGACACTACAAATTGACTTTCAAAAAGTTGATTCTAGTATGGTACATGTAGTGTGGTGTATGATACTTAAATTTAGTTTGATGCAAATAAAGTCTCTCAATTTTTGGGTGGTGTCTCCAAATTAATGTAGAGACATCTGGATGACATTCTTACATCTTGCGATGTAATTTGTGGTCCAAATGACTCACGAACTATTGTCCCCTAACGTGGGGACACTAGCTAAAAATCTTTTGTTGGGTATTTTTTGAGTGGTGTCTCCATATGGGGAGACATTTGGACTCCACATTTTTATCTTGTTATAAATAGTGTGGCCTAGATGTCTCCACAAGTTTTGTTTTTACAAGTGGAGATAGTAAGTAGAAATCTCCGGCGGGTAATTTTGGGTGGTGTCTCCATATATGGAGACAACATAAGCGGAGATATCAGACCACTCATTTTCATCTTGTGATGAAACTGTGTGATTCGGATAACTCTATAAGTTTTATCTGTGGAGAAACTAGGTAAAAATCTCAAATGATATTTGTTTGGCACCGTCAAGCAACATATTCAAATGATTATTGACGATGCCGGAAATCGTCTGTGAATCAATCCGGGTCAATTTATCTTTGTGACAACGATCCTAAATCCAAAGAACCCTAAATCGTATTAATGGGGAGGTGTTTGTGATGTATTTTAGACTGAGCTCTCAAGTTGATTCTCGTGAGTTGCCTATGTATCCAATAGTTGAATTGGAATCAAGTCTTTCGTAGTTCCTTAGGGTTTATTATATAGCGGATGTCTCATCCCTTTCCTTGTCCTGCAAGGAATTAAGTTATTATTACTAATATTATTTCCCTAAGGATATACACACATAAATCCCTGTCATTTAGAGATAGTTATGGACACATTAAATGTCAAGATCACAGTCTTTATGACTTAGGATTCTTTTCTTATTTATCTTTAGTTATCCAGCACATGGAATAACAACCGGGGTTTCTCTGAGCGTCCTGCGCTGAGCCCCCAAGGCCACTATGGCCGAACTGGTCGGCTTCTCTTCCCCAAACATAAGCCGACCTACGGTGGTTGGAGGATGAGCTTTTACCTATCTCCCACCTGGGGTTAGGGACCTGCCCTTGGATATGTGTTTAGGGCCCCTGGCCCTTAATGCCTTACATTTAAAGGCCAGTCCTTTATTATACGTCTTACAAAGATGACACGTGGTGTAGTTCGGGTCGGCTATCATCATAAGCCCCCCAGATCTGATCTTACTTTCAGTTGGTCAGATCTGCACTAGTTGGCGGTTTGGCCGGACTTATCCGACCTCGTGTTTTGATTCCTACTAACTGCCAGGTGGCAGCCTATTAAATAGGTCATCATTACTCTTTCGGGAACCGAGGCATTTTTTTCCCTCTTCCTCAAAATTGACGTCGTTTACGCGTCCAGTGGGTTATAACCCCTGTCTTTTCACTCAGACGTTCCCACTTCGCATTTTCACTATTAAATTGAAGATCCCGTATTCTCAAGACATCTTACGTTTCTCAAGTAAGCATTTTACTTTCTCTCTGAGTCTGTATTTCTCCTCTTCTTCTCTGCTTCTTCGTTTTTTATTTTTCCTAGTTAATGAGGGATAGACCCACATCTAATAGTTCAATCGAAAGGGAATTTGGATCCAATCCGAGTCTGAGGTAGAGGTTCGTCAGTCTAGGGTTCAATTAGGAATCCCTGTTTCCGATTTGATCTCTGATCGTAGTGAAACCGAGCAGTTAGCTGTAGATCCACAGCCTTTCAATCCATCTAGACCCCGGGACTCTTTTGGATTTACCTCATTGAACCAGAGTATTAGGGCACACATGACTGCTAGGTCAGCAGTAGGTTGTTTTAGAGTCAAATCCAAGCTTACTCAGGATGATATCTTTACATTTGTAACAGATATCACATTGACACGGACCAGTACTCTCCTCGTCTTCCTGGGGGGGGTGAATTTATATGCTCATCAGCCCCCGGAGGGGTACTGTTCTGTGTACAGAGAGCAGTACGCTTGCGGCCTTAGGGTCCCCTTCTGTCCGGCCTTCATGGCCGTTCTGAGACATTACCAACTGAGATCTGCCTAGATCGCCCCCAATGGAGTTAGGACGATTATCGACTTCACGATCTGGTGCCAATGTATAGATAGTGATTTATCCATAGAGCTATTTAGGACCTTTTACTAACATAAGAAGGTTAAGAATCATAGCGTGTGGTATTACTTTCCACGCCGAACAGACCACCGAAGGGGTTTTCCTATACTTTGTAAGGGGAAAACTTCCATCCATGAGTGGAAGACCCACTTCTTCTTTATTCGTCATCAAGGGAACCCCGAACTGAGTCTTTGGAATTACCACCAACTTCCGACTGACGTATGCCCCACTAGGGTTAATGAGCGATTGTTGAACGACATTGCCGGGTCGGGTGTTCACCTGGACTTCGAAAAGTGCCCTCCCGAACTAATTAAGGCAGCTTGTCTGGCCGACTCTGGGACTGAGCCCTATCTGAGATTTATTCAAGTGGAGTATAACAACTGTAGGAGTTTATCCTTGCTTTAATTTCTTTAACTTTTCTCTGCGTATGTTTATTGCTTTTTGCGATACTCTATGTTCATATTTAACATTGTTCTTCTTTATCTTTTCAGTGGCCGACTTTGCAGCTATTTTTGATGAAGCTTCCGAGGAGGAGGTTGTGCCTGAGCACAACGAGCAGGTCGTGAACCCAGATGCTCCTGGGACTGATTGCGATTTGGAGTCTTTTTTGGTGAATCCTGAAGCCAACCTTGAGGTTCTTCGTACTGAGGAAGGTCTTCATCAGGATGAACTGGTTGCTCCTACACAGCGGACAGATCAGCAAGACGAAAGCCTGATCATCCTGAATGGTTCTGAGTCTGATGCGGCAGATAGACAACTTCAAGTGCGCCCTCAATCTAGTCGGAAGAGGAGCAGGTCTGGTCGAGGTTACCAGGATGTCTCTGAGGGGGGTTCCAATCCCCATACTAATTTTCTGTCAGAACTGCCGGACAAGGATCTGGCCACTGTGGTATGCTTTTTTCTTGCCTTTATATATGTTGCCTCTTTTTGCCACTAACTTTTACTGTACTGACCCTGTTATCTCCTGTCAGGTCGTTAAAGCTAGGAAGGAAGTCTTGAACAGACTTGACAGTTTCTCCTCCCAGAAAAGTTCTTTAGAGAAACGGATTGTTGACCTCTCAGCCAGCCTTCAAAATCATAAGGACGAGTCTCTGTCCAAGGATCATCATATCGCTGATCTGGGTAAGATTGTTCTCGCTCAGCAGGCCGAGCTGCAAGCACTAAGGACTGCCAGTGCTGAGAGGGAAGAAGCCGTGGCAAAGCTCCGAGCTGATCATGAAGGACTTGAGGCCGCGATACCTGCATGGATCTCCCAAGATATTCATTACTATATGAGCTCCACTCATTTTACTGGAGCCCTGAAGGTTTTACTTTCCCCAATCTTGGGTCATGGGTACACTTTGAATGTTGATGAAGCCAAGGCCCAGTGTCCTGAGCTGGTCATTGAGACTCTTCCCCATAGGGGACTTTGCAAACCTGGCGGCAATAGAGTCTACGATGCTCGACTTAAGGAGTTTCAGGCTGGTGAAGATCTGGCAGCTAAGTACTCCCGCAGACGTGCTGCTCAGCAAGCCACTGCATCTTCAGCTCAGCAAGCCACTGCATCTTCAGCTCAGCCTTCTCAACAAGATCCTTCTGCTGATTCTTAGGCTTATGCATTTGTTTTTCCTTGTTTTGAAAAACTTGTAATAATTTCCAACTTTTTTGTTGTTTTCTGTTCTTGACAATAAATGCCTCTCGGGCATAAGTTCTATTATTTATTTCTTTGGCTTTTAGCCTTTTATATCTTATTTCTTTTTGGCATTGTTTTGGTCCTTATTTTCACATAACTTAGGGTTCTTTGCCCCCCCTGAAGTACATCATTTGCAAGTTTTTCTTTTTGAATGATGTGCTTTAGTGTAAGCTCTGATCGTCTGACCTGCAGACTTAGAGAGTTTGGATTACTTCAAACTGTCTGAGTATGACTGTTCTGAGCGTACATCAGTTCTGATCATCTTGCTTGCCAGTTTGTTGAGCGTGTTTCTTACCAACTTCTGAGTCTGCTTTGCAGGTCAGTTCGTATGGTCTGTTCTGCAGACTTATTAAGTTTGTTCTTTGCAAATTTTTCTGAGTCTGATTCTGATTGTCTGTCCTGCATACTTGTAAAGTTTGTTCTTGAAAACTTTTTCCGAGTCCGACCTGCGGCTCAGTTCATATGGTCTGTCCTGTAGACTTATTAAGTTTGTCTTTTGCAAACTTTTCTGAGTCCGACCTGCGGCTCAGTACGTATGGACTGTCCAGCATACTTATTAAGTTTGTCCTTTGCAAACTTTTCTGAGTCCGACCTGCGGCTCAGTTCGTATAGCCTGTCCTGCAAACTTGTTGGGTTTGCCCTTAGCAAACTTTTTCTGAGTCCGACCTGTGGCTCAGTTTGTATAGCCTATCCTACAGACTTGTTGGGTTTGCCCTTAGCAAAATTTTATCAACCATATGAAATGAATAATGCACATGTGCAAAACAATAATTTATTATAATAACTGATGTTTGATTACATCTTATTGAGACATAACTTTAAAATATAAAAAATGCATAAGTAAAGTCTGGAACCTGTCCTAGACATAAAACTTCCTTAGGTTGGTTGCATTCTAGCTGCGTGGTACGGTTCTGCCGCTTGCATCTGCCAACTGATATGCTCTTTTTCCATGTACATTGACCACTTTGTACGGGCCTTCCCAGTTTGGGTCTAGTTTTCCTTGAGGTCCTTGTCTACTAACCTCGTTCTTTCTGAGCACTAAATCTCCCTCCTTAAAGTATGAGTGTTTTACCCTGGAGTTATAGTACTGAGATATCCGCTGTTTATACTTGGCCATTCTAATGAAGGCCACATTCCGAGCTTCTTCCAGGTCATCTTTTGAGTGTCTGAGCTCAGTCAATTGCTGTTCTTCAGAGTATAGCGCTGCTCGTGGGGACGGTAGGCCGATCTTGGCTGGAATTACTGTTTCGCACCCATAAGCTAAGCTGAACGGAGTTTCTCCCGTGGCCGAGTTTGGAGTTGTTTTGTAGGCCCACAAGATGTTGGCCAAATGCTCGGTCCAACTCTCATCTTCTTCTTCTAGGCGTTTCTTCAGCCCAGTTTTGATCTGCCTGTTGGTCTGTTCGACCTGCCCATTAGCTTGAGGATGGCCAACAGAGGTGAAGTGCTAAGTTATTTGCAGTTCTGCACACCATTCTTTGACAGTTTTGTCTTCGAACTGAGTTCCATTATCTGAAATCAAGGTCTTTGGAATTCCATACCTGCATACTATGTTCTTCTTAGGAATTTTTGTATTTGGTTCCCTGTTATGGTGGTGAAATAGTCCACTGCTACTATCAGAAATCGGACATTGCCTGGAGCTCTTGGAAGTGGTCCCACTAGATCTACCCCCCACTGATCGCAGGGCCATGGGGAAACCACAAAAACCATATCTTGAGATGGATGATGTGATAGATTGTCATGCACCTGGCACGCCTTACACTTTTCCACAAATTCTTTGGCGTCTTCCTGCATTGTTGGCCAATAGTAGCCGAACAGCCTGCATTTGCTTGCTAATGTCTGAGCTCCGGGATGATTCCTACAAATTCCCTAGTGTATTCCTGCGATAGAGAACGTTCTTGAACAGGGAGTACCTTGTTGATAAGAGTTTCATCTTTCTAGCCTAAACTTTGTCTTGAGGCAAGATGTTATCTCTGAGATATGACACAATACGGTCCATCCACGTTCTCGCTTGCATGATCAGCTGAACGCTCTTCTGATCGTAACTCCTTTCTTTGGGGAGTTCCACCAATACCTTCCTATCTGACACAAAGTTTGACGCCAGTTTTGATAACGCGTCTGCTCTTCTGTTCTCTGTTCGGGGTATTTGGTCAACCTGGACCTGTTGAAAATTTTCTAGCAGAGTTCGAGCCACTGTTAAGTATTTCTTCATGGGCTCTTCTTTAGCCTTATATTCTCTATTTATGTGGTTTACAACGAGTTGTGAATCGCTGTAAACTTGCAGACTATCTGCTCTAAGCTTGCTCGCTAACTTGAGCCCTGTAATTAAGGCTTCGTACTCAACTTTGTTATTGGTGGCTTGAAACCCAAACCATAAAGCGTAAGGGAACTCTTACCCTTTCGGACTGACGAGCAAGAGACCTGCCCCTGCCCCATCTTTGCTTGCTGCACCATCTACATATAACTTCCACTTGCTTTCCTCCTGTTTGGGGTGATCATCCTCTAGGCGAACAACTATCCCTTCCGTAAGGAAGTCTGCTAAGGCTTGTGCTTTGATGGCAGTTCTGGGACGAAAATAGATATCGTACTGTGCCAGCTCGATGACCCATTTTGCCAACCTTCTTGAGGTTTCTGGTCGTCCTAAGATCTGCCGTAACGGCTGATCGGTGATTACCGTGATTGGATGTGCCTGGAAGTAAGGTCTTAACTTCCTAGAGGCATGCACCAATGCCAATGCTAATTTCTCTGCATTTGAATATCCGACCTCTGATCCATGAAGTGCTTTGCTTACAAAGAAAACTGGAATCTATTATCCGTCTTGTTCTTTAACCAGTACAGCGCTCAATGCTTTCTCACATACTGCCAAGTAGACGTACAAGGGTTCTCCTTCCTGAGGGGCTGTTAACGTAGGCAGTTCGGCCAAGTACAACTTCAGTTCTTTAAGGCCTTCTGACTTTCTTTGTCCTACTAGAAAGGACTTGTTCTTCTCAAAATTTTGAAAAAGGGTAAGGCATGCTGTGCCGACCTGGAGAGAAACCTGTTTAAAGTTGCTATTCGTCCTATTAGCCGTTGTACCTCTTTGATATTTTTCGGCGGTGACATAGTCTTCAGCGCATTGATCTTATCTGGATTTGCTCTAATTCCATCTTTGGATATCATGTACCCTAGGAATTTTCTTGCTCTGACCTCGAATGTGCATTTCTTGGGGTTAAGTTTCATTTGAGTCTTCCGCAAAACCTCGAATGCCTCTCTGACATCCATTAAATATTAATCAAAAGACATGCTCTTGATTAGGAGGTCATCCACATACACCTCCATGCACCTCCCAATGTTCGGCAAGATCTGTATTTACATCTCTTTGATACGAGCTCCAGCATTTTTCAGGCCAAAGGGCATAGTTACGTAGCAGTACGTCCAAAAATCTGTTATGAAGGAAGTCTTTTCTGCATCTTGAGGATCCATTGCGATCTGGTGATATCCTTTGTAAGTATCTAGAAAAGCAAACACCTCATTGCCCACTATTGAGTCCACTAAACGATCAATCTTGGGTAGAACATAACAATCTTTCGGACATGCTTTGTTGAGGTCAGTGAAGTCAACGCACATTCTCCAATTCCCATCTGGCTTCCTAACCAGGACTGGGTTCGCTAACCATTCTGGATATATGACCTCTTTGATAATGTTGGCATGGAACAATTTGGTCACTTTTTGCTTAATTGTTGAGATACGTTCAGAGGCAAAATGCCTTTTCTTTTGATGAACATGTCTCCTACTCGGGTGTATGTTCAACCTGTGAACTGCTAGATCTGGAGATAACCCTGGTATGTCTTCTGCTTTCCATGCAAACACGTCTCTGAATTCTTTTAAAAGGTTTATCAGAGATTCCTTATGCGAGGCTGGAATCCATGCCCTCACACTAACCGTTGAGTCTGCTTGTTCGTCCCATAGACAAACAACCTCCGTTTGATCTTCAGATGACCAGTTCTCTTCATCTTCAGGAAGCAGTTCTTCGATGCTTACTTGCTGAACCATCATTTTCCTGTTTACCGTTGATGTGTAATAGATCCCGGCTGTTTCCACATCGCCTTTGATTTCTATAGAACCTTCCCTCGTAGGGAATTTCATGCTAACATGAGCTGGTGAGATTACAACTCGAAGATCAATAAGCGCTGGTCTTCCCATGATGACATTGTATGCTGAGGGTGCCTTTACCACCACATAATCCACCATCAGGGTCCTGATCGCATGCAATGCACTTACTAGCAATAGGACTAGGTCTATCGTAGTAGAGTACTGGCGAGTCAAGGTCAAATCCCACAGAGACTCGTAAGAACGTCTAATTATCAAGATTGAGTTGTCATGATAACGGTCTACGACCAACTAAATATATAGACAGTAGTATTGGTGCCTCAAACTAACAAGAATATGCAAGTTCAACTAAGCAACAAGAGTTTCTAATGTATTAGTTCAATTATGAGTAATTAGTTATTCCCCCACACATGCAACAGTCCTCCCCATTGGTGAATTTATTCATTGTTCAGCTATGGGTACAACTCCTAACCCTATCTACTCCGACAATGGCAGTAGACAATCTATACGCAAGCTACCCTCCTTAATTGGTCCGTAATAGCCCACACGCATAAATAACTAGAGCTGCCGATATTGAGTGTTACCTCATACCGCAAACCCGCCTAGACAGCTGTCGACATTGACCAGCACGTTCCTAGGGTCCATTCTAGATAATGTCCTAATTAACACTTCACTTGCGGTCCTTCATGTTAATTTACGATAACATGTAAATAGTTGATTAGGATACTAACATGTAAATTAAATCTATCGCTCAACGTAGCTGGTGCCGATTATCATGAATTAGTAATTTACTAGGTATTCAGATCTAGCGATATAGACCGTCGCAGATCTGAAAAACGCAACTACTATTTCATGATTTCTTCACCAACGAATCAGGTCTATAACACATAGGGTAAAATAAACTAACTACTACATAAGTTAAACTAAATAAGCAATTAAAACATACTAGTCGAATAGAACAACGGTAGATCTACATCTTGGAAAATATAGAAAATCATACCCTCGAAAATGAGCATAGATCTCCTTCGGATCTCTCCCTAGGTGGTGACTCCGTCTCCTCTCCGACCAGAACTCATAAAATCAATAAAATAAAGAACAAAGAACTTTTATTGCATAATTTCCTTGAATAATTTGAGTACATTATGCTCTGAGGCGAAGCCTCTTATTTATAGCTATCTAAACCGACTTAGAATCATCTAGTTTGACCCATCGTCCAAGAAAACGTGTTTCGGAAGATTCTGGACCCTCGGAAAGTCGGCACCTCCCCATGGGTTACCGAGGGTATTTTTGTCCTTTTTCTTCAATCGACTTAACTTGGATGCTTCTAGAATACCCTAGGCCTATTCTTTTCGTTCAGTCCACTCCAGATTCGTCCGTCATGCTCAGCCCAATATTTCGTATCCTGAAAATCATCAAATAATGCACGAATCGAAATGGGGAAAATAAACGCTAAGTGCATATTTCTCGACTCACGAACTCGACATATGATATTCAACGTAAATGGTTCATATTTATAGGTCGAAACAACTAGTTTTAGCTCATAATGGATAGAATATTGATGTCGTAGGATAGACTATTTTAACCGTCATCAACTACCCCCCACTAGCCTTATGCTCGTTCGCAAGAAGAGTATCAAGGCGGAATGTACCTACAAGAACAATCTCCATCAACTACCACATAGTCAATCAAGACTTCCGCCAGAAACATACATCATGTCACAGTCCATAAGCTCCCGATTAATCACTACTTATCACGCATCAATGTGTCGTGTGATGAATCAGTTGTGACAGTGCGTTCGTGAGAAGAATCAAGTTTTATTAACCACACAATCTTAACTTGCTTGCACATACACTCGCTCATCTTGCTTTCAGACTTGGTTACACAACATGGTACCGATATTGATTCGGGTGGACTCGGGGACTGAGCATTGCTCTTAAGTCCTCGTTTGTTTCTTTTGATGCGAGGGTTGTGCCCTTTTTACACGAGTTTGCTTCCTTCACTGCCTTTATTGCATATCTATTTTTCTTTTCGTTTTTTTTTTTGGCAGATTTCCTCACTTTTTTCTCTCTCACTCACAAGTCCGTTTGTCCCGGTCACCTTTCGTCATCCAAGTTGCTTCCCTTGTCTTACAACAATTTTTTAAAGTATATAGACAGACAAATAATGATTCCCGGTTAAACACTCATCATCTAATCTTAAACACTTCTCACTCAGATTATGTGCTCAAATATTGATTGCAATGATAGAATAATAATTAATAAGTTACTACTTCACGCAACATAACATATGCTCGTTCTTCCATACTAAATTGAATATGATATAGCTCACTTCAAATTGAATTTGGGCTCATTTTCTACCGATTCCTTACTCGAAAACGTGCAAATAGCAAGCTAAAAACAGTGTTAAAATTTCAAAAATATTCCCTTTTTCGACTACCCAGCTAAGACGCCTTACCCCCCACTTATTATAGACATTGTCCCCAATGACTAATAATTAAGAGAAGAAAAAGTACTTAGCTCTGGAAATGTCGTCCGAGTCAAAACGAATCCCGGAGCGTAATCGTTAGCTCCTAGGTCATTCCTCTTCCAAGTGATTACCTGCTTTCCAAAACTCTTCCAAAAACTGTGAGTAACATGCGAAGGGCAATAAGACAATAAGGTGGCGGTAATTGTGCATACCAAAGGAATGAGCAAAAATAGTTTAAGCCACTGTATTCCGTTATCGGCCTAAGCAAGACGCGAAAACTTTTACGAAGTTATCACATGAGAATCGTGAAGGAAAAAACCACATATATCTCTAGTCAGGTGACTGAAAATACATGTGATAAAAAAAACCTTGCGATTGTCATGCTACTTTATTGACTCAAAATAAAATAAACAAAAGCAATAAACACTGAGTTTATAGTTTTCAGTTCAACTGTACTAATAGGGCTCCTTCATTCATATTCTGGCTCCTCTAACGCAAAGACTTCCAATTCAGGGTTATAATTGCGCTCTCGGTAATGTTTCAGCCTGTGGCCGTTAACTGTGAAAGTTTGCCCAGAGTGCTTATTTCTAACTTCACATGCACCTGAATTGAAGACTTTCGTGACTACATGTGGTCCATACCATGTAGACTTCAACTTCCCAGGAAAAAGACGAAGACGCGAATTGTACACCAGCACTTTATCTCCAACTTGGAATGTGCGGTTCAGAATCTTCTTATCATGCAAGCGTTTCGTTCTCTCCTTATAAATCCTTGCATTCTCATACGCTTGAAGTCTAAACTCTTCCAATCTATTCAACTCTAGCATTCTCTTTTCACCGGCTAAATCCTCATCCATGTTTAGAAATCTCGTAGCCCACAGCGCTCGGTGCTCGAGTTCTATCGGTAAATGACATGCTTTTCCAAACACTATCATATATGGTGACATCCCAATCGTGGTCCTATAAGCTGTTCTGTGTGCCCAAAGAGCGTCATCTAATTTCAAAGACCAATCTTTCCTCGTGGGATTCACAGTCTTCTTTAAGATCCTCTTAACCTCTCTATTCGTGACTTCTACTTGTCCACTTGTCTGGGGGTGATATGCTGCTGCAATCTTATGTCTAACCCCATATCTTATCATCAACTTCTCAAACAACCTATTACAGAAATGACTCCCTCCGTCACTAATTATAGCTCTGGGCACTCCAAACCTCGTCAAAAATGTTTTTCTTAAGAAATCTCAGGACAACCCTGGCATCATTAGTAGGTGAAGCCACTGGTTCCACCATTTGTAAACATAATCGACTGCTACCAGGATGTAACGATTCGATTCTGACGATGTGAATGGTCTCACAAAATCAATTCCCCAAACATCAAATACTTCCACTTCTAAGATACTCTGCAGTGGCATCTCATTCCGCTTAGAAATATTACTAGCCATTTGGCAGGAATGACAGGATCTTGTAAACTCGTAAGCAGATTTATGAATTGTTGGCCAATAGAATCCACACTGCAGTACCTTCGCTTGTCTTGTCTGGTCCATAGTGACCTCCAGCTTCTCTAGCATGACACATGTGCAAAATACTTGGAATCTCATCATCGTGGACGCATCTCCTAAGAATGGCATCAGGGCACAATTTGTATAGATAGGGATCGTCCTAATGATAATACTTCAGATATGTGAAGAACTTCTTCTTATATGCACTCGTGAATTCTGGTGGTAGGTACTTCCCTGCTAAGTAATTGACAATGTCTGCAAACCAAGGGTATACCTTGCCCACTCTTGATGTATGATGTCGGGTCTGAGATTCTACCCGAGCTACCACTGAGACGGCAAATAGTTGTTCATCAGGAAAGCTTTCCTTAATCTCGGTCGGTTGCTCTTCTTCCAGCAAAGTTAACCTCGACAAGTGATCAGCCACCTGGTTCTCAGATCCCTTTTTATCTTTGATTTCCACATCAAACTCTTGTAAGAGTAGAATCCATCTTAATAATTTTGGCTTGGAGTCTTGCTTGGTCAGAAGGTATTTCAAAGCTGCATGGTCAGTAAATACAGTGACTTTCGATCTTATTAGATAAGGTCGAAACTTGTCAAATGCAAAGATGACAGCTAAGAGTTCCTTCTCCATAGTCGCATAATTCCTCTGGGCACTGTTAAGGGTGCTACTGGCGTAATAAATAGGCTTAAAGATTTTATCCTCCATTTGTCCCAAGGCTGCTCCAACTGCCGTGTCGCTTGCATCACACATAAGCTCAAAAGCTTTGTTCCAATCTGGGGCTACCAGAATTGGGGCGGTTATAAGCATTCGCTTCAATGTGTTGAATGCTTTCTTGCACTCTTCTCCAAATACGAAAGGTACATCCTTTGCAAGTAAGTCAATCAAAGGTCTAGAAACTTTAGAGAAGTCCTTGATAAACCTCCTATAAAATCCTGCGTGCCCAAGAAAGGCTCGCAACGTCTTCAAGTTCATTGGGTGGGGTAACTTCTCTATCACCTGTATCTTTTCTCTATCAACTTCCATTCCTTTCTTTGAAATTCTATGACCCAACACTATTCCTACTGTAACCATGAAATGGCATTTTTCCCAGTTAAGTACAATGTTGGTCTCTTCACATCTCTTCAACACTTTACTCAAATTGTCCAAGCATTTATCGAAGCTATCTCGAAATACAGAGAAATCATCCATGAAAATCTCCAAAAAGTCTTCCACCATGTCCACAATAATGACATCATGCACCTTTGGAATGTTGCTGGTGCATTACATAACCCAAAAGGCATGCGATTGTACGCAAAGGTTCCATAGGGACATGTGAAAGTTGTTTTCTCGCGGTCCTCAGGGGCAATATGGATTTGATAGTAACCAGAATATCCATCTAAGAAACAATATAACGCATGACCGCTTAATCTTTCCAACACTTGATCAATGAATGGTAGGGGAAAATGATCTTTACGAGTTGCATCATTCAGTTTCTTGAAGTCTATGCAAACTCGATGTCCAGTAATTAATCTCACAGGGATTAGCTCATCAAACTCATTAGGTTGTACAGTGAATCCTCCTTTCTTGGGCACCACATGAATCGGGCTCACCCACTCATTGTCTGCAATTGGGAAAATGATTCCGATTTCCAACATCTTTATGATCTCTTCCTTAACAACATCCTTCAGTTGTGGTGTCAACCTCCTTTGAGGTTGTGCTACCGATTTCTTCTCAGGGTCTACAGAGATCTTATGCATGCACACTGATGGGCTTATTCCTCTTATATCTGCAATCGTCCATCCAAACGCTCCCTTGTGCTCTCTCAGTACTCTCAAAAGTTTCTCCTCCTCTAAGGATGATAATGACGCTGAAATTATAAGGGGGAGAGTATCATCTTGTAAGTATATGTACTTCAGGTGAGATGGCAAAGGTTTCAATGTTAAGTTCCTTGGTGGCTCCTCTAATGATGATCTTAACAACTTACCAGTCAATTGCAAATCAAAAAACTTGTGCCAGGAAGGTCTGTGAATGGTTCCTCCTAAATCCACAGAGGATATAGGCTTTATTTCTCACACTTGACCTTCACTACACCCAGGCCAGGTTTCCTCATAACTTTCTTCTTCCTTCAGGAGTAAAGTCTCAGCTACTTCAGGGTCTAGTGCCACTTGCTGATACTGTTGCCTCACAAGTTCATCTATGGCATCTAGCATGTAGCATGCTTCTCCTTCATCTTGAGCATATCTCATTGAATTCATCACATTGAACACTACTTTGTCCTCATTCACTCTCAGAATCAGCTCAGCCTTATGAACATATATCAATGTTTTGCTCGTAGCTAGGAAAGGTCTTCCTGAGATCAATTAAACATCGTGGTTTGCTTCCATGTCTAGCACCACAAAGTCTACAGGGAATACAAACTTATCAACTTTTACCAAAACATCCTCCACCACTCCACAAGGTTGCTTCATAGACCTATCTGCTAATTGAAGGGTTATAGATGTTTCATTCAACTCCTTCATGCCTAACTTATAAAATATGGAGTGTGGCATCAGATTGACACTGGCTCCAAGATCACATAATGCTTTGTTCAGGCATACTCTTCCAATTGTGCATGGTATGAGGAAGCTCCCAGGATCTTTACACTTAGGAGGCAGTTTGCGTTGCAAAACTGCCGAGCATTCCTCGTTCAGGCAATTGGTTTCAAGGTCCAACAATTTCCTTTTGGTAGAGATAGCGTCTTTCAAGAATTTTGCATACTCTGGCATTCCGGCTAGAGCTTCTACCAAAGGTATATTCACTTGCAACTTTTTAAACATCTCTATAAACTTTTTATAACGCGCATCATCATTATTCGGCTTATATTTCCTAGGGGGATAGGGTAAAGTAGCAAGATTAATAGTTACAGTTCGTGAAGACTTACCTGCTAACTGCTGCTGCTCTGCCTGCTTGTCTGCTGCATTTTTCGACTCCCGGTTTACCGGAGCATTGTCCTGGGTTACCGGCCCATCTTTTTCTCTAGATTCTGCTGCGTTCTGCTGCTGACTGCTTTCTGACTCTTCTGGACAGTTGGTGTAACTGGTCCAAGCAGTTCCTTTCCGCTTCTAGTCATAATTGCATTCAAGTCCTTCGGATTTTTCTCAGTATTACTTGGCAATCCTCCCGGAGGACGGGCTGACACTTGTTCTGCAATCTGTCCTACTTGGTGCGACAGATTCTGCACTAAGGCTTCTTGATTGTTCAGTCTGGTATCATTCTTCTGACAATATATGGTGAAGTTTGTATTCAGCTCATTCATGGATTTCGTAAGTTGATTGACCGTGTCGGTCACAGTTGAACTCATTTTATCCATGGCTGCTTCCCAACCACCGGACTTGTTGAATTGATGTAGGAATCCACCATTTTGTCTCGGTCTCTCTCCACCGTTTGAATCACTTTGTCGGAAACCCCCAGCAGGGTCACTCAGTCTAAAACCAGGGTGGTCATGAGAACCTGGGCGATAGATCTACATCTTGGAAAAGATAGAAAATCATACCCTTGAAAACGAGCGTAGACCTCCTTCGGATCTCTCCCTAGGCGGCGACTCCGTCGTCTCTCCGACCAGAACTAATAAAATAAATAAAATAAAGAACAAAGAACTTTTATTGCATAATTTCCTTGAATAATTTGAGTACATTATGTTCTAAGGCGAAGCCTCTTATTTATAGCTATCTAAACCGACTTAGAATCATCTAGTTTGATCGCTCGTCTAAGAAAATGCATTTCGGAAGATTCTGGACCCTCGGTAAGTCGGCACCGCCCCTCGGATTACCGAGGGTATTGTTGTCCTTTTTCTTCAACCGACTTAACTTGGATACTTCTAGAATACCCTAGGCCCATTCCTTTCGTTCAGTCCACTCCAGATTCGTCCATCATACTCAGCCCAATATTTCGTATCTTGAAAATCATCAAATAATGCACGAAATAATATCGAAATGGGGAAAATAAACGCTAAGTGCAGATTTCTCGACTCACGAACCCGACATATGATATTCAACGTAAATGGTTCATATTTATAGGTCGAAACAACTAGTTTTAGCTCATAATGGATAGAATATTGATGCCGTAGGATAGACTACTTTAACCGTCATCAGGTCCTTCCCTTGGTTCCTTCTCTAAAAGTAGTAGGGAGTTTGATCATACCCAGTGGATGAACTGGGATTCCGGAAAAGCCGAACAGAGGAGCTGAAACAGGGGTGAGTTCGGTATCCTTCAACCTCATAGCTCTGAAAACATTGTAGTAAAGAACATTCACAGCACTGTCTGTGTCTACACATATCCTCTTTGTCAGATTCCTGCTGATCACCGCCTCGATCACCAATCCTTCATTGTTGATTACTAAAGGGAGAGAGTCCTTGAGACCATAAGTTACCTCTCCCATTAGCCTTTGTCTCTTACTTGATTGAGTAGGAGCAGTAGACCTGCTACTGCCCGTAACTTCAGTTCTGCTCGGGTTGTTTGGCCCCCCCTGAGATCGTATTGATCATATTCATTGGGCTGTTATCCATCTGACTATCAGGGTCTGGTGAGTGGTCTCTTCTTCTCTGAAACTCATCTCGGTTATCTCTGTCGTTGTAGTTATTCCGGCGCTTGAACTCAAGCCGACCACGCGGTTCGTCCTGATGAGACCAATCTACGACCTCATCAAGCTTTCCTTCCATTACTGCCACATCGATATCTCTGATCAGATCCCGACATTTCTATGAATCATGACCAACATCCTTGTGATACTTGTATAATTTATTAGGGTCTCGCTTTTCTCTGGGCCCCTTAATTGGTGGTGGGACCTTAGCTATGCCCTTTCTTTCCATGATTATGAGAACCTGTTCACGAGATCTGTTCAAATGGATGAAGTCTTTGTTCTGCAGAGCTCATTTCTTGCCCAGACGATCTGAGACTAGTGCAGTTACTCTATCCCAAACTGATTTCCTTTTCTTGTCTGACTTATCTTCAGACTTAGTTTTCTTTCCTTCACCTTTTTCCATCTCCCTTTTGAGCCTATTTGCTTCTTCTCCCTGACAATGTTTATAGGCCACATCTAAACATTATTCCATTGTCTGAGGGAGTTTGTTGTTCAGCTTGGTGTGCAGCCGTCCCTCTCGCAGACCTGCCACGAAAGAGGCGACCAGCAGTCGATCATCAGCATCCCGCACCTGTGCGGATTCTTCATTAAAATGCTTTATAAAGTGCAGAACGGACTCATCATGCTTCTGCTTCAGAGTTATAAGGTGAGTCTGATTTCTCTGGAATGGACGAGCTGCGATGAAGGCATGGACGAACTTCCGAGTTAAGGTTCCGAAGTCAGAGATCGACCTTGGAGGAATCTTGTTGAACCATTCTCTGACCCTTCCTGTGAGCAGTGCAGGGAAAGCTTTGCACTTCATCTCGTATGTGGCGTTGTACAGGTTCATATGTGAAATATATTGATGCATATGATCATAAGGATCCTTAGATCCATCATAAGACTCAATTTTCGGAATCTTGAACCCCGCTGGTCGGGGGTAGTTGTCAATGTACTCGGTAAAGGGTGATGCGCATAGCAGTTCGTCTGATCGCCACCCGAGCAGAGCATCCAGTTCGGCCTAAGCTGTGTCGTTAGGGTTTTGAGCATTCCTTTTTACTATATTAAGGCTGGATTCAGCCTCCCGCTTCTTATAAGTCTCCTGGAGGAGAGTTGTTTCTGATATCTCTGGGGGGTCTCTCCCCTCCTACGTTTCTTCAAAGATAACCCTAAGGGTGGTATTATCCATGTTTTTCAAGGCTTCCACCAACGCCTAGTTGGCTGGATCTTGAAGGACTGGATCAGGCTGATGAGTTTGATCCACAGCAATATTTGCAGCTTTTTGCACGGCCGTACTCTGGCCTTCTCCCTAGGTGGTAGAAGCTCCACCTTGCTGGGTTGGATCTGTGGGATCTGCTTTTTTCTTGCCGGTGTTCTTGACCATTGTTGATCACGATAATTCTGTGATTTTTGGATCGCTTTATCAGAAAGAAGGGCCCTCATTCTAGCGCCAATTGACGATGCTGGAAATCATCAATGAATCAATCCGGATCAATTTATCTTTGTGACAGTGATCCTAAATCCAAAGAACCCTAAATCATATTGATGAGGAGGTGTTTGTGGTGTATTTTAGACTGAGCTCTCAAGTTGATTCTCGTGATTTGCCTACGTATCCACTAGTTGAATCGGAATCAAGTCTTTCGTAGTTCCTTAGGGTTTATTATACAGGGGATGTGTCGTCCCTTTCCTTGTCCTGCAAGGAATTAAGTTATTATTATTAATATTTTTCCCCTAAGGATATACACGCCTAAATCCCTATCATTTAGGGATAGTTATGGACACATTAAATGTCAAGATCACAGTCTTTATGATTTAGGATTCTTTTCTCATTTATCGCTCTCCAGCACGTGGAATAACAAACGGGGTTGCTCTGAGCGTCCTGCGCTGAGCCTCCAAGGCCACTATGGCCGAACTGGTCGGCTCCTCTTCGCCAAACCTAAGCCGACCTGCGGTGGTTGGAGGATGAGCTTTTACCGATCTCCCACCTGGGGTAAGGGACCTGCCCTAGGATATGTGTTTAGGGCCCCTGGCCCTTAATGCCTTACATTTAAAGGCCAGTCATTTATTATACGTCTTACAAGGATGACATGTGGCGTAGTTCGGGTCGGCTATCATCAATTATTGTGTGTGACACTACATATCTACCATGTTGGCAATATATGGGGCATGTGACCCCGATAAATTAAAAAAATATTATATCAAAACAACCTTGTTTTTCTAGGGAAAAAAGTATTTTTTTTAAAATTCGTCATGTATTGTAACAATGCTGGAAATCGTCTGTGAATCAATTCGGGTCAATTTATCTTTGTGACAACGATCCTAAATCCAAAGAACCCTAAATCGTATTAATGGGGAGGTGTTTGTGGTGTATTTTAGACTGAGCTCTCGAGTTGATTCTCGTGAGTTGCCTACGTATCCAATAGTTGAATTGGAATCAAGTCTTTCATAGTTCCTTAAGGTTTATTATATAGCGGATGTCTCATCCCTTTCGTTGTCCTGCAAGGAATTAAGTTATTATTATTAATATTATTCCCCTAAGGATATACACGCCTAAATCCCTATCATTTAGGGATAGTTATGGACACATTAAATGTAAAGATCACCGTCTTTAGACTTAGGATTCTTTCCTTATTTTTCTTTAGCTATCAAGCATGTGGAATAACAGCCGGGGTTGCTCTGGGCGTCCTGCGCTGAGCCTCCAAGGCCACTATGGCCGAACTGGTCGGCTCCTCTTCGTCAAACCTAAGCCGACCTACGGTGGTTGGAGGATGAGCTTTTACTAATCTTCCACATGGGGTTAGGGACCTGCCCTGGGATATGTGTTTAGGGCCCCTAGCCCTATTTAATGCCTTACATTTAAATGCCAGTCATTTATTATACGTCTTACAAGGATGACACGTGGAGTAGTTCGGATCGGCTATCATCATATTGATATCTTTTTCAACACCTCTTTATGCCTCGAGTAAATTCGGTTCTTGGATCGGTCGCTATTTGAAACCCTAGAGCTAATGTATGTAATACCTTCGTAAATTTCTTGATGGCCTTCGTTAGGTCTCATAATTTCGAAGGTTTAACGCCAACGGACGAGATAAAGATAAACTAAAAGTCCCTCTTATTATATATATTCCCTATATTCCAAAATACAAGTCTTGACGTTTAAGTCTTATGCACACAAATTAAAAACACTAATAAATGAACCATATAGTAGTATTTTACGGCAAACATACTCTTCGTCATCAAATACGTTTTGCACATGTAATGCATTAAATATTGCATTGATAAATTAAAAATGCCTTATACATGGGACAAAATACAACTTAGGGATTTGATCTCACCTAAAGTTTTTTTTTTTTGAGAAACGATCTCACCTAAAGTTAAAAGTCATTTCATTTCCTAAAGAGAACAAGATTTCAATCCCCATAATCTCGCCCAATATTATTAAAATTCTCCTTATCATTTATTTCTTCAAATATATAAAAGGAAAATATTTAAAACTAAATTTCTCTTAATACATACCTACATACATAAAAACACACACACATGTATATATATATATATATATATATATATATATATATATATATATATATATATATATATATATATATATATAATATGTATTAATGTGGAGATTTGATAGATGTTGTTTTACATTTGTGGAGTTGTTGGCCAAATTAGAATATATAATTAGAACTTTTGAGAAGTTCACTAAATTCAAACCTTTTGTCTTTAGCAGCAAAAGTTAATTAACCCTGTTGAACAAAGTGAGCTTTTGCATCTCACAAGCACAACAGTAGCCAACTTATTCGAGTTATATTGTTGATTGACGAGCTTATAATTATATTGCATAATTTTTGGGTGTAAAGTTTTTACATGGTAGCAAGTTTATTTAATTTGCTACATTCATCAAGGACAAACTTGACTGTTTATTTTTTAAATTCATTTTGAAGCGTAAGTATAACGCTTTTAAACATGTGTCTGGCGGCGCTAAATGAGACATAAATGATCCGACTAACTATTTAGACCGTCGTCCTCACTTGGTTTAAAATGGCTAATCCGAGTTGACAAGATTTTTATCTCTCCGATTTACATGGGATGTGAATTTTACTATTTTAATTGTTTGGGACATTACAGAAAGGGTAACAAACTTGGGCATCTAGGTTTTTAGTATTGAGGTTATCAGTACTAGGGGTGAACATGGCTCGGTTCAGTCGGTTTTTTCTGTTTTTTTAAAACCGAACCATTTTATACGGTTTCCAATTTTTGAAATTAAACTAAAACGGTTTTTAGACGTAAACCATTTGTTCGGTCCGGTTTGGTTCAGTTTGGTTCTGGTGTTTTTTACGGTTTTCTTTAACAATTAAAATTAAATTAGCAAAAATTAGTTTATAGTCCACTTTTTTCTCTTTAATTAACTGCTAATCCACTTTCAATTTTTTAATTGCATTAATGACAAATAAATTCCACCGGACGAATATACCCCTATTTTCTACCGTGTATCATATCCAATTTCATTCTTCTTTGTGGGCAAAATAAAATCTACTAAAAGGTTCTGAAGCCATGGAGGCAGATTGATTCTTTCAATTACGGAGTTAGTAAGCCGCCACACTTGCTGTCCGATCTAAAATCGTCTCACTTGCTATCAGATCGATCGGATTCCTCCTCTCGAAAATCTGCACAAACAGCTTCTCCGACGTCGACATTTTCTCGAAGAAGGCAGATTTTGATTTGTGAGCAAGAAAATCTGCATTTCTTTCATGAAACATCTTTTAATCTTCAATTTGGATGATGACTTCGTTGTTTATTTGATTGTGACTATGCCGAACAGAGCTGAGGCTAGAAATGGAAGTTTTTCCTTTGCAAATGAATGGGTTGCTGCATTGTAGTAGTAGTAGTTGCTGCATTATCTTTGAAGTAGTAGTAGTATGCTTATTATGTAGTCTGGTTAGAGAGAGAGAGACATGTATATCATCTTATTAAACAAGTCAAAGATAATGCCTAGCTACGAAGAAGAACATGCACATGTGGCAAATTGAACGAATCATTTGCTAAGGATCTTTTGATTGAAAAAGGATTTGCTAATTTTTCAAAACTTGTATGTATGTATGTATGTTCATTCAACTGCAACCGTTTGCTTCCAACAGGAACAGTGCACAACACTGGAAAAGAAGAAGAAGAAGAATGAAGAATATGGTGTTAATTCTCCTCAAATATGCTGGTGTGTGGTTTGCTTAAGTCATCTCATTTGTGTTTAGGTAATGGTTCTTCCTCTTCGGTTTCGGAGATTGATGAGCAAGATCAAGAAGAAGTGGCTATGTGTTTGATGATTTTATCTAAGGGTTCTAGTAACTGGGGTGGGGTGAATTCGGTTGTAGAATCTTCTGACAATCAATCTGATGTTTTAGAGACTAAATCATCTTCTATTGAGACGAAAACCGCTCGAAATCCCATCTTTGTTCAAGTTGTTACTCCAGAAGCTAATAAAATGGATAGTAAAGCGGAGGTTAATAAGCAAGAAAGCTCTGATTCAGGTTACTATTTGGATGAATGTGTTGAAAAAGGCGAATCAGACATGTCTTTTGAAGGATTTTTCAAGAATGCAGCTGTTTATGTAGCCAAGAACAAGTGGCCTAATGTGATTGAACCCAAGAACAAGAAGTGGCCTAAAAGAAATGATCCTAAAGAAAAAGTAGTATCGAAACATGCTCCGAAAAGAAGTAAATATGAGTGTTTGAACTGTAAGAAGATATTTAGTTCATATCAAGGACTTGGGGGACATAGACCTTGCAACAAAAAACCGAAAGGAGAGTCCTTTTGAGCCTGATACTGATACTGTGTACTGATACTGATACTGATACTGTGTGCCTTAATGCAATATATAGGCTTAGTTCATAGGCCTTGTTCATAGGCTTACTGCGTGCCTTGGCGTGCCGAGGTTTTTGATCTACATTGTATCATCATGTAATAGATAGGCCTAGTTCATAAGCTTACTGGACTTGTAATTCAACACCTTGTGAATTCCGGGCATGATAATTTAGTTCTTTGAACTTGAATATCCTTCTTATAATTAGGCTGATAGTTCAGACTGTTTCAGACTTGTATTGATCTTCTATGTATTACATTTTAGTCTGATGTACCTATTATACTAAATCTATAGTCTGTTGTATTGATCTTCTATGTATTACCTTTTAGTCTGATGTACCTTTTAGGCTTAATTCAAGTGATTAACTACTGAACCTGCATGTTATAAACACCACCACCTTAATCAAGTTAATCTATGCTATTCCTTTTATCAATCAAAACCACATAAACTTGACGTAGGCTTAATAGTTATCACTTGAATTAAGCCTTAAATGAGCCTTATATGAGCCAGATTGAAGTAGTCATTTGAATTAAGCCTTAAATGAGCCTGATACTGATACTGTTTACCGATACTGATACTGATACTGTTTAGTGTAAATGCTGCGATTAAATTCGGCTTTCAAATACTACGTCGAAAAGGTATCAAATGAGGTCTCAAAATGAAGATAAAAAAAGAACTTTAGTGAAACAATTTTGATGGTCGGTGTTCTAAATCAAAAGTTACGGTCGTTTATAAGAAAAATGCTCCGGTTAATACAAATATTTTTTCGGTTTTCAAAATTTACGTCGGAAGGGTATCGTATTTGGGCTCAAATTAAAGAGCAAATAAAAATATGAATTTTGTTGAAAAAATTTCGATGATCGGAGTTGTAAATCAAAAGTTACGGAAAAAAAATAAACAAACAAAACAAAAACAAAAACATACCTGAAGCAAAAATGAAGCGCTTGAAGATATACGCGCGTCCTTCTATAAAGGGGTAATTTTGTCCGTCTGAAATTGTTTCTCCTTTTTGCAACTAAAAAAAGGAGTGTGTCCTATTTATTCATTTTGTAATTTTTTTTTGTCCTTTTCCCTCAATCTCTCTTAAAATTATTGATAGGAAATCACAAATTGTCTCGTAACAACAAACGATAATATATGTGAAATTTAACAAATGTTTTATATTTAACTAACATCTACGCATGCGAATCTTAAAGATCCAAAAACTAATCATACTTCAACACCATCCAACACAACGAACTCGACACCTACCATTGAATTCCCAAGTTTGGGACAAACAAGATAATGAAATAGTCATCTCTTACTCATTTCAATTAATCAATGAATCATCAACTTCAAAAAATACTAATAATGAACTAATCGTTATATTATTGAATATCATATATACATCTCAAAATCCATTAGACAAAATAATATTTTGAGTATGGTCAAGGGAGAAAGCTGCATTTGTTCCATAAGTAAACGAGAGATAAATTAAAGATAACTAACTTTCACACATTTCAAACGAAAAAAGACATGTGATATAGTTTTGGGCTTCATTTATTTAGAACATATTCGTCATTTTATTTTATCCAAAACACCAACTCTGATTTTGATTATCTCAACAAATTATCCAGCCTAATCTAATTATAAGCAAATAAAAGACAACTTATATAAAACTAATGTCATAAATGCATTTATTTATATAAGATGTCAAACCTAACAAATGAACAAATCGGAAATGTCCATGATGAAGTTCATCATCATCATTAGAAGAAGTAAGTCATACAAATAAGCATCACATATTTCAAATATTCATTCTGAGGAAGTAGAAAGAGAATAAAAAGTTAGCGGTGGTATGTGCGTGTATGTATATATATATACTAGTGCACCCGGTGTGCGTTGCACACGTCCGTCGGTGTTACAATGGTGGTTGCTTTGGTCTCCGTACAAAGCAGTGAATAACGCACATTTACTTTACAAATACAAGCGAAGGAGTTATAGATGTTACAATGTTGCAATTGGATAGTAGTAAATACCGCAAATTTATTTTACATATAGAAGCGAGAGGAGTTATAGATATTACAGGCATATGATCACCAAAAATGCAGGTATCATTTCAACCATCTCAGCTCAAAATACTTTAATTCTTCTGTCCAACACAGTATATACCTTTCGGTGTACGACTCTGAAGCATGATCGTACTGTACCTTTCTTGCTGTCAGCCGGACCAACGCATTATCTCCCATTCATCTCAGTCATAGAATGCAATTGTTCACTTTCATCTTCAAATTTAACGAATCCGTAACCTATTCGTCCAGTTCGCCAATCAGGAAACCAACAATTATGAGAAGTTCCAACTTCCAATATTGCAAAACCAACATTATTCTCATATTGCAAAAAATTGAGAGCCAAAAAATGAAAGTGGAGAAAAGAAAAACAAGATCCAGAATAAGAATACCCCATAAATATATCAATACAATCAACATCATTGTGGAAAAACAACAAAAAAAAACATTCCACCTAACAAATCCATACAAAGATTCTATGACTAAACATATAGCATGTACATGTTGGTAACACACCAGCTTTGCACAATGATGAAGATACCAACAAGAATTATATCAATATCAAAGATCAGAACCCCAGAACTACCAACTCCATCAAGCGTCATGAACTTACAGGGACCTGTTTTCGGTACAATTGTGCTATGATGGGTCTTGGAGGTATAGCGAGATGGAGCGAGAAAAATACATTAGGTCTTGGACTCATTTGTCATAGCATTGAACATGACAAGACATATGCAGACATGAGGTCCTACAGGTCATGGAACTATAGATCAAAAAGGATACACAAGAAAAGGATTTAATTCAGGACAGAATGCCAAAGAAGAGAGTAAAAAGGTCCAACCATTTTTTTATCAAATGAGCAGCTTCATGTCTCAAGTAGCAGATGCATTAAGGTAAGGCAGAACTAATCAAGTAAGATAATGCACAATAGCAATTTAGCAAACATATTCTCTAACAGGTTTAGGCTTTTTGGCAGAAATATGATCAAAGGCCTAATGAAACTTCATGTTCCCAAGATTAGGACCAAAACGACAGAACATGAACTCAATACGGGTCCTAGCACATTTTCTCCAACAGTTTTAATAGTAATTGAAAAATCTATGAAACAAAAATTAGACAAAACTTAGGCTTATGATTTCAAATATGAATAAGATGTGAACACATAACAATCAAAGCATACACCCCATAATCTTAAGAAAAAATATCTACAAGAGAAATGTGCTTACCTGGGAAGATTTGATCCCCAATTCATAATTAGCGATCCTCTTTGAGTTGTACTCCCTGATATTCTTGCAAGCCATTTCTTAAAACCTGTCCCCAAAACACAATACAAAACATAAAAAGTTGATCTTTTGGCAAGCCATTTCATAATACTTGTCCCCAAAACACAATACAACACTAAACAAATAAATCCCAACCCAGATCCAAGTTTCTCAAATCAACACATTCAATAACAACAACAAGTAGAACGTAAGCATCAGTTTATGGCAAAAATTCCCCTGTAAACGAACAATAAACGTACCTGGCTAAAAAGGGGAGAGAATTTGGAAAACAATGAAACATCGAATTTGAAGGTCAGAATGCACGAGTAGAAGATGCAATCGTGGAAAAACTAAAAAATAACCTGCAATAATTGAACTAAACCCACCATACAGTAGTTAGACTTTTTGGACGAAAGAGTGAAAATCAATCGAATCAAAGACTTGTTGCCTAGGAGTTTCTAGCTTGTCTTTCCTGCTATGATTCCGAACATAGTCACTATTTCGACGGAGTGAAAGAGCTTAAATAGTCTCTGCCGTTGCAGGTCCTTTATTTAGGAATGCTAAATCTGAACCGATTTACAAGTCAAGTCTTCTCAGTCTGCATCCATTTCTTCATCCCCTGGAAACCCAATCTCAAGTAAAAAAGAACATAGGGGTCGTTTAACGAATTTATGGGTTTTAGTTCAAAGTGAAAACTTCCTCCCTACTGAAGGTGAATGACTAACTTATCCAGGGAGCTGAGAGGGAAAATCACAAGACATCCTGAGTGACCATCAAAAAATTGAAACAAACCAAACAAGATTGAAGGAAGCACTCCAATATGCAAAAAGAGGAAGACAGATGAACTAATTTAGTGTGAAGCATCAAGAAGCATAAACAATGTCGACAGCAGAAAGAAAATATCACCTTCCCAAAGCGTAGCCGGAAATACTGCGAAGAAAACCAAGGAATGAAGAGAAAGAGGAGGCCCGAAAAAATATATATCCTCTTGCCAACACTATGGAGAGCTGCTCGGCTGCCATTGAATCTGATGGGCGGTGGTGGAGTGTATTTGTGGGGAAACGCAAGAAAGAAACGGTGGCAAACAGATTAGATCGAAAGGGGGGAACGGAAACGACAAAACAAAAAGGACAAAAAAAAAACGACGAGATGCAAATATATATAGTACTTCTAAGATAAGATATATACATATAAAATCCGGTTTGGTCCGATTTTAAACGGTTTTTATTTTTTTAAATTGCAACCAAATTGTTTTTCACGGTTTCGTTTTATACAATACAAAAACCAACAAAAAAATCACGGTTTCTGTTTATACCTTTCCGGTTTAGTTCGATTTGGTTCGATTTGGTTCGGCCGGTTGATTTGATTTCAGGTTTTTATTTGTTCACCCCTAGTTATCACATGCACCAAAAGCTTCCATGAATTTTGAAACTAAAAATGTGCCAACGGGCTAATGTTTGATTATTTTTATGTATTGACCAAAGGCAAGTGGCTATTATATGAAATAAATAAATAAAATAAAAATAAAAAACTCATTGGAACCAATCCTCTTGTATCCATCATCTTCCCAGAAGTCCACTTTCGTTTTGTTTTGCTGCATTTGTCTTCTTTTTCAGAGTCGCTATAGTGAGAGTCCTTTTCCATATGGATAATAATGCGACTCACCAAGTGGTATTTAAGTAAATCCAAAATTAGGTTTTACTAATAAATAATATTAAATTATTAACAAAGTTTATCCTCATAAGATTATATCTTGGTCCGTGTTTTAAGATGAGTCGAATGGAAAGCTAACAGGACAGCACCGGGAGCACGTAGATGGTGAAGCATGCCTAATGAGTTTGGGATTTGGCTTCTAGCCGTGGGCGTCTCTACAAGCATATCTACAGTTCGGGGCCTCCGGGATTTGGCCGTGGCCCCAATCCGTGCTAGTCCACACTCTGAGTCGATCAACGAAGTGACTTGTCATCGTTTCACGTCATCAGGTTAAAAATCCTGAACCGGGACGTGGCGGTTGACGGAAACGTTAGAAAGTCCGGAGACATCAGCGGGGGTCTAATTAGGAAGAGTTATCTTTTATGTTAACAGCCTGTCCAACGTGGAAATGACTTAGGGTCCAATGGCTAGAAGAGTACCGAACGTCACGCGATGTCTGGTGCACCTCCCCATTCGTACCGGTTTCTCACATTACGATCATGCTATGCATACATACATACCACGTGCGTCATTTTTTTTTGATAATAATTGAATATGTGAATCATCATAAAATTTAAAAAGAATGCGATATAGAAGATATGTTTTAAAAAAACTGGAATAAAAAGAAAATTCTATTTTGATTAACGATTTTTTGAGTTTTTAATGGTATTTTTTTAAATTATAAATTACAATATTAGTTTTTACAAAATAGTACGTCCGTCTCCAAATATAAGTAATGTTATATTTTTAGATTTGTCCCACGATATATGTGCTGGATATACAGAAACCCGAATCCGGATCCGATCCATAATTGGATCGTCAGATCTGATTCACAGCACCGATCGAGACACTCGATCTTGCACAGCGGAAGCTACGAATAAATTCGCATGCGATAATACCACGATTCGATTCGCATGATTAATTAATAACAACAAGAAAGTTAGTAGATTTACCCAAACCAGAGAGAGAAGCAATCGACCAAGGGAGAAGCCGCAGTCTTCCGGTTTGTATCTCCTAGCGACGACTGGTGGACGTCGATCCTCGCCGTAGAACCTCCTCGAATATGCACAAAAAAACCCTAGGTTTTTCTTCTCTTAATGACTAAGGCAATAAACTAATTTTTCATCCTTTTAATTATATTGTGGCGCAATTTTTTAAGTCTGTATTGTGTTAGGAGGAACTCTCTTTATATAGAAAAATAACTAGTCAAGAGAGTTATCATTTTCACACCACAATTACCTATTCTCATAAGGAAAAGATATTTGTCAAAAGATAAGAGATAATTCCCAAAAAACCAATCTCTTATTTTTCAATTAATTATCCAACAAATAGATAATTAATTAATTTCAATATGAGATAATCTAGGAAAATTTCTTCTCCCAATTTATCCATAATAGGCGCCACCTTTTTTTAGCCAATTTAATAGAAAATGTCTTTTCAATTTTACATATTATTTACCAAATAAATAATTATTTGTATATTCATTAAATAGACCAACTATTTAATTTATTCTCGAGGTTCCATAAAACGTGAAAACACTCGCCAACCCGGGGACCATGGACCTATAACCAGTAGCTACAATAAATTAAATAAAATATTCATCGAACAGAATATTTCTACTCAACTTATTAATTCCGGAATTACACCACCATAAATCCGAAACTGAACTCTATCGATTATAGATATAACTTATTCTCAAAACGTCGAGTCGATAAGTGTCCATTGATATAATCATTACATACAGACTAACCCTCCATAGACTGTCCGTAATGAAGCGTGATTATTTCCGTAAACCTTCTTCAATACATCTTATCCTTATTTACCATTAAATACGGCTGTTTTGGAAAAAGAGTTTGGAAAAAAGGTTTGACCACAATTTCCCATATTTTTTTATTTAAAAAAAAAGAAAATTGTTTAAAAATCCTAAATCAAACCTTTCCCCTTAATTCTTCTTCATTAGTGACTTCATTACCAAAGTTCTTCGACTGAACCGTTCTCTTCATTTCCCCTTACCAAACTTCTTCTTCTTCATTAACCGTTCTCTTCTTCTTCTTCATTAACCGTTCGGCCCCCTTTCCAATCCCAACCGTTCTCCCCTTCTCCTTTCTCCCATTCTCCGTTGATAAGAAGAAATTGGGTAATTCCTTTCAGTTTTGCGAAATTGGGTTATTGGCACTTCTCCGGAAATTGGGTAATTGGCTCTTGCTGGAAATTGGGTAAGGGAAGAAGAAAGAAAACTGAAAATTTTGTATAAGGGAAGACGTTCGACCTAATTTTGTGCCCAATTTCCAATTCGAAATTTCAAACCTGAAATCTACTCTGACAAGGTACATTCACCAAATATGATTGATCACTCTCTCATCTTCTGCATCTGCGTAATTATCATTTTCATTGGCATTCATGCTTGTGATTTTTGTTTGATGGTTTTTCATTCTTTGTTATATTATGATTTTTGTTTGATGGTTTTTCTTTGCTTTGTTCATGATTTTCATTTATCATCTGCATCCGCATAATTATCATTTTCATTGGCATTCATGCTTTGAATTTTTATTGTTAAATGTGTGTTTATTATTAATATTGCAATTTATGAGTTTCACCATTTTGATTGTTGTAGTTTATCGGCTGAATAATATATATAATGGAGCTTGCTTATAAACTCACCCCAAAAGCCCGTACAAGAAAATGTGAAATTTGCAACCGCAGTCTCATGAAAATTGTTTCAACGGTCTACGGGTATGTTGTTACTATTTTTTCGGGTTACATTCAATATGAGGTTCTCTATTCTTGGGCTACATTCCCTCTTCCTCCTCTGTTTTATTTATTTTCAAGCTTCATGAAGTACTTTTCTACAAAGGGAATTTTCCTCTTTAGTGCATATATTATCATGATTTGAACAAAGGCATTGTTGTAATTTGTAAATTATTATCCTATTTATGAACCTCAATTGTTATGGGGGGTATTGATGTCATTTTTCATCTATTCCTGCAAAATCTTAGGTTGTTGTAATCCTTGACTTGTGTATGAGTTGGAAATGAATAGATGATTATTTCTTTTGTTATGTGCTAATTAATTTCTTAAGTGATATTTTTTTTATTTTTTTATTTGTCGATAATTATAGTAATAGTATAATTGGTTTGGATGAAGGATTGGTGGCTAAGAATGATGAGAATGGTGTATTTGAGTATTGAGGAGATTGAAGATCTTCAACGACAAGAATATGAAGAGATGATGAAAGAGATTAAGGAACTTGAAGATATTCTTCGTAAAGAATACGAAAAGAGGATTAAGGAAATGGAGGATTTTGAGGAACTGATGAGAAAAATTGCCATTGAAATGGAAGAGGAAGAAGAAGATGAAAGGCAAAGGCCCGCACAATATAGGTATTACTATGATTCGTGTGGAAATGAAGTCGACTCTTCGGACTCCGAAGGTGTAATTATTTGCTAATGTGTAATGTAGACATGAATTTGAGTTATGGTCCGTATTCCGTAAACATATTATCCATGGGTTTTGTTGTAAACTTGTAATGGTTGATTTGTTTGTGTTTGTACGTAAACCTTGGATATAGTTACTTTTTGTTTTTTAAGCTAATCTAGCTCAAATTTATAACTTTCTGTAACAAAAACAAGTTGAAGTTAGTTTCACACATAAAACACACTACTACTTGTTTTTATAGAGAACAATTTGTAGGATTGTAACATTCTGTTGATACGTATGGTACCATGTTAATTAGCTTTAACATCCATCAAATTCAAGTTTAACACCCATCAAATTCAAGTACAATCAAATTCAAGTTTAACACCCATCAAATTCAAGTACAATCAAATTCAAGTTTAAAAATGATCATGGATCGAAATCCCAAGCAAGGAGTTCACCGACCAACTTCTTCCTCCAATATTTCATCTTGTTAACTTGCATGGAACATACATCCAATTTGCCCATCAAACATTCCACAGTCATTCCTACCAAAAGTATCAAAAAGAGAGTTAGTAATTATATCAAACAATTTAACAAAATACTCAAACATAATAATGACCGATGCTTAGTATTTGGTAACAACATACCCGTTGTCTTGAATAGGCAAACCTTCCACCTTCTCAACAATAAGCTTCTTTAAACTGTAGTTCTCGTACCCAGCTACAAATCTCTTTAACATACTCGGAATAACAACTTGAAACGGTGTCAAGAACTTATTTAGCACTCCCTTTCGCACATGTGATGGCATGCTATCATACACCAAAATTTGTCCTGAAAAAATAGAACCACATGAATAATGCAACTGAAAAGGGGGAACAATTAAAAAATAATGCAATCTCGACAAGGAAAAGTGGGCACATGATGTATATATCTCTGATGCTAACTACATGCCTCCATCATAGACTCATGGTGCTCTTCTTTTTTTTGTTTAGATAGTTTCAAACACATGACCAATGGTAGTAAAAAACAAACACATGACCTTGAAGAATGCGAATCGTTCTTACTAACTGAGCCAATTTGTGATGGCATAAACTCACAGTACTCAAATATGCTGCCAGTTTTCGTGCCATGAGTGAAGGGCATGAGTTATTGAGTTCCATAAAAACAAAATTACCATAAAAAAAAACGGATTTTGATTCCAAAGAGAGATGGCCCAACAACATATTTCCCCACAAGAACAAACACCCAGACATACCGTTAAAAACAATGAAGAGAAAAAAACGCAGCAAGAGTAAAACGCAGAAAAATCGCACCAAGAAAGAGAACAAACACCCAGACATACCCGAATATCAATTAAGAGCTGCAGAATCACCTAGGGGGCGCTGGTGTTGGGAGGGGAGGAGAGGCTGATTTTGGCGCTGGTTTGGGAGGGCAGGAGAGGCTGATTTTGGCGCGCTGAAGAAGGAGAACGACAAAATCAGGGTTTTGGTTTTCTTGGGTGTGTGATGCTTTATATAGGGTGCCAAGAACGAGCTCAATTATCAGACGAATCGAGTTCAGTCTTGTCATAACGTCTCGAAATGAATGAATCATATCACGTTCGATCGACTCGGATTACCGTAATCGCCTTAATCGAGCACCGATTTAACGTGGGAGATGAAGTGTAATTGCCTTAATCAATCAAGATCACAGTAATAGCCTCGATCGAACCTCGATATATCATCTTATTAGTGTGATCCGAGTTGATCAATCATAATAAGATGATAGAACGAGGTTCAATCAAGGCGATTACCGTGATCAAGGTTGATTACGCATAATAAGATGTTAGATCGAGGTTCGATCAAGGCGATTACTGTGATCAAGGTTGATTACGCATAATAAGATGTTAGATCGAGGTTCGATCAAGGCGATTACTGTGATTAGGGTTGATTACGCATAATAAGATGTTAGATCGAGGTTCGATGAAGGCGATTACTGTGATTAGGTTTGATTACACATAATAAGATGTTAGATCGAGGTTCGATCAAGGCGATTACTGTGATCAAGGTACATTACACATAATAAGATGTTAGATCGAGGTTCGATCAAGGCGATTACTGTGATCAAGGTTGATTACGCATAATAAGATGTTAGATCGAGGTTCGATCAAGACGATTATTGTGATTAGGGTTGATTACACATAATAAGATGTTAGATCGAGGTTCGATCAAGGCGATTACTGTGATTAGGGTTGATTACACATAATAAGATGTTAGATCGAGGTTCGATCAAGGCGATTACCGTGATCAAGGTACATTACACATAATAAGATGTTAGATCGAGGTTCGATCAAGGCGATTACCGTGATTAGGGTTGATTACACATAATAAGATGTTAGATCGAGGTCCGATCAAGGCGATTCGTGATCAAGGTACATTACACATAATAAGATGTTAGATCGAGGTTCGATCAAGGCGATTACTGTGATTAGGGTTGATTACACATAATAAGATGTTAGATCGAGGTTCGATCAAGGCGATTACTGTGATTAGGGTTGATTACACATAATAAGATGTTAGATCGAGGTTCGATCAAGGCGATTACTGTGATCAAGGTACATTACACATAATAAGATGTTAGATCGAGGTTCGATCAAGGCGATTACTGTGATTAGGGTTGATTACACATAATAAGATGTTAGATCGAGGTTCGATCAAGGCGATTACCGTGATCAAGGTACATTACACATAATAAGATGTTAGATCGAGGTTCGATCAAGGCGATTACTGTGATTAGGGTTGATTACACATAATAAGATGTTAGATCGAGGTCCGATCAAGGCGATTACTGTGATCAAGGTACATTACACATAATAAGATGTTAGATCAAGGTTCGATCAAGGCGATTACCGTGATTAGGGTTGATTACACATAATAAGATGTTAGATCGAGGTCCGATCAAGTCGATTACTGTGATCAAGGTACATTACACATAATAAGATGTTAGATCGAGATTCGATCAAGGCGATTACTGTGATTAGGGTTGATTACACATAATAAGATGTTAGATCGAGGTCCGATCAAGGCGATTACTGTGATCAAGGTACATTACACATAATAAGATGTTAGATCGAGGTTCGATCAAGGCGATTACTGTGATTAGGGTTGATTACACATATTAGTACCAAAGTTCGTTTAATTAATTCTTCGATCATAGTAAATACACAAAAGTCATACACATTTTAATGCCAAATCTCGTTTAGTTAATTACTTGAACATAATAAATACACAAAACTCATAATTTTAATGCCTAACCAAAAGCCATGTACATCAATACACATTAACAACACATCATCTTCCATTTTGAAGCAAAACAATCGCAACTGCTGCAACATCCTTCATAATCACTGCAACATTCGGCATGACCATTATAAAGACGCAACAATAAGTTCAACAATAATTCTCGATCATCACCCGTAAAAGTATCATCGACCGACAAACCTTCATCCTTCTCATTTAAATTACCATCATCAACATTCAATGTACGTGGCGAGGCCGTTTCTACAAAACAATCATCACCCAAGATGTCCAAAGAGGATCTTGCAAAAAATTGTTCAAACATGTCTCTTCAATGGGTACACTTGAAAGTACACTTTGACTAACAATATTATCATCGAATGTGCATTGACTTACCGTTTTTAAATGCGTCTCTTCAAGATATGGTTCTTTTAAATGCGTCTTTTCCAGATATGGTTCTTTTAAATGCATCTCCTCAAGATATGGTTCTTCAATGGGTACACTTGTTAGGGCACTTTGACTAACATTATTATCCTCCCATGTATCTTGACTTACTATGTTCAAAGGTGCCTCTTCAACATATTCTTCTTCATTCACAATAACATCATCATGGTTTCTTGCTTCAATTTCAATATACATGTCGGCTTCTTTTCTTTTCAAAGATACTAATAACGCATCTTTCCTGGGATCATAAACCAACAAGAAATGTCTCTGTTGCTTATCACAAGTAATTACCATCGGCAAAGCTTTACCTATGGGGGCCATCCATTTCATCTCAAAATCATAAATACTTGTGTCAATTCCCAATTCAACTCTCAATTTTTCACACAACTCACCATATGAAATATTTTTTTTCACAAATACGGTCGTCGACAATTTTTCTACTTCATGATTCACAAATGACCAAGACCAAACACCATCCATATTCTCCTCAAACCCAACCGGATAACACACAATAAACCAAGCTTCATCTTCATCAACCATGGCACATCTATAATTCAAATTAATAGTCATCAGTATTCATCATTAACATTAAATTTGTCATATCCAAGAGTGTCTAAAACCATTATAAAGAGATGCAACAATAAGTTCGAATTTAAGAAACAGGTTCTAAGTATCTTTATACTACAAAACAAGTTTATGTCTTTCAAAAAAAAAAAAAAAACCAACAAAAAACAAGTAGTGCAGTGTTTATGATCAAAACAAACAAAAAGTTCTACTTTTTTTTATTGCTTTCTAATCACAACTTGTCAACCAGTGAATCGCAATCGCAAATCAAAGATGCCACATTAAGAGCTTGATTAAGAAACAAGTTCTATACATCTTTATATCACAAATAACTTCAATGTATTTTGTTTATTTTTGAGTATGATCATAAACCCAAAATGAGCCAAAATATTTTGTTTATGATCATAAACCCAAAATTGAGCAAAAATAAAAGTTCTTCATCTAATCTTAAATCCTTCTGAACCAGAATTTGCTTTCAAACACAATTTATTTCAAGCATATCAAACAACTTGTGGCATTTTCTTCAATAGCAGCAATTTAATCAATCAAGATACACTCCATTAAACCCTATACAAATTAAACAATGTCATTTAATCAAGAAACAAATGGGATCAAACCACACAAATGGGGCTTTAACAGAAGTTAACTCACCAAAATATATGTCCTCAAATAGGCAGAATGACCAAAAATCGAGCTCAAATGAAAGTGGAGGAGAACGGAGGACAACCAGACGTTGAAGTAGAGGAAAAACCACCGGATGATGGGTCAATCGTGATTTTCCGGCAATGATTTGGCGGGTAGGCCGTTTTTCCGGCGATGATTGGCGGTTATCTGTTTTCCGACGACAAAAAGTAATTTCCCGACATTGATTGGGGATTTGGGAGAGAGATAATGAGAAGAGATTAATTTAGATAGGATGGATATAAGGATAATGAGGGGTAGAATAGGTATTTTAGAAAAACACCCTTTTTAACTCATTTTTTTACAACAAAACCTTTTTACATAACTTTTTTGGTCAAATGACCTTCTTTACTCACGCCCCCTTACCATTAACCCACTAGTGATCAATTAGTTCATAACCAATACGAACTCCGCGGATCGATCAGTTTCTAGGATCAACAAATAAGGGGATTGTCTTTCTGCTTCCCGCAGGAAGGAATGGATTCCATATCTGTGAGACACACACTTCTCACTCATTCCAGAATAGTGCCAACATGAAAGTGATTCGGACCGCGCCCCTTAGCGATCCTTAACGAACACATCAAACCCTATCTGAAACCAGTAGGAGTCTGTAATCACTTCAGTATTAAGTTCAATCCATATATGATCATCTTGTGATTTAATAAGATTTCTCAATCACGGAATTATATGAGAAACGCAGATTAAAACGGTCCAGTCCTATATGACTCTCATCATATATAAATGCCCCACTTAGACAACCAATGTGGCATAAAGTGTTCGGGGCGCATTAATGATGGTTTAATCAATAGACCCCATACTTTGATTAAGTTCACCACGGACTAACAGTTCAAGTGTATCACCATAAACTTAATCCTAATGTGTGACACACACTAAGTTATATGGCTACATATGATACGACTTGGGGTTTTCAGTAGTGTATTACTTATAAACACGAAGCAAATAATAAGATGAGAATAAATCTGTCATTTATTAATTATAAAAACAATTACAAAAATTGTCTTTCGGGCGCTACTTCCAACAATATGGACAGTTAAAATGGCCCCTTCTTCAACCTTCTTCTTCTTTCTTTTTTCTTGACACATGCTAAAAAATAGAATTGGTTAAAAAATATTAGCATGTAATGACTCTTGTTACATTTTTTTTTATCAACCCTTCACTCAAGCCTTCTATCCTTCGAAGCCCCAACTGAAGCCCTTGAACTGTTTATGTTTTTACAACGCCACCACAAGTAAACTTTTATAAATGTAGTCAATATCAAAACCCATTTGCAATTTAGGTGGGCCATCACTAACTTTTTGGATTTTGGATACCTTTTGTAAAAAAAAAAAAACGGTTAAACCATAACCGGAAGGGTCTCCTCGCCCCCGATCCCACAGGAGTGCGATGAGAGGTTAATCAGGGACCTAGTAGCTCGGGGAAGAGGCTTGCTGATTTTTCCACTTACCGAAAGAGGCCGGCCCTTTACGGGACTCAAACCCCCACACTCTGGCATTAGGTCATTACAACTACCCTAAGACATTCTAAATTATTAATGTAACATTTATTATCATTTTCTCTATTTTACCTTCTATTTATTATCAATTTAACTACTTTTCATTACTTAACAGCTATGCATTAATGATAGTCAAGTGGACTTCAAATTTGTGACATTCAACCACTTTCCTAATCCGTTTGAAAACTTCTAGGATGACTTATATTTTGGGACATAGGTAGTAATTTTTTTAAAATTATTTTAGTCAGGTCGGGTCGGGTTTCCCGACGGGATTAACTTTTATACCCGAACCCTTCCCCGCATTTTATTCCCGACGGGATAACTGGTCTAGGGTCCCATGTGTCACGGGACTAGCTTTGGACATAAACATACAACGCACACGGTCTCTGCACAAAACATCAGATTTATGTTCAGTTATTACAACCCTAACATGGAGATAAACATACAAACACACACGGTCACTGCACAAAACATCATATTCATGTTCAGTTATTTCAACCCTAACATGAGCATACAAAGATCCGTAACTACAACCATACTCTAAACATAACTTCATCTAAATTGCATAACGAAAATAAATCATGGATTTGCATATATGTTTTTTCAGAAAATACATATATTGTAAACTAGCATTTTACGATAGAATCACAATGACAAGTTGATCGTATAGTCAACATCATTGCGACAACATGGAGACACACGTCGTCGGTGTATATAATATTTTTTTCTCGTATTGTAATGTCCACGTTTAAAAGTTAACCAAAAAATAAGGTTGAGATATAATGAACTTGATAACTTGAGTTAATCATTTTAGGTCAAACGATGACAATGTGCCTAAATAGTTAGTTGATCCAATATGACTTAAGTAACGCCACTATTCTTGAGTTCTCGGGCGTACCAGTGTATCAGAGTTAACTACATGACGAAACTATCTGTCATACTGGGGGGAGGGGAACCTCTATAATCCTCTGATAGAGTTATAACGATGACACAAATTCTTTATGATGCAGAGAATTTAATGTCTCGCATTGAAAAGTGTATTAAGATATAAGTTCGAGACATAATAAACTTGATAATTTGAGTTATTATTTTAGACCAAACGATGACAATTTGCTGATTTGTTATGATTAGTGCTAAACTAGAGTTCAACATCAAGGATGTTACGCGTATACCCTCTTTATTTTTTCAGAACTACAATTTACCCATTAATTACCTTTCTCTTATTAAAAGATTCCGTCAAAAATTAAGTTCTCTTCAAAATAAAGAAAAACTAAAAGTAATAAGCCTACTAAAAGTTCTCTTCAGCAATTTTTCACACAACACAAATTATACTGACCCAACATAACTAGAATGTGGTTTATTATTCTGATATAATTTCAGTCAAAACTTAAGTGTTTTATAGACTCAATACCGGTTAGAAAACTTATTTCATACATACTGACCCAAATTCAGGCAGAAAAATCCAACATTCTGTTTAAATTTGAGTCATAATGAAAATGCACAAAAAATTGAAGTATAAATTGAAAAAAAAAGTTAGTTAAGACATTTTGTTGTGTAAAAAGACGTTAACCCAAAAATATTATTTCAAATTCCCCAACGTCATTATCACACTTATTTTGTTCCATACTTTTGGCCCGTTGTATATAGGGGTGAACAAAAAAACCGAAAACCAAACCAACCGGTCGAACCAAACCAAACCGTGAAAAACAATTTGGTTTTGGTTTTCTAAGACAAAAACCAGACCAAACCGGAACCGGATATATATATATAGACACACACACACACATGTGTGTGTATGTATATGTCTATGAATATATTTCGACACTATTAATTAATGGGGCCTTTATTTACACCACACCAATCCACTCGTGTACCACTCTACCTTGCACCACAGTAAAACCGAATTTTCACCAGTAGATTGTGAGAATTGATCACCACAGTGAACCAACTTTTCATCGGTCCCCCTCAATTATCACTAATGTAAATAACTAATATCTCAGTCAATGATCTATTAATACTTCAATCAACTACCTCACACACATAATTTGATGCCCATCTTAATAGGACCTATGACAAGAGGAAATAAAACAGTTTACATGGTTTTATTTGATCATCTGAATTGGAAAATATGATAATATAATGTTGTGTACACACACATACACACACATATATAGAGAGAGAGGGAGGACTCAGTGACATTCGAGTTATGGTGTATAGTATATGGAGAATGAGAACCATGTATGATTGTCATATGAATAATAAAATGAATTCGCTGAATCGTGATGATGCCCTTTTAGTGAACTATTTGTAAAAAAAAAAGACTAAAAACCGGAAAAAAACCGTAACCAAGTCGATCCAAACCGGACCGGATAAAATGGTTTGACCTAGCTATGGTTCGGTTTTGGTTTGTAAATTTTGAAACCGTAAAAAATGGTTTGGTTTTAAAAGCGATTAAAAACCGGAAAACCGGACCATGTGCACCCCTAGTTGTATATCATTGTAATTTTTTATTTAATTTTTTTGAGAAATATTATTGTTTTTTTTGTTAAGCCTGGCAAGCATTATGAGCGACCAAAAATATGTATGTGTGTCCCCCTATTATGCCACTCATGGCATAAGATAATTACAAGAATGGCCCATTAGTTTTTGACATAATGTGCTTCATACCACTAAAAAAACGTTTATACGGGGAAATGTCTCTGCTCATTTATTAGCTAAGAAATGTCTTAATGTAATTGGATGCGTGGAATAGGGATCTTCCCCTCCCCCAAATAACTTTGGCATGTACCTCAGATTGTGCTTAATAATATCTCTTTACCCCTAATAAAACGTTTATACAAGAA